>CM031244.1:683862167-685062167 GCA_018340775.1 Taxus wallichiana var. yunnanensis
GGGTGCTTGTCCTGCATAAGCACCGCACCAATGCCCTCACCTGATGCATCGCACTGAAGCTCAAAAGGCTTCGTAAAGTCGGGTAGTGCTAAAACAGGGCATGTAGTCATCAACTCCTTGAATTTCTCAAAACATTCCTGTGCCTCAGGAGTCCAAATAAATGCACCCTTCTTCAGTAAATCTGTCATAGGGGCTGCGTGTCGTGAATAACCATTCACGAATCTACGGTAGAACCCACACAACCCTAGAAACCCTCTCAACTGTGTCAGGTTTGTCGGTGTAGGCCAGTCAATAATGGCGCGGATCTTTTCAGGATCCATCCGCACTCCATCTGCACTGATAATGTGACCTAAATATAACAATTCGGTCATCCCCAAGTCACACTTGGATTCCTTGGCGTACAAGGACTCCCTCTCAAGAATACTCAACACGGTCTCCAGGTGACCCGATGCTCCTGCCAAGTCCTGCTGTATATAAGGATATCATCGAAGAAGACCAATACGAATCTCCTCAACAGTGAATGAAAAACCCTGTTCATCGTGGACTGAAATGTAGCTGGTGCATTAGTGAGCCCAAATGGCATCACCACGAACTCGAAGTGTCCACAATGACATCGGAAAGCCGTCTTCTCTATGTCCTGCTCACGGACCCTGATCTGATGATACCCTGACCGTAAATCAATTTTGGTAAAGTAACATGCACCATGGAGCTCATCAATAAGCTCGTCAATACGCGGTATCGGATACCTGTTTTTGATCGTCCTCTTATTTAGGACTCTATAGTCAATACACATGCGCAATGTGCCATCCTTCTTCTTTACCAACACAACCGAAGAAGCAAATGGTGACTTGCTAGGCCGAATGTGACCCATAGCAAGTAATTCCTTGATCGTTTTCTCGATCTCATCCTTCAGCCGTTTAGGATGTCTATAGGGCGTAATCATAACGGGCTTAGCGCCCTCCTCAAGCTCAATAATATGCTCAATGCCCCTGTCTGGAGGTCTCCCTGGTGGAATATCACTGAATACCTTATCATGCTTGATTCTCAACTGCTGTATGTCGGGATGGTATTCAGTCTTTTGCTGTCCCTCCTGTATAGGTGCCAATGTGCACTCGGCAGCCCACTCTACCATGTCGTGACGCATGAGCCTCTCCATCCGACGAAAAGAAATTGTTTTGATGTTGCTGTCCCGAATTGCTTTTAGAATGTGTGTCTTCCCGTCAACATCAAAACGGATCTCCATGTCCTTGAGACGAAGAGTGACTTCCTCCAATGAATGAAGCCACTTCATTCCCAAAACCAAATCAATGTCTCCCATGTTAACTACGTAGTAATCAGCCTTGAACTCATAATTGTTCAAGCGTAAAGGGAGATCCTTAATCATGCGTTCACACCTCAAAGTGTATCCGTCGGCCACCTTAACCCTAATGCCCTCGAACTCCTCAGTGATGAGTCCGCGTTTCTCAACGAATCTAGCATCTATGAAATTGTGTGTGGCTCCTGTATCAAGTAGGGTAATGACCCTCTGTCCTGCCAACACTCCACGAATCCTGAAAGAACCCTCCTGCTGAATGCTAGATAGGCGTGCCTCCTGCATCTGAAGCCTTGGCTCTGTCTCTGCCCTAGGCTCTGAAGCCTCTGACTCTGAATCCTCGGAACTCTCATGCTGTTCGGATTTTTCTGATTCTGAGTCCTCATAATACGCCCACATCACTCGATTTGCCTTGCCCTTAGGTCTTAGAGGACAATCGTGATTGGCGTCGTAGGGGCCTTTGCAGTAGAAGCAAAGCTTCTTCCTGCGTAGATCGTTAAGGGCCTCACGATCCAAAGGTGGCGCTGCTGATTTACCCTTCGAATCGTTCTTAGCATCTGATTTTTCTTTGATGAAATCAGACTTGTCCCTGTTTTTGTTAAAGCCCTTGTTATCCCTGAATGAAGAATTACCTCTGGAGTTAAATCTACTAGACGGTGCTGCCAACTCCATGCTCCGTGCTTTCTTCATCGCTTCCTGTAATGAAGGAGGATCAAAGGCTTTGATCCAGCCTCTCAATGGCTCTGTCAATCCCTCCATGAAGAGCACTACCAATCGCCTCTCTGAGATGTTCGGAACCATAACTGATAACCTCTGAAAGTCACCAATATATGACTCCAAGCTGCCACTCTGTCTCAACTGAGCCAAGTCTCTGAAGTAGGATTCTGGATCCTTCCTGTCAAAACGCTCTACCAACCTGTCAACAAACTCCTGATAGGAAGTGATCCTATCATGTTGTAGCGTCACCATTCCGTGGTGCCACCAGTCGTAAGCTACTCCCTCCAAATGTAGTGTCGCATACCTGATTGCATCTCTCTCCGCCATCGGACGCAATGTAAGGAATGTGTCAAGCTTACTAATCCACGCTTGGGCTGTCACTTTGCCACTGCCATCGAACATCGCTAATGTGAGCCGGTTCGTAGCATGTTTTAGGTCATTATTCTGGTGCCTAGGTCTCCAATCCTGTCGACCTCTGTTGTGTTCTCTCCTCTGAGTGACAAACCGGTCAAAAGGAATCCTTTCTCGGACCTCGGGTGGTACCAACTCCCACTCCTCGTTCGCTGCCATAAGCGTATCAGCGAACAACTCCTCATGCTCTTCACCTGCTATAGCCTCGTCGGGCTCCTGTCTCATGAAAGTAGGCCTAGTAGGCCTCTCGTCGTCCGTGAAGTTGTCCAAGGAATTCTCCGTGAACCTGCATCACTCCTGTCATCGTCACGATGTGGTGACGGTCTCCTCGATGTCCCCAGTCTCTGAAGTGCTACTGTCAACTGCTGTAATACATCATTGGACTGCCGTTGACCTGCACGTAAATCCCTGAGTGCATGCAAAACCTCTGCATTGTCTTGATCTCTGTCATTATGAGGTATCTCTCGCCCTGCATCACCATGTTTTCCGGCTGCCGAATCGAACTCTGTTGCCTATCAATCAGAGCACGCCTGCGTGTGTAATACCTGTGAGACCCAATCTGTTCTGGCTGCATAAGACTGCTAAACCCTCAGGATGGAAGGATTTAGCTCTGATACCACTGTAGAAACCCTTGTTTCCCCCTGATTCTGATTCTGACTGTGTTTTTGTTTGTTTTTGCAGTTTTTGGGCACAAATGCAATAAAGTGATTTTGCAAGAAATAGAGAATAAATACTATAAAAGTAAATCAAATCTGAAACAATATATTCTATGGCTAATAGTGATGCCAGTCTTTTTTTATCAATTTTCTGAGATGATTACAATTTAGATCCACTAGCATGCAATATAAAAGACAATGATTTTTATTGGAGAACCTGGTATTTGCAGCAGAAATGAGAAAACCCTTGATCTGGTACAGCAGCAATGAATAACCTGGTATTTGCAGCAGAAATGAGAAAACCCTTGATCTGGTACAGCAGCAATGAATAACCTGGTATTTGCAGCAGAAATGAGAAAACCCTTGATCTGGTACAGCAGCAATGAATAACCTGGTATTTGCAGCAGAAATGAGAAAACCCTTGATCTGGTACAGCAGCAAATAATAAATAAGAGTACGGCTATTCTCTAGATCTCCAGATCTTATGGAAGTTGGCGCCTTGATGTAAGAAACCTCTCTGGACAACTTGCTATCCAAAACCCTGTAATTTTGACTCAATGTGAAGCTCTGTAATTTCTTCTGGATGAAGAAATCCTCTGCTGGCAATAAATCGGATGATATTTCACACCCTCTGAATTGCACTCACTGGAGATGGCTCGTTCCCCAATGTTTCGAGACTGAAACCCTAGGCTCCTGTGCTCTGCTCAGACTTGATCAATTTTTTTATTCCCAAATAATAATAATTTTCTTCTTCCCAAGCAAATGGCTTATACTCATGAAAAGTGCAAATTCCTCAATAATAGGAAATCATTAAAAAATAATTCGAACTTTTAATTTTAATCTTTCAATAGTCTCCACCAAATTTTAATAATAAAATATATTCATCAAGAATGGCCCCTTTCGATGATGGGGCCCCTTCATCTGAAATCACTTAAGTTATAATAAAATATTATAACTTTATATTATAATGTTTCCCACCATTAATATTTAATTAAATCAATTAAATATTAATATCTCTATCGATATATACCCGATGCACAAACCGCTCAAGTGACGAACACCGAAGTGATTACACGTGATCAATCCATACCGCTAAAAATAGCAGGGTCCTCATTGAGTCTTTGAATCCGCTAAAAATAGCAATGCGAGCTAAAAGTGTCCAAACGAGCCCGAACGAAAGCCAAGCGACATCGCTAAAAATGGCGAGCAAACTCCAACATGACCCCTATCCAACCTATCGGCCTACGAGGGCGCATAATAGGCTAATCACGTGCTCGAGAGATGTCAACTAGAAGGGGACATGACAAAAACCAAGGAAAAAGAGACCAATCTTACAAAATTGAGTATTCTAAGGAAATGTCTAGAGATCGAAGAAATCACGATTTCTGGACCCAATAAGAGTAACAAATGAGAGAATAGTTGGAAGCGGCCGAAAAAAACATTGGTTTAAATTAAACTTTGTGAAGCATCTAAAAGTAGCCCAAACAAGTCTAGGCGGGGTGATTATAAGAAATTATAAATGGGAGTTTCAGTAGGGTGCAAAACAACTTATTTGGGGATCAATACAAACAATGTGGCAAAAGTAGAGTGTTTAGTTCTAGGTCTTAAATGAAGTTTTGGTCAGAGATTTGTAGAACAGTAACAAAATAAAATCTACATAATATTATTCAACATAAAGAAAATACATATATGGGTGCATGATCTCCTACAAACAAGGAGATATATCTTACCCATATCCCTAATATCTCTCTTAAGCTCCTATTATCACAACTCATGTACGCAACAATAATATAGTTAACAAACTAACCTACCCATCCCTATATGAGTTGTATTAACAACTCACTTTGTTATCCACATAAATTATAATTTTACGCATCTATTCTAAAGTCTTAATCACAAATGTGAGCACTAAACAAATGAATTCCTAACATTCCCCTCCTTAGTGCGAACATGGCAGAAAGAACCGCACTCTAAAATTGCAACATGCCACCACAAAGCTTGCTCACGATCTTGACTCACATGCACCTCATCACGCTTGCACATTCAAACAAACATGCAACATCATGCTTGCACACAACTCAACAAACATACATGTAGCAACGGGCTTGCACATAACTCAAACTAAAGGTAGAGAAGGAACACATCAACCTGATCTAGTGTGGTGGGAACTATAAACAGGAATTCTACATTTGTTCAACCTTCTTCTCTATCACAGATGGTTTTACACCAGAACTCACCAACAACCAAGTATGAACAAGGACTCACACATATGTTCATTCTACACATACAGATGGTTTTACATAGGATGACCAACAACCCCTCCTTTCTCAAGTCTCATGATCGCTATAATACTGTGATATGATTCTCCACTATTATTTTACATCAAGGTATAATGTTGAATATATACCACACATGTGAAGAAGGATCTTCATATGTTCTTATTGTCAACACTACACAAAACAAAATGAAAATAAAACTTGTGCCACTATTGCAAAAAGCGGCCCTGTCATTAGTGGTTGTCAAGAGGTGATGTTTGGACTCCTCCTATTGCCTCTTGCCTCCAGTAAACTTGGCTCACTTAGCTAGATGATTCTTGAAGCTCAAATTTGTACTCTCTTTTATCGACATGGCTTCCCCACCAATATTTGTTTTGGCTATGAAATTCCAATGTATGGGTCTGGGGGCAGTTGTCCCTAGTTTGGTAAATACCTCATATGATTTCCATTCAATTAAATATGCTGCCATTTCCTAGGCAACAGTGATTTGTTTTGGGATGTCTGGAATGCATAGTGGGTGCCTTAAATATCCAGTGATTGCCTAAGTATTTTGATAATTGGTTTATGATCTTCTAAAGTGGATCGACTATTTCTATGCATGATTACATATCTCTGAATGCAGCGATCAGGATTATTGCATGCTCAATAATAATTCCTTATAAGGAGATTTGGGTGACTGTTTGTAGCTGGTTGAACAAGGCTGAGTTTAATGGTATCTTGGAATTCTATAACAGCAGAAGTAATCTGAGTTGAAGTATGTTGAATGTTGAATGTTGTGAGTAATTTTAGTAGTCATTTCAGCAGTGCTATTGCTTGTTACATGCTCAATTCAGTGAAGCTTAGATCTGATTTTTAAAGTTCAGTTGAGGAAGTAGCTGTACGGGTTGTCGATAGAGGCCATTAAACCCCTATTTTTGGGTTTATTGAGTCATTTACTCAACTGGTACAAGTAGTTTGACTGAGTTTAGCTATTTACAGTTGATTGGTGTATTGAAGGGTTGTTGATTTGCATATTTTCCATTGATCCCAGAAGTGGGATATTACAGAAATCAAGGAGCTTGAGCCGAGAAGGAAGAGAACTCCAATCCGCAAGTTGATGATGAGAGTTTGGTGGTGAAGGCCCAAATTCCAAATGATTGTTGGTATATACAAAGAGAAGAAAGAATTAGAGAAGGCAAACTGCACTGCTCAAATGATACAGGCAGGGTGAATTTATTATAGGAAGAGGTAGTTACATTTAGTTACATTTGGTTGTTTGGTTACAACCTCTTCAACTGCCTAGAACCGCATTACATTCTATATAATGCTCTATAGCTCTATATTTTAACACCCCCTCTTAATGACTAAACCGGAAACAATACCAAGTTTATCCCGAAATTTTACAAATTTCCTAAAGCCCATATGTTTAGTCATTACATCTATAGACTGTGCCATAGGTTGGACTTCAAAATCAGTAGTCCATGATTGTGTTGCGGTTGTCGAATGAAGAAGAACCGCAAAACAAAAATATGGTCCCATGAACAAAGGATATGGCAAGTGGTCCATTGGTTCTTTGTTACGTGATTCATTGACCAATGATGAATCACCAATGGCTGAGAGTGTCAGCCCCATCTCCAGAGTGTTGAAATCAGAACCTTGGAGAAGTGGATTGAAAAATCTGTTCCAGGCTTGTGTAGCATCTTTGGAGTCGTATAGAGACTCGGTTATCCCTGTAATCGAATTCACCTCGATCACATCCTTGCACCACCATGTAGTGCTCATCCAACTTTTTCAATAAGAGAAATGTGACCATTTGTGCAGTAGGAGTTAGAACCAACTCCGCAATAGTAGGAGAAATAACCATCTCCGTCTCTGCAGTGGTAGGAGTGAGAATCAACTCCTCATCTATTTGCTCATCTATCCCCCTCTGTTGGGAAAGATCCTTCACAACACAATGAGAAAATTGTTCATGCTCTACTGTCCTTCGAGCAAGGACCTCTGAGTGAGTGGTTGGGCATGCCATCTCACCATGCACCGTCAGTGCATTTGGAATAGTGGAGTCTCCGTCCACAACAAATTGTTCTTTAGAATGAGGAAATCCATCCTCCCGTACATCTGGTATAGTGGATACTCCCTCCACAATAGGTGCATGTAGGTTGACTGTATCCAAGTCAACAGATTTGTGAGGAATGGCTTCCTCCCAAGGCATTGCGGCCTCTTGCACATCTGAAAGGTGGAGATGTCCTCTGCACGTGTATTCATGTTTGATGGCCGGATCAACAAGCCGATACTAACCACCTTCCCCAATACCAGGGGCAATTATCCATCTTTGTTTCACATCGAGACAACACATTTCTTTCCACGAAATCCACAAAAATATTGGGATTTTTTACCAATCGATTGTGAATAGATAGAAGTTTTTTTGTAAAGAAGGTACATATCTAACATTCCGTACCAACAATTTATGAGCATTATTCAATATAATGCATATATCTCCTATCCCTTCTCTGCAAGTGATTCTCCATCACCTAGCACTATTGATTCAAAACAGAGATATTTGCGGTAAATGAAACATACCGGTCCCTACGACATGAAAAGTGTGCGAGACACACTAGAGTCGATGATCCGACAATTGGTACCACTTTGTCATTCAAGCATGATGTCGTAAGGCGATAAAGAGCATGCCCGTCATCCAAATCCCGTTCTTCGCAATTGTTGCTACATGTTCCTCATCACATGGCTTTTTGTTTGCATTGCAAAAGATCATACTTCCGCTTCCGGCAATTCTTCTTGAGGTGCCTGACCTTGTGATAATAGCATGTGACGATCGAGTGGAAGACTCACCAGTTGATGTTTCAACTTTCCCTTTGACTAAGTGATAAGAGCACTCTACGAATGGTCACAATTAGATTCTTCTGAATTTGTCTCCGCTCCTTTTGCAACGGTAGGAATTCACCTTGTCAAACGTGAGTGTTTGACTTTCGGCGATTAAATGGAGTGCCTCCACAAATGACTCATACGAAAAAGGTAAGTTGTTCAAAACCAGAGCCACCATATCATCGTCGTCCACCTTTTTGTTGATGGAAGATAATTGGTCTCGAGAGGTCTTTCATCCGAAGTAGGTGCTCAAACAGCAATCCACCTTCTTGTAACTTTACGGAAAAGAGCATATTCTTGGTGTAATACCCAACTCTTTTCGACGTCTAATATTTATCCTTGATGGTCCATAATGTGATTGCTACAGTGGCATTCTACACTTCCGGTATCATATCATTCGACACCGACAACTTGAGAAGTAATAACGCTTCCTTATGATGTTTGTCATAATCCGCGAAGTTCGTCGTTGGTCGACTTTCACTACCCGTGATTATTTTATCACAATCACGAAACTCGCAAGCATTAAAATCTTATGGCTCCATACATTAAAATTAGTGCCTGTTAATTTTTGTGTCTCCGGCAAAGTCAAGTGTGAAATATTTGCCATTTTATTATTCCAAAGTAACGGAAATAATAAAATAAAATTTTGCCCCACACTTAATAAAATATTTTTTCCAACAAATATATTTTTGGCCCTCACCAATAAAACAATATAACTTTATTCCAGCAAATATGAAAATAAAGTATTTGCCCACTTAATAAAAAGTGTGCCCACTTAATAAAACAATTATTACTTATTCCACCAAGTAATATTAAATTAAAGCACCTTCAAACTGCCCTCGAACCATATTTGCATTAATAAATATTATTAATGTGAGAATACCTTTGTAGATGAAAATAATATTATTCTGCCCAAATAAGTTGATCGCCTTGAAAGCGCCTAAGCGGTGGGCGCGTTACAGTTGAAAGGCTTTTTTTGTGATGGCACTTCTGTGCACTCTGCCCTCACGACTGCAGACTTTCCACAAGTTTGCCCGTGATTTACCGTAGACAACAGCCACGACTCGAGCAATGTTCAGCGAACAGGAAGATAATAACGTGACTGCAAATGAACAGTATGCTGCCCTCGTTTTTCCTTCTCTACGACCCTGTCCAGCGTATTACAGGAATGAAATGAATCGTGACCTCACGTTTTTGCCTTGAACTACGATTTTTCACCAAAAAAATCACTGTAAACGCAAGTAATTTGTGCCCTATCAAACTGCTACTGGGCTTCCTCGGGCTGCGAACCTTTGACGCTCTAATACCAATGTTAGCATATACAAAGAGAAGAAAGAATTAGAGAAGGCAAACCGCTGCTTGCCTGCTCAAATGATACGAGGCATGGTGAATTTATCATAGGAAGAGGTAGTTACATTTAGCTACATTTGGTTGTTTGGTTACTGACCTCTTGACTACCTAGAAGCTGCATTACATTCTATAGCTCTATATTTTAACAATGACAAGGACTACTTTCAACTTATTGCCTTGTCAGGAACAACTATACATGAGGAAATACATGAGAAGCAAGATGGTGAAAAGAAAAGGGACATTACTGATGAGTCGCATTTAATCTTTTTTTTGGCATTTATTTTCTCCCAACATGGGTCACATTTTTCCCCTAGGGGAAATAAAAACATAAAGTGACCTTTTCCTTTTTCTTTTCTAATTTCACTTTTTCTTTTCTTTTCTTTTTATTTTTTTTTTTATCAAGTCATTAATAAATTTATATAAATGCTTTTATAAAGTTCTTTTTGTGCCATTTATAATAATTTATTAAGACTATAGTTTCCCTTTTTATCACCCCTTAGCCGCTAGGAAACGAAATTGGGCTAAGGGTCTTCAACTGGGAAGGGGATATTACATATTGATTATTAGGGCATGGAGAATTATTGACTATACTAATGACTGTAGACTTAGAATTGAAAATGACATTAGATAATAATGTTACACTAGCATATACTTGACACATAGCATTTGAGTATTGCAAAACATTAAACAAGAAACACTATGTATGGCACCAAATCAATGTTTGTGAAGCTTGATCAATGTATGGTGCTGATAAAAACAATATAATAAAACTAAACCAACAAGCGACACTGAAACTAATGAAATATGGCGGAGTAGTCACAAACTAATTGAATGCCTTAAACCTATGAATCTGCACTGAGAAGTCACACAATTAGTAGAGAAATACAGTGTAGTACAAATTCTTAGAATACTGCAAGTTCATGGTGCTGTAATCATGCATGTGGATTCAAATAACTGGACCGAGGGATGGAAGAACAAAGCAACACTTACAATCAATGCACAATGGATCTGAAAAGATGCATGCAAGGAGAGATAGCACTCTATTGGAATTAAGTATGACAGATTTACACGGTGGATTTGTTGGCAAAAATATGGGGAATCACAGATTTCTGACAAGTGAATGCAGGAGTCTTCGCATAGAACTACAGAGATTTTGATAGATGTTTATGGGACGGCTAGCAGATTATACGGTCTGAGAGGATGTACAAGAGAATATCTAGCAATGTTTCAATGAATCACCAGCGCAAAAATCAGAAATTGATGGCAGACTTTTCTTCCGTGATTTGCAGCTAAAATGTGGTCTGTATGCTACAGCACAATGGAGGTAATTCAAAATGCAATATAATATAATAGAGACTTGCAAGTTTTGATGCCAGACCAACACTTGCAGGGTCACACTTTCCTATCTAATTTTTTTTGGCCTTGTTAAAATATCCACACACCGTTCAGAATGTCCCATGCCTCTCCTCTTCTCAAACTGATGCTGCGCCATCTGGATTGGGCTGCACTTTTTCCTATTGAACATTAGAACTCGGGCAATAATGCCACCTTAGAAACCATAACTTTGCAAAAGCTAAAAGAAATAATCTAACTAAGATGTAAGCTCTTCAGCAAAAACTAGAATTTCATCTAGGGGCAATACAACACAACCCCCTAAAAGAATAATCAAAAACTCATTTCTTTTTTTGTTTCTAGAGAAATAATGCTCTGATACCAGATGAAGTTTTAGTCCGAGTTTTGCGAAACAATAACAAAATAAACACTACGTTATATCATTCAACTTAAAGCCAATAGATATATATAGGGACATGATCTCCTACGAACAAGGACATATATCTTAACCATATCCCTAATATCTCTCTTAAGCTCCTATTATACACAGAATTTTTATCACAACTTACGTACACATCAATAATACAATTAGCAAACTAACCTACACATCTCTATATGAGCTGTATTAACAAACTTTATTATTCTCATACACTATAATTTTACTCGTCTATTATAAAGTCTCACTCACAAATGTGAGCACTAAACAAATGAATTACTGACATCAAACCTGCGCTGGAACACAACATTTGTAATGTCAAGGCGAAGGAGACTCACAAATAGTCATAAATGCTATCAAAGAGGGAAATATTAATAATTGGTGGCTACAAAGCATGATCTCTAGGGCATAAGAGTTAAGTTACATATTTAACAATATCAGCTTTTGTCATATTCACAGAGAGGAAAACTCGGTTGCCAACTGGATGGAAAATATGGGGACCTGTCCAGATAAGGATAAGTATAGCAGCCATGGCAGGAAGGTTTGTCAAGAGGAAATATGGGGACTTAAAGAGGATTTCATTGTATTAGAAGCTATAATGCAGATGTTAAGGAAACACGGCTACTCTTGATAAAACAATTGGCGAGAAAAAAATTACGGTTTTCTATTGCTTATGTTTTCTCAAGATTACTAGCCTGGGAAGCAACAAAAGAATGTTATTTTGCATATTTCTATTCCATTTCAATGTCCCTTATTGGCTGCGTTACAGGTTAAAGAATGGAAATTGCAATTTTAACTGGCTTATTATTGGAAGATGGAGGTGGAACTATAATGTTGAGAAAATCTTTCCCATTCTAAACCTTAATTGTCATTAGGCACTTTCAAAAACTTGCTCGGTTTTTTTCTAAACACATTCGCATGTGTTCTCAGCACTGAAAGTGTACGTACGGTCTTTTAGGTTGTGTTCTTTCCGAGAACTTTCTTTTCTATAGACTCAAGGATGAGAAAGTTTCCTTTTTCACCCCCCCTCAACTTGGTTTTTGGGAGCTTTCCTTCTTCAGGAGACAGGTCAGCCTGTCCATTTCTTGATAAAAACAAATTGGAAAATACCAGAAAAATAAGATATGGATGGCATGCGATTTTTCCTGTTTAGACTGCAGTGCTTGTGGAAAATTTTCATTAGAACTCGAGACGGATAGCTATTTATTCAATGGTCAGATTAGACTTTCTTATCATTTCACTTTGTCTGTGTTACTGAGCTTGTGGCAGCCTGGCATATATGCATTGTCCATTTCCTGTCAAGAAGGAAAATATTAACTCAAGTCGGAACATGAACTTTCAACTGAGATTCCTTATGTCTCTCAAGCTTAGCTTCAAGCCTTCAACAATGGCAAAACATCCAAAGGTCTGTTGCTCATAATGGAGTTTGTCCCAATGCACATAATGAAGAGAGACAACGGAAAAGGTGGAGACACAACAAATCTATGGACAACATTTCTGGCAATGCATTTCATGCAAATGAGGGAGCCATGAACGTGGAGCAACAGGACAACATGGAGCATGAGGACGTGCATGAGGTTTCAACTAACAATATCTCTTTGAATCATGTGCACACACAACAAGAAGCCAATGAGGAGCTTACTGTCCCAAAAGAGAATGAGGTAGTAGATGAAGAACAAACAGAGGATGGAGACAGAGGATATCAATCAGAATACTCAGCCTGAGCAACAACAACTTGCTTATGGGAAGTATCCCTTCAAATTGTGACAGTTCAATGGTAGAAAATTTCTGACTCGCAAAACAGTAGGTTAACAAGAGTTATCTCCAATAATGACTCAAAAGACGAAGGAAGTCACAAGGAGACAGAAGATAATAATTTGGATGATAACCAAAGAGAAGGGAAAAGTAATATCAACTATACAGGGAGAAGCTTCCTATCAAAAAAATCTAACAGTCCAATGGAGAAGAGGAGGAAGGAGGATATTTGGGACCTTATTACGTGAAATTCCATTCTGAGAAAATGGGAAAAAGGGGAATCATCAAAAAATATCGCAGACAAAGCTACCATCGGTTACCCAGATGGGAAGGTTTTTGCTCATGATACTAGAAGTATCATCTTTCTAAAGGAAATGAGCAAAAAATTAATGGACCATTGTGCCGTTATGGAGCAGAATCGGATCATTTCCCAACGCCAGAACCACATGTTAAACAACACTAATGAGCTTCTTCAAGCTAACAGGGTGAACTCGATGGCTAACTGGAATAAGATCCAACACTTTGTGCAAACGCGCACCATCTCGCTTATGGCGCAGTATCATATGCTGAAATGCCTAAATAACCATAATTTTCAGCTTCATAAGGAGAATGACAGTCGCAAGGAGCTTATCAAGCAATCAGACCTGCTGAAAAACATCCAGATAAGCTGCTATGATCTTGAAAGTTTGAAAACTAATATTTTGGGTGTGTTAGAGGATACCTCTGAAATGAAACATGTGCATTACTAGGTATGTCACAATAATTGCATGAATGTGGATTGCAAAGATTCCGTTGTGGTGGATGTGGAGAATGAGAAAGGGTAATCCAACCTGCTTTTTTATTTCTAATTTTCTACTTTGTAGCAGGACTGCTGCCATGCTAATGATCTGTAGTCGTTGATGGGCTACTCTACGTTTTTATTTGTTTGTCGGCTTTGTGGCACTTCTGTTTTTGTATTGGCCTTGTGGCCCCTTCTAGTATGTAACTATCCTTCGGGTTTTATTAAAAAAAAATATCAAAAAAATAAATCATAATATTATGGCACTATGTTGCCAGGAAATGGGCACAGTGCAGTACAGGTATGTAACTCGAAACGCCGATTTTCAAAAAAACCATGGGTACAAAACGTTACGGAAACATCCGTACAATATATTATAAAAAAATTAAATTTAAAATATATATATATATATATATATATATATATGTTCCACCAAGCTTCGAGACGGAGACAGCGGGGGACAGGGGAACGTGTTTCCAGGACGGATTTTTTTGGAGGCCATTTTTTAGGGGACAACTATTAAAAAATAAGAGAAAATATAAAAAATATAGGAAATTTCAAATATTCATATGATAACATTGATAAAGCATTTATCACACACATTATAGAACCTTAATACATAAACTTGGAGCTGAATTGAGATTTCACATAACATTGAGTCAAAAACAGACTTTTTTGGAAAGCATATTACTCTATGCTCTGTTCGTACACCCTGTTTCCAAGTTTCAAACGTCCCAAGATCACGGGGGACGAGCCTAAAAGGCGGGGACACATCCCGTGGAACATATATATATATATATATATATATATATATAGTACTCATTTTCAAAATTTTAGTCCATGGACCATAAGAGATAACTGATAAAGCACTCAAAATATTTTGTATTCATTGAAATTTGAAGTTCTAAAGATTCATCATTCAACATGGTTACAATTTCAATGTTTCATATATACAAGATTATAATCTAGATTCTAGAATATATCATCTAGATTTTCCTCATAATCATCTCCATGAATACCACTGACAGCTCCACTCCCACTAGCTCCACTATCCATACCTTGTGTAGAACTTTCCAGATCTTCCTCATCAATACCAACAACTGAAAATTGGTTAAGAGTAGCAGTAGAAGTATCGAAGTCACTAGCCTCAAGATCAATATCCCAAAGTTTGTTGGAGCATCAAATATAGCATTTAGTCTTGTGTGATAGGATGCTCAAATTGGAGTGTACATACACTAAATCCGCAGCCTTCTTGGATGTTAACTTGTTTTGTATGGTGAGTGGAGGAAGGTATATGTACTCCAATTCTGCTCTGTTGAAGAATTACTAGCCACCTATTACAAAAAAATTGTTAGAAATTTCCAATTAGTAATAATATTAATTTACTAAGAACATAAATTTTTAATTAATAAACAAACTTTTGATTTCATTTTAATATTTTATACCTGTGAGAGGATTTTAATGGCAACAGGTCGTAGGTACTTGACATCATGGCCATGTACATACCACCACATGACTGGGGTCATGTTGTACTTGTCACATAATGCCTCCATTTCACCCATGCTACCATTAGACACGAAACAAAGATCCCCATTTCATAGTGGACCGCACTAGTTATAGCTAGATTAGGCAAAAGCCTCTCGAATGTTGCTCTAGTTCCATTTGCAACTTTTTGGTCATTATATGGTGGTTTCCTATCATGTAGCCCAGTATTTTGGGGCATAGGAAAGGAGATGCAATGGGGTGGTCATTTTATTCCACCTCATGATCACGCTTTTAACTTGATTGTAGAAGATTTCTTTAGGATCTTGCTCTTTCTTTTGTATGATGTCTCTAATTTTTCAAGCATAGAGTCAATGCCATCATAGATTTCCCCTATGCAAGCGTGATCTTTGTTTGCATATCTAATCATGGATAAAATAAGCTTAGTAAAACTGAGCAAGTATTCAACTTTGCCCACCAATCATCATCAAGTATCAATGATTTTATTTTGATGGCTCGTTTTGTGTTTCCTTGCCTCCACACGGACCAAACATCATCAATCACCATATTGCTTAAGGCTTGTTTTACCTTCACAAGTCGTCTCAAGATGAGCATGTGAGAGGCAAATCTTGTTTCAACAACCTATTAAAATAAATTAAAACAAGTTAATAAAGTATAAAATTAAATTTAAAAGAAATTCAATTGATAATTTCATAGAAAGTTAGCAAATAAAAATTAGAAACTAGTAAATTGTTCCCTTACTGTTGAAAACCTTTTAAATATAGCACAGGTCATGATGATTTGTGACAAACATCTGAATCTCATTTGCCTTCGTATAAATTTCCTCTATCCATAGGATTACGCCAATTTTCTGCAACATCAAGTCAAGGAGTGTACTACATAAGGTGTCCAAAATATGTGTTCATATCTCCCCTCTACAATCAACCCTTTTGCTCTACAATTTTTTGCATTGTCCGTGATGACTTGGACAATGTTTTGAGGGCCCACCGACTCAATAGCCTCAATCAAAATATTAGCAATTGTGCATCTTTCACTTCGCCCCTCACAAGTGTGACCTTCGGGAACATTGCCCCTTTATGGCACACTACAACAATGTTGATTAGGGGTCTATTTCGGGCATCTTTCCATCCATCTGAAATAATAGATACCACTCGTCTTTCCATGAATCCCTAATTGGTTGCAAAGAAGTATGTATATGGTCCACTTCTTTCGCCAACAATGATGTTCTAACCTTCTCATAACTAGGGCTTTTGTACCCTTGTGGTGCCTCATTAATACCTCTCACCATTTGTTGTCAATATGGTGACCGCAACACATTGAAGGGCAACCCACATGCATAAATGCATCGAGCAACCAACTCATCAGCAATTTCCCTTTTCTCATTTGCAAATGCGATCTCTAATGGAATTACTAAAAATGCAGGAAGTGGGAAATGCCCACAAAGGGTAAGTCCTCCTCGGCCTCTTACCAAAAACAAGGCAAGCAGAAATGACTTTACAAAAGCCAAAATCTGAGTTTGCTGTTTTTGAAGATAGCATTCATTCTACTTTCAATCCACAAATTGTTAAATGTTTATCAACTTCAACCACCCAGCTCTTGCATCAATCAAAATGTAGAAATTCACTTCTCATGGTCCATCATGCAAAACTCAATATTTCCCAATATTGCCAAGATCTATCAAGACCTTGTTCATGCCATCCAGAGAATGGAAAGTAGGCTCAAACTACTTGGAATTGAGTTTGGGAGCAAAGTGATTTCATTCCTATTCTTGCTGAATGCATCATCAAGCTAACCTTTCTGAACACCCAGCAAAATGAAGCCCTTGACATACTAAAACACAATGCAGAAAATATGAATGGCTGGCTGCAGAGTCTAGAAGATAGGTTGTCTGATGTTCAAAGCTCCAGCACTCAGTCCTCGGTCTTTCAAGCTCACATGATAGAGGACAGAAACATTCGTCAAAGACGTCATCACAGCAACTCTTCCAATGCTACAATGGCTCAAGCTAGTGAGTGTGAAGTTCCAGTAATGCAGTTCAATAGAATTCCTCCCTCTCAAGACACTCATGTGACTGATGCACGAACTTATCACTGTGTTCTCTCAAAATCAAAACACAATAACGAATAGTGGATATGATATGGGTTAACACAAATGGTGTCTTATGTTTTCCTGTTATCTCTTGTCTCTTGCTTCACTTCTGCAATGTTTGGATGTCATAAGTGTCTGTACTAAACTGCTGTTGTAATGGCTTCTTGCCTCTTGGCCTTATTATTTTAGCTCCTTGTAATATGGCTTTATCAGCTTATATCTTCTGATCTGACAAGTCCTTTTTCCTTCTAGGACTTTCAGGCTGTTTTATAATCCCTTTCCCATATAAGTATATTTTACATTTATCAAAAACAAATAAAACAAATAAATATCAAATTCATAAACAGACAAAGCCATAGTAGATGTATATAGCATGTGAACATGGACAATCTGACAAAAGAATGTTTATGACAATTTCTTTCCATAAATATCAAGTCTTACCAAAATAGAACAGACTTCAAAGTGTAATCGTTGGCATTTTTATTCCTGACATGGTCTTAGAGATCACCACTCATCATCATATAATCACCTGAAGTCTGGAACAATTCTATTTTACAAAGAAGAATCATCTAAATTTGACAAGCAGCTAGTAAGTTTCCTTCCTGATTTTCCTAATTTAGTAGGTTTCGTGCAAATTGTCTATAGTCTATTTGGAGCAGAAAGTAGGTTAGTTGCTAAGGGCCAGACAGCAAAAAATGTTAAAAGCAATTTTCCACCAAAAGGCCAGATCTTTACCATTTTTTCCAATAATTCAATAAAATTTTAACCAAATTTACTATACCAAGAATTGATAGTGACCCTGTGCTTTTTCCAGAATATTAGCTTTATAATATTTACATTTCCTACTACATACAATAGAAAAAATTGTCAACCAAAATATATGTACAAACGTTTTCATTTCATAGCTCTTCCCCGGATTGAAAAACTCTTGACTACTGCTAGATGTTTGTGTACAAGAGTTAGAGGCAGATATTGGGGCTGGAACAAAGATATAACGACCCTGTCATGGACTGAGTCCTCAGTCATTTGGTATATGTTAGTTGCAACAAGCATGGATGGCTTCAATCATGGATTATGATAAGTTCCAACACTAATTGAACACAACTTACAAACCTAAATAAACACAAATCTTAACTCACATTGTGTTCAAGTCACTGAACATATATCAATCATGATGCAGAACAAGAATGAAATGTCCCTTTCTCTAAAATAACAAGTCGAAGACCCTTAGCCCAATTTTGTTTCCCGACGGCTAAGGGGTGAATAAAAGGGAAACTTAGTCTTAATGAATTAATTATAAAGTGCATAAAAAGAAACTTTATCAAAAGCACTTATATTAATTTATTAATGACTAAATAAAAAAATAAAAGGGAAAGTTACTTTATGTTTTTAATTTCCCCTAGGGAAAATGTGACCCATGTAGGAGGAAAAAGCCAAAAAAAATTAAATGAAGGAAAAGATAGATGATTGGTGGTTGTGGGTGGCTACAAAGCCAAGACTTGTTATAAAAGCAAGTCGACTTGCTTGGAAAAGTATCTCTTTTATTTTATGAAAATTCTGAATTTTGGTGTGAGCTTGTAAGCTTTGCATAACAACTCCAAAGGACGAAAACCCTTTGAAGTTAGCTCTTGAGGACGAAAACCCTCTTGAGGATTAGAAGGAGAACAAAAACTTTTCTTCTATTGTGTTTTCCAGCAGTGTATTTGCAGATTTGAGCTAGGGTTTGAAGGAGGATAATTGTTGTGATCCCCCTTTAATTTCTAGCTTGTTCATGGTGGAGCAACCCATATAGAGAGCTGTTTGGAGTGTTTTAGAGTTGTTTTGGACCAGATCTGTATTGTTGTTCCAACATCAGATTTTTAGATACCAGATCAGCCACTTTGTGTAATTTTTGGGCCAAAGAATTTGTGTTTTCAGTTGTGTCTGTGAAGGGTGCAACTGCAGATTTTTAATAAATATTTTAGCCTTCAATTTGGTTCCAATTTGGTACTTTTCATGTGTCTTTTCAATAATAAAATCAGTTGATCTGTTTTTGATGATAAAAGAGTGATTTTGCTTCAGTTTTGAATGAATTCCATCCTCTAGGCAAGTCACATTTTTGGTATAAATTCAGATCTGCATCTTTATAATTTTTATATTGTGCATTTTAAGATCAGATTTGTAGTAAATCCATTGGAAGTGTTAAAGTGTCCATTTGGGGACATTACAGAATGGACCAAACAAAGCAAAGTGTAGAGAATGTCATCATACAAGCAAAAACTCACATTGTTGGACTTGCTTCTTTGAGGAAGAGCACAACACTAGAATAGATGAGTTCATATGACACAGAGACAACAGAGGGAAAAAATTAATAAAATGTCTTTGAAGTGGTGATGAAAATTCTGCTTATAAGATTGAGGTAATTAAGCTCGAATATTTAGCCAACTTCATAGTGTGGCACTTGACAAGAATTACAAATAAATCTGCATATTTTGGATACAAGTCAATAATCACAATTTCACACTATACAGATTTTAAAATGTCAAACACATTGTCTGTGTAATATCATCCATCAGAATTCAACCACCATAGAAGTAAAGAATCTATTGTGTATATAATACTGATACTTTAAAGCAACATAACAAACACACATTAAAAAAACAAAAAGCTTATCATGGACCTACCAGATTTCTCATTGATGTTTGACTATGTTCAACACCATTCCTCGCCATATCCATCTCTATTGCGGCTATTCTTTTAGAAACTACTTCTTGAGATAGCTGGTCCCTCGCTCATATGGAGCATTTACATGTCCAAACAAATAAAACATAAGTTCATATGTGCTGAGATTTGGTTTCATTTTGACAAGCTTCATTCTTGCTAACACCCGTACAGCCCTTTCAGGTTCATCCTACAGAACAAGCAGCTTTAATGTGTCATACACAGCAAATGAAAAAGAACTCTCTCCCTCTTATGCAAATAAATTGAATGGTTTCGAGCTAGTAACTAAGATATAGAAAATGGAAACTAAAGAAATCACAGCAAAGAGACAAATGAAATACAAAATGATTACTACATCTAAGAAATTACTAAAGTTTCTGTATCCAAGAAATGAGGGAAATGCAGGTTTTGAGAAACAGAAATGCATATATAGACTAGAATAATGTTAAGAGAACAAAGAAGTACATATTGCAAATCCACAAGCAGGACAAGTTTGTTGATGATCTTAATTTTAAACTTAGTGATTATATTATAAAAGGAAGAAATGTGTTCACAAGAGCATTAGACATCAATCCAAAATAATTTTATGGTTTATTCTACATTTATCGAGTATATTACTACTTTATGTTAGGATAAATTGCAAATAAGTTAATATGTACCTTTATATTTGGATTAAATTAAAGATGAATGAAATTGATTAACAAATATTGTACTCGTAGAAAAGATGTTTGAATTTGTGCATCTTTGAAAGTTGTACCTCCATTTTGTGCCCAGGTCCCAACCATTAACCTATGTTTTAATCCTTAACTGCTGGAAAAAATCATTTAGTTTACAACCCAATTGTATATGTGGGAACATTTGCTGCCACCAAAATCAGCACCTAACTATCATTGACAAAATAGAGTGTTAGGAATCCTTCATCCTTTCAACCAATTCCCCCACCCCCGCCAACCAGCATGTGTGGGATGTCCTAGGCATATCCCAAGACGGGGCGCTTGCGCCGCCCCATGGCTCTGAACTGTGGAAAACTGCAGGGGATGTCTCAGGATGTCCCCCTTTTTGGGACATCAGGTTTTTACTTTTTAATAAATATTTTTATTTATTTTTAATTCTTTGTTGCTTTTACTTTTAAAATTCTATTTGGAAACTTTAATCACTTAACAAACTTAAGGTTGTGTAGATGATAAAAACAGTTGAGGCATAGATCAAAACATTTACCGGTTAACCATAACATGACTTTATTGAATTAAATTTTATTAAGACAATAAGAATCAAGAGTGATATATGAATACAGAAAATTTGGCACAAATGCGGATGCTGGACTGTCACAAACTACTATTTATAAAAATAATAAAAATAATAATTATTTATATATTTATTTTTAAATATTATTTTAATAGCCATCCACAAATTTTGGGGAAAAACAAATCTGTCCTGGAAACTCCGTCCCGCTGCGCCCCCAGCTCCTCCCTCCCCGCTCCTCCTTGAGTCTTAGATAAGTCTGTGTTTAGCCCCTTTCTTAAAACATTTTGCTTAATATAACAACATTGACAAGAAAGACAACACGAGAGATGGATGAATCACAATTGAGTATATAGCTAACAAGACAGCTCTATCATACTCGCATCTATTTCATGTATTTGGATGCTATATCCACTTTCAGAGAGAGAACTCCAGAGAGTCATATAGTTGGCTACATAGTATTACGGAGATTTAATACATGCAAGTACTCTATATTTGCCATTGTTTTGCGGTGTATGAGAAATGTGTCATCCACTCCAACATGCATCTATATTGCTACCATTGTTCTTAGATTTCAAGCAATAAGCACCCAATAAGCTAATTCACAACTATAACGTCTCATACAATACATAAATCTTACAAACTATCTATCAAACAAATGTCATATCATAAACATTGATTACACAATAAATCCACAATAGGACAACAAAAATGATTGATCAATCGGCCATTTCAACCAATCATTTCAGTAATCATTAATTACCTAGAATAATTACATAAAAGTTAAAACATCTCTTTGAAAAAGAACTGATCCATTCTTGTATTAGTACAAATATTTTACTTTGTTTATTAGTACAATGAAAATATATTGTGATGTAAACATATGCTAAATTATTATTTATTATTATTTTTATGATGATAGTTAGAATTCACACACCACTATCATGGAAGGCAGAATCGCTTACTCAATGATGGTGTATAGTGGCAATCATGCCACAAAGGTACAATGGAGATGCCAATAGGGGTGGTGGTGTCACTCAGATTTCACCCTGAAATCTGCGACTACCCTATCGAAAATTTTTCGTACTTTTAAAATAATGGGTCGTTTGTTGTTTTTATTGCCTGAAAGTTCTTGTATTGCATCAAGATAATCCCAAAGAGCCATATTAGCCCTTTTCGCCAAATACCCAGATGCCCAAAATTGTTTTATTCTGTCGTCGGGATTTGTCTGCGGGAAATTTGTATTTAATTATTTTGAGCCCCGTATGAGGCTATTTGCGCTCTGTTTTAACTCTATTATGAGCAAATATGTTATTATTCCTATGTGCCAGAAGGATTTTAACTTATTTTAAGTTTTGGGCTTTATTTGTAACTTTTGGCAATTTTTCGTGTTTTTGTGGTGTCCCGTTTTGTTTTCTGTGAAATTTCTCTGGAGCAATTCCCTCGCCGGGTAAGCCCGATTTTTGGCCTGGAGCAGCTGGAAAACATATACGCACATTATGCCCGGAGGAAGTCACCATCGGAGGTCTGGATCACTGGGAAAAAGCGAAGTCGTGCACAGAAAAGCCCCTGCGGGGATGGGCGCATTTTTGGAAAACAAAGGATTTAAGCTGCGATGGGAAAAATAGAAGCCGCAGGCATGATGGGAATTTTATACCTGCCTAGCAGGGTACTTTTTCCCATGTTATAAAATTCACTTAAGCTGCAGTGGGAAAAATAGAAGCAGCAGGCAGGTGGGAATTTATTGCCTGCCTTGCAGGGTACTTTTTCCCGTGATATAAAATTCACTTAAGCTGCAGTGGGAAAGTTAGAGGCTGCAGGCAGGCGGGAATTTATTGCCTGCCTTGCAGGGTAAAAATTCCCATGGTGAAATAAAAGAAAAGTGACTTAAGTGAAATCACGGGATTTTATTGCCTGCCTTGCAGGGTAAAAAAATCCCATTGTCAGAAATTCTTAAAAATAGAATTCTATTATGCAAAAAAGTGTGACCCACCTTGGGTGAATAATAATGCATTAAATAAATATTTGTTAATATTTATTCACCCAATTTTGGCACCTAGGCTTGTGGAAAAGTCAACAAAAGCAAAGGGGAATAAATCAATTGGAAATAGAATTCCAAAATTAAATAAATTTAATTTATTTAATGCAGCCCCTTTTGAGAAGGAATTAATACTTTTTAAAGTATTAAATGATTATATTAATTCCTATTTTCAGTGGCTATGGTCAAAGCACACTGTGAAGCTTAAGTGAAGTGAAGTGTGGATGATTAAATTGGATTAATTTAATTTATTGGATGGCTGTCCTTAAACATGCTATTTTTAAAAGAGAAGAGCATGATTTTTAATTAATTAATTGCCTTTAATTGTTAGGGCAATTATTAATTATAGAATTGTGAAGGTTATATAAGCATGGGCAGCCATATGGGTGAATTATTTAATTCACAGGTCAAGAATTGCAGCCAAGTGGAAAAGTGCGCCCCCATTAAAGGAAGGATTTTGCTCAGGCAAGGTGGAAACAAGGCTAAAAGCTTCCAAATTTGGCGCATGCTTTGAAGGAGGTTGATCTTTGTCTACATAATTGTTTGCACAGGTGTTACAGGAGCTCAGGTGTTGTTGAAAGGATTCATGCTCTCTTTATGTGCAAATTAAACACCATTTTTTTGGGGCAGCAGGCTTGAAAAGTGCAGATTTTTACAATTAAAATTCACTATTCATGCTCGGTGGCCATTTTTGTCTGGATAAATTGCAGGAATTCATTACAGGTGCTTTACAAAGGAAAATGAGCTTTTATCAATGTCCAATACATTGCATATATCCTCCAAATCTGAAGAATTGTCCAGATCTGCACCAGTATTGAAGAATTCCAGTCAAATAAGAAGAAAAAGACATTCAGACAAAGATAGACAAAGCTATGGCGAAGAACGATGAAAAAGAAAGCACAATGGAGTCATGCATCACTTCTAAATTTGCAGATATTGGAAACACGGATCTAGGCTCGGAACCTCTTGCTAAATTGATAGACAGATCCAGAGTAGGAAAGACTTCACTCATGCGTGCAGGAGAAACTTCACTCATGCGTGCAGATTAAAAGCAGTGGAATTATTCGAGCTGCAGCTTTTCCATCCATAGCCCAGTTGCCAGAATTTGTTATGCAGGTGCAGATCCATATCCAGATGCAGATGCAGATGCAAATCCATATGCAGATCCAGATCCATATCTTATAGTTGCAAAAGCTTCTGGCACAAAGGCTTCATCCTCTTGTTTCGAATGCAGCCCATGAAGAAGACAGTGCGTGGGAAATTCCTTCCAAGACCTTGTGCATGTGCTCTCATCTTCCAGTTGAAGCCTTCATTGAATTTTCATTCACCCTGAGTGCTTTCCAAAAATTTTAATTGCTCATATGCAATTAAAAATAAGGATGATGAGTTATCTACGGCCAACCTTGCATTGATGCATGTACAACAGAAGAACTGCAAAAATCTTGAGGATAAAAGAGAAGACAATGCGAAGGCAAAATTCTAGCTTGCTTCCAATTCCAACTGCTTGCAATTCCAGCTTGTTTCCAGATCCAGCTGCTTCCAGATCCAGTTTGAATCAGCTGCATGCAGACATGAAAAAGGATAAAGTCAGCTTTCCTCTTCTTCTTTCATCCGACAAAGTCAGCTTTCCTCTTCCTTCTTCTTTCCTACGACAAAGTAATTGAGCGATCAATTCAATTATACAACTTAAGTGATTGGTTTAAAAGCCATTACTTGAAGAAGTCAATTACTTGGAGATAGGTGGCGGACATGCAAAATAGAAGCTTCTATTTTCAGTTGCAAATCATACATGTCACGCAAAGAGGAATTCCAGGAGGAAGATTGCGGTTGTTTCTTTCCGACTTCCCACATGTCGATTCAACTAAAGCTTCCGACTTGTAATTGCCCATTTACTTCTATAAGTAGAGGAAGAACCTTCGGGTGATAATCGATCAGAATTTGTAAGCAGCAATCTTGTGTTCCAGACTTTGTGCTGAACCCCTGAGAGCCACTTGTAGCAGAGGAATACAAAGAAGCAGGTTTCCGGAGAACTTTGTGTCACGGCGTACTGTGTTTCTTGCTTTTAAATCTTAGATCTTTTAAGTAAACTTTGTGTTATTTTAGATCTGGATCTAGAGCTGCCTTTGCTTTATAATTCTGTGTGTTCAAATCTATTAAGTTTCTTCTATGTGCATGCAATTAGCTCTGCTATCTACTAATTGGGATGCACATCTTCCCCATTTCTTCTCTGTAATTCCTTTACTTCCTTCTTCTATAATTTTCCTTTCTTAAACAGCTGCTTACTTGCTGCAGAACTTCTTAGTTATGGTTCATGAACTAAGTGGTTAAAGTAAAACCCCTGATAGATAAAAACACATTTTTATTGACAAATCTGACACGGGAGCCTCACCGGTTAAATGAGGGAGATTTATCTCATGACTGCCTAGGTTTGATGCTATGCAGAAAATCTAGCCATACAGTGGAAAAGTATGTCAAAGAGAAAATTAGATGGTAGAAAATAAATACAAGCAATTTTAAAAGATAGGAAGGCGTGAATAAAGGAATAAAGAAAAGCAAAGCGCTTTGAGACAAACTACTCAAATCAGAAGAAAATTGTACTCGTGAAGAATTAGAGAGGATGCATATTGCGAAATAATCCAACCACGAACACAAACTATAGGGTTTGAGCAACATGGTAAGGTATGGAGCTAGGGAACAAATGCAACATTGTTTTTGGCAATTTCCTTGAAATCAAAATAGCATAATTTTCTCATTATATGCAAGGAAACGTATGATTCTTGATTTGGCAAGTTCTACTTTGATAAAAAAGGTAATCTTAACTCCTTTTGTTTTATCGAGTATTTTTAAGCAACCTAGATATCTACAACAAATGTAGTGAAAGCACCCATTTAGGAAATAAAAACACACACATAAGATTGCAAACATTTGAATTTATATCAATGGATGTTATATATTATGGAACAAAAAGTCGCGACCTTCGCGGAAAAAATTAGCGAGAAAAACTCTTGAGCTTACCCATTTGCATTGTTTGAGACTTTGAGTACCTTGCAAATTATACATTTGTAGATAAATTTGATTGCCTTGAATAAAACGTAAAGAGCATATTGAATCATCTAGAATAGCTTGAGAAGAAAGGGTTTTTATATAAAACATTCATGGGATTGTTTGGGAACTCAATCTTTCCATGAAATCGGATCTCCATGCTTCTTTTTCTGCCGGACTCCATTAATGAACAAGTATTCACCTTAATTCAATAATCTTCTAGTAGGATTAAATTTGACAACTTAAATTTGATGGATGTTTACATGTTAAGCATAAAATACTTGCACATTTTTCAAAATTTCTGTCTTTTGACTTGCATATTTAAAATACAATCATTATATTTTACATAAATTATATTAACATGCATAAATGTATATAAAGAAATGTTAAAATAAATCAATTTCCTTTTATATTTGTATCATGTCGTATTAGCCATAGTTCACATACTCGTATTGTGCAAACCCAAAAAAATTGACTCGGCAAAAGCTTGGCAAGACTCGATGAATATTCGGGAATATTGGCAACTATGCAAATTTCTTAAAAAAGATAAATTTTATGCAAAATATAACAAAATGTATTAAATGAGTCTATACAACGTTGAGGAAGTGTTTTCTATTAGATTTTAATACAAATATAGTACAAAATCACATCATCATGCGAATACAACAGCCGGTTGATAAGTGTTATGAATTTATGATGATTGTTATTGAAAATTATCATCCATTGCATATTTATGCAAGTTACTGATTTACAATAATTTACTTTTTCCTCTTCCTCATTCTAGAGAAATATGTAATGTTCCTTTTAGGAATTTAATGAATTCTTCTAGAATTCTGATCAGTCGAAGAAATTTATGGAAATGAGTGCAAATGTCTTCAATGTGTAATGTCCCTTTACTAACGCCTTGAGGCCTAAGGGCCGGTCGAGTCAAACCGTGGTCATACCCAAGGGGTTGTGGACGTTGGGAGCTATTGGGAACAAACCGCGTGGTTTTAATATCCACGTTTTGCATTTGGGGGTCACTTTGGACCATGGCGACTTAAAAGGGAAAAAGTAACTTTAGTTACTTTTATTTTATTGGCCCCTCCATAGAATGAAATGCGTCTAAGGTTATTGGGGCTCTTTTGCCGATGGAGAAGTATATAAAGAGTTGGGAGAGAAAGGAAACGGGACTTTTTGGCATACATTTTATCCTCCTTCACGTGCAATGATGTTTGCGCATCTATAGCTTGTGGAGTGAAATCTCATGAGGACCCTAGCTTCGGTGGTGAGAGACCCGTCCCTAACTTTGGGGCATTCTTCGGTAGTGAGAGATCTACCCTAGTCTTGTCATTTTGGAGCCGCTTTCGTGATTATTGTGTTATAGAATATTATCATAGGGTTCAAAGGAAGGTTTGAGGATTTTGGGGGCATTTGGGAAGATAATCAAAGGCGTTCCCAGATCAGATTTTGCAGCCATTTGAGCGAGGGCTTAGCATCACTTTGACTACGCCTCCATCAATTTCCAACCAATTTACAAGTGAAGCGACTTACTGCAACCTTTATTTGGAGGGTTTCCAGTTGGCCCCTTTTAAATCTAAAGGTTGAAATGTCATTTCCTATATTTGCTAATGTTATTTCCAAAGACTCTTAATTTTTGCTCTTGTATTTAAAGAGTTACGAACCTCTCATGAAGTTTTTAATTTATCTAGGGCATGTTGTGTTGCTTTTTTGGCAGCATTTTAATTTCTGTAAAACTCCAAAAACAATTTTCTTATGTCCTTTATAATAATATCAAGCTCTCTTTAAATTTTCAAGTAATTCGAGTGGATATTATGGGAGATATTAATTTTCTTTAGTTATTTATCCTTCTTTCTGTAAAAAATCTGCAAAAATCAGTATTTTATTTGGCTGTAAACTTTCAATATTTGGTGCATTTTTAAGTGGTATCCCACTGAGGATATTTCACAATGAATATCTAGAAACCCTTAGTAATAAATATCAAATACTTTTAGATTGATTTCAACAAAATCGAATTGAATTTAGGCAAGGACAAATTGTCGGAACTAATTATCCTAATCTGGTAATCGCAGCAATATGGCTTGAATCGATTTGGCCCTGAAAATGTATTAAAATGCTTGCAAAGGGTGGATTAAACCTTCTTATATATAGGTGAACTGATTTGATGAAGAAATACAAATTTATTTGTCCACAAACAATTAAATATCTCAGTTTATGCAAGTCGCACTTCTGAAAATACACAATATAAATCAGATTTATAGAAATAACTTATATATAATAATATTCAATAAATCTTAAATGTTTTAAGTCACAAGCAAAAGGTTTTCGTCCCTTGCAAGAGACCTCTAAAGGGGTTTTCGTCCCAATAGGTTGTGGTGTCCCCATATTTCATTCTGAAATCTGAGACTACCCTATCCGAAAAAAATTTGTACTTTTAAAATAATGGGTCGTTTTGTGTTTTTATTGCCAGAAAGTTTTGTATTGTGTCAAGATATTCCCAAAGAGCCATATTAGCCATTTTCGCCAAATACCCAGATGCCCAAAATTGTTATATTCTTTCATCGTTGGGATTTACTGCGGGAAATTTATATTTAATTATTTTCAGCCCGTTTGAGGCAATTTGCGCTCCGGTTTAACTTTGTTGTGATCGTACATATCATTATTCCAGTATACCAGTAGGGTTTTAACCAGGAATGAATCACTGGGCTTTATTTGTAACACGGCATCGTTTTTGTGTTTTTCCGTTTCGTTTTCTGTGAAATTTCTCTAGATCAATTCCTTTACCGGTTTGCCCTGATTCTTCGCCTAGAGTAGATGGAGATCACATACGCACGTTGTGCCAGAAGAAATTTGCCATCGGAGGTCTGGTTCTCTGGGAAAAGACGAAGTCGTGCACCAAAAAGCCTCTTCTGGGCTGGCCGCATTTTTGGAAAAAAATAATTAAAGTGGATCATGGGAAAATTAGAAGCAACAAGCAAGTGGGAATTTTGTACCTGCTTAGTAGGGTACTTTTTCCCATGGAAGCAACGCCACTTAAGTGACAATGGGAAAATTAGAGGGATGCAGCAGGTGGGAATTTCTTACCTGCCTTGCAGGGTAAAAATTTTCATTGTGGAATAAAAGAAAAATCACTTAAGTGAATCATGGGATTTTATTGCTTGCCTTACAAGGTAAATAATCCCATTATGAAAGTCAAATGACTTAAGTGAATCATGGGATTTTCAGGGCTGCCTTGCAGGGTAAATAATCCCATTGTCATGTGTTTCTTAAAAATAGAATTCTTTATGCCAAAAAGTGCGACCCCTTTGGGGAAGGAAAGGCAGCCTTTAAATTAATTAATTTAATTAATTATTCACCCAATTTTGGCGCCCAGGCTTGTGGAAAAGTCAACAGAGGGTAAAGGACAAAAGGTGGTTGAAAATAGACTGTTCTAAAATTAAATAAATAATATTTATTTAATGCAACCCCTTTATGTCAAAAAGTGTGCCCCTTTTGGGAGAGAAATAATACTTTTTAAAGTATTAAATGATTAAATTAATTCCTATTTTCAGTGGCTAAGGTCAAAGCATACATTGTGAGGCTTGAGTTAACTAGAAGCAAAAGTCTAAAATTAAATAAATTTAATTTATTTAATGGCAGCCATAAACATGCACAAAATAGGCGCCCCATTTGAAGAGTGAAGCTTATTAATTAATTAATTAATTGTCCAGTAATAGCAAAGGCATTAATTAATTATAGAATCATAAGGATTATATAAGCAGGGGCTGCCATAAGGATGAATTAATTAATTCACAGGCAAAGAAGTGCAGCCCAGAGGAAAAGTGTGCCCCATTTGAAGAGGATTTTTGCTCAAAAGAAGGTGAAATTAATGCTAAAAGCTTCAATTTTGGCGCACAAGTTGAAGGAGGTTGATTTGTGTCTGGATAATTATTTGCATAAGTGATATAGGTGCTCAGGTGAAGTTGGTAAAATTCATGCTCGCTTTGCATGCAAATAAAACATCAAATTTTGGGGCAGCAAGCTTGAATTATGCAGATTTTTATGATTAAAATCCACTGTTCATGGTCCGGTTGTCATCTTTATCGAATTAATTAAGAATTTGTTACACGTGCTTTACAAAAAAAGGAGCTTAAATCAATGTCCAATACATTGAATATATCCTCTCGAATCGAAGAATTATCAGATCTGCACTTTTGATTTTGAAAAATTTTGGCCGAATAAGAAGAAAAAGAATTGTTCAGACAAAGATAGACAAAGCCATGGCAAAGAGAGATGAAAAAGAAAGCACAACGGAGTCATGCATCACTTCCAAATTTGCACACATAGGAGACACAGATCTAGGTCGGAACCTCTTTCCGAATTGATTGATAGATCAGAGCAAGAAAGACTTCACTCATGCGTGCGGTTAAAAGTAGTGGAATTATTGAGCTGCAGCCTTTCCATACATGACCCGATTGCTTGAGAGTTCATTATGGAGTGTGCTAGGTCTTACCATCCTTCATCCAGATCAGTGCGAGATGCTACGGGGAAAACAATAATTCGGTTGGATGACGCAGAGTTCATCAATTATTGCTTGAAGATTCCGGCTCGAAAGGTGGTGACTTCCATTAGCATTCAGGATGTCGGCAGCAGGTGAGAGAAGAATAGAGTTGACTGCGTGAACATAATGAACAGCAGATACATGAAGAAGCCCAGATCTCCTTCTAAGTTCCCAAGAACTCTTCGCGGTCCAATCTAGTACAGGAGGTAGATGATATTGCCAAATTGTTATGCAGGATAAATGGTGAGGCGAATGCTCACACTTTCCGTACATGGATGTATGCTTTCATCAGGACCATTGAAGTCAACAAGGTTGATTCCATAATCAATTGGTTGGAAATCATTAGCGACAACATTGGTGAGCAACTCCGAACGTGAAGCGTACTTTCAGCTTCAAAATGACTTCTTATTTGGTATATGCAGCAGACTTCACAAGGCATCTTCTCCAAGCTAGATAGATGTGGCATTCTTTCTAAGGACCCCATTTTCGAGTGCTACCCACAACTTACTGTACCTGCGTGCAAGAAAGATTTCAAAGTGGTCAACGATGGATTCTTCTACGAATTCATTTGCAGGCTAGACAAGGACCTAAAGGCCAACAGGGTGAGCAAGGAAGCGTGGGAAGTTGTATCCAAAATTGGCAGTCTATTCATTCAGTTTGCAGATTTCACATACCTGGGTTCGGCTTTTTATGGAGAACCGGTTAAGTTGCCCAGATATCCGAATGATAGATTGATCACCATGGAGTTGAGCAGGCAACTTGTGGAGATACACGACTTTCAGTCGAAACGGCACAAGTCTACGGGCTTCTTCCCGATCATTGTGGGACATTATATTTGCAGAGCATTCATAAGGCCGAGGATTGGAAGCGGAAATGTTATCGAGTATGAGCAAGAGTTCTTCCAGCAGCGGCATTTGAATTTCGATCCATTTGGAGTAGCGGGAAAGCGATCTCGGGAGTATGCACATGTGCCTTCATTAGAGGATTTCTGGATGAAGTGCAAAAGTGAGTACGAGGTTAGAAAGAAGGATTTCAGCAAGCTATCAGCACGGAAAGTGTACGACTTTGGATTAGCACGGATACCTACGGATCTTAAAGATGATGGGAATGTGTTACTTGACACTTACCATCAAATGGGAGGAGATAGAGCCGTACTTCAGGATAACGTAGGGGTTGCCATACGATTGAGAAAGGTTTGGCGCTATTGTTTGGTGAATACTTCAAACTGGTTGTTGACGAAGGGATACTGCCTTGATGAAGCATTGATGAATCAAATCATAAACAACCGCACCGGGGAGATTCCCTCAGCGGAAGCACGAAGGAGAAAGCAGCAGAAGGCCCGAGAAGATGAAAGTGCACAGAAGATCTCAATCAAAGGAGAAGATCACTTCCACGGCTATGACTTTAGTTCCAGCTTCTCCAACATCTAGTACTTCACCGACTATTGCACCTCAGCAGGACACTTCCATGCCTCCACTGAATCCGGTAACATTCATCTTCTCTCCTCAACCACTCCGTTCAGCACCTGTTCAGAAGAGACGTTGAAGCTGCAGATGGCAGAGTTCGAAAGAGCTTTGTCCTTGGATGATTCAGAAGATGGCAGCCATAACACTGTAGCAATTTCTGATGGAGAGGAAACAGAGCGGGAGATAGTAGTACACTCAATGACTTCTCATTCTCCGAGAAGTAACTTCTCAAGAATGGTTGGCTTCGTAGTTGGTTCCAGAAGCTAGAGTGGAAATGAACTTGGAGGAACACGACTTGCAGCTACTCCGGAGTCTAGGCGGAAAAGACAGAAAACCTAAAGTTGCTAAGGTAACTTCAAGGTTGATCATCGAGGAGTCGGGCAAAAGTTTGCTGAGATGTCAGTTCCGGCGGAAGGAAAGGAGGATGAGCTCACGGCAGAAGATGTAACAGTAACCAAAGTACCCATCGGTCAAGCCACCACAGAAGGATTGAAGCAGGATACGAGACATTGATAGATGCTCTATTCCTTAGGCTTGATAGAGAAAAGGCGGAGAAAGACGAGCTTCAGAAGCAGGTATCTCAGTTGTGCGAGATCATAGCCAAGGTTGCTAAATCTTCCACTCAGCCCATTTCAGAGTAGGTGAGTGATCATCTTATGCAGGAGATGGAAGATGCAAGCAATCAGGTGAAAGCTATTGATGAATGGAAGAATTTGATTATTCGTCAAGCTTCTGTACAACTTGGAGAGGTGTCAGCCCACCTGAAGGTTATGAATGATGCAACAAATCAGCTGAAGCAACTGGTGATGAGCATAGTAGATATGAACACAGTTGTTGAGAGTAACCTGAGTACTTTGGCCGAAATCAACAAGTTGCTGAGAGAAGTATTGGTTGCAAGCAGATTGTACCGGACGGATCAATCGAGAAGGGGAAGCAGTTGGAGTTTGTAGTATCTTTCCGTTTGGAGATCTGCAGAGTTTTGCTAAAGAGGATGCAAGCACTTGAGAGTAAGACATCGTCTTTACCAGACAATATCATTGCTTTCACTAAGGAGGAAGTGGTCGGAAATGTTACTTCATACGTACGGATCATTCCTAGCAGAGTGCCTAATTCCCTGGAAGGGTCTCTTCTGATGGTACAAAAGAGAATTGATGGAGCTACTAAGCCTTTCACGATGAATTCCATTAGCGGTGGTGGCTTTGCGGCGGATATTGCGAGGTTCGGGCCGAGCTTGGAGGATGTGGAAGCATGTATCAAGGTGTTGAATGAAGGATTGCTGCAGTTCAGGACAGAAAAGGAAGCGGTGGCTAAAACAGATGGGAAGATGTTGAATTACATGTTCGACAAGTATATCCAGTATCAAAACAAAAAGAAGACATAAATGTTACAAGCTGGCTTGACTTCTTCTATTTTCCACGTTCTCGGATGAAATTGTAAAACTTTAAAGTTATTGGTTTTGAAACCATTACTTAAAGTTATGTGGAACAATTCTATTAGTTAAGTGATACATGTGTCACTTAAGGAGAAGTTAGTGGAGGATGATTGTCAAATGTCATCTTTACTTGTTTATGTTTGATTCAGTTGAGTTTCCCATTTGTACTTTCCCTTCTACATTTATAAGTAGAAGAAGAACCTCGAGTTAATGATCGAATTGTAAGCGGCATCCTTGTGTTCCAGGACTTTGTCTTTGAAACCCTTGAGAGCCACTTGAAGCAAAGAAATATACAGGAGCAGATTTCCAGAGAACTTTGTGTCACGGTGTATTTTGTTTCTAGCTTTTTATCTTAGATCTTTGAATAAACTTTGTGTTATTTTAGATCTAGATCTAGAGCTGCCTTTGCTTATAATTTTGTGTTTATATCTATTGGTTTCTTTTATGTGCATGCAATCAACTCTGCTTATCTATTGATTGGGATGCACATCTTCCCCATTTCTTCTCTGTGTTTATATAATTCCCTTTTTTTATAAATATTTCCTTTCTTAAATAGTTGCTTACTTGTTGCAGAACTATACAACTATGGTTCATGAGCTGAACAGTTAAAGTAAAACCCCATATAGATACTAGCATACTTTAATTGACAAATCGACACGGGAGCCTCACCGGTAAATGAGGAGATTTATCTCATGATTTGCCTAGGTTTTGTGTTATGCGGAAAATCTAGCCAACATGCTAGTTTGAGAGTATTCTCTCGAAATCAAATGATTACAAAGTAAGTCGATATCCCAAATGCAGCCCCTTAACCCCTATTTATGCTTCCCAAGAGTGGCGTCCCTTCCCAAGCATGACCGACCCCTTAAGAGCTTGTTTTATTCGTGCTTGGCCGACCCATTTGTTTAACTATTAAACTACTAAAAATTATACTTAAAAATCTGAAGTTTGCTTTGTAGACTTCTTCTTTCTTTCTTCTTCTTAGGCCACGAAGAAGGAATGGCCGTTGTGAAGTCCTCTTTTTAGTTGTCACGTGGGAAAAAGGGACATTACAAAATATTGGGGAGAGAGTCTATTTCCTCTACTAGTTCCATGCATTGGTTTGACTACTCGCTCCTTTGGGTCCTCCACCTTGGTAGTAGATGGTGGTGGCTTTATGATGCATGTTCGACACCACCTCCAAAGATGCCATCAATCCAATATCTCATGCTTTTTCTTCTCCCTCCATAGCTTCCCTTTCGAAAGTAGCAATCACATCCACTTTGTGAATGTAGGGATTTCCTCTTCTTGCCCAATCCGGTCATTGTATGGATTGATCTCATCCGAATCAATAAGGTCATGGGATATGGCCTCCACCTTAAAGTCTGCAAAGTCAAAGATTGCATATTGCGAAGAAAAACAAAGTCATTAACACATTTTTGAGTCCATTTGTTGCGCTTTTTCATGTGAATGGCCTCAAACAAACTCCGATTGCACTCACATCCGGAAGTGCTTCTGAGGTTGAGATAAAATTTTGAGGGCTACCTTACGAAAATGTGGGGTATTTCCTCCCGATACTCTCACCAAGAACTTACAAACAAGATAATCAAAAGTTTATAAGTAATTAATGAAATTAAATTTGTAACTCATAACATAAAAGTAAGCATTTTAATTTTTTTACAATGGTGGTGAGTAGTTCTTCTTTGGATAGGTAACGTTAAAGAAAAGAGCCTACCCCAGCATGTTTATAATTTTGAAACTCTAACATAATGAAGTCCCTCGTCTCAACCTTTGGTATCATCCTCTCACTTTGCATGTTGAGAGGCTCTTCATAACCTCTACGTTAACATCGTGTGAAACAATCGAGAGAAAAAAACTTGGGGGTGAGGTAGTACCCGCGAGCATGAATAGGTTGGTTGAGTGGATTGTTCCACCTCCGACAATCATCTCCCAAAAGGAACCAAATCTATGGATATCCCCAGTGTAATAGTTTTGGATGGTCTCGTTGGTCCTATACATGGCCTCATAAATGTATCTCATCGGGTTTTGCTACTGTTAGCATATGGATTTGCACGCATGCAAATGACATGCAACAATGTCGGAATGAAGTCCCTCCTCAGTGAAGGTGAGGTTGCTTTTATTGAAAACCAAAAGCGTATTTACATCTGTACATTCAAAATTGTATGTGGAGGTTGTTTTGGAACATCGATGGAAAGAAAAATGAATGAGGGAGATGGAACAGAATGAAGGAAAGGAGTCGAATGGAATGAATTGAAAGAACATGCAAGAGTTAGGTAAAAGCAGAGCCTAATATTGCATGAAGAGGAAAGATGAATAACCAACACAAATAAAATGGAGTTTAAGTTAGCAAACAAGAACGTGTAAAAGGGAACACACATGAGCAAGTAGATAATCGAGTTTGATCACTTTGTGAACTAGAACAACAGATTAATAACGTTGTGATAAGATCAAAGACAATATTTGCATCCAAGATTCACACACTAACATCTAATGAATGTAAGAACATCAAATGCTATAAGAGACAATGAATGGGACACAAAGTTCATATTTCATTAACTCAAAATGTCTTCTTAAAAGAACACAGTTTCTTTCTTTGAAGTAAAGCTTGCATTCTACAAAAGTATTTTCTTCTCCTCTCTCAAAGTCACCTTTACAAATGAGCCCCTCACTTCCTTTTATAACCCAAAAGTTGGTTCAAAGTAGTTAGGGTTTTACATGATCATTAAATGAGGCACTTAAGTGACCTTTGACTTTTTCAACCGACTTTATTAAAGACAACCAAAAATAGAAATTACTTAAAATATCCATAGTTTCCGAAAGCAAATAACACCTTATTAAAATATATAATAATAACTAAAGATGTCTTATCCATTGAAATGGGGTCCTTTATCTCAAGCGTATGAGAAATGGACTCCCCACTTCGTTAAATATCAAGAAAATTATCCCCCTGAACCCTTTGGTGAAATTAGGATCTCTTTGCTTTTGCAGTTGAAAAGATCTAAACCTTCCCAAAGTTTCAAACATTTTTCTTCTTCAGGAGGTTCATTTGGTCGAAGAATAGCCTCACAAAATACTTGCAATTCAAGAATCCTACTTGGCATATCATTTAAATTAACAATTTTGGATTGAGCATTCTCAAATAAGTTCTTTAATTTAATGCACCGCTCCATTGAAACTGACGAGAAATTGTTGGCGGGAGTGTACATGTCCTTAAACAATTGTGAAAATTGCTCTTCCACCTGCTCCGATGAACACCTTTGATTATGCTCATTTACGAGGTTGTAAGGAATCTTAGCTATGAATTCTTAAATCAAGGAGAGTGAAATGAAGGCTTCATTGCACATGCTCTCATAATGGATCATAGAATCCTCTAGAAGCGTCTTCCTTGATTTGAGATGCGGACACCAAAGCGTGTCCTCGATGTTCAAATTCAAGAATTCCTTCATATGGCTAAAGTGAGAATTCCATACTTATCATCTCCTCGCAAACTAGGCAATATCTCATCCAAATTTGATATATTAGAAACAAAAGTTTCTTTGAAAGAAAGAATTGGATCAAGATATGCATTGACATCTTCATGAAGCTTAACAAGAGCATTTCTGATCGTCCACTTGGCCTAAAACGAGAATCTCTCGAAAGCAAGTTTTAATGACATGGCCTAATGTGTTTATTTCTTTTGACAAATTGAGAGTTTCTACATCGGGGGCAGTCATTGCATCAGTCTTGGGAAAGTGGACAATATGGGATTTATCAAATGTTGAACATATTCCACCACCGATTGATTCTTTTCGGCCTTGAGTGAAAGTTATGAGACTTATATTTCTCAAGTCTCTTTGAAAGACGATATCAATTGAATCTCAAGCCATCACCATGTCACTTTCTAATTTAGACCTCCCAAGTCAAGTCTGGAAACTTTGTAATTAGCTTGGTGACATGGCATCGAACGCCTTATCAACTTGTGGGATGGCGATATCTGCAAATCTATTTCTGTCATTATCCACCATTATTCAAGAAAGCACCTTAGGCTTCTTTGAAATGACGTTGTTTAAAAGTTTGAAAAGGGCATCAAAATCAATGTCAATTGCCTTGACAACCCTCTTCCTTTTCTTAACCTCAGAATCAACCCAAGAAGGAGTATCAAGTAGTATTTCGCATACAAAATCCTAGAGCTCAAATCAATATTCTCATTGTTCCCGACATCATGAGATCTTGCTTGAATCCTATCTACGACCTCGATTTGAGGAGAAACAACCTCAATATCCACCTCCTGATTATTCGGGAGATTTTGGGAAATCCCTTCATGAACTACATGCTCCAAAGTGTTTGATATTTGAATTACGCACCTAAGTGGATGCTTGTTGAAGCATCGAGGATCGTTTACCACAAGCTTCCGAGCACTATTAACAATGTGGGTAGAAGAATGTTGGCTAGATTTTTGCATAGCACAAAACCTAGGCGATCATGAGATAAATCTGCCTCATTTAACTGGTGAGGCTCCTGTGTCGATTTGTCAATTTAAGTATGCTAATATCTAAATGGGGTTTTACTTTAACTACTTAGTTCATGAACCATAAGCGAACAATTCTCATAGCAAGTAAAGTAAGCTGTTTAAAGAAAGAAAAAGTTATAGAAGGCAATTACATAAACATATAGAAGAAAGGGGAAGATGTGCATCCCAATCGGTAGATGGCGAGCTGATTGCATGCACATAGAAGAATCCAATAGATATAAACATAGAATTCTAAAACAAAGCAGCTCTAGATCTAGATCTAAAATAACACAGTTTATTAAGAGATCTAAGATTAAAAGTAAGAAACACGATACACCGTGACACAAAGTTCTCCAGGAAACCTACTCCTTTGTATTCCTTTGCTCGAGTGGCTTTCGGGGGTTCAAAGCACAAAGACTAGAACACAAGATTGTTGCTTACACATTCGATCCTTAACCGGAGGTTCTTCTCCTACTTATAGAATGTAGGAGGAAAGTACAAATGGGAAGTCTAAGCGAACTAAAACACAAACAAGTAAATATGACATTTGTGCAATCATCCTCCACTAACTTCTCCTTAAGTGACACATGTATCACTTAACTAATATAATGGTTCCACATGACTTTAAGTAAGGGTCAAAACCAATAACTTAAAGTTTTACAATTTCATCGAGAACATAGAAAATAGAAGAAGAAAGAATAGAAGAAGTCATGTCATTTGTAACATTTGTCTTCTTTTTGTTACGATATTGGATATACTTGTCGAACATGTGATTAACATCTTCCCATCTGTTTTAGCCATTGCTTCCTTCTCTATCCTAAACTGCAACAATCCTTCATTCAACACTTTGATGCACGCCTCCACATCTTCCAAGCTCGGCCCAAACCTTGCAATATCTCCCTGCAACACCACCAATCTACTAATAGAATTCATCATGAAAGGCTTGGTAGCTTTATCAATTCTCTTTTGTACCATCAGAAGAGACCCTTCCAGGGAATTAGGCACCTTGCTAGGAACGATCCGCACGTATGAAGTAACACCTCCGACCACGTCCTCTTCAGTGAAAGAAATGATATTGTCTGGTAAGGATGATGTCCTACTCTCAAGTGTATGCATCCTCTTCAGCAAAACTCTGCAGATCTCCAAGCGAGAAGATCTGCAAACTCCATTTGCTTCCCCTTCTCGGTGATCCGTCCAAGTACAATTTGCTCTCTGACCAATACATCTCCGTGAACTTGTTGATCTCTCCCAAAGTACTCAGGTTACTCTCAAAGAATCGTGTTCATGTCCACTATGCTCGTCACCGGTTGCTTCTGACTGATTTGCCGCATCATTTATAACCTTTAGGCGGGTGGCACCTCTCAAGTTGTACGCAGAAGCTTGATGAATAATCAAATCCTTCTATTTGTCAATAGTTTTTACTTGATTGCTTGCATCCTCTATTTCTGCATAAGATGATCACTCACCGCTCTGAAATGGGCTGAATGGAAGGCTTAGCAACCTTGGCTATGATTTCGCACAATTGAGATACACGCTTACGAAGTTCTTCTTTCTCGCCTTTTCAGCATCAGCCTAAGGAATAGAGCATCTATCGATATCTGCGTGTCTGCTTGATCCTTACGTGGTGGCTTGGACCGAGCGGTACTTTAGTTCTTGTCACATCTTTTGTCATGAGCTCATCCTCTTTCTTTCCTTCCGCGGAATTGACATCTCAACAAACTTCGCCCGAATCCTCGATGATCAACCTTGAAGTTACCTTAGCAATTTTAGGCCTTTTGTCTCTCCCACCTGGACTGCGGAGTAGCGTAAGTCATGTTCTTCAAAGTTCATCTCCACTCTAAGCACGGAACCAATGAAAAGCCAACCATCCCGAGAAGTTATTTCTCGGAGAATGAAAAGTCATTGAGTGCACTACCATCTTTCACTCGGCATCCTCTCCATCAAAAAGTGCCGCGATGTTATGGCTGCCATCTTCGAATCATCCGAGGACAAAGCTCTTTCGAACTCCGCCATTGTGTAGCTTCAACGTCTCTTACGGAATGGGTGCTAAATAGAGGGGCTGAGGAGAGAAGATGAATGTCGTCGGATTAATGGAGGCATGGAAGTGTCATCTTTGAGGTGCTGACAATGGTGGTGAAATCTTGGATCTTTGAGAACTAAAGTCATGGATTTGTGGAAGTGATCTTCTCCTTTGATTGAGATCTTACATGTACTTTGACTTCTCGGCCTTTCTGCTTTGCTTTCTCCTCCGTGCTTTCTCTTGAGGAATCTCTCTGAGCGAAGTTGCCGTGACTTGATTCATCAATGCTTCATCAAGGCAATATCCTTTCGTCAAACCAGATTGAAGTATTCACCAAAAGCAGCGCTTGGACCTTTCTTGATTGTATGGCAACCTCTACGTTATCACGAAGTATGGCTTTATCTCCTTCCATTTGATGGTAAGTGTCAAGTACCACATTCCCATCATCTTTAAGATCCACAGGTATCCGCGCTAGTCAAAAGTCGAACACTTGCTTTGTTGATAGACTGCTGAAATCTCTCTTTCTAACCTTGTACTCACTTTTGCACTTCATCCAGAAATCTTCTAATGAAGGCACATGTGCGTACTCCTGGGAGATCGTCTTCCTGGCTACTCCAAATGGATCGAAGTTCAGCGATGCAGGGAAGAAATCTTGCTCATACTCAGATAACATCTGCGTCTCCATCCCTCGAACTCTATGAATGCTATGGCAGCTGTAATGTCCCACAGTGATTAGGAAGAAGCCCATAGATTTGTGCCGCTTCGACTGAAGGTCGTGTAACTCCACAAGTTGCTTGCTCAGCTCTATGGTGATCAATCTATCATTCGGATATCTGGGCATCTTTATTGGTTCTCCAGAAAAGCCAGTAACCCTAAGGTATGTGAAATCTGCAAAGCTGGATGAATAGGCGCATGACCTTAGACCACTGACTTCCCACGCTTCTTTACTTACCCTGTTGACCTTTAGATCCTTATGCAGCTGCGAAATGAAATCGTAGAAGAATTCATCATTAACTAATTTGAAGTCTTTCTACACCAGCACAGATGGTGTGGGTAGCACTCGAAAATGGGGTCCTTAGAAAAAATGCCACATCTATCCAGCTTGGAAAAAATGCCTTGTGAAGCTGCAGCATACACCCAAGTACGAAGTCATTTTGAAGCTGAAAGTACACTTCACGTTCTGGAGTTGCTCACCAATGTTGTCGCTAATAATTTATGACGAATTGATTATGGAATCAACCTTGTTGACTTGATGGTCCGATGAAAGCATACATTCATATTCGGAAAGTGCAAGCATTCACCTCGCCATTAATCCTGCATAGCAATTTGACAACATCATCTACCTCCTGCACCAAATGGGATCGTGGAAGAGTTCTTCGGAACTTAGAAGGAGATCTAGGCTTCTTCATGTATATGCTATTCATTATGCTCACGCAATCAGCTCTATGCTTCTCCCACCTGCTGCCGGCATCCTGAATGCTAATGGAAATCACCACCTTTCGCACTGGAATCTTCAAACAATAATTGATGAACTCTGCGTCCAAACGAATTATTGTCTTTCCTGTAGCATCACGCACTGACCTGGATGAAGGATGGTAAGATCTAGCGCACTCCATAACAAACTCTGGCAACTGGGCTGTGTATGGAAAGGCTGCAGCTCGGATGATTCCACTACTTTTAACCACACACATGAGTGAAGTCTTTCCAACTCTGGATCTATCAATCAATTCGGAAAGAGGTTCCGGACCTAGATCTGTCTCCTATGTCTGCAAGTTTGGAAGTGATGCATGACTCCGTTGTGCTTTCTTTTTCATCTCTTCGCCATGGCTTTGTCTATCTTTGTCTGAACAATTCTTTTTCTTCTTATTTGGCCGGATTTCTTCAAAATTGGTGTAGATCTGGATAATTCTTCAGATTCGGAGGATATATGCAATGTATTGGACATTGATTAAAGATCATTTTAATTTGGAAAGCCCCCTGTAATTAATCCAGGACAAAGATGGCCACCAGAGCATGAATAATGAATTTTAATTGTAAAAATTTGCACTTTTCAAGCCTGCTGCCCCAAAAATTGATGTTTAATTTGCACATAAAGAGAGCATGAACTTTTCCAACTTCACCTTAGCACCTGTAATACTTATGCAAACAATTATGCAAACACAAATCAACCTCCTTCAAAGCATGCGCCAAATTTGGAAGCTTTTAGCCTTGTTTTCACCTTTGTCTGAGCAAAATCCTTCTTCAAATGGGGCGCACTTTTCCTTATGGCAGCAATTCTTTACCCTGAATTAAATAATTCGCCCTTATGGCAGCCCATGCTTATATAATCTTCACAATTCTATAATTAATAATTACCCTTTCTATTCCTGGCAATTAATTAATTAAAAATCATGCTTCTCTCTTTAAAAATAGCATGTTTAAGGACACCCATCCAATAAATTAAATTAATTCATTTAATTCATCCACTCTTCACTTCATTTAAGCTTCACAGTGTGTCTTGACCATAGCCACTGAAAATAGAATTTAATTTAATGATTTAATGCTTCAAAAATCATTAAATCTATCCTAAATGGGGCGCACTTTTTGACATGAAGGGGGCAGCCTTTAAATAAATTAAATTTAATCAATTTAATCCATTTAATTCTATTTCTTTTATTCCCTTTGGCTTTGTTGACTTTCTTCCATACTTGGGCGCCCTTTTTAGAAGAAAAATTAATTAATTTAATCCACTTTAAGGCTGCCATCTTCTCACCAAAGGGGGCGCACTTTTTTGCATAATAGAATTCTATTTTTAAGAATTTTTCACAATGGGATTCTTTACCCTGCAAGGCAGCCCCGGAAATCCCATGATCCACTTAAGTGATTTGACTTTGACAATGGGATTATTCAACTGCAAGCGAGGCAATAAAATCTCATTATCACTTAAGTCATTTTTCTTTTATTTCACCATGGGAATTTTTACCTGCAAGGCAAGCAATAAATTCTGCTGCTGCTGACCTTTAACTTTCCCCACTGCGGCTTAAGTGAATTTTATATCACGGGAAAAAGTACCTGCTTGGCAGTACAAAATTCCCACCTTACTGCTTTGCTCTATTTTTCCCATTGCAACTTGAATCCTTTGTTTTCCAAAAATGCGCTGACCCCGCGAGGGGCACCGTGCTGCGACTTCGCTTTTTCCAAAGTGATCCGGACCTCGATGGCGACTTCCTCCGGGCATAACATGCGTATATGTTCTCCAATGCTCTAGGCCAAAAATCAAGCTTACCGTGCAAAGGAATTGTTCTAGAGAAATTTCACGAGAAAACAAAACGGGACAACACAAAAACATGACAAATTGCCAAAAGTTACAAATAGAGCCCAAAACTTATTCCAAGTTAAAACCCTTACAGTACATAGGAATAATGACATGTTCGATCATGTGAGTTAAAATGGAGCGCTATGAAATAGCCTCATACGGGGCTCAAAATAATTAAATACAAATTTCCCGACTACGAATATAACACTTTTGGGCATCCGGGTATTTGGCAAAAAGGGCTAATATGGCTCTTTGGGAATATCTTGACGTAATACAAGAACTTTCAAGTAATAAAAACACAAAACGACCCATTATTTTAAAAGTACGATAAATTTTCGCATAGGGTAGTCGCAGATTTCGAGAATGAAATTTGGGTGACACTAAAGAATCTCTACTCGAGTACAAAATCCGATACACGCTCTCTTCCTTCATCGGGGTTAGGATCTTTAGATTTCTCTACTCGTGACACATTACTTGGCAAAGTGGATTTTGGGTACCACTCCTTTCTTGCTTGTGTATGATTGGATGGTACGAGAGGTTGATTGAGAAGAGGCTTTGGTTGAATGAAGGCCTCCTCGTGTTGGCAATTTTGTGATCTGAAACATGATCTTGAATTGATTGTAACTTGGCAAGTTCTTTGTCATACCAAGATATGCTTCTTTCAAGAATCGATTGATTCTTGCTATCAAGAAGAAAATTCATCTCTTTTGGTCCGATCGATTTGAGGCAACGGAGTAAAAGCAAGCGCATCATATAAGGGATCAATGACATCTTCATCATCATTTATGAATGAATCGGGAGGGTTCTTGATGCGAAAGGCCTTGATCGAGCAAGTATCGGGAGAAAACTCTCATCTTCTTACTTCATGTTCATCGAGCAGCAGCCTGAGAAATCTTCCATGGTAGGGTCATGTTGATACTTCACTCCAAGAATGTTACGCATATATCCATTCTATCAAACTAGGCTCTCTTCACATATGGATGGATTGTAATGAGATTCGATGAGTTGTGCATTGAAAAGATTTGGACATTGGTATTCCCGATTTGGATTGGGAAATGAATTCTGAACGGTGCTTGTGCCATTAAGAAGACGAGTGAACTTGGAATAGTTGTGCGCAAGTTCCATTAATGCCCATCTATCACCGGCGTACTTAGGAAGCTTCCACGGGGTACCAAGTAAAGCCACTCACGTGAATGTAGGAAAAGCGATGAAAATTGAATAAATCGGGTTCCCCATTGGGAAATGACACTCATGGCTTCTTTAGAAAATCTTTCCTCGATATTCCGATTCGGGTTCGAATCACGAGAAGGTGAATGCATCGTTGACTCTTCTAAAATGGTGAGAGCTATTTTTGAAACCGAGTTGAGGTAATAATGAAAAACACTATTTGACGGCTCCATGACTCCTCTCTTGTTTCAAGTCCCGAAAATAGCTTTCTTCTGCTCTTTGCATAAGTCGATACGATGTCATGTAGAAGCATCCGGTCATCTTAACTTCTATCAATTGTTTGTGAAGGGTATTGCGATGATGGTGGCCCAATCCACAAACTCTTTCTTGGCAAGGATGATACGAGATAAACCGATACATCCATGGGTGGAAAATCCTAGCAGAGGGTAGGCGAAAACTCGACTTAGGAGAGTAATAATGTCCCGATTTCTTCCACGAACTCAACGTGGTACGAGTTCTTTGGGAAGCCGGTCAATTCGAGGCTTTTTGGTCAATAACTAGTTATTAACCATCTTGCTCCACTGCGAGGTTCTTCATCCCAAAATTCTTGTGTTGATTGGCGAGTGATATCCGCATTCTCGGAAAGTCGGGGATGCAAGAATTCCTCAATGTGCTCTAGTGTGATTAAGAGGAAAGGCTCGCGATTATCTTTAAAAATTCCTTGTCTCTCGGGATCATAGTGCTCTGCGCGATGGCGATAACCGACTCGGAAATTGCAGGAGCAGAAAATGTTGCTCACGCAGGGTAGACCACTATGGTAAAGCCTATCCGAGAATATGGTTTTGCCTTGTTTTCACTCGTTCTCACGTAATTGTTGCACATTGATGTGACCCAGATTTTATCGACGTTATATTGTCGTATGCTAATTTGATAGAACTGGGAGGAATGATTCCTTGGAATTCGTACTTGAGTGCGGACTTGTTCGATTTCTCCACTGGCTTCCTCGATCTTGCTACGGATTTGTTAGATTTCTCGGCCATTATGAATTTCACAGAAGAATGACTCGGCACGCAAAACAATGCAAGTGGGGTGAGTCTCAGTCTCCGAAACCCCCTGTCAATGCAAGAAAAATATGACTCACTTTAATTTTATTATTATTATTATTATTATTATTATTTAAAAACAATAATAATAATAATAAATAGTCTTGGTTACAAAAAAAAATTAATTAAATACACACCGAGACTCGGTTTGAATTCCGACTTGGGCGACAACGTTTTTTTTTTTTAAATAAACGAAATCACCCGATTTCGATATCTCGATTTTTATTTAATTTGCCAGAGCCAATTCTGCCTAGTATGTGTGAAAATTGCCTGATTTAAATAGCCGCGTACTTTGAGATTCATTTCTTGCGATCGTCTGATCGATGCGTGATTGAAACTTCTTGTAAATGCGTTGATACCCTGGAGAATGCGTGATTTCTTGTGTCAGAAATAGAAATGATTTAATCTTTGCTCAGCTGGGAAAACGTGTTCTTCTCTACAAAATTTATTATTTTCTTTATTTCCTGGACAACTCCACCTTCTCCTTGGCAAATGCGTTTAAAATTGTTTGGGACTGTTATTTTCCAACGTGGCTGACTGTTTGCTGTTGATGGTTGCTGGAACTTTAGCGTGAAATCCTCCTTGGCAAATGCGTGGGTATTTTTACCTTGGCTGCATGAAATCTCCTTCTCCTCCCTGCTGCGTGGCCTCCTTTGGTCTATGTTTTACCTCTATCTTTTGTAATAAAAAGCTCTTTAATGAATGCGTGGGACTTCTTTAATGAATGCGTGGGAGAAGCTTTGGACTGATCTGGTCTTTGTTTGGACTGTACCTGCCTCTTTCTCCTTCAAAAGGTGTTGAAACTCAGTGCTTTCTTCCTCCTAGCTGTCTTGGGTTGCGTGGGAACTTTTGGACTACTCTCCTTTCTTGTTGTGTGTGGTCCTTCTTTGCTCATGCGTGGGAAATTTGTTTTTCTTGATGCATAAAACAAAGTGTCTTCTTTTACCTCATGCGTGGAAAATGATGTTTAGTTCTTGGCTGGACTGTACCTCTCCTTTGAAACCTGCGCAGACCTTTGTCTTCTTGTTGTCTCTTTCCTCCAACCTCCAGCACGTGGAAACTTGTTTTTGTTTTATTTTATTCTTATGACTACCTGTGCATGCGTGGAGACCTCCTTCTGCTGGCTGTGGGCAGATTTCAGAGAAATGTGTGGATCTCTTCCTCTCTATTTTAGACTGTCCTCTGGCTGCGTGGGAACTTGTTAGGACTGTTCTCCTTCAACAAAAACGTGGTGATCTTTAAACTGCTCCTGCATGGTCTTTTGGACTGGGTGGAAGCTGTATTATTTTTCCTTCAGGTGGAGAGCCTCTTCAATATCTAGCTTTGTGAATGCGTGATGATTCGTTGAGGGATGTGATAAAATATTACTCTTTTCCTTCAGAAGAAATAAGAAGCAATTGGAAAGCTTCGCACGACTCTTTCCAACGAGTCTAACGGAGGAATTTATGAAGGCTAAACCGACTTCCCCTCTTCCCGGGTAGTGGAATTAATTGCCAGGGGAAATGGGGAAAGCAATGGCCAATTGCCAACGGGAATGGCAAGGTGGGCTGGCAATCTCCGTTCAATTTCCCCATGTGGGAAATCGGGAGATTTCTTGCCCGTTTGCCAATTCATTGATTTGGCAATTGGTGGAGAAAATCCCACAAGCGGGAAATTAAAATAAATTTGCCAGAAAGGGAAATCTGGGTTCGGGAAGCCAATTTGGCATTCCCGGTAATTGGAAGCACAAGCTTACTTCCCCGGCAATAAAATAAAAAATTTGTCGAATGACTTTTAATTGATATTTATTTAATTAAATACTCCCAAGTCATTAAAAATTAATTTTATCAAACAAAGAGTAATTAATTAATTAAATATTAATTAATTAATTTTAACGCAGTTTAAAGCCTGGCGGGAGGAGTTCTCACCGAAAAGGACGAAACGAAGACCGGAACGATCACAAAAATGAGACAGTCGTGATGAGAGTGATAAACCACGCAAAGTAACGCTTTTGAAAAATTTCAAAATTTCCATTTTTTTATTTTTTATTTTTAAATAATCTTATGAAAGTCAAAATTAGGCGATAATGACTCCCCATCAACTAGGCACAAAACCCTCACCAATGGCTCGACACCTACACACAAATTAAACTTTAAAGTTACAAACTTACAAATAAAATAAATAACAATACATTTAACAAATTAAAATAAAGGAATCGACTTGAAATTTAAATTGAAGTTTGAAGTTACCTTGATGATCTCTATAGCTCTTTTTGCAAAGACATCATCAAAAACTATCTTTTTGCAGTCCTCTCTCAAACTTTCTTTGAATATTGTGATCCAGATCCACGATTGACTTTAAAACATTTGCCTCAATAATGAAAACAAACTTGAAATATTTTGCAACGTCAAGAAGTTAGTTCTGAAACATTGTGCACCGAGTCGCACAAGCTCTTTCCTCATAGGGTGTTCTCTCATCAAGTTGAGAACCCAAGGGTGATTATATATATATACTTGGTTATATTTCTTACATCTTCTATAACCGGCCTTACCCAATCAACTTTGCCTATGTCCTCCAAAAAAGAAGGCCAAGGCAATAGCAATAGGTGAGACAAGGGATCCAAAAGAGTGATGGATGCCTCTCATGTAGTAGTCTCACATCTCGCCACATTTGTTATTGCATTGTCTGTGACAACTTGCACAACCAACTAGATATCCACCTCTAAGACAACCTCCTCTAACATAAGGCTTAAATTTTATGCCTTTTTACTATGTTACGAAGCGATAATTGATTTCAAAAAAACCATTTCACCATTTAAGACCGCTAAAAAAATTGGGGCGGCTCCTTCCATCTGTCCACCCATCTAAAAGAATAGTGCATTGGTATTTCTACTATTACTTCTTTTGCTCTTCCAAGATTATCGTTGCATCTACAACTAAACCCTCAAGCAATTTCCCACTCAAGTCTTTTGGAGAGTGTGCCTTGTACTCTTTCCCCAGAATCACGATGTTGTCACCAAGTATTCCCAAGACGGGATCTTCACCATATTGAACAAAAGATTGTAGTTCCAGAAATTTGCACATGTTTTATCTGCTTCCTCATGCACATCCTTGTTCTAGCTTGTACCTTCGCAACGAAGTTTGTGCCCAAGTATGTTACTTGGTACAAAAAACTATGTATTCCTTTTCTTGAACTTGATGAAATAGATTTGCCTCTTCCGCTTCATATGTGTGGAACATGAATAGAGCCCACAATCGTTGTTTCATCGTCCTTTGATTCTCTCGCCATTCCAAGTCTAATGGTTGAACCCTTGCCCTCTCTAGTTTCTTCTCCTTCATCTCTACCTTCATCTCTCATTTTGCCTCTTCGTAACATTGGGGCAGCACAATCGCGGCAAAAAATACATGGAAGATGACACTTTAGGCAATTGATGCCTCCAGAGAAAACATTTTCCGCGAAAAATTGCAAACCACATTCCCCGAACCACTCCATGTACAAGATACTTCCAAGCAACGGAGCAGGCATTAACAAGAATTGATCCTACTAGTGATTCTCGATCCCGATGCCAAATCGATGCTCATCCAAATGTCATTGCTAAGTTCTAATCTGTAGCACAATGTACGTTTAAAAATTAAAAAAACCGTAAATTTAATTTTAAAATAGCTTTATAAAACTGTTAAAAATTTTAAAAACTGTAAATTTAATTTAAAAACAACATTATAAAACTATTTTAAAATTAAAAAATTGGCTTTATAACCCTATGTAACCATAATTGCAAATTTGTAATTGTAAATCCTACGAACAAGAATAAATTATAAAAAAATTAAAATAACATTTAAAACAATACATTTTGGCATTTTTGTTCATTAACGATGATAAACAAACATACATAAGTTAATAACAATTAAAATCATTTGGAATTGAATTAAATACATTCAAAATTGCAAATCTTATTTGGATATAATATGTAAATAATATAGAATGCATTTACATTTTGAAAAGGAAAAAAAAACTTACCTCCAAGTGAAATTTTTCAAATTTGCTCTTCAAATTCGCTATAAATGGTTGTGTGATTACAAGTGAGGGAGTGTATTGCCTTTAAAAGACAAAATTCAGCGTTTAACCCGCATTTTCATGTATTCCGCATCAGACCCGCGTATGGGCGAGTTTAAGGCTCAGACTAGCCGAATATTGGTGAATATTCACGGAATATTCTTGGCGAGTATTTGCCAATATTCAGCAGTGCAAGGGGCGAGTTATATAGGTGATTATTTGCACGAGCAAGTTTTTGACAAGTACTCGTCAACTCGACGACTACTTGCCAAATAGGCATATTATGGTATTAGCAATATTGTTTTGCATATTTTGGAGGGCAGTAATGAAAGGTTGCCGTCATTAAAAAATTGTTTGATAGGCACAGTGTGGCCGTCAAATTTAAAGCATGTATGGTTCTAAGGTCGATATGGACAACTACTCAACAAAATTTTATTTATCTCTTCCTCTTATTCGACCAACTTGTTTGCTGCCTTCTTATGAAGCATCACCTAACAAGTGTCCAAAAATATGCACCCATGCATTCTACTGTGAGATACAAGACATGGTGTGACAATAAAAATTATTAAAACAAAAACCATATAAACACAACGCAATGATTACCAGGTCAAATGGAGTTGTATTTATGAATTGATTAAGCTTATTAGTACCAAAGGTACCATTGCCATGATAATAGCATTAGTTTCAATCACTCAACCAATCAACATTTGAGAATCCACAATGTATAATATATAGATTAAATTTTTTATCACTTTATTCTCCATATCTTATTCCACCATTAATTTCTTTGTTGTTAACCAATCACAAATCATTTATATTTTTACACCATTGGTTTCAATTATTCTTTTTCAATGTTTTCTTTTGTCTCGACAATAGACAATTTCAATTGTACATGGGCTACATGTGACTGCTATGAGGCTGATTTTACAAATGCATGATATAACATCAAGGATGTGTGGAGATATATTGTTACTCCACAAATACATGGCAGTGTTGTCTATTCTAGAGTGGAGGAGAAATTTGTTAGTTTTTTCCATAGCATCATTAATATTGACATCAATATCAATGTGTAAGGCATCAACAATTCCATTGTCTACAATAGACAACTTCGCACATGCTTAGACCCCAGGTTGTTTTTTATTTCTACACCTTGAAAGCTCCGCATTATGATATCTTATGAGGGAGACAAAGTGGCAAAAGTTTGAGTCTCACAGCTGTTCCAAATCTTGAAATTAAGTCAAAGAATAGTAGATCATATATTTGGAGGAAGAGGTCCTTGCGTGATGTTTTTTCATATTAGGAGGCACCAAGAACACAACCTAATGTGGCCCGCTCGAGTGTTAATCCGTGGATTCAAGGTGGATCCAATGAAAACAGATTTTAATGTTTGAATAAAGTCAAAGCTATCAACAAGATTTTTTTTAATTTATTTTGAGCCACAACAACCCGAATTTCTAGGATGAAAGTTTATGATTTATTATCTCTTCTTTGTGTGTATCTCTCTTGAAACTAAATATCTGCAAAGCTAGTTTTATGTCTTTAATTTCATATCTTTCCATAGAGAATCAAATGCATCACTTTAAATTATGGGCAATTGATCATGGGTAATATGTAGTTCTAAAATTATTAGTCATTATGGCATCTAAATATGGGCATGGCCATTCGGTAGCATTAACTTAAGATGCATAAGGGACAATATATCCTTTTTAGTATAATTATGTAATGTCCCCTTTTCCACGCTAGCCATTATGAAGACCTTGGGCCCATTCCACCTTTTGTTGGCTTCAAGGAAGGAAAGGAAGGGAGGTGAACATTGTCATAATTGTACAATAATTTCCTTATTTATTTAATTACTAATTATGGCTTGGAGTGATTTGATTAGGTGAATGACAAAGCGAAAAAGGAACTTCTATCTTCACCTTCATTAAGGTCGGTCTTCTTGAGAGCTACAAGGGAGATAAAGAAATATTCTTTTATGAGGTTGGTTTTCTTAAGTGAAGTGAAGATTAAAAAGTGCATTTCCCCCTTCATTAAGAGGTTGGCCATGAAGATTGGGCTTCTAATTCATCCTTGGTGCCAAGAAGGGGTACTTAAGGAGGTTCGAATGGAGGAGGACATTATCATCATTCATCTATTTTGACATTTACTTGGATTTGGAGCTAGTGTAGCTTCTCTTCTTGCCATTGAAGGACGAAAACCCTTCCTTGGACACCTATTGAGGACGAAACCCTTCAATAGGATCACACTTGGGGACGAAAACCCTCTTGTGTGCTTTGGTGGCTTCACCCGGAAGTCACAAGTGAGCATTGAGGCTTTTATATTTGTTTGATATCACCCTCTTACGACTTGCTTGGGTGAAGGGTTTGATATCATCTAGGGCACTTTTGGACAATTTGAGTTGAGATTATTGTTCTTCATATTTTATAAGGCTGAAATCTACATTTTGGTGATTTTTGGAGAAGTTTATCTATCATTTCCAGCCCTTGGTTTTGGCTGTACTACTGCTGTCATTAAATTAATTGCAGTTGGGTGTAATCACTTATTTTCTCCATTCTTTCAATGTAATTTGGATTGATAAATATTGTCGTGGTTGAATTAATTATTTAGAAGCATTTTCAGCTGTTATTGCATGGTTAAATGTTGATGTGAAGTCCCTAGAGAGTTCGCTGCCCTAGAGGACTGATTATTGATTATTTTAATAAAGTTGAAGCATATTTTCAGATTGATGCTTGTTGGCTGATGGTGTATTTTCAGATTTGGTTCATTAGGGTTTAGGCTAAACCCTTATTCTTGGTTTCAGCCCTAGAAAGGGACATTACAAATTAAGATGGGAAAAGTGTTAATCAACATATCTTAAAGCCGATAAAAGAGTATTATGACTACTCGATCCTTGTGTTATACATTTCCTCGTTCCTTTCATGCGCCTTAAAATTTCAAGGAGGAATTCTTGAGATAAATTTACATCTTAGATTTTTGAAGTCATATAGGAGTTATGGGCTGTGTAAAAGGGTTTAGAACGTATGCCTTTGTACCTTGACATGGATATCCTCCCACTTTCCAAGCATTTCCAAGTCATCTATGACTCTTAAGAGCCTCAATGCAAATTCCTTTTCTTAGAGTGATAGGTAATTTATTTAGCTAATAGAAGTGGCTATTTGAATGTCTATCAGAGTGTCGGAATCTAACTCTAAAAGATATTGGTATAGTCCATTTCAACTATGGATTGGTTATGTTAAATTCATACCCGATGCATGTGGAAAATCTTTATCTTAGAATTAAAAATTATGGTAGTACATTTGTGCGCTTTGTAAGGTTTCATACAGTTAATAATATCCACAAACTCTGTTACAAGTTTTTTTACATGGATTGTACAGGACTGAACTTTTCATGGATTGTTTGTGGCAGGTTTTGAAGAAACAAAGATGCTGCGGGAATGGTTTGTCGGAGGCATCCATATTATGCAACGAGAGGAGCCCAACTTGTGATGACCCATTAAAATATGTATTCTGGGATGCCTTCCACAGTGCACACAACCAGCATGGCTTATAACATCATTGTCAATGATTTGTAAATTCCAAAAGTTTTGACAGAGCAGAAATTAGGATAACTGTGCAGGAGGGGAAAGATAGATTTGTGGAGTTAATAAGAATACTTCAACAAATAGTAGTATGGAACTCTCTTACGATAGATGGGGCTGACCAGGAGTTCTTGACAGCAAGATCAGAGCCAATTAAGCCTCATTCTGACACGGACAGACATGTAGTGATCATAATTAGGGTTATGACACTTCACAAGCATACAGATGATATCTGCTCACGAGTTCGATTGTGAAAGGTTTTAAAAACTTGAGGAAAATAGGTGTTATCTGCAACAGCCGTTGGATCCAAGATTCGACAAATTCTTCCATCCAATTCAACAGCAGAGATTGCACCCTTCATCAACACATTTCTTTGGGCCATTCAATATTCGTTGAAAACCTACAGTTGTAGCTGAGGCCACTCCATATTAGAAATGACTATCGGCATAATGATGAGCATGTCTAAACTCTACATCTACCAATGTCATCTCTTATCTTACTGATAAAACAAGGACATATCTCAATGCATGCATTCAATATGTAGATGTGTTAGATAACTAATAAATTTAACTAGCAATTTGCTCACCATTATGCAACATGCTCCCAGCAAGCTGTTGAAAGGATATATATATTTTTGTCGTTTTCCAACCATCTGCTCTAACATTTCCTCAGCCAGATCAAGCTGCAGATTCTTGCTATATCCAACTGCAAGTATTGCATATGTAAAACTGTTTGCCTTAACTTTTTTATTCATCATGTCTTTAACCTGCACATTAAAGAAAGTGCTGCACTTATTATCTATGCAAGCACAATATCTCATAAGAAATCCTCATACTTCATTATTTGACTCATAACCCTGTGAGTAATTATCCTGTAAAGATTATGGAAAATAATATATGTGTTAAGCAAAGAATTGAAAGTAGAACAGGAAATAGATTGTGCTGGAAATATCAGAAAATCTAAATTCATGAGAAAAGGATTGAGCCAAACATCAACCAAAAACATGTGGTAAATGCATACCACTTTCATGCCCTGAATTACTCCTCTCACAAGAATTACAGCTTTCAAAAATGCATTATATGTTCCTTGTGATGGCTTCAACCCAAGCATATGCATCTGCACAGCAGTAGAATCACAGATCCAAATATCTTAAGCTTTAGGTATGGGTACGTAAAATGTTAAGATTGCAATGCACAACAAAAGATAATACAGCCTAACACACATGAAACATTCAAACAAACGTAAAAAAAAAGAACATTCGATTAATTAAGGAAAGTTTAATAGCAACGATTCTGATACTGTGGAACTAAATATCATATAAAAATGTTCATCCAAAAATAGATATGTCTATACAATCAAAGAAACATTCCTTATATATCTATATTACTTAATTTCCATTCACAAACTTAAGATAAATTTACTAGCCAGCTTCTCAGCTGGAAAACGTTGGTTAGAAGAGTCTATGTTTTCATTATGTGTACAATATTTACCTGCTAATCTATTATATATTAGTTAAAAACATCAATGTTTCTTTTAGTGTGTGTATGCCCCTTAAGGTGTAGGAAAAGCTTGCAAAAGGATAAAATCTAGAGGATTGGATAATACAAGGCCAAGTACACTTCAGGGAGAAGACAATTTACAAAATCCTAAAGCTTAAGTTTTGAGCCTCAACACAGTCATAACTATCAAGGAAAGTGGGAGTAAGAACAATTACAAGAACAAAAGTAAAGCAGAATCTCCTATCTCAGCTCTTAAGTGTTGTCTTTTATTTTTTGAAATAGATAAGGTTTTCTTATTGACCATGTTTTCTTTGTCAGAACTCTTTGTAGAGTGGCAAACAAAAAAATGTGGCGGGATGAGTGCAACTAGAATATTGATGCTATTAGTATTGCATCAACAATCATTAAGAGCACCTAAGAATAGTTTATGACCAAAATACTAATCAAATCACCAGTAACACTTGGATCTGAACATTCAAAGCACCTACAACAGCATTTCAGGTCTGGGCACACATTTCGGGGCTAAGTTCAGGAAAGCTTCGGCATTTGTGTGAAACTGCAGACAGATGGAAGGTTTTTATGGGGGCTGGGGACCAGGGTTGAACCATGGACAACCCGTTGGACTCGCAGACAGGTGGTTCAAGGCCTTAAATAAAACATTGACCACATCTCCACTCACAGGAATGTCTCAGATTGAAGCCTGTCTGATGTAAGTAAATTTTGTGCACTATTGGTGCTAGAATTTCAAAGCCTAAGGATTGTTTTATCACTTAACTTAGATTTGCTTCTGCTGGTCCTGCAATGACAGATTGTGAAATCAAGAGCATGTCAGCAATTTGTTTGACAAGAAACTCCAACCAAAATATTGCGAAATTTTTGGTCTTCAAAATTTTTTGACAAATTTTACAGCGGGAATATGCAACGACATGCTGGGATTCTAAAGGAGAGTAAATAGAGAAAGCACCAATTAATTTGAATGCCACCTAACAGTGTGGGCAACTCCCACCACGAAAAATAGCATTTCTAAAAGAACAAATGGGATCTGTCAACAACGGGTGGTGGAACTGAATTCAATCTTGAAACAGACATTATCTGAACAAGCCACCCAGAGCACAGTTTTTGATACATCTATTATGGAAAGGAAACCTTTTACTGTTGATTTACCCAACAATAACTCTGAAGCACATCTCCGGGCTGAGTTAGTAGCTTATACAGAAGAATGAAAATACTTGACAGAAAAACTAGACTCTATTAATCACAATTCTTAGGTTCAAGTAATGAAAGCCAACAAGAAAACCGCCTCTAGTAATAGAAGCACTAAAACAAGCGATACTTAAAGAGGATAGAAAAGACGCAGCTAAGGTTCTTAACCTATAGGTCAGGGGATTAACTAAAGAAGAGGATGCCATCCAAATTTCTTCAGACTTCAGACTTCTTCCATGAGTATTTAGGACTGCCTAATTTATCACCAGACAAGGTTTGCTTCAACCAAGAGAGTGACTTACATATAATGATTTATTAATTGGAAAAAGTTATAAAGATACTGTATTCTATATGTTATGACTGTTGCCTCGTACAGAGCTACTACCCCCATATAAAGCTTTCCTTTTCCCTACTGTTGACTTGCCCGAAAAAGGTTGCCTCTAGGCCTTGTATATTTTGAAAAATCAGGAGAGGCTGCACCTTTGTCAAAAAGGCTTAGCATGGCCAACCTGTCCATACATGACCATTGTTCGGGTCCTAGGGCATTATAAAAACGGCACAAGCATGGCAAACCTATCAATACATGACCATTTTTTGGGTCCCAGGGCACCATCAACAACTAGGTCCTAGATTTCGCCTTTTAGGTTCCAAGGACGCATTATTCCATCTGTTGAGTCTCCTATATAGTCTACTCTTAGAAACTCTTCTAAACTCCCAAGCAAACCTATCAATACATGACCATTTTTTGGGTCCCAGGGCACCGTCAACAACTAGGTCCTAGATTTCGCCTTTTAGGTCCTAATGACGCATTATTCCATCTTTCGAATCTCCTTTATAGTCTAATCTTAGAAACTCTTCTAAACTCCCGAACAATCCCCAGAACAATACCATTCACTCTTACCCTCCACCTAAGTTGCCGCATTTGAATTCATGTTCGAATTTGTGGAGGATAAAATTTGCAAAAAAAATCACAGCTAAAAAATCTACTGTAAAACTTGTGATTAAATTTGACTAAAAGCAATATACTTAATTTTTAGATTAAATATTAAAAAGATAAAATAAATCCAAATATCAAAATAGCTTCACATTTATACATACTATAATCTAAATTTATACAAGTAAAAACATATTTCAAAAAAATCTATTTATAAAAAATAAGAAACTAATAAACAGACTATTAAATAACCTATTCAAGGTATACTTTATAAGTATATGATTAAAATCTTAAATTATAAATCTGAAAAATAAATTAGGATAAACTAAAGCCAACAATATATAATATACTATACAAACTAACAACGAAAACCTATATATGTATAAAACTTACCTTCATGATTCATGTTTCACGCTTTTATTGGTTCTGCATGACAACACCTAGCTTCTCTGACAAAACACCTCAAAGCTAACAGCATAGACGGCTGGGCTTTATACACCAACAAACAAGCCACTGAATCTACAGTGATTTTTTTTTCACATAAACATATGCAGGAAAAAAGGCAGCAGCACTTACAGAAGAGGACTGGAAAATTATATAGCTGGGCTGGGACAAATCAAAACACAAAAAAAAAGAGGTGACCAGAAATAACATGGTCTTTTTAAAACCCTAAACACGATTGTTCAGCAGATTTACTTGAATTTAAAAAAATATATATCCTCCTGTTGGCTGATTTCATTCTCCTTTCTATCCATATGCATGTAATCACGAATTTCAATTAATTAATTGGACAAGTTTGAAATTGAACAAATTTCGATTCTGCAACTTAGCTCTGCACTATTGCGTGGTTTATCAGCTCACATTGCTTCCTACAGCTATCTACTTCAAAGCTATCAGATCTACAGCAATCATAGAGGACTTTAACCTTTGTTCTTGCATCTAACAGTACTTCACATCGTCACAAACATTCCGCTAGGCTTGCCAATAGGGTACAAGAGTTTTCATACATCTACTCCAGATTGCCAAACCAAACCTTCCACATACTACCATACAATAAAGCATTCCAGAAAATAAGTTAGTTGTCTTTATGCATGCTTGCTGCTATGATGGCACCGTGTTACACAAGCTGAAAGTGTTACATGTTATTGTTATCTTTGCATATTGTAGGCTCAGGTTCATATGTTGTCTTTCACATGTTAGATTTGCATTAGGGCTTAAATTTTTGTATTGCATTTCATATTGGTCATATAGGAATTTGGAAGTTGTGAATATTACATTCTTAAACCCTTCTTTTCATTTCAAAATATTCGCTTGGCGGTGTTGTTCCTCTTCAAGATCAAGCTAATTGGCCAAAACTGCTGGATGCGGCTCAATTCAGCTACAACCTACTGAAGACCTCGACGAGTGGATACCCGTTGTTTCAATTAGAAATGGGCCAACAATCGTTGACGCCATAGACAATGATGAGCGGCTACCCGGTGATTGCCTAACAGCCACCTTGAATACTTAGCGAGAATGGCAAGACAGAGTGGACTTAGTCAAGCACACTTTGATTAAGGCAGCAGAGTGGATGAAGAGATATGCAGATCATATCCAAGAATAGGAATTAATCGTTGGCAACAAGGTGTTATTGAGGATGAACCCGAGAACATTTCAAGCCTCAAAGGGTAAACCTTGGTAGTCTGCAGACAACAATGCTCCCATGGGAGAATGCTTTGAGCTATAATTTACTAGCATCCTTATGAAAAGTCAACTTGTATTTAAAGCATGCAAGTGTATAGGTATCTTAAATGTAAAACTATGGCCCTCGTGTCATAATTGGCATGGGGTCAAATTTAAATGTCCTTGATGGAAATCCCTTTTTGAATGAGGGTTAATTTAGATGGTAGAGATTGTTTTAGCAAAATTAATACGGTATAACAGTAAATTTCACTTTAATTGGGTTTATATAAATGCTTTATGTCAATTGTAACATGCTCGTCATTTAGATTGTATTGTATCATTGACTATCATGTTGATGCCAATTAGAACTTCTTTACCTTGACTAATGTATGTCTTGCTATTGTCCACTTTGTTAAGTTTGTAATTCCTCTATCGCCCGACAATAACTTGCTTGAAAGTCCATTTCAAGAATTTGAAGGTGTGAAACTTTAGCGTCGAATTGAGGGATGCGAGTGCCATCTCATTGGTTATGGGAGAATTTAGAGCTATTTAATTTCAAGCAAGAATGACTACAATCTAATCTTGCTTATTTGGGTTATCTAAATAGATTGAGAATTCTATTTCTTTTTATTATTGTTATAAATTATCTTGAAATAATATTTAGAATATCTTATTGGTTAAGATATTTTAAAAATAATAAAACTTTGTTCTTTACATAAATTAAATATTACAATTTTTTTAAATAGAATAATCTTCTAGCACATTATAGGTAATGTAAACAATCTCTATTTATTTTTAAAATTATATTACATGTAATGTCCCCTTTTCCAAGCTCGTCACTATGGAAGACCTTATGCCCATTCCTCCCCCTATGGGCATCAAGGAAAACGCAAAGGAGGGGAACTCACCATGGTTGTAAGTGATGTACCTTCATCATTAATTATTTTATTTACTAATCATGGCATTGGAATGGTTCGACTAGGGGAAAGAAGACTTAGCAAGGAGAATTTATATTTCTTCATCTTCTTAAGTAAAGATTAAAAAAGAGCATTAGGAGGTCAGCCATAAAGTTGGGGCTTCTAATTCATCATTGGCGCCAAAGGAGGCGTACTTAAGGAATTTCAAAAGGAGAGGAGGATCATCATATATCATTTATTTTGACATTTACTTGGAGTTGGAGCTAGTGTAGCTTCTCTTCTTGTCATTGAAGGACGCAAACCCTTCCTTGGTAAACTATTGAGAACGAAACCCTTGATAGGATCACACTTGGGGACAAAAATCTCATTTGTGCATTGGTGGCTTCATACAAAGGTCACAAGTGAGTTTGAAGGAGGTTTTCATATTTATTTATTCCCTTCTAACCCTAGGCAACTTGCTTGGATTTTCATATCATCTAGGTACTTTTGGACAAATTGAGTTGATATTATTGTTCTTCATATTTTATAAGGATGGAATCTACAATTTGGTGATTTTTGGAGTTGTTTATGAGCTATTTTCAGTCGTTGTTTGTGGCTGCCCTGATGTTGTCATAAAATTAATTACGGTTGGGCATAATCTCTTATTTTTTCTATTATTTTGATGTAATTTGGATAGATAAATGTTGCCTTGAAATAATTATTTAGAAGCAGTTTTAGTTGTTATTTCATGGTTGTATGATGATTTGAAGTGCCTATACAGTTCGCTTCCCTAAAGGACTGATTATTGATTGCTCAAATAAGGTTAAAGTGTGTTTCCAATCATTTTCAAATTGATGTTTGTTGGTCGATGGTGTATTTTCAGATTTGATTCATTTGCGGTTGTGGCCAAACCCTTATTTTCAGTTGTAGCCCTAGAAAGAGACATTACATTACATTTTCTAATAAAGATGGTTATATTAAAATTAGAAAGCCTACTCTTAGAATTGCTAAAATTAGGAAAAATCTATTTATAGAGTTAGTAAGATTATAATATACAATTTTTGAAGAATTTGTCCAATAACCTTATTAGTTAATTTAAATGATTTTGAATTTAAATTTTATTTTCTTTGGGAAAGTGATCCAACTCTTGTTATGTTTCTTTTGCTTGACCAATAATTTTTCTTTTGATATTGATTGCATATATTTTTGAAAGAAATTAAAAGGTTACTATAGTTGTTCATCGCAATTTTACTATTGATAAATCACACATACTTAATGGGTCAAATTACACTCTATGGAAGATCGGCTTAAAGCCAAATTTATGGCACAGAAAATATTGGACCATTTTAAATAGATTTGAAATTTTTCTGCTAGAAGGCAAGCAAAACTTGATAAATTAAATGCCTAGCATCTAAAAACTCAAGAACCTATGTCTATCATACATATAAGTGTTAGAGATGAGTTTCTCTTTCACATTAGAAATCAATTTCGTGGATTTGAGATTAGAATCATGTTCTTCATATTTTTAGAGGCCAAGATCTGAAGTTTTATTAATTTTGGAAGTGTGTTGCTATTTTTCCAAGCTCTTTGAAGTTAGTTACAGTTCTAGAATATTTAATTAATTTTTGCAATCTGAGGGTTTTATCTAAAAATCAGATCATCCACTTCCAAGCTTGCAATTTCAGATTTTATTGCATGGAATGATTGCTGGGAATTTATAATAATTTTAGAAATTAAAAGATAGTTGATTCAAGGATTTTGAGGGCACAAAAGTGGGTTTGAAACCCCCAAAGGGGTTGCTGCCCTAGAAGGGTGTTTGTTGGTAGCAATTGAGGGTTTCTATATATTTATTTCAGTCACTAACAACTTATTCATAATCTGAAAATTGTGGTTTGTGCCCAGCTTTGCATAGTTTCCTAAGAGTCTCCAAAAAGGGACATCATAGTGGTATCAAAGCTTCGGTCTTCCTAGCCTGAGGGTTTTTCATGTAAGAAGATAAAATGGCGGATAGAATTTTTGAGGATGCTAGATCAGGAAGGTTTGCCCTAGAGCAAGAAAGATTGGCCAATAAAATGGCTCAGTTGATTCATACCATTCAAGATCTGAATGGTCGAAGGAGCTCTTCAAAGAAAGTCACTAATACTCAATCATCCCAAGTAGACATCATTGCTACATGGTATGTGAAATATCCATTTTGGGACCAAAGTGAAAAGTAAGGACATTAGCACAAACCCTCTATATAATCAAATCTGATTTTAGGACCAGCAAACTGAAAAGCGATCAGATTTTCCGAACAGTAGCATAAAAATGCATGCAAAACACTTAAAACACTTCAAATAACTTTGCCAAAATAGATATAAGTATTTTAGGCATCCAATAACCCACTAATCAATAAGAAATTTGATCCAAAACACTGTTGGAAATTAATTAAAAACCAGTGAAGTACAGCTGCAATAAAGTTATGTAATAAGGGTTTAGAAATCCCAAACTCCACATGTAAATGATGATTCCAGCCTTATAAATAATGAGGAAGACAAATATGAATTCAAATAAGATTGTTGTGCCCTAGATGGCACCAAACCCTTCACCAATGCAAGTCACTCCACAAGGGAGAGGCTCAACAATGCATATAAAAATCTAATTATGTCTTCTTTCCTCTCAAATCTGAAATATGTCTTCAAGCCAACAAGGAGGGTTTCCGTCCCCAACCAACCACTAGAAGGGTTTTTGTCCTTATAGGAAGATGCCACACACTTGGATTTCCGCCCAAGAGTGGAAGAACAATGAGCAATCAGCCCACAAGTCCAAGTAGAGTAAATGCGCCAAAGATGTATGAGTGCAAATGAAGTCCATGATCTCCTTTTATAACCTTACCTTGGCGCCAAAGGCTAGAAAGGCAAGGTCGACTCCTTATAAAGCTTATTTAACCTTTAAGTTGCTTTTAAAATCCACCAAACCCTGTCGACCTCCACAGAATGGAAAAGTATAGAAATAGAACATAAATATCAATGAAGAGAACTGAAATATGATCCACGATCTTCCCTTGTTCATCCATTGTTTTCCTTCGGAAAGAGGAAAGGCAAGGAATTCTTTATTTCAGATTAATTCGGAAAAAGGAGGCATTACAATCCTCCATTCCCGAAATTGCTTTCCTCAAGCAATTAGAAGTGCATGGATCCCAAATGAATCTCAATTGCTTCTTCTTTGATGTACCTGCACAAGAAGCATGCATATCAAAGAAAACAGTATGTTTAATAACACTTTTAAATCCCCCTTGTCATGCCTTCCTTAGGGGCATGATAGCTATCTCTCTTCGTTGCTTTACACCACAAAGCATAATATTCATCCAATTGTTTGCTTCCCAACACTTCAATAATGTTGTCCCAAAAACAGCTGTAATCATACATTTTTCTTTCAAAAATCAGAATGTTCAAGTCTGAAAATAACACATCATAATCTGATTTTGTTCCTCCTTTCAGCTGAGATCTTCTTCCCTCAACATTCCATGATGGAATGCTCTTCAAAAATGGAAACACACTGTTGTTCATGGCTGTTAATGGCAGCCCCACATCTGATTTTTGCAAACTCAGCCCTATGACCATGGCATAACAACTACCAAACTGAATTCTCACGAAGAAAGGCAACTCCATGAGTAAAGTAGGGACTGAAGTTTGATTTACATATGCAAAAAAACTAAGAACAGCAGGCCTACAATCGAAATCAGCAGACATCTTGGCCTTCATCTTGAGAAAATCAGCCTTCTTAACATTCCTATGAATTTTGATTTCATTATTTTTCAAGTGGAACTCCAACTCCTTGTGAATCTTAAGGGTAAATTCTTCTAAAATTTGGAGCTCTAGATACCCACCAACATTGTGTGACTCAGCTGAACTGAAAACAAGGAAGTCAAAACAAAATTCATACCTCCTCATGGGGCCATAAAACTGAAAATTAGAATCATCATTCTCCTCTTTGGCGGTCATGTGAACAGCTGCAAATTCATAATTGCTTCCTTTTCCCATACTTCCTTTGGTTCTCTCATGGAGTCATGGGTTAGCAATTCATAGAGAAAAAAATCAGAACTCCCATCAAGCTTATGTTGTCTTAAACATGTCATGCTAGCATTCTCTTTCATCAAATTCTTTTTATTCCATAAGCAAAGAAAAAAACTGAAATCTTTACCTTCACCCTTCTTGTGTCTCATGAAATTTGACAACATGAAAATGCTATTGGTGACCTTGAAGCCTCCAAAGTTCATTATGCTCAGCCCTTGCTTAATGGTAAGTTCTCCTTTGATTGATTTATGAGAGGTGCCACGTTCAACGAGTATTACCATTCCATGGCTCAATAGGAAACCAACTACTTGTGATAGTTGGCGTGTATGAGAGCTGATCCATAAAGCTAAAATGTGATTCTCTTTAGATGAAATTATCAATCAAATTGCCCTTGTAATCAGACCTTATTCTCCTTCTTAGGCTCACAATGGTACCAACCACACATGTGCTAAAACAATTTTGGTGTTGTTCCCAAGCATCCTTGCACCCTTTGCTACACAATTCACTTCTTACCATCTTTCCACTTGGCACAAGTTGATCATGAGGGTAAATACACAGTAGTATCATGTAGTACAACAATGCAATATAGTTATCATACCTATCCGAAAACCCAAACAGTTTTGGCATGTTGGTAAGCCATGAAACTGAAACCTTCTTGAGCCACGGGCTGTCCTTAACTCCCCCTACAACTCAAAATTTCTGAGTTAGAACCAACACTTAGAAAATATTCCAAAAACACCTTACCTCCATGGGAATTCTTTCCGAGTATCATTCTTGAGGGCTCCTTGCAAAACAGATTGACCTTGCAGATGATGGAGGTGAAAACATGGCAGCGACATAAGAACGAGTACATAGTCCTCATTCCTTCCCAGTTGTTCATGATGTCCATAATTTTGGCATAGTAACATGATGGGCAATAAATCTGAATTGTCTTGAGGGTCAAGGATGCTTAACTTCACTTTATCCTTTAGCCTCTTCATGCTAGTAATGGTACTTATGCACGGAACCTAATTATGGCTAAATATATTGGTAATTCTTCCATGATGGACTGTTGTAGATAACCGACCAGCAACTTCACCCGTTGTAATCCTTGGTTCTCCATGGAGAATTTCTTCCTCTCTCATTGGCCTTATCAATTTGGGTGAGTTGCCTTCAATGCATTCATCATTGTGACCCAAAAACTCTATTCTAAACACATGCATATCAGCTGAGATATAAACCAAATGGAAAAAGGAATTGGTTATCTTTACAAGCATACCATGGTCTTTGGAAGGGGAAGCTTCTTACCAATTCTATCTTGGCCCATGCACATAAAGTGGTCTTCACCCGGTTCGGATGTTGCATGAGAGGGTGTATGTGCTCTTTACCATCAAGGTGTTCCCACTTTTTGGTCCTTGTTTTTCCAATCAAAGGAACTTCCCCTTTTTGAGCTATCTCCATATCTTGATTACTTGAGCTTGGGATGCCTTTGTGGCCCTTACCAAGGCTCCATTCTTCATCATTATGCTCCCTTTTGACCGTTGTTATAAACAGTCCAGCAAGCTTGTTGTCCTCATATCTACTTACACAAGGGTTTCCTTCCTCTTTCCCCATTTGCACAAGCCTGAATTCATCATGTGCCAAAATAAAATTAGTATTAACCACACAATGATCCACCATTACCTCATAATGTTGAACATCCGGAATAAGAATGGAAGTAAGGGCTGAATCTACGTCATTTATGGCTTCCTCTCGTCCAAGGTGTGAATCTTGAGTTATATGCTCCTTGATCTCCTTCACCTTCCTTGGCTCGTGCCCCACTATTTCATCAAACCTGTGTCCTCAAAGTGCTATTAGGAAAACCCGCCAAGAGATCAACCGTGGCAAGAGGATTGGGGAGTTCTAACTCTCCCAAGGGTTGCTCCCTTTCCATAAGCAGCTGCTGCAACCTACCTTCCTCTTTCTTAACTTTGGGGGAATAGGCATGCCCCTCCTCTCCTAGCAAACTTGGAAATTTGGTTCCGTCACCAACAAGCTTCATAGTTTCTCCTTGCTTTGCCCACAAGATGGGGCTTCTTTCCTCAAGGGTTGGGATGTTTTTCCCATGACCCTTGTGCATGGCTCGGGGCTTGGACCAAGTTCCAATGCCCACTCTATCCTTTCTCCATCCTACAAACTCAAAAAATGATAGGGCATCACGAATATACTCCGGAAGGGTTTGATACTCCTCAAAGCTAGTTGCCACCTTGTTGACCTTTGAAACCCTAGGCTCTTCTTTGAATGTCCTTCCTCTTTGTAGGTTTTGCATAGTGGAAGTAAGAGTCCAAAGTATCTGCTAGTCTTTCTTTCACCTTCATCAATCTATCCATGATTTCTTTCCACAAAAAACCTAGGCCTTTGAAGAACCAAGCTCGATACCACTAAAATATCTCTTTTTTGGGACCCAACTAGAAAGTAACAAAATTAGCAAAAACCCCTTATATAATCAAATTTGCTTTACGGACCAGCAAATTGAAAATAAACCCAGATTTGGACAGTGATCAGATTTTCCGAACAGTAGTATAAAAATGCATGCCAAACATTGAAAACGCTTCAATAACTTTGCGAAAATAGATAGAAGTATTTTAGGCATCCAATAAACCAATAATGAATGAGAAATATGATCCAAAACACTGTTGGAAATTAATTAAAAACCAGCAAAGTACAGCTGCAATAAAATTATGAAATAAGGGTTTAGAAACCCCAAACTCCACATGTAAATGTTGATTCCAACCTTATAAATAATGAGGAAGACAAGATTTAATTCAAATGATTTTCGTGCCCTAGATGGCACCAAACCCTTCATCAATGTAAGTCTCTCTCGTAATGTCCCCTTTTTCGGGACATTATTAATATTTATTTTTCATTTGCATTGTAACCCTTGGCATGCCTAGCGCTACAAGTGGGAGTCTCTTTCGTTAGTTTAATGTGCACATAGGTTAGTTACTTTTATTTATTTAATTAAATAAATAAATAAAGTGCACATAATTCTAGTATTAAATATTTTAATGAGAGTTTATGTTTCCCTCCAAAAGGAAAAGGTCGGTCTTTATTGGATATTGCACCCCTTAGTTCTATAAAGCGGAGGTCGCATTTCCTCAGAGGGCATGTTAATTGATCATTAAGACCAAAGCTAGGACTAGTAAGACCTATTTTCCAATCCAACATGACATGGAAATGCCCCTGTTATGACGCCACTCCCAGCGGGACCGTCAACCGGGAGCCCAACCAGGAGGGAAAGTGTCTCGAATCACTGGTCTGAGGTTCGAATCACCGCCCATTTACCAGCCTTCCTGGCTGCCATGACTAACTCCCGGGACTGTTTGAGTTCTGCCCACTGGGCTCTAGTGAGATCTTCATCAAGGAAGATTTTATCCGGGAGTGAGAATAGTCTCCGTTTAGCCCTAAGAGCCCGAAGCCTGTCATCTGCTGATTTGAAGTGAAGGAAGAGGGTAGAATCAAGACCAAGCCATGCCCTATCAATTTGCACTTCCGAGCAGCCCCAACTTATTTGTGATGAAATCAGAAGCAATGGCGAAAAGATCAGGAGGAGGTGTGGGCAGCCCTCTTACCTTGAGATTGAGCTCTCTTGCTCGTCTGTTTCTTTCTTCCACAAGTTTTGCTGCACAACTTCCTCCACAACGGTAAAAGAAGAGGTGTTTTGGTCTCTACCTTTCACTATTTGTGTCCATGAATCCGATTATTTCTTGAGATTTTCATGTTGGGTTTGAATCTCTTCCTGTTTGTGCTTCAAGTCTGAAATTTTTGCATGTAATTGGTTGTTGGTACCTTGAGGAATAGCATGGGTCGTGATATCTGTAAGTTGCCTACGCAGTGTGATGTTGTTCGCTTCACTCTCTCCATTCGGGATGTCAGTTCAAATACCGCAGTTCATAGCATTTTGTTAGATGATTCCACTATCTCAAGCCTGCGTAGTAATTCCGCTATGATGTTGGGTAAATCTTGCTGCCCCGGTTCGTTTTTCCCAGCAGAGGGGGTTACTGCAACGACGGAAGTGGAAGGAGACATCGGTGAAGGATGAACCGCTTGTAATGGTGTCAAGACGAGGGGAGAGCTGGGGGAATCCCCCATTTCATTCGCAATACTTGGTGAGTACTGTACGTTTGCATACGATTTGAACCAAAAACTCAGACCCAGCAAGGGTATTTCAAACTGATAACCAAGCAGGGAGAACAATGGAGGACGCAGGCAGAACCAGAGCCACAATTTTGGAATACACTCTCGTGCCCTCCTGAGCAGTCGAACTAACCCACGAAGCAAACAATGCATGCCACGATACAGATGGACGAGCCTCGAGCCACGAATCTGAGATGGAAGACCCAAAAACGAGGGCACGAAGCACAGTCGTGGGGCAAAGGAAGGGCATGAAAAACCAAATACGAATCCCCTCGAGAAAGAGGGCAGAGGAGTCGAACATACCCACGAAGCAGACGAAACACAGTCATGGAAGCAAGACAAAGCCAATGATGGAAGCAACACAGTCGAGGGCATAAAGAACACCCAGTAGAACCGTCTCACGAGTTGCGACAAGAAGAAACGTGACCTCGTGCACAAATACAAGCCACGAGTAGCGAAAAACCAGAGAAATGAGCCCTTACGAACCAGAGCCACGAACCAGAGACAAACGTGCCCTCACAGACCAAGCACGAGACATTCATGAACCATTACGAGCCATTCACGAGCCATTCGCAAGCCATTCGCGAACCATTACCAGCGATTTCACCGTAAATCAATAAAGAATAAGGTGGATGCATCCAAAAGCAGAAAATATCAGAGGGTAAAAGAATGCATCCAAAAGGTACACATTTATATCCAATGGATAAAAGAATGCACCCAGAGGGTATAGATCTGCGTCCAGATTTGACTATCTCAAAACATGGTCGAGTTTACAATCGATTCTAGGGTTTTGGCACCTTCCAAATCCAATGGCACCTTCCAAATCCAATGGCACACTGTTTTGCATAAAAATGCATATTGCAAAAAAGTGCTAATAAATTAAGAATACATAAAGATAATAAACAATTGCTTCATAAAGAAAAACTTACAAATGGATGTCTACATCATCTATCACTCTGATACCATGAAAGGAACGATAAGAAAATTGTTCCAATTCGCGATCTCAAATGATAATAGCACACCAGATTAGATTTGCAAAATAGAAGAGCTAAAATACCATATATGGAAATCCATCATAATCCATAATGTTCAATACATTATAATACAATGACTTGAATTACTCAATAAGAAAGATGTACATATAGGAGAAGGGAAGTGCAACTACTACCTAAATCGGTGGTAAAAACTCCCACTAAGCGATCCGATAGTTAACTCCGGAAGACTAATAAGCTAACTCCACACAACTAGTACACCTAAACAACCTAACCCAACAAATGTGGGGCTAACACAAGTGTAAGAATTATCCTAATAGATAAATAAAAGGATAAATAATAACCTACAAAACATAGATGTCAAGAATGTTTTTTGACGGGTGATCTTGAAGAAGAGATTTATATGTCTCGACCTAAAGTTTTCAAAGAATCTAACAAAGACAATCATGTATACAAACTCAAGAAATATCTTTATAGTCCAAAACAAGCTCCTAGAGCTTGGTGTACTAAAAGAATAGGGATTTCAAATCTCTCGGTTTTACCAACTACCACTCTAACAATGATCTCTTCGTAGAAGATGAAGATTGCAAAATCATCTTAATCATACTTTAAGTTGATGATCTACTTATACCCAATAATCAAAATGCTTTAATTCACAATTACAACACTAAGTTTAATCAATCCTTTGTGATGCATATCTTGGCCTTCTTCACCACTTCCTTGGAATGGTCATATTTCAAGATTGAAATTCAATATTTTACGTTCAAATCAAACTTGATCCCAAACCTCCAAGTGAGAAAGCCAATCCTACTTTGTACAAACAACTAGTAGGAAGTTTAATCTATTTAACCATTGCTAGGCCAAATATTACTTATGTCGTAGGCATTGCTTCAAGGTTTACGCAAGAGCCATAATTGGATCACCTGGAGAATGGCTAAAAGAATACTAAGGTATATTAAATGCACAATTAATTGTGATATTTAGACCCTAAAGACGAAGTCGATAGAGTCATATGAGATAGACAACCATCCCTCACATGTCTATAGTTGGACAACCATCCCACTCCCTTCTATAGATGGACAACCCTCCCCCTTCTTTTACGGCCAATATTCTATACCCCTAGCCCTATCAGCTAGACCCCGGTGGGGGTGTAACAATAGAACGAACCCCCACCCCCTTTGTCTTGTCCTAAGGACCAAAGGGACAAAGGACAAAGTCTTGGAATTATTCTTTTACCAAAAATGTTAAATTACTTGGTTATTGTGATGTTGACTATGTTGGTGATGCTACGAGATAGAAAATCTACTTTTGGTTATGTCTTTAAACTTGGTGCAAGGGCTATCACTTGGAGCAGCAAGAAACCACTAATAATTGCTCTCTCTTCTATAAAGGGCAAGTATAGAAGTGCAACAAAAGCTACGAAAGAATAAGTGGCTTAGAAAATCATTGGAAGAGCTTCATATGGTACTAATGATAGAGCCACCTTTGTTATGTACGAGTTTTATAACTCTTGCCAAAAATCCAATTCGTCGTAAATCAATGAACAAAGCACATTGAAGTTCATGCGGACTTTATCAAAGAAAATATTCTCAATGGCAAGATTGTTCTCGCTTATGCCAAATTGACGATCAAGTGGAAGATATCTTCACAAAAATCTGTGTTGCCAAGTTTTGCAAATTCAAAATAATGTAAGACATTAAGGAGTTGCCATTAAGGGGAGTGTGCATGACAATGACACCTCCTAATAGCCAACATGATGTATCTTCTTCTATGTACTTCACTATTGTAAGAATTATTGTATATGATATTTTATCAATAAAAGGGGAACATTGTGTTTTGTGGAGATTCCTTGTGTTACGTAAGGCTCCAAAAATGCATTGGTCTTTTTTGCATCACCGGAAGAAACAAGGTATGCTATCATTGGATAGATGATCTCATAGGCATGCTAGACAAAAAGGTCCTTAGTTGCGGGTCTTCAATTGTTTGTTTTTACAAAAAAAAAGTGATGGCATATATCCCCATTAAATATTAAGGGGAGTGTTAGAAAATAATATTTGAGGGGTCGACAAATTAATCATAGTGGCCCTTAAATATTTATAAGGATCCTATTATAAAGCTTAATCTTATAATAAAGAAAATAATATAGCTAAACTATATTACTCCTAAGGGCAATTATAAAAGAATCTTTATAATTATTGATTAAATAATAATTAGATAATTACAAAGGTTACTTTATAATATCTAATTAACATTTAATTAATTAGGTATAACTACAAAATAGTTATAGGTGGGGATCATGACCCCAACCAAAATAGGATGAATGGTTGTGATTCAACCATCCTCTTGTTTAGGGGGAATCCTAAATAGGACAAACACATAATAATAATAAAACATCTAGGTGAAAAGTGGATGAAACAAAACATGTGCATTTGTGTGTGCAGTTGTGTGATGGCAATTGTAGGAAATTACAAAGATGTGAAATGTTGTAAGGACCTTTAGATTGAGAGTGAGGTTGTTGTTGAGAGGAGGCGCTAAAGTAGGGTTCTTGGCATTTGCCATGGTAAAACAATATTGTAAGTTTCTTCATTAACATTAATATAATGGATTATATGTTTCTTTTTGGGGTTTTTTTCCGAAAGGGTTTCCCCGTGTATATCTTGTATATCGTGTAATTATTTGGTTCTTTGTAAGTTATATCCAGTTATTATTTCTTCCATTATATTTTTATTCTCGTTATAATGATTACCATTTGGTTATCTACGATATTAAAGCCCTTCCTACCCTAAAGGGAACACCCGAACATCCCTCCACATCCCTGGTATTTCAGTGGCCTTCAATAACCTTTGTCCAAGTTTACCCATCCCCCATGCGGGAACGGATGGGTACGTGAGCTTGAGTTATAGTACAATAATATAACAAGATCAATATGGATATGACGATGGATATTGGCATTCAGAACCCTATGGTTTAACTAATTCTAGCACCAAGCATTATGGGTAGGGGTGGAATCATGTGTGAGGCAGTATCATTTCCAAAGGTGCCAAAGGAAATGTTGCCTCTTCCAAAGAGGCCAAAGGAAATGTTGCCTCTGACCATGTAAGCATTAAGACATTGAAGTAAATCCATCCAGGCATGATGTGAACTGGTCATATAGCATGCCCCTAAACACACTACCTACATTATGGAAAATCTTGAATAAATGATCGATACCATCACACGCCTAAAGCTTTGAGTAGGTGTGCATACTCTTTAATGCACTAACTCTTTTATATATTGTGCCACGTCTTTCCAGGTATGGTAAACAAGTAAACAACACTGTCCATGGAAATTGGAAGAAGGAAAACACTTTAGTGCATATTCTTACAAAAATTCTAGGCCTTTATCAGCCCGATGTTGTTGGCTGGCAGAAAGGAAAGAGAACCATGATTTATCTGCCAAATATTAGTGGCTGTCAGAAAAGAAAGAGAACCATTATCTTCCTGTTCATATCAGTTCTCTAAAAACATTCTCAATCTCAATTTCCTTTTAATCAAAATGGGATTGATGATCCCAGTTCCATTGTATTTACACTTCCACAAAAACATTTTGTATATTTCAGTGGCAAGAGTTGGTATTGAATTTAGCCATTCTAGGAAATGAATTAGTGTGTGTAACTAGGCCCTGTGTTTACAATATTTATTAAGCCAATATATAATTTGCAAATAAGCCATACAGACTGAAGAAGAATAAGAATTGAATAAGATGCAAGTGGCATCACCAGTATAGCAATACACCTCCTTTTTTGAGGTGTATAAGGTTTTGATTGATTGCATAGAACATTCACATTATTTAGATCTCAAGTTCCACAGTTGCAAAATCAGTTAGTTCAAGATAACACAAAAAGCATATAATATTCAAAAGACGATATGAATTATAAACTCAAATAGCTCCATTAAGTTCATTTTGTAGGCTGCCATGTCAAACAGTGATTTCTATTGTGCTTATCACGCTTGACGGGTATGAAACAAGAAAACACTAAATGAGGATCATATAAAAATTTCAAGCACAAAATAATTTACCTGTAAAAACAAACGCTCAGCCAAATCATAATTCCTAGTAGATGCTGCAATATATATGACATCATTGAAGGATTTTCTCAACATATATAACGCTGGAAGGTAACTGATCTGCTTCAAACTCCCAATTTTTGACAAAGCTTCCATTTTATATCTTCCACCTGCCGTAAAATGTTCATTCAGGCCACTAAATGTTGATGAAGGATGTTTTCTACAGAATGTTTTTCTATTACAAGAGAGTCCTGTAGCAGTTCTCTCTTTCGAAGTCTGCGCAACATATTTTCTACCATCAGTCAGCAACTGGCTCTCTACCTTGTTTACATTTTTGTAATCATGTAGTATCTGATTCCCAAAATCAATTTTATATTTCTGGCTTTGGTTCAAAATGTCCCATTCACCGATAGTAATAGGCTCTCCAAATTTACATGGAGGAACTGAAAGAACATCCATTTGAGAAATATGTGGTCCAGCTGCCTCTCGGAGACCTCTAGTACCATCCTTCTTACTCAGAACTTCTGTTCCAGGCTCATTGAAGGCTTTAAAAGGAACAGGAATGCGCACTTTTAATGGACGAAACCAACTATTTTTGATAGTTGCAGATTACTTCTTTTCTTCAACACTACCAAAATCATCCTTTGGAGGGCCTCATTAGCTTCCACAGAATCCCTCATTCCACAAAGAGACCGAACTAGATTTCGGAAGGAAAGAATACTTGGAGGAAAAAATTTACTATACTCTTCCCAAACTTGCTTTAGTGCAGAAATATTATGCTTGTACACTGCAAGCTGCAAAAACGTTTTTAGCAAGAATTAATAATTATGAAAAGAAATCATATAATTGAAACTAAGTCATGACCCTGATAAGACAGTTTAAATCATGCTAACAATGAAGACATCTCAGATGTATTTTACAAATCCTAGGTACTAAATCCTTGTAACTAGCCCTTTCTTAAGGCGTGTCAATCACATGCATATGCATAAGCCACCACACAAGATGCCTTTATGTAAGGTCCAAGTTGAGGTGAACTAAAATCCAAGTTGATGAGAACTAAAATAAAATCCTTATTAAAACATACAAGGCGTTAAACAGATAGAACATGTTTACAAGATGCTATGTATCATGCTTCTTGATATTTCTAAAGGAGACATGATAAATAGAAACGAGGAATTAATGTGCATCCAACTTGATGATGACTATGAAGATTGTGAATCCTCATAATTATAATTTAATTATCAAAATCATGCATACTCCAACGGTTTAAGATATTGATATAATAAATTTTCGAGTACTCATGTTACGAAATTCACCCTGCATTGTCTCATGGATTAGTTGGTTCGGCATTCACAACTTTTAATTATTAAGTCATCAGTTTTTTCACTTATAATTTTTACACATTTCATTCAAAGAAAGAACAACATTGGAGAAAGAGAAAGAGATGCACTGTAAATTTTTAAACCTAGATTGTTTATTTAATCAGTCATATACAAAATGAAAATGTTTTTAGTACGTTGTGAAACAAAACTGTTTAATCTAGGACAGCTTGCGAACTAACATAACCAAGAGCTGTTTTGCGTCAACTTGGCCCTTTGGCTACAAATAAAACAAATTTAGGGCAGAGTTCAGAGAATTAATCATAGAACCTCAGAGTGGTATCAGATAAAATTAAGGTACAATAATAATAACACTTGGCTATCCTTTAAATTGAGTTTCTTTTGCATAGGCAGTATTTGTCCCTTGCTTCGTCAAAAAAAAAAATACCTCTATATTTTCCCACTCTATAATAAGGGTAATTCATCGTACAAAGTAATACACAGTTCACATCCTTCCGAGCATGTATTAAACTGTTGTGTTCAAAAATTCTAAACCATAGTGTGCCCTAAAACAGAACTGATTGTGACACAAAAGGTACTTTACCTTTGCAAGAATCGATTGGTTTTGTGTGCCCATTTCTTATTGTTCACAAATTAAGATATATATTTTCCCAGTTGCTATTAGTTCTGACTAAAATTGAAATTTTGTGAAGCTTTGGTCTTCATACTTAATGCTCATTACTGAGAAACCACAGACCCTGATGTATTGGAAAGTTGGAAATTTTAGGAACCAGTTTGTGCAACTAGCAGTGAATTCCACACCTTCTTCAGAAACTCTTACTCAAATCCCCTCCAAGAATTCTTATTATGTAGGGTACAAATGTGTCATTTTCTTGGATCTAAAAATGCTCTAGTATGCTTCGATCACATGTCGTAGCAGAAATAAATAAATACAGATAGTCTGGTGCAAGAAAGAAATGAGCATCCATAGAATACAAATAGTTGATGGTACATGTGTGCTTCAAGAAATAAATGAGCAGCATTACTAATAATTTTATTGGATGTAAGATAGTACAAAGCAACCTCAAGCACAAAATGTGCTACTGCAACACAATCCTCCACTCATATCCACACGGGACAACCCCACTTTGCTAAGACATGTTACTGTGGAAGAGTTAAAAAGCAGTGTCTTCTCCTTCCACCCAGATAATAACCCTGTTCTAGAAAGCTTCTCTCAACATTCTTTTATCAACTATACTGGGACATCCTTAAAAGGATCTACTAACTTTAGTAGAGGAAAAGCGTGTAAACAAGAGTATGCTTAGAAAGTTCAATGCAGCAAGCTGACTCTAATCCCAAAATAGTTAAAGGAGGATCAGATCAATTATTGACAACCTAGAGCTTAGTGTAATGTGGCCTACAAAATTCCATCTCTAATGATTGTATAATGTCCCTTTTTGGGGGACCTCGGGAAATGGCTAAAATCTCTCAAATTAGATTCGAAACACTGCTGTCATAACCCTGCAAAAACTGATCTCAAACCCTTCCTAGGGCAGCGAATTCCCTAGGTGATAACAGCCCTTCAAAATGGGGTTAAACCTTCCAAACTTGTGCCAAAATTAATAGAAAACCATCATCAATTAATTGCAGCTGTTAGAAATCAGATTTGCATGTGAAATTAATTAATTATGGAACCCTAACCAGCGAACCTTCCGAGCTTGCTAAAAATAGAAGAACATCACCAAAATTCACCAAACTTGGAATCTTGGCTTTATAAAATATAGAGAACAAGAGGATAATTTCAGATTTACCAATAAGTCACCACACATACCAATTTACCATATCCATATAGGTCGCACCACTTGAAATTAAATATATTTTGCACCCAAACAATTGATAAAATGGAAGATTTCACCTTTATAAATCATAGGGAGTCCAACCATGCAAAGAGATCACATAAAAACCAGCAATACCCTTGAAAACACACCTCCAAGCAAGTCGCTTAGGGCAGAAATCTGTTATAACCAGCAATAGAGAAATCCACCAAAAGGGTAGTGTGGGGTTTCATCCACACCACTTCTCCACAAGGGTTTTCGTCCTTGGGAGTGCCTCAATCAAGGGTTTTCGTCCTTGAGAGAGAGAAAAAGATGCTTAACAAGCAATCCTTTACCAAAAATGAGAAATCCACATAACATAATAATCTAATGGCCAAGCAACACCTCTTTTATAACCATAAGGGGGCTTATAATGTAAATGATGGCCGACCTCTTAAGAAAAGTACTTTCTAATTTCTAATTGGTAATTTTGGGAGCCTACATGCTCACCAATAACTTTTATTTCTAATTTATTGTTGGGCGCTAGGCTCACCAACAATTACAATGCCAATTAAGAAATGAACATGAAATGAAGCACATGATGACATTGCTAGCTTCCTCTAGCTTGTTCGCTTGGACCCATGAGGAAGGGAAATGGGCCAAGGTCTTCAATTGGAATTAGCTTGAAAAAGGGACATGACAGATGGTCAGGAGACTCGAGCCTCTTCTCCAAATACTAATTTCTCCTTCCTGGTCTACTTTTGTCCTGGGAGACAAATAGAGGATAAAATAATTTGTGCAGGAAATTCTTCATTCTTTGAATGATAAGAAAAGATCAGTTAATTGAATTAGACGTCTCAAAAGTATTTAACAAATGTAACTGGACTCTTTTAGAAACAAAGCTCGGAGATTTTGGCTTCAGTTTATAGGTAACAATTTTGATAAATAGCTGCACCAAAAATCTTCTCTTTCAGTAACAATGCACGGGGATTTGGGCCAGCCTTTTCAATATTCAAGGGGACTCAATCTGTATGACCCTCTTAATCCATATATATATATATATATATATATATATATATATATACATATAATCATGGGGAATCCCTCTGCAGACATCTGGAAGCTGCAAAACATGCAGGTAAAATACATTAAAGGGGTAGCAGATATACAAATTTTCATTTTGCAGATTTGGTAGTCAGAAAGCTGAATAGCATTCTCATCAATTTTGAAGAGCTTCAGAACAACAAGTAAATCATGGTGAATCTCATGTCTTTATCATTAATGTCGCAGTTGTTCTGAAAAAGGCAATTCTCTGCTTCCAAGAAGGTTTTCTCCCATAAATACTTGGGTTCTCCACTTCATCTCAAACTGAAAGAATCTCTAGAATAATATTATCTAGCAAATGCAAAAAAAACTTGCCAGGCAGACATATTGTTGGCTATCCTTTGATAGGGGACTCCAACTTCCCAGGTCGATCCTTCTAGCTATAATTAATCAAATTTATCCCTCTCCCAAATCAGATATGGAGCACAATAATAAAGTAAAAATACTGGGCAAATATCCATAGCAACCCTCTATGGGACAACTAGCGATCAAACTTTTCAAGTATTGCCAAACTTCTGCAAAAAGGTTTAACACTGCTTCATAACAAGATCTCTTGGTAAATAGGGAATGATGCTTCTATCAGACTATGAGAAGATAGCTGGGATGGTCATCCAACTTTCTCGATAGCACAACCCAAAAATTTAGATTTAAGGAACATTCTACAACAAGGGTCCATATACATCAAGGACTATTGCATCCAATGCCAGGTAAATCAGCTCATCTGGGATGTGAATATGATCAGTGAAATAGTTTCTACAGGTTCAACCCAAAATCTTTCTCAAAATTATATAGGAATGATTCATCATCCTGTCTAGAAACCAGGATATAATCATTTGGCCTCACTGACATGTTGATATATACAGTGACCTCACCCTTTAAAGCCCGTGAAAATCCAGTTTCACACCAGCAAAAATATCACTGATTGAGCATGAAAGTCTCCTCATCACTGACAATCCACAAAAAAGAGGTCTGATGGACTTAATCTCTCCCCAATTTTTCTGCAAGCTTCAGAAACTATTGGCAATCTATTCTTTTAATGGTATTATGCCTGATATTGCATCACCGATATCAAAATCTTCCTGCTCTGCAAGTTTTTTGAATTTTCTGTTGTATTTGGTTTCTGTTGCAATGTCGGATCCGATTGGTCCGTCCCCTGACCCTCCTCCTGACCTCGCTGACGCCTCTGCTATTGTGTCGTCTGGCTCTTGGAAAGATGTGGCAGTCGGCTCTTCGAAATCCCCCACCTAGGAAGTTGCTTCCACAACGCGTTGATGGGACTTTGTCTTTACAAATCCCCTCCTCGATTACTGAAGTTACGCAAGCTTCAAGGGAGTTGTCACTGATCGGTAAACTTATGGGACCCAGGCCGCCTTTGGAGGAGATTAGAAAATGGGTACGTATTAAATGGACTCCCTGTGGTCCGGTTGATATTGCTGCCCTTTCAAATGGATTTATGCTCTTTACTTTTTCCCATAAGGAAGATTTTGCAAGAGCTTTGTTGGGGGGCCTGGTTTTTGGAAGGAGAGGCTTTTATCTGCGACGTTGGACTCCCAAGTTCAAACCGCCGATCTGGGTTCGCCTCCTTCAGCTCCCCTTGGAGTTTTGGCATTCAGTTGTCATTGAAGGTATTGCACTCTCCATTGGCTCCCTCATAGCTATTGATCAAGCAACTAAAGCTGGCACCAAATTTATTCATGCTAGATTATGTGTTAACATTGATATCAACTCTCCTTTGCCATCTTCCATTGAACTCCACTCTGATCTTGGTACTTGGGTTCAGCCCATAGACTATGAATATATTCCTCAGGTGTGTACCTTCTGCAAAAGCATTGGCCATCGTGCTCAAGCTTGCCCTTCCAAGCCAGAACCAAAAGCTAAAGAGAAAATCCACACCCCAAAGAATAAAAGCAAGTTTGTACCCAAAGTCACTATGGAAGTCAGCACCTCGAATCCTTTTGATGTTCTTCTTGAGGAGGGTGAGATCGCTATGGAAGTCAGTACCTCGAATCCTTTTGATGTTCTTCCACTACCCTTCCCCCTCTCCGTTCCTCCTTTGTTAGAGCCCTCATCGGCTCATTACATTCCCAACTCCCTCTTGTCTCTCGTCGGCTTTGCTGTTTCCATCCCCTCCGGTCTCTCCGGTCGGCTGTCCCTCCCCTTTCTTCCTCTCGCCGCGTCGTCCTCTTCTCCTTCCCTAGAGATTCCTCTTACCTTCCCTCTCTTTGGTCATTCTCCAGTTGCCTCTTCTCTCCCCTCTTCCCCTTCCCTTCGTGCGCTGCCGGATTCGATTGTTAGTGCCCAATCGGTTCTTTGGTTGTCTCGCTTCTATTCCTCGTTCACCTTTAAAGAAGAATACTCCTGCTCCTCGGCCTCTTTCAAGAGAGAACAGCCCTGCAAGGAAGACCAGAAATAGTACCAAAAGAATCCGATGTGGGGCCTAAAAAAGGCAAAGGAAGGCTCTCCAATCAAGCCAAGCTTCAGGAGGAAGCATTTCAGAATATTGCCCAAGGTACACAGGGTGTGCTTATTATGTCGGGTGGAGGTAAACATAAATCAAAGAAATGAAGATCTTCTCATGGAATGTAAGGGGTTTAAACGCCCCTCAGAAAAAGAGAATTCTCAAAGACTTTAGACTCAAACATTGTCCTGATATTTTAATGCTACAAGAAACTAAGCTGAAAGAGGAGGACTTGCTCCATAGGTTCTGGCCTAATGCCTCCTTTGCCTCGCAAAACTTTGTTGGTAATTCGGGTGGTTTATGCACTTTTTGGAATCCGAAGACTCTTTTTGGTGAATGTATTTTAAAAACTCCCCATTTTTTGGGAATGTTTTTCAAGAAATTGGTTCTAATGTGGGATGGGTTGTTGTAAATCTTTATGCCCCGAATCTTGAAAATCAGAGAGAAATTATTTGGAAGGAACTTTTGGAATTTCGTAATACCTGCAAACACCTTCCTTGTATAATAGTTGGTGACTTCAATACTCCCCTGTACTTGTCGGAGAAACAAGGTGGTGCCAGTATCAACACTAATAGCATGGATGCTTTAGCTGATTTTATTAGACGGAGAATTTTTTGACATTGATCTTCATGGAGCTTCCTACACTTGGTCTAATCGAAGACTAGGAAGCAATCATATACAAATCAAACTAGACAGATTTCTAGTCTCTATGGATTGGATTGATATCTCAATGATTTCTATCTAATGGCTCTTTCTAAAATTGCTTCTGATCATTGCCCCCTTCTCCTCATGGCTTCACAGATGAAGAACATGAAACATCCTCCTTTCCGCTTTGAGCTTTCTTGGCTTCAAAATCATAATTTAGATAACCTTATCTCTAATTGGTGGAAGATTGATATTCAAGGCTCGGCGATGTACAGGTTTGCTAAGAAGCTTAGTTTTGTCAAAAAGGAGCTTAAAATCTAGAAGCTACAGGTTTTTGGTGATATTCGTAGGAGGAAGGATTTACTTACTGAGAAATTAGTCTCGATTGCTGCCAGTATTGAAGTCAGTGGCAGATCTCCTCTTCTTCACCAGCAAGAGCTTTCCCTCCTTAGTGACTTCCACAATACTCTTGCTAAGGAAGAGGTCTATTGGCAATGTCAAAGATCTAGAGCAACTGCTACAACAGGGCGATCATAACACTAAATTTTTCCACACCACTGCCACCAAACATAAAAGCAGGGACAAAATCAAGGAGCTTATTACCATGGAAGGCTCTTACTTAAATAAAGATGATGTGATTGCTTTGAGCTCGTTAATTACTACACCCGCCTCCTCCATGAGGACTCCTCCCATGTGAAGAGGATTGCCAGGAGATGCTTCAGACATCCCCAAACTGATCTCTGATGATATCAATTCCAAACTCACCCAACCTTTCTCTGTGGAGGAAGTCAAGAGAGCGGTTTTGACATGAAGGGTGATAAATTACCGGGGCCCGATGGTTTCCCTGCAGCGTTTTTTCAAACGTATTGGCACATTGTGGAATCAAACTTGCATGCAGCCATCCTAGAGTTTCAGCAAAATGACATTCTTTTAAGGGAATGGAACAACACCTTTGTGGCCCTTGCTCCTAAATCTATGGGTTTTAAGCTGATCTCTAATTACAAACCTATAAGCCTTTGTAACACATCTTATAAGATTATTACTAAGTTGTTGGCATCCAGGTTGAAACCCCTTATGGACAAACTAATCTCGGAGCAGCAAAATGGGTTTATTGGTGGTCGGTTGATCCAAGGTGGCGTTATTACTGTCCATGAGGCTATTCATTCAGCCTCGCTCACTAAGAAAGCAAGCATGATTATCAAACTTGATATGCAAAAAGTGTTTGATAGAGTGAGTTGGCCCTTCTTACTCAGGATTCTTGAGAAATATGGCTTTGGGGTGAAATGGCATACGTGGATTCAAAACTGCATCTCTACCCCCAAATTTTCCATCCTTATAAATGGTATCCCTCATGGATTCTTCACTTCTAGCCATGGAATTAGGCAAGGGGATCCTCTCTCACCCTTCCTTTTCATTCTTATGGCGGATTCTCTCAGCAGAGCCTTTGAAGCTGCCAAAAGAGCAGGCAAAATTGCTAGGATAACTACTACATCAAAAATATCGGCAACTACTCACAGCCAATACGCTAATGACACTCTCCTACTTGGAGTAGCTTCGGTATTGGAAGCAAAGGTCTTGAAAAGGATTCTAGATTGTTATCAATCTGCTTCTAAGCAACTAATAAACTTCAGTAAGAGCAATATTGCTTTTATCAACACTCCCGCTAGCAGACAAAGAAAGATTGCAGCCATTTTTGGTTGCAATATCATGGATCTTCCTTCTTATTTGGGCCTCCCCCTCTTTCAAGGAAGACAGCTCAAGACACTCTGGAATCGGTTATTGAAGAATTTAAAAGGAAACTAGCAAGCTAGAATGGTGCTCTCCTCAACCAAAAGCGGAGTAAGCTACAACTAGTTAAAGCTACTCTTCAGAACCTTCCTATTTATTTCATGTCTTTGCTTAAAATGCCTGCCTCATTGCATCTACTATGAACAAATCCAAAAACATTTCTTTGGTATGGGGCTGAAGAAAGAAAAAGAATGCACTTAGTCGTTTCTTGGAATGTGGTTTGTAAACCGACTGCTCTTGGAGGATTGGGTTTGCGCCGAATTGCTGATATGAACTCCTCCATGTTAGCAAAACTAGGTTGGGAAATTGCTATAAAGGGAAGGCTTCTTGGACGCAACTGTTAATTTCAAAATATCTTCCCCCAATGGAGATTTTTCGTTGAAGATCTTCCGAACGGCTCAGCCATCTATAACTCCATCAAAAGCTCCAGAAATTTGTTACAGTCAGTACTCGGTGGAAACTTGGTAATGGTAAGCAGATTAAATTTTGGACTGATTGTTGGATTGGTGACCATGCTTTAGATACTGGCCCTCTTTGGTATCCTATAAGATCCATGCTTACAAGGTTATGTGGGAAATATGTTAGTGGCTATATTGATCGCCCGCGTTGGTTCATTCCTAATTGGGAAGGGGCAAGTACTATTCAGTTGCAGCGGATTGAAAAGCTTAAGCACTTGTTGCTGTCACAATATCTTCTTGCTTCACATATGGAAGATGCTAGAATCTGGCCCCACTCAACTTCTGGTAATTTTTCAGTCAAGGCTGCTTATCTCTCTTTGCCCCACCGCTCGAGAGGGCCTTGCTCTCTCCCATATATGGCTTCCACAAGTTATCCCCAAGGTTGGATTCTACACTTGGCTAGCCTTTAGGGATGCATTCCTTTCAGGTGAAAACCTCAAGCGGCGAGGATACTCCCTCCCTAGCAGGTGCGTTCTTTGTCTTGCAGCTCTTGAAACCTCTAATCATCTACTCTTACATTGTAGCTACTCTCATTTTGTCTAGAATTTGCTTTTTCACAATTTTGGTGTGTCTTGGGTGTTCCCAATTCAATTTCGGATGTTATTTGCCAATGGGTACCCCTTTTCCGCCACCAAATTGTTAACCTTGCTTGGAAACTCCTTTTGCCCCATACTGTATGGAATCTTTGGAAAGAACGAAACAGGGAATTTTCAAAGAGCAATCCAATAATCCCCATCAAATCTGCAACTTGGTGGCAGTTGAGCTACAAGAAAATTTGAATTGTTGCATCTAGAATCAACACAAATGCAAAATCTCTCTCAATACGAAAGTGAAGTGGTCTCAAAGCAGCTCCAGATTCCCATTCAGCCCCCAGTTCAGCGGTTTTAAGAGCTAATATTTCTTGGTCTCCTCCACCTTTAGGTTGGCTTAAAGTTAATATTGATGGTGCTGCTAAAGGTAACCCAAGAGATTCGGCGGAGGTGCCGCTATTAGAGATGAGCAGGGTCAACCTATGGCAGCCACAGCTATCAATTTTGGTAAAGGAACTAATCACAAAGCTGAAGCCCTTGCTATTCTTAAAGGTATGGAGCTTGCTATCAGTTTTGGCTAGAATAAAAATCATTGTTGAAAGTGACTCCCTTAACTTGATCAATCTTTTAAACAATAAGGGTATTGCCAGCTGGACCATTAGTAGCATTATTGTTGATATCAGATAGCTCAATCTCAATTCTGCAATGTTCGGTATCAGCATATATACAGGGAAGGTAATCAGGTGGCTGATCTATTAGCTAATATTGGAGTTTCTATTGAGATACAAAAGACTTGGATCGGGGATTTCCTAAACTTCTTCTAAAAGCCTTTTCGATGACCGCCCTAAGCAAAATCAGTTATAGCAAGGCTCGCTTTATTCATTCTATTTTTGCTCACACCGACAATGACTTCATCCACTCTTATCCCTTTTTCACCGCCGACGCAAAAAGCATTAATTATGACTTGATGGTGGTTTCTAATAATTATGCACATCTCACGTGGGAAGCTAAGATCTCGAATTTTAATGTTTTGATTGTGATTTTTAATCATAATGCGAGTCCTATGTTCCGGTTGGCTCGTGGCAGTGGGGGCAATCGCCATTATTTTAAAGCCCGCTCTATTTCTCATTTATTCATCGCTTTTTTCAAAGCTTCTCGTCTCTGTTAGCAATGGGGGTGCCTTAGTGCAAATTGAGCCTGCGAATTGCGATGAGTTGAAGAAGGATGTGGAGGTGTGGACTTTGCTCGAGGAGAAGGGGGTTACGCCATTTATTGAGAGAATGTCTAGGCATTCCGTTATTGTGTCGAAGCGGCATATTGTCCTCGTGGAAGCGAGGTAAGGTGAAAGTGGGTAAAACCATTTTTAAATTTTTGTTGAAAGCATTGCTGCTGCTATGACAGGCCTTCCTGCTGAAGGTGATATTTACTTCAAGAGGCCAGTACAAGCAGAAATGGTGGCTTTCAGGCGAAGAGAAAAGAACGTGTATATAACTACAATCTCCCTGGGATCACATTGATGAGCTAGTTATGGATTGCATTGATGAGCTAGTTATGTGTTACTTCACTAAGGAAGGGTACAAACTCGTTTTTGGCCCCGAGCTTTTATTTTGGCCCATTTTCGTAATGATCTCAAGGTGAATTTGGCAAACTTCCTTTTCCAGTCTTTGGATTTGTCAATTAAGAAGGCATGTGTTGGTGAAGGACCTTTGCTCCATCAGGGCTTACTGTATTTGCTTTTCAAAACCGAAGTGGATACACATGCCTTGTCGAGTTTTCCGACTATTGCTTGCTCTTTGCGCCGCCACGCCCCTCCCCTACCCCTATTCGTTCTTCACCACCGCCTTAACCCTCCGCCTGTTTCGAATCTCCGCCTGCATCCGACCCAGAAGTGGAAATCACCAGCCACCATGAAGCCACTTCTCCCCCCTGCTCGCTCGCCTCGCTCCTCTCCTCCTCACTTGGTTGTTTCTCCCTTGGGCGGCGCCCAACCCCCTCCTTTTTCTCCTTTGCACTTTGTGGAGGACATGGATGTTTCCGGTCCAATGGTGATGGCACCATTCCCGAGGTCTTGTTTGGTTTAACTAATGCCTATCCTAATTCTCCGGATCTCTCTGGCCAGAATTTTCCAACTCTGTTGTAGAAGGGAAAAAGGTGAACTTTGAAGATGACATTGTAGCTGATAATGTGAACACCACTGAGCACCCCTTTGACGTTGATATGGAAACGTCTAGTTTTGTTGCTGTGGGTGTCAATGTGGATCAAGTTGATCATCGCCATCTGCGGAGGATTCAGTATTGATCTCGCTTTGAGTTGCTTCAAAGTGTCATTGGTAACATCAACAAAACTTTTACTGTTATCAAAAATTGGAAGGATTACTCTAATGGCACTTGGGCTCATCTTCAAAATGGTTACAAGGAGTTCATTATTGTTGCTGACACTCTAGCTGGAAAGACTGTTGATATTGTCGTGCATGAAGCATTAAAATTTCTTTAAAACATTATAGATATGTAGCCCTGTTTGTGGGCCTTTTTGCTCTTTTTGGAATGTTGGTCTCTTTTTACTTTTGTCTATAGTTGTTCTTTTGCTTAGTAATGTTTTATCTAGCCTTTTGGGCCAGTTGTAAAAAAGGAAGTGGGTCCTTTCAATGCCTTGTCGTTTACCAACTTCCAAAAAAATGGTACTATACGAGATAAATATGGGGGTCTATTTCTCGATATTAGGGGCTATAAATTAGATTTGCCCATTCTCCAAAAAAAAATGTCTTCCAATGGAAAGTTACTAGAATGAAATGCAGATCCTCAAAGTTATGTCCAAAATTGCCCCAAGCTTTATTTTGTGGTCTGTTTGGAAAGAGAAATTCCCAAATTTTTGAGGATAAAATTTTGCAGGCTACTTGGTGATTGTGATCAAAGCTCAAATGAGATACACGGCTCTAGCCACCTTCGAATATTATAAAGGAGCTTTTACCACATCAAATATGTTGGATTGTCAAAACCTAGGTATGTGGAATATTCTTTTCCATAACCAATACCTCTCTTTCTCAATAACTCCAAAAACACAAAGTGGGATCCTCAAGGGCGTCATTAATTATACTTTGCTGGTACCTTAAGAGATAATTCTAGAAAGTCAGTATGAGGGATGAATTTGATGCTCTTGAGGAGAAGTTATCATAAATTTCATTCAGCAAATTGAAACCCATACAAATGATGTTTTTGTTATGTTCCACGGGGATGCGTCCCCTATGTTTTTTAGCTCGTCCCGCATCGGGACATTTGGAACCTGGGGACGGGTAGGAAACGTCCCCTTCCCGTCCCCAAACTCTGCAAATTTTAGGAAACATCCCGCGGACATCATAAAAAAAGGGGACAGTTGGATGTCCCCGATACATTTAGGGGACTTCTAGAAGTCCCTCAACCTTACAGGGACGTCCAACCATCCCCTATGCAAACAACTTAAAAAACGCATTTTTTAAAAAAACACACTTTTAATTAAAAGTAAAGCAATGTGGGGGCCCACAAGGACCCCCACTTTCATTCTAAACCTAAAACAAACATCAAAACAAAAAAGAAGCTCATTTTGTTAAGGAGAAGACAAAGGAAGAAAAGAGCAATATTCTAGGGGCAATAGAGTGTGGTTATGCCATATTTGCAATAAAGAATTTAGGGGCAGCTACACGCGGGTTTATTCACATCTTTTGGGCATAACTGGACAAGGGGTAAGAGGTTGTGAAAGAATATCATTAGCGGAGAAGACCGAGGTGACTAGGTTGCACATGGAGGGTGAGGCAACGAAAAAAGGGATGCCATTGGAGACTACACATAGTACACAAGTGCCTACCCAATCCGTGGATGTTGAAAGTCAAAGAGGAGAGGATTCTGCCAAGGGAAAGAGAAAGGCTTCTACTGTTGCGGGTATGTTTAATGTGCAATCAAGGGAAGTAGTTGACTCTTCTATTGCCAAATTCTTCTTTGCCAATGTTATACCATTTCATGTGTCACGTTCCCCTTTCTTCAAACAAATGTTCAAAGATGTAATTGTTGTTGGTTCCTCATATGTCCCTCTTGGAGAACACAAACTACGAACCAGCCTCCTTGATAAAGAATATTCTAAGGTGAGTGTGGTGATGGAGGAGATGAGGCAAACTTGGATACGGGTGGGTTACTCTATCATCATGGATAGGTGGATTGATATTAAACATCGGCCACTCATCAGTATCATTGTCACATGTCCTATTGGCCCCTATTTTCTTAGAGCTATTGATTGTACAAGGAAGAGGAAGGATGCAACCTTCCAATTTCAAATTTTGAAGGATGCCATAGAGGAGATTGGGCCCTCTAATGTTGTACAAGTAGTGACTAATTCAGCCCACATATGTAAGTTAGCTAGCATGATGGTTGAGGGTGCTTACAAGCACATTTTCTGGACTCCATGTTGTGTTCATGCGTTGAACAACACATTGAAAGACATTGGAAAGATAGATTGGGTGAAGGCAGTGGTGGCAGAGGCTAGACACATACAAATGTTCATTTGCAACCATCACACCTCACTTGCTCTATTCAGGTCTTTTTTGAGGAAGGAATTCCTCAAGCCCGTGGACACTAGATATGCCAGCTATTTCATTTTGTTAGAGAGGATGCTTGAGGTGCAAGAGGCTTTGCAATTAATGATGGTTAATTAGGAGTGGGGTAGATGGCCAGAGGCAAACACTTCTGAAGGAAAAGGTGTGAAACAAAAGATCCTCGACGATGATTGGTAGGCCACAATCAGGTAAGCTATTGCTGATTTTATATATGTAAGTTTAGTTTTTAATTTTTAAATATTTTTATCCATGTTTATAACTTGTAAATTAGTTTAGTTTTTCATTCTTGAATCTTAATGTTTTCTAATTTTTTTGTAAATTGTTTGCAGATATGTTTGCTCCTTCATCTCACCTGTAGTGGGGGTCATAAGATATGCTGATACAAACTCTCCTAGTCTTGGAGAGATTTATGAGACATTTGACAACATGCTTGGACAGATGAAGCAAGCCATTCATAGCAGGGATCCTACTTTGGGATTTTATGAGGAGCATATTAGGCCCATTGTGACACGGCGGTGGAACACAATGAACACCCCGCTTCATATGGCAGCTTATGCTCTAAATCCCAAATGGTATGCAGCATGACCTGGGAGAGTGCCTCCATCTGATAATGAAGAGGTGAAAGAAGGGCTCATGAAGGCCTTTCGAAGGATGTACATTGATGAGAAGTCAATTTTATTCTGCACTCCAATGGCTATCCTTTGTCAATCTCCGTGGACCAACATTTAGAAAGCCAGAGGCAAGGACAGATAGAGCTACATTAGCTCAAGTGGACCCTATTGGATGGTCGACATGGCATGGCAAGGATGCACCAGACTTAAAGATTCTTGCCACTCGCCTCCTTTCACAGGTTGCTAGTTCCTCTGCTGCAGAGAGGAATTGGTCCACATATGGCCTCATCCACACAGTTAAGAGGAACCACCTTACCTCTCGACGAGCAAAGAAGTTAGTAGCCATGCATAGTGCCTTGAGACTTCAGGATCGACAGACTCCTGAGTATCGTCAAACTCCAGCCGCACGTTGGGATGTTGATCCCAAAGATGCTTCACAGATTGATGAGGAGGAGGCACAAGTGGGATTGGTTGGGGTTCCATTGGATGAGGCAGCCCCTCATAGTTCCAGTGACTCGGACTCAAAGTCTGATTTTGATGCCACTTTAACGGAGTTTGACAAGGGGCAGCTATATATTTTCATTTTGATTTTTTATGTTTTGAGACATTTTGTTGCCCTTGGGCATTTCATTGTAATTGAAACTTGAATCTTATGTGTAATCTCAATTCAGCTCCAGTTTTATGTATTAAAGTTTTTATGTTTTATGATGTGTGTGATGAATGCTTTAAGTTTAAGTTTATCAATGTGTTATACTTATCATTATTCATATGAATATTTAAAATTTCCTATATTTTTAAGGTTAAATCTTATGTGAAATCTCAATTCAACTCTAATTTTATGTATTAAGGTTCTATAATGTGTGTGATGAATGCTTTAGCAATGTTATCATATGACTATTTGAAATTTCCTATATTTTTAAAATTTTCCTTTATTTTTAATAGTCGTCCACTAAAAAGGCCTAAAAAAATCCATCCCGAAACACGTTCCCCGTCCCCTATCATCCCGTCCGGAAACTTGGTGGAACATAGTGTTTTTGAGATCATGGCTATTCATAAGGGTCTTTGTTTGGAAAAAAAATCTTGGTATCGCCAAGCTAATCATTGTAGGAGACTCTTAAGTGATTATCCAAACAAATAATAAAGTTTGGTCTAGGGATCAAAATTTTACCTCACAATAGAATAAAAAAAAGGAACCACCTTTAGAGGTTGTCAAATGTGGTGACTCAAAGCATCTCCAACATGCATGGTTTTACAAAGATTTCACTCCAACACCAACAACGTAACCACAATGTTGTGGGACAAGCTCACCAATTATGCTTTGGAACAATTAAGGATTACAATTGCTATCTCTTTCAGGGGCCCTCCTCCCTACCCAACTCCATTCAACTTTTCATGGCATAAGAGAAACCACCACCATATATTAACCCACATGAGTAGAAACCCATAGCACTTCCCACTTTTCAGATCTCACTTTTGGTCAAACATTGCCTACCCCCTAACATCTACCTTTTTTTTGCAACCACTTTTAATCTGTCTCCCTTTCATGCACATCGACTTCTATCTTTTCCTCTACACCCTACACCTATCATCACTTTATGCCAATGGATGTCAAGTATTTATATTTAGTCCCCTTCCACACCTACCCCAAAACGCCCCCGTCTATCCTAGTACACATGCATTCACCTTTACATATAAATCCATTGTCTATTTTACCATGGATAATCTATCGTTCAACGTTGTCCATAACCTGCATCTCTTCAGACTTTATTATTATATATATGGGATGTGCGTGATCTTTTGGTCATAAATCCCACCTTTCTATTGTTTACACTCTCTCCTCCCAATACCTATTGCCGTCTAAGTCATTCCTTGTGACTCTCCATATACTCACGAATTCACAATTGTTTGTGGCACTCATAGCACCCACTCCTTGCACCATCGACTAGCAGCTGTCACATCCACATAAAATGATACACGTCCTGCATTCTTCCACATGGCCGACACATCCTTCCACCCACTATACACGATACAGCCCTTGGTTCACTCAAGAGATAGTAAATATCACACCCACCTGTTTCAATCAGTCAAGCAAAAGCATGATTTCCAGAAGTTTCAATTACAGTGGGTGATATATCTAACTGAAATATTGAAGAGAATGGCACCTGCCACCTTCAATTTCGTCCAGATTCAATTTCTACCTGTCACGGGGGAATGATGAGGAAATCTACATTTTATTTGTTCACCCTCTACAACACCACTCTCAACACAAAATCAGCCCAATAAAAGAAAGGACCCAGTCATTGTGTGTGGACCAATAGAGAGGAATGTACATGTGAACTAAAGTACTAACAGTTGTCTCAACCAAAGTGAGTGCGTGTCAGTTTCATAACTAAAATTTGAATAGGGTAGCTGATAAAACAAGTCACATCAAACATCTAGCCAATCAAATGATGAGATATAGGTAGATGCCATATACATGACTTAATCCTCAATTAATGGTCCACCTTAAATTTCTTTATTTTTAAAACTACCTGATCTAAATACCTTTAAAAAGTACCTTCCACATAATTTAAATGCTCAAAAGGAAATTGGTACATTGGAAACATCATAATCTATTAAAGGGTTTTTTTTTTTAAATTAACATAATTATGTGGGGATTAAGTGGGTATATGCGTCCCTTCACTTAGGATGCACAGTCACTGGGTCCTTTCCCTTAAATGTGAGGCAACCTTAGGAGGCTAAAAATCTAGGATTACCAGAAAGTACACATACAAAGAAGCTTATTAATATAAAGACCTCATACAAACTTGAAGGGACTTGTGATCTATGCAAAGCATATTTTACATCACATCAAAATCTGAGTAGAATCTCTCAGAACAATCACACAGGAAATGTGTAGGAGTAGAATAAGACAGAAAAGGAAAGCTATAAATAACAAGGCAGGTTTTTCTGAATGCGACTGCTGTCTGCCAAATATCCAGAGTTTGAGAGTATACAAGAAGTTGAACAAACAACAAAGGAGTACTCGGCTTTCTGTAATAGCATCCAACGCCGAGTTTAAAGCATAGAAAGCCAAGAGCAAACAGGTACAAGATTTCAACCTCATTCATAAAGATGAGAATGACCATGTGGATAATCATTCTCAGCTTCCAATAGCCCTTCCACTTTTTCCGGGAGTAAATCAAGTATATAATATTTTCCTTGCCATGAATCATGATCATATGTTTGACATCCAGCAGCAATCTTAACACCCTTGCTTTAAAGCTTCACCAAAAGGTCTTTCCAACGACTAATTTGTAGCCATCCAGAGCTCTCATGTCCAAACCCACCACCCAGGTTGGAGGCGTCGCTACCACCACCGCTACAAGGAACAATGAAACTTTCATTGTGAAGACCATTCCCTATGTTCCTTCAATCTGTCCTCAAGACCCAGCTCTGTCTGTCCATAACTACCCACCCCAAAATCCCCATTCACATGAGGCTTACCCGCACTTCCAGGCCACCCAAGGAAAAGAACTACCAAATCAAAATGAGAACAAGAACTCAATCCCTCACCCCGATTCCAACCTCGTACCATTACCAAGACCTCGCTGAAAGAAGTTGCAAAAATCTATGCCGACTTCATGAAGGCTATTGGGTAATCTTGATGAGCGTCCTGTTGTTGTAGGACAGAACTTTGGGGAAATGGAAATGTAATCCTGGTTATGAACAATTGTATCACTCAACTGTCTTCTTACACCATCCAGCAATCCATGTGTATTGAGAAGCTGACATCCTCCTCAACCCAGAAAACTGAGCGCATTACTAAGACAGAATGTGGAAGGCTTGAACAAAGAAAATTAGTCGCCTGAAACAAATGGTGGTGGTGGGGCTAAGGAAGTCACTGATCAAAACAGAGGTTATAAGAGGAAGCTGCAGACAAGAGGAAACACAAGCATTACACAGGACCAAACTGTAAAATGGCAAGTCCCCATCTACACTCCCCAGGGCACGCAAACTGCCTCAAACATTTGGGGAATCACTCACCCTATAAAAGAAGTTGATGACGCTCTTCACAACAAAAGCCCCTGGGAAGAATATAAACGTTTAAAAACTCTTGACTGGACTAGTCCATCTCATGCTGTTGCACTTCTGGTCCATTTTTGAACAACATAGATTTCGTCTTATACATGCTGATGTAAACATTTCATAGTTGACTCTAGTATATGTCTCTGTTGTAATTGCAGATGTATTACTCTACCCATTGTTATATTGGTCTTCTGATCTATTGGAACTTATTGTGTATTCTTGCTTGAGCAGTTTTTGCAATATGTATAGTTTATTCTTTTTCTCTGCAGCATAAGTTTCTTTTGCTGGGATTTTGTAGCCTTTTAGACAAATCAATATATGTATTAAGTTATTAACCAGCGTTAGACAGGGACACATTTCCTTAATTTTGGTGACGTCCCAAACATTTCAGGGACTTGGGGAGATGGAGGGGATGTCCACAATTGTTTTTACATCCAAAAACATTGAATTTGAATCTTGAAAGTATATTAAATAGAGTTTAAACTCCTAAATTTCATTGAATAAAATTTCAATATTTAGATATTAATTTTTATATAATATTTTAATAGTCGACCCCCTGCCATCTCCAAAATCTTGGAAATTTTTCGCTGTTCTGGAAACCCCATCCTCCTGTCTCCGAAACTTAGACAACTATGGTCTTAAGTAATTAACCTTTTACAAAAAAAAGAAAAAAGGAAAAACCCAAGATTATTACTTCCTCAACAATGGTCTCTACACATTATTTTGGTTGATAATAGACATTTCAACACTCTCTTATTTTAACTGGTATCATGCCACTTTTGGCCAGTCTGGACTCTGAACTGCTTCAATTAATTTAACTCCTCTTGGAAATAATATAATCTAAATGCTCAACTAAAAATTTTCCAAACTTGCACTTCGATCTTTTGGTATATCACTGATCTATATCTTCAAGAATTTGTATTACTTCATTCATATCTTAATTATTAGCATCCCAGTTCTTGTGGTAAATAAGGATGCCAAATGTTAATGCTAGCACAAACTTCCATAAGTGGGATCTGAATATCTTATACATGATTTTCTTGAACGTTGTCAAGTCATGGTTACACCAAAATCCATGACTAAGAAATCGAACCTCTGACCTAGTGAACGGCTACTCAATGTAAATCATCTGGCATTTCATTAATGATTGCAATAGAGAACTTGTTTCTAATAGTGAACTTCTTGAGCTTTCAAGCAATCAACAGATAATCCAAAGCATAGTTCACATACTCGTACTCGGAAAATACTCGGCAGACCAGAAAAGTTTTGAGTTGGTAATACTAGGCAACTTAAACAAAAACTTAGATTTCTTTTAAAAACATAAATTTTATACAAAATATAGTTACAAAAGGAATCAAATGAGTATTGGCAAGTAGTCACTGCAAGTATTGCTGAGTTCTCTCGGAAAGCTCGCCAAAACTCAGACTGGCAGACTCACAAATTTAAGTCAAAAAAACTTACCCAGTCAAAATTTCAGTGATTACTCACAAACTCACCATATGCTCGCCAAGTATGTAAACTATGATTCAAAGGATCCATCTTTCTTCTTGAATAAAGTTGGTACTGTTGAGAATGGGATTACTCCCTTTGGTTTAGCCCTACTTCCATCAACCCTTGAACCAACCATTCTATATTACATTTTTATATCCGGGATATCTGTATACAATGATTTTTGGGAGATTACTGCCCATGCTTAGCTCCACGGCATGATTTGTTTCCCACTTGGGAGAATCTTCCTTAATATGTTGATCAAGGATTTCTTGAAATTGTAGCAAATTTTTGTTAGATTTTTCAATAATGACATGTGTGTAGCATATGGAGACAATTCCACTAGACCCTCTTATAATCAACTTATCCATTGTGTGTGGAGATGTTGCTTGCTTCTTGGCACAATTTGTTTCCCGTTTGAGAGGATCTACCTCAATATGCTGGTTAAGGAGTTCATGAAGCTATGGCAATTTTGTGTCGGGTTTATCAGTCATGTTATGAATCTAGCATCTGGCAACTATTCCACTACATCCCTTTTCATTATGTGAGAATATTAACCATGAGGGTCGAGGAACTTAAATCTAATAAAAATATCTTTGAGATTTACATCATATGTGCCTAGCATCTTTAATAATTATTCCACCCATAGGAATATCATACATGGTGGCCAAGAAGTTATATTCTCCCACGGTGAGCTCAATATTTGAGGCTTACCTCCAAGATTTATGGATCCCTACTTGGAAATCATGAATTCAAAATTTTTGGCAGGGTAAGGAAAATAAGTAAGTTGTTCAATGACCTTCTCTATGAAGTTATATCCTTCAAAGTCTACCTGAAAAATCTCTTTTTTTTTTGGTCTAGAGAGACAGAGATTCCTACTACAAGCAGCATAGATACTACTAAATGATTCTCTTGTTGCTCTTCTTTCTCCTTTGAGTGTTAATAAGTATTTCCTTTTCTTCTTCATTTGTATTCTCTATAATAAGCAACCATCTTCAAGGTCCCTTGACAACTTTTGGTAGATTCTCTACCATAGTCATCAAGGCTTTCTTCTTTTTGAATTCTTAAGTGACGACCCTTTCAATTGAAACGATTTGGATAATTGGGTTTCTTGTGTCGTGTTGTGTCTGTACAACCCATGTATTTCACAGTGGCCTTGCACTTAAATTTTCTTTTCCTTTCAAATTTAATCATTGCTGTGATAGACGGCTCATGGCAGACTTCTTCTCATAGCCCTCCACTGTAAATTTCAAATAGTTTCTGCCACTTTACCCATCTGTTCTCACGGCCAGATTTTGGTATTGTAATTTGTGATATGTGGCAGTATTGACCTGCCTTACGATTGTTAGCTAGCCACAACACTCTTGTCTCCCCTCATTGTCATAGTGGAAAGATATATCTTTGCAGATTTTTTTCCAAATTGAGGTTACTTTGACCCTCCTCTATTTTATCGACACAATGGAAGGGTTCAGTCTCTATGTAGTAGGTACAGAAAAAAATGTGGTATCCAATACCAACATGGTAAAACTTTAGAAAACCTCGAGTATGATACAATTGGGACATACATATGCATAAAACTTTAAGAATGGAAAATTCAAAGCACCATTCAGTATTTTGGAAGTAAAACTATAAAGAAAATTTTAGTTTGGCAGCACGGATAACTAGTTACTTGATATATAGTGGGTATGTAGTCCAAGATGGTGACCTCCTCGATGTAAGCCTAAGTTTTGGACATTATATTTTGTCATGCTTATCTATGTACTCTGTTAATATATAAAAGCAGATATCTAAATAAAGGAATGTCAAATAAAGTGTAATTTATTAGGCCTCTTTTTTATTTCCGAGACTAGTATTAGTGACGGTATAGCTACTTACAGTTGGTTGAGCAGAAGTGGTGTACCTATTACAACTTCAATCTATATGTATCTCTTTGACTAGCACTTGATGTGCTCTCCACCTATACAAAGACCTGATGATATGTGGAGACAATGTATATTGCATTCAAGTATAATAAAACCATTCTTATCTGTTACATTTGTGTACAATATCCTTTCATGTGGGTTGGTATTTATTCAACTACATTTGTAAAATATGTGTAGATGAACCTGTGTTATTTGTAATTGGAATATAGGGTAATTGATTTAGGTATTGACATTTACAGCTCCATTCCAGGGATAATAGGTGGGGACTGCATACATTGCATATTAATATAGTGAAAGCATTTCTATTCTTTAAAGTTATTTGCAATGTTCTTTTCTGTACATGTGTTGTTTTGTTTGCCTATAAACTAGCAACTTCCTGAGGTTGTAAAGCACACTAGGGAGATGTGATTATTTATTTTGATATGGTAATTTTTATTTTTTTTTACGTACAGGATTATGAAAGTAGGGGAATTGCTTTATTAAGTTTATTAGTACATAGTGATATATTGTTATCAATGTGTAGGACAAATGTGTTTAAAACAATGTCATGGCAATATTGTTAAAATTGTATATTTATTGTAAATGTAGTAGAAGAGGTTTTCAACTCAGCCTGGGTTCCTCTTCTTTCCTGATATTTACATATTTATTATCCTTCATTCTTGTGTAATAATCAAAAGAAAATGCATGGGTGATATGGAGCTCAACTAGTGATCTCACTTTTGATACTGCAGTAAACGTCAAGACTTGGCAATTAATGTTTCTAATATCTGAAGTTGCCTTATCTAGTGCCATTTCTTGTGATTTATGTATTTTGAGTGCCCATGACATTTTGAGTGGCAGTTGACAATTCCCTCATGTAAGATGAGGGATTGGAAAATGTGTGGGTTTGATGATATCCCGTGGAGGGCCATTGTACTTTTTGAAGTGAATAACACTATATATGGGCTAATTAGGGGGTTTAGAGCCTGAGTTGTCGACAATATGAACAGCCTGTCCAACAACTCCATTCACTTGCCATGCTTTCACCTACAAATTGAATGTCAGCATAATTTCTTGTCCTTTGAACAAAAGCACTGCAGTCTCCAATTGAGTGTCGTTGAGGTTATAAGAGACCTATTGTCTACTTTGCTTTGATTTGCTTATTGCAATTGGGGTGTTTAACAATTTTGGCATTTGCTTATTATGCAAAGTTGCTGAATTGTTAGTTGCGTGCAGATGTGTTGAGTTTTTAAAGGCTTGCTGTTCTTCTGAAAACATGAAGGAGTCTGATATTCAAGAAGATTATAATGCTCTTTTGTTGTCTCTACATTCTTGATGTTGGTTGATAAATTTTTCAATATTAATTGGGGTGTGCTGTACCCTTGTTGATGGAAATTAGTATCTAATGTTAACACTGTAAAATGTTTGCCACAATGTGTGACCAACTGACTTGCCGGAATACATTAGTATGTCCCTATGTTGCCAGAAAACGGCAATTTTCAAAAAACCTTGGATACGAAACGTCGACGGAAACGTCCGTACAATATATTATTAAAAAAAAAAAATATATATATATATATATATGCATAGTACTCATTTTATAATTGTAGACCATAAGAGATAATTGATAAAGCACTCAAAATATTTTGAATTCATTGAAATTTGAACTTCTAAGTTCTAAAGAGTCATCATCCAACATGGTTACAATTTCAATGATTCACATATACATAATAATAATCTAGATTCTAGAATATATCATCTAGATTTCCTCATAGTCATAATCATCTCCATGAACACCACTAGCACCGACATTTCCACTCCCACTAGCTCCACTCTCCCTCCCTTCTGCAAAAGATCCCGATTCTTCTTCATCAATACCAAGCAGTGAAAGTTGGCTAAGAGTTGCAGCAGAAGCATCAAAGTCGCTAGTCTCAGGATCAATATCCCAAAGTTTGTTGGGACCTCTAACATAGGCTTCACTCTTGTGTGATAGAATGCGCAAATTGGAATGCACATACACTAAATCCTCGGCCTTCTTGGATGCTAACTTGTTCCGTTTGGCTGAGTGGATGAAGGAATATGTACTCCAATTCCGTTCTGCTGAGGAATTGCTAGCCACCTGTTACAAAAAAGAAGTTAGAAATTTTCAATTAGTAATACTATAGTATTAATTTACTAAGTACGAACATACATTTTTAATTAATAAACAAACTTTTGATTTCATTTTAATATTTGATACCTGTGAAAGGATTTTAATGGCAACAGGTCGCAGCCACTTGGCATCATGGCCATGTGCACACCACCACATGCATGGGGTCATCTTGTACCTGTCAAGTGTTGCATCTATTTCACCCATGCTACTATTAGATGAAGAGACAAAGAGCGTCATTTCACAGCGGACTGTACTAGTTACATCTGGATCAGGAAAAAGCCTCCGGAATGCTGCCTTAGCTCCACTTGCAACTTCATGGTCATCATATGGTTTTTGCCTACCAGGTAGTGCAAGTATTTCACTGCTATAAAATTTGGGATTCAGGGCATAGGCTAGGAGATGCAATGGGGTGGTCATTTTATTCCACCTTCTCATGATCACGTTCTTAACTTCACTGTAGAATTTTTCTTCAGGATCCTGCTCTTTTTGTTGTATGATGTCTCTAATTTTTTCAAGCATAGAGTCAATGCCATCATAGATCTCCCCTATGCAAGCATTATCCGTGTCTGCATATCTAATCATAGATAAAATAGGCTCAGTAAAACTAAGCAAGTATGCAACCTTTGCCCACCAAATATCATCAAGTATCACTGATTTTATTTTGATGGCTCTTTCTGTGTTTGATTGCCTCCACACGGACCAAACATCATCAATCACCATAAGCCTTAAGGCTTGCTTTACCTTCACAAGTCGTCTCAAGACGAGCGTGTGAGAGGCAAATCTTGTTTCAGCAACCTATTAAAATAAATTAAAGCAAGTTAATTAAAAAAAAAAAATTAAAAGGAATTCAATTGATGATTTGATATTTCATAAAAAGTTAGCAAATAAAAATTAGAAACTAGGAAATTGTTTGGTTACCTTCAGCAACTCCAATGTCGAGAATCTCCTAAAGATAGCCTGGGACATATGATGATTTGTGATAAACATTTGGATCTCATTTGCCTCTCGTATAAACTTCCTCAATCCATGGTATTTTTCCAATCTTCTGCAAAGATCAAATTCAAGGAGTGTATCGCACAAGGTGTCCAAAAATGTGCTCATATCTCCTCAACAATCAGCCCCGCTGTTTCTACAATTTTTGGCATTGTCGTGATGACTTGGACAACGTTTGCAGGCCCACCGACTCAATAGCCTCAATCAAAATATTAGCAATAAATTGAGCATCTTTCACTTCACCCTCACAATCACAAATTTCTTAAGAACATTGCCCCTTTAGGGCACACCGCAACAATGTTGATTAGGGTCTATTTCGGGCATCTTTCCATCCATCTGAAATGATAGATACCCCTGAGTCCTTCCATGAGTCCCTAATTGGCTGCAAAGAAGTATGTACATGGGCCACTTCTTTCGCCAACAATGTGGTTCTGACCTTCTCATAACTAGGGCTTTTATACCCTTTTGGTGCATCATTAATACCTCTCACCATTTGTTGCCAATAAGGTGAGCGCAACACATTGAAGGGCAGCCCACATGCATAAATGCATCGAGCAACCAACTCATCAGCAACATCCCTTTTCTCATTTGCAAATGCCTGCTCTAATGGGCCTTTGGAAATTCTCTTTCGTGACAAAGTCTCTCCCTCTGTTGGAGTTTCAACTGCAACTTGGATAAAAGGATGGCTTGATGGGTTGGGTGGTTTTTGTGAACCCTATTTTGCAAAAGGAGCTGTTTTAAATCTAGCTCAAGCTTGCATATCAGCGTCCTCTTGCTCTTTCATATATGCCAATATATGTTTATGTTCAACCTTGTTACATTTTCTAATCCCCGTTCCTGATTTCCCCATTAAATGAGCTTTGAGTCGGGTATAAGAGGATTTGTATTGTATATTGCAATGATGGCATACCCAAACTCGAGAGCCACCGCCAACAAGGTTCTCCACAATTTGCACATGTCTCCAAAGAGGAGCTCTAGGATCTACACCCCCACTTTGGCTTTCTTCCCCTTCCCCATGCCCTCCCACTGAAGCTGAACTAGATGCCATTGAATCAAACCTTCATTGAAAAATAAAAACATAAACTTAGATAACAATATTGAATAAATTATTAAATAGAACCACACCCTACATATCCTATTCTGCTTTTGATCACCAAGTTCACCGTTTAGGCGCGAGGTGAGAGCATACACAGAGTTCGGATTTTTTAATTTAAAAAAAACAAAATAAACTTTTTTTAAAAAACAAAAAAGAATTAAATTAAAAATCCCTGCACATCCTATTCTGCTTTTGATCACCAAGGTCACCGTTCAGGCGCGAGGTGAGAGCATACACAGAGTTCGGATTTTTTAATTTAAAAAAAACAAAATAAACTTTTTTTAAAAAACAAAAAAGAATTAAATTAAAAATCCCTACACATCCTATTCTGCTTTTGATCACCAAGGTCACCATTCAGGCGCGAGGTGAGAGCATACACAGAGTTCGGATTTTTTAATTTAAAAAAACAAAATAAACTTTTTTAAAAAAACCAAAAAGAATTAAATTTAAAAACCCTACACATCCTATTCTGTTTTTGATCACCAAGGTCACCGTATAGGTGCGAGGTGAGAGCATACACAGAGTTTGGATGATATTTATATTTAAAAAAAGAATATATGTTTTTTATTTTAACACGCAAAGAAAATGTTACATTTTTTTATTTTTTTAAGCATAGAGTTTTAAAATTACTAAATTAAACCTACATATTGACATCATGATCAATGATCATGAATGATGTGTGCATAATGCACACATCATTCGTGATCATTGATCACATTAACATTTTTTCTTTAGCCAAATAAAAAAACTTGAAAAATACCCGGTTTTTCCTCCTTGAAGTCAATCCCACCTTCCAAATCTGATTCGAAATTCCTCCTTGAAGCTGCTCCTTGATGTCTCTTTGCTCTTAACAATGCTAAACTCCTCCTTCAAGCTGCTCCTTGATGTCTCTTTGCTCTTCACAATGCTAAATGTTAGTTTACTAAAAACTGTATTCAGCAAGAGAAAAATGAGAGTGTGATTTAGAATGGACCCAAGAGGTCATTATATAACTTTTTGGAAGTGTGTTTAGCAAGCTGCAGCCGCGTTAGGGTTTCAAGGCATTTAATGCAAAGTATTTTTACCTTTTTGAATGTCCTTAACAGGGGCAACTAGCAAGGTCACCAACAGCGGTTATAACAAAGCAACCCCAAATCATTGCTCTTGTGTTCAAGGAAAACCTCACACAATCGGGTTATTTATATGGTGAGCATTTTTGTGCCTATAAAACTCATCTCATTAATGAGAAGGTATTCTATGCATCTTATTTTCTCTTAAAAATTGCAGTGAACCTTGAATGTATACTTGACGCATTGATGTTGAATGTTGTTTCACTGTTGAGCAAGGAAAACAGGGGAGAGTTGCTTTTGCTTGTGAGTCCATGTAGTGCTAGCTTAATGTTGCCCATCAAATACGACTTCCATGTACTGTTGTTCCTTGAATAATCATCTTCAGTGGTTGAGCATGACCATCTTCCTCAGCATAGTCCACAACAATTTTGAAGGCGGCTTATTGTTTATTAGACAAACCATATCGGTAATGTTTGCATGGACCATGCATTTTCTAGAATTTGGGTGTCGGTGTGCTTTGACTATATGAAATGTGGGGGGCTGTTTCCTACAAGACAATTAACACTTCATTATGGTTTCAATTGTGGTTGTTGTCAAAGTCACGGTGACCAAGCATGTTGAGGTTGAAAAATTGAGATAGGATTCACCGCCCGCCTCTCCTCGTCAATTGAATTTGTACAGGTGACCTTAAGTTACATTTTAAGGATTATTCAATTATCACCACTTTGAAATGACAATTTTTAAATTAGGATCTATATTTCATTTGATGACTAGAAACCATAATCGACATACTGCAAATTAGACCAAATCTGTCTTCTCTACCTATTTTTTTCTTGGTTGATGTGCCTCTAACTCAATGCGGTGATTCATTACAAAATATCCGTTGCATTCCCATCAAACCAAAAGGAAACACCTCTTGTAACTCTCCCATCCCAACCCGTAACTACCTAAAAAATCTAATGCAACACAATAAATGGTGATCAAGAGAAGCCACATCATTCTCAGCAAGAAAGTGCATTCTATTCTAGAACCAGAAACTCTCGTAGAATATCGATAAAGATAACCGGGAGATTGAATGTTATTATCGTAAGAAAATAGGTCACACAGCATGGGATTGTTGTGTTCGAGCCAATGATGTGCTCAAGGGTAAAGGCATATAATATACGGCCGATATAGTCGTGGTTGAAGACCCACCGGATGCGAAGGTAATGAGGACAATGACGAATACACAATATAAAGATACTCTAAACTTTGAAGGCAAGAAAGGATACAGGGTAGATGAAGCTCGGTATGGATGGTTGCTCGGATAGTTCGGGAGACTATGGATCTTGGGAATTATACCCTCACGAGGGTCATAAGATAACTTGATGCAATTTGTGGATGGTTGTCCAATAATTCGGGAGATCTATGATTCGGAGTTCGGGGAGGTGGAATCCGAGAACTCAAGAATTCAATTCGGGAGCTACACCTTTACGAAGGTCACGAAGCAACTTGATGGAGCCCTACCTAGTTATAGCATTGCTTTCAAAGTGAAAGCCTCCGAAGATTACGTAATTCTGTTTGATTCTAGTTTTGTTAGAATGTTTTGCTTTATGTAGGATAAGCTTTAAGAGGGGGTATTAGAATGTAAGGTTTATTAAATAAGGACTTCAATAGTTAGTTAGCGATGAGATGGTTGTAACCAGTTGTACCTATATCAACCGTTTTGTAACTACATCATTCATAATAAATAGACGGACACACAATCTTAAAGGTGTGCAATCCGCTTTCTCTTTATTTCTTCCTTGTTCATGTATTCCAACAGCCAATACCAATAGCTTTATGGGGTATTACAAATTGGCAGTGGTGTTTATACCAAATAGCATAAATAAGGAAGTACAGGTATGAGCTCCATGAAAAAGCGAAGATATAATTAGAAGTTGTTATAGCTGCTTGTACATAAGGGTCTTTGAGAGAGATATTCTTAGTAGGGTTTTAGTGCTGGTCAATGTTAATAGTTTGCTTAGTAATTATATTGAGAGGACTTTGGGTCGATTTTTGAAGTTCAACGTGGAGATAGGGGAATATGTAATCATTATATCGATTTTTTATTCTATCCCCATGGGGTAAAATGACAGTCATGTCTTTGCTGATCTGTTCGAAGTTGTAATTCCTTCCTTTTTTAAAATTTAATACAACTTGAATGCTTTTCAAAAGAAAACAAATATCATGAATAAGGACAAGTCCTGCCGACTTTGCTGTAAACTGCTAGAGCTGGAAAAGACCAATAACATAAGTTAATGAAATATTTATCAAATCCGTAATCCCGAAGTTGTTGATATTGGTATCGTTTCTTGTTCAAGTACACAGCCTCGAAACATTTGAGAAGAAGACACAAAGTTCTCAACAATAAATTTAATGGCATTCCTTAACTGTTTGTGCATATAAGTTAGAACACTAAGAAGGTAGCTGAACACAATAAGCAATCAACCTCAACCTGAAAAATATGAAAGATGCTGAAACCTAGATAAACTACAAATAAGATTATTGGTACTATTTTGGACACCTTGGTAGTCTCTCTACTCCATTTTATAAATACCAAATTCTGTAAATGTAAACTTCTGATGTCATAACTTTCATGCAAGCATTTCAATTTTCAATTTCTTGAGGACTCAAACTTCGTACTCGGGGAGAGATTTGTAAATGTAAACTCAAACTAATGGAAGCTAAACAAACCTTCATTAGTTCAATATAAGTAAGCTCGGACTTTCCAATGCACTTGGTTTCCATCAATTCCAAGCAACTTGTGGCATGAATCAAGCTACAGTATTTAGAGCATCCATTCAAAAAAGTATCACACATGTACAATCCTGGTTTCTTGGAACTATTTTCTCCTTGTAACTTTAGCAGATACAAAGCCTGCAAATAAACACTGGATCTGGATTAAAAAGCACATAGTCTTGTACCACACTCTCTAGAAGGTTCAAACAAGAAATTTATCAGTATAAAAAGAAAGAAGCCAGTAATGGCTATCCATGCTATAATGCATCTAATCAGGTCTAAGAAAAAATGCAAAATTAAAAAGTTCCCAACAAAAAGCTTTAAAAAGTATCATGAGATGGAAATTACTACAAAAATAACATGCATGGGTTTACTCACCTCGTCAAGATAACCACCTTTACTTAGGGCACGAAGAATATATAAATAACCACTTTGCTTAATGTTTAGATTTCTTTCATCAATAAACCTCCACAACTCCAAAGCAAACTGTAAAACAATGTTTAGAATCAGGCAGGTCCTCTCTTGGAATACTCTTTACAGACAACTAATACAATAAATATTCAACTTGCACAAAAACATCTTTTAGCTCCAAGACAAGAAAGATTAACACGGGACATGAGATGATGCAACCAAACATTCTAGGTGACAAAGTACTGCATTGAAAGTACTCAGTGCCACAATTACTGGAATGTGTATGAATGAATAGGAAGGAAAAGAGAACGAGAGAAGTTAACTTAATGGCCACAAATAACCAAAGCAGGTCAAAGAAATTATGAAATATTATATGTATACTAAAGACCAAGATGTATAAGAGTGTAAGATACACATCGATCCCTTGGTGATAAGGTTTGTCTATGTGAACCTGAAATAACTGCAAGAATAATTATAAGTAGTACAAAAAGCCATCAGAATGCTTTACTGCACACATCCCAAAAACTGTGTAAAATTTCTACTTGCTGGTAACAGGCATGCATATGATTTCTGGCAATATATTATGAATGGGAATCTGAAGCTATCATGTTTAGATGCCATAACATCCATAAACCTGCCCCATTAGTAGGGTCCTCGCCCAAACCAAAAAAATCCTTTTATGAACCATAGTAGCCTTGTTAGACAAATTTCCATAATGTCGTAGAACACTTCGCAAACCATATAAAGATACATGCACAAAAAGAAATCAAAATCATGGTCTTGCAGGGGTGCCCATCATGGTTTTCAGATATTTAATGCATGTTGTTGGTGGTTGGGGCTTGAAATCCAAATTTCCCTTCTCTTTCTCTCCCATTTTCTATATATTTGGCATTGATGCTCATTTGTAAAGGTTGGACCCTCTCAAAATACAAGGGCTTCATGTCAAAGTGATTGCAAGAGTATTTGTGAGTTGCAGGCCTCAGATTTGGGATCTAAAAGGTGTTTTGTGCCTTCTTCCACTCCATTGTAATGATTTGTGCATGCTTCAAGCAATAAAATCTAGTTTTGTGGTTATTTCTCTACCCTAACTTGTTTTATTTGCATTCTTGCCTATCTATTGCTGTTGTGGTGTGTTGTGCATGCCTTTTCTCCTTTGCAAGTTCCAGATTTATTGTGCATTGTGTGAAAATGGAAGGTTAAATGTTGTTTTGAACTATGGCACTCATGTCTGCCCTCTCTTTGCCCATTTTCTCCCATTTTCCCTCATTGAGAGTGTCTTTCCCCTTTTTCTAGTGCCATCACCTCTGTTTGACTTAGGATTTCCCTTTTTTCCATCTCCTTTTAACCTTGGTCCCTTGGAAAGTTAGATTAGGATTAGATAGTTTTGTTTGCAGCTTTAGGAGTAATTTTAGCATTAGGAATTGGTAGAGGAAGCCGTCCTTCTCCAGAGGTCTGTCTCAGGTGCAAGTCCCACAACTTGGAGACAGTCCCATGTTTCCTCAAAACCCTAAATCTTCTTGATCCAATCACGAGTGCAATTTTGAGCTCCAACACTACCCTTGAGTTATGAAGATTGCTTAGATGTAGAATCATCCAACTTATTGTACCACGGATATCCTAATCCTATCTCATTCACATAAAATTCAAATGTACAACTACTTAGTGCCTTATGTTCACACTACCACTATATTACATATAAAATCACATTTTTAGTATCTATTTATTACAATTGATGATATAATTCAGTGGTTTGTCCGGCACTACCCTCTCCTAGTTTCAGCACATCATACACCCATCCAAAAATCAGGACATAGTTCAAACCCAAATAAATACAGGACCATGATGATTGGGCATACATTTTCCTAACTTTATCCAAAGTGCTAGACATGAAGCTTTCTGGTATTTGGAGAGTGGTAATCATAGAGAAAACAAACAGGCTGGCTTCAAAAGCGACTTCAAGAGAACTGACCATGTGTTTACACTTCAGCTATTGAGGAGGGTCATTTGGCAACCTTCCAGAGGCTTTCTAGACTTTAGGAAGCCCTTTGGTTCTGTTTTGAAGTATCTAGTTTTTCCAAAATTTGTGTAATATCCGCACTTCAGATTCATCATTCTTTTATTAGTGGCATCATGAGGATAAATCATACAAGACACAGTTGTTGGCCAACCTCTAACTTTGTTAAGAGTAACATCGAAGTCAAGCAAAGCTACCCTCTCACCAACTCTCTTCGATATTTGCATTGATGAGGTTGATGACATTCTTTGGCAACATACTTGTGGACAATGGTTGTATGATACATCAAGATCTGATTTCTATACTACTCTTTGTTGATGATGTTGCCCTCCTCTCTTACTTTGTCGACGGTTTGATGCCTTTGTTCATTTTTGCGAGTTTCACCGCCTTTTAGTGACCCTTAGTAAAACTAAGATCCTGCTCTTCAACACATCCAGTGGTGCTCTATCCAACTTTCAATTTTGCTATAGCGGTAAGCCTGTAGAAATAACAACGCCTTATACTTTATTTGTGAGTCCAAATTGTTGGAATATCTTTCAATACGAAGCTTGCCTCTCAATCATGTCTTTGTCAAGGATATGCCTAAGATTCAATCTTGGAGTGTCTGCATTTCCAGAATATCCCTTCAAAGATGTGCCTCTTCAACACAATTACTAACCATACACTTGTTTATGGGTCCAAGGTTTGGTGTCCTAACTTGGGTCTTCTCACTAGGCTCAAAAGGGTCAAAACTCATGCTTTAGCATATGATCCATTGCAAGTGGACATCTTCTTAGTGTGTCATCTAATGTAATGTCCCTTTTCCCACGTGACAGCTCAAAAGAGGACTCCCATCCATTCCTTCTTCATGGCCTAGAAGAAGAAATTAATAAAAGAAGAAAGGCAGCAAACTAGTGTAGTATTTTAATTAAATAATAAAGGGGTGGCTAAAGCAAAAGACAAACAGCAATTAATGTAAAGACAAATTATAATGAAGGGGGTTGACTAATGAAGAGTCGTGTCTTTTGACCTTTGGCGCCAAGCATGAGAAACTCTATAAATAAGGGTTTGGACATTCATTTGAACATGTGAATATGAATATTGAAATCTGATAATGTGAGATTGTTTCTCATAAATCCTATTGGGACATCAAACCCATTAGAGGTCCAATTTTTGGGACAAAAACCCCAATAATTTGACTTAAAACTTTCTAATCTTTGCATATTATTTGAATTCCAATTATTACCTTTATTCTGCAAATTCCAGTGGTATGACTTGCATTAGAATTGGGATAATTAATTGCTTATGGGCAAATAACTTTGCATTTCTTCATTAAATCAAGTCGTCATATTTAATACAGCCCAAATCTGCATCTTCAAGCATTTTGAGGCATTTATTATGAAAAATCGAACCCTTATTTGACTGCTGCAATTTCCAGCCTGCATAAGTAATTTCCAGCAGTATTTAATTTGCCCAAATCAATTCGATTAGGCCCTAAACAGTTGCACAATTAATAAATAATTGTTGGAACAGGTCTATGGATGATCGCTGATGGTTTTTTGGCTCTTATTTCAATAAATTCTTCCCGCTGTAATTAATTTTCAGTCTGCTGCAAGTAATTTCCAGAATTCTGGAAAAATTGTTCATCTAAGTAGAGTTTGTCACCTCACCCCATCACCTTGACCATATCTTCAAACTCACTTTCTATATCCACAGATTTGGATCCTTAGGTAATTCAGCTTCAAACTGTAAGAGACTTCACTGCTCAACACTATAAAACCCACTAGATGTCAATGTTGGAGTTATGAGACCATCATGCTCCTTCAATCTATCAATATCTATATTGATTGGATGCCTCCATTCAAGTATTCTTTAGATGGCCATCTTCGCCTCCTCTCAAAGAAGATCATCAATAGAGTTCAAGGATATTTACTGACAGTACATTCAAACCAAGTGGACCTCTACACAATCACTCAACCCCAAGTTTTTTCTATGGTGAACATTTCTTCAGGTTCGTGGATGGCATCGTTATCTAGCCTAACTATTTCCAACATCATTGGTCACAATGGATGAGGATTCCCCTTAGGAAACAAAGGGTGAGCTCCCACAAATTATGCATTGAGAATGACCAATATATCATGCCTGGTGACTAGCTTTTTCATCTCTCCCCCTCTAGTTGGTTAAGACCAAATTCATTTCTAGGTGTCCTATATGGCATGAGATCCAAGGGAGATACTAATATTTATACAAAGACATTTATACAAAGACTTCAATGACTCTATATCCACATTTCAATACCCTGGTCAAAGTTGTCTCGCCATTTTTCTTCGAGAGACGATTATTCCCATTTGCAAATCCTAAAAGGAGACCCCAAGAGATGAAAAGTTGATTAGTTCTTTCTTTTAGCCTACTACATGTATTCACGGCATCAAGCTTCCCTAAATATATTTGACCCATGCCTAGAGGGATGTTCACTTTTCTAACACGGGATGAAGGGAAGAGAATAGATACATAATATTTTATTAACTCAAAGAAGCTTACAATATGATTAAATATCTTCATTAAATTATTACATTGCTTTCCAAGCTTGAATAAGCTTTAGAGGAAAATACATGGGACCCAACAAACTTCTAACCCGTATAAACACATATTACTTGAACTACTAATTTGGTAATTAATGTTAAACATTAATTACTACTAACATGACATAAGGGGGTGTCGCATACGAAATACATGCACCATACATTTATTTCAAATCTTAGCCATACTACTAACAAATAAACTCATTTGAATCATAAACCCGACAAACCCCTTGATCCAAAGAGGTCTAGAAGATGATGTGGAGCATATGATAATGAAGTCATCCAATAGTCTCGCCACACTGCAAATTGGGGCTTTGTATATCATGGTACTAATCAATTGATGCCGCTTCACACAAAAGCCCACTACCCCACGAGTTGTGACATGAATGATGAACACCTTGATGGGCATGTTCATCACCTATGACCATTATGTCCCCTGTATTGCAAGTAATATAAGCGCAATCAAGGTTTGTTGCACTACATTGATCCACATAAGGCTTCATGTGGTGGCCTGTTTCGTGGTTATTCAAGACGGTGTATGACACATCTATCATGATTCCCAATGACACTAACTTCGCTTTACTCAAAACTACTAGTGCTAAAGCAACTCCCCCATCAACTCGTAAGATCACTGACAACTGATTGAAGGCCAATACAATCTCTTCCCCCATCAATTGAGGGGTGAGAAGCCCTTGCAGCATAAAACAAATTAGAACAACCCAATTTGCTCCTCATCAATGATTTCAAAGAACTAGAATGTGAAATTCGATGGAAAACAACACATGTAATTGTATTCGAAATCGCCACCGCAACATAACCCGATCTTGGAGCTAACAACAAACTCAAGATGGGTGTGTTGCTCGCTCTTTCAGCATGTCAGATCCCTATGGACCTGTAATATATTGCATCACTCCTATTCTCCTAGACTCCTATGGGTTGGGCCACCCAAACCGTTGCATCCAATTCTCCTAGACTCTTATTTATATTGCATCACTCCTAGAGTTCATATCATCTAATATATCTTGAGCATCATCATTATAGCATTTAATATATGTAATAGGATCAAATTTTATGAATATATCACTATTCGAACATAGGATGTGTATTTTGTGTGATGGATAGATAACTCATTTCCTATTTATCGTGCAACGGGTTCTCTATATAACAATCTTCTCGTAGGATGTTGTGTACATATGACGTTTTTGTCCTATGCATTCCAAAATGGCACTTGATCATGATACACAACAGGAGAAGTAGAGAAGGCGAAGAAGTAAGAAAGAGAGAGTTTGAGGATACCAACATGAGTTGGTTGAGATGGGCCACAAATGAACCAAAAATACATGTATAACTAAAAATGGAGAACCAAAGTGTTGGCTAGATTTTCTGCATAGCACAAATCCTAGGCAGTCATGAGATAAATCTCCCTCATTTACCGGTGAGGCTCCCGTGTCAGATTTGTCAATTAAAGTATGCTAGTATCTATATGGGGTTTTACTTTAACTGTTCAGCTCATGAACCATAGTTGTACAGTTCTGCAGCAAGTAAGCAGTTGTTTAAAGAAAGGAAATATTTATAGAAGAAGGGAATTATATAAACACAGAGAAGAAATGGGGAAGATGTGCATCCCAATCAATAGATAGCAGAGTTGATTGCATGCACATAGAAGAAACCAATAGATATAAACACAGAATTATAAGCAAAGGCAGCTCTAGATCCAGATCTAAAATAACACAGTTTATTTAAAAGATCTAAGATATAAAAGCTAGAAACACAATACACCGTGACACAAAGTTCTCCGGAAATCTGCTCCTGTATATTCCTTTGCTTCAAGTGGCTCTCAAGGGTTTCAGCACAAAGTCTGGAACACAAGGATGTTGCTTACAAATTTTGATCCTTAACCCGAAGGTTCTTCCTCTACTTATAGAATGTAGAGGGGCAATTACAAGTCGAAAGATTTTAGTTGAACTAGCACATGTGGAAGTCGGAAAGGAAACAACTAGCAATCTCCCTCCTGGAATTCCTCTTTGCATGACATGCATGATTTGCAACTAAAAATAGAACCTTCTATTTTGCACGTCTGCCACCTATCTCCAAGTAGTTGACTTCTTCAAGTAATGGCTTTTAAACCAATCACTTAAGTTGTATAATTTAATTGATCGCTCAATTATTTTGTCGGAGGAAATAAAAGAAAGATGAAGAAAGAGGAAAGTTGCAGTCTTGTCCTTTTTCATATTCTGCATGCAGCTGATTCAAACTAGATCTGGAAGCAGCTGGATCTGGAATTTTGCTTACGGGTGTTGCCTTCGCCTTGTCTTCCCTTTTATCCTTGAAGCTTTTGCAGTTCTTCTCTTGTACATGCATCAGTGCAATGTCTGCCATAAATAAATCATCATTTTTATTTTTAATTGCATCTGAGCAATTAAAAATTCGAAAGCACTCCGGGTGAATGCAACTTCAATGAAGGCTTCAACTGGAAGATTGGGAGCACATGCACAAGATCCTGAAAGAAATTTTCCACGCACTGACTTCTTCACGAGTTGCGTTCAAAACAAGAGGATGAAGCCTTTGTGCTGGAAGCTTTTGCAATTATGAGATCTAGATCTAGATCTGACTTCAGCAAATCTGGAAGCTATGCATGATTCTGTTGATCCTTCCCTTTCATCCCGCTTTGCCATGGCAGTATCTGTGTCTATCTTTGTCTGAACAATTCTTTTTCTCCTTATTCGGCCGAAATTCTTCAAAACTGGTGCAGATCTGGATAATTCTTCAGATTCGGAGGATATGTTCAATGTATTGGACATTGATTTAAGCTCCCTTTCTCTTATAAAGCACCTGTAATGAATTCCTGCAATTAATTCAGACAAAGATGGCAACCGAAACATGAACAGTGGATTTTAATCATAAAAATCTGCATAATTCAAGCCTGCTACCCCAAAATTTGATGTTTTATTTGCATGCAAAGCAAGCATGGATTTTACCAACTTCACCTGAGCACCTGTATCACTTATGCAAACAATTATCCAAACACAAATCAACCTCCTTCAACTTGTGCGCCAAAATTGGAAGCTTTCAGCATTAATTTCACCTTCTTCTGAGCAAAAATCCTCTCCAAATGGGGCACACTTTTCCTCTGGGCTGCACTTCTCTGCCTGTGAATTAATTAATTCATCCATATGGCAGCCCCTGCTTATATAATCTTCACCATTCTATAATTAATTAATGCCTTTCCTATTCCTGACAATTAATTAATTAATTAATAAGCTTCACTCTTCAAATGGGGCACCTATTTTGTGCATGCTCATAGCTGTCATTAAATAAATTAAATTTATTTAATTTTAGACTTCGCTTCAGATTAACTCAAGCCTCACAGTATGCTTTGACCTTAGCCACTGAAAATAGGAATTAATTTAATCATTTAATACTTTAAAAAGTATTATTTCTCTCCCAAATGGGGCTGCATTAAATAAATTAAATTTATTTAATTTTGGAATTCTATTTTTAAATTCCTTTTGTCCACTTCCCTTTGTTGACTTTTCCACAAGCCTGGGCGCCAAAATTGGGTGAATAAATATTAACAAATATTTATTTAATACATTATTATTCACCCAAGGAGGGTCACACTTTTGGAATAAGGAATTTCTATTTTTAAAAATCACATGACAATGGGATTATTTACCCTGCAAGGCAGCCCTGAAAATCCCATGATTCACTTAAGTCATTTGACTTTCATAATGGGATTATTTACCCTGGCAAAGTCGGCAATAAAATCTCATGATTCACTTAAGTTGTTTTTCTTTTATTCCACAATGGGAATTTTTACCCTGCAAGGCAGGTAAGAAATTCCCGCCTGCCTGCTGCCTCTAATTTTCCCATCATAACTTAAGTAACTTTGCCTTCATAGGAAAAAGTACCTGCAAGTGCAGTACAAAATCTCACTTACCGCTGCGACCAAAAATCCCATGATCCACTTAAGTTGTTTGACTTTCATAATGGGATTATTTACCCTGCAAGGCAGGTAAGAAAATCCCATCAATGCCTTAAGTGATTTTTCTTTTATTTCACAATGGAAATTTTTACCCTGCAAGGTAGGTAAGAAATTCCCGCCTGCCTGCTGCCTCCAATTTTCCCATTGTGACTTAAGTGACGTTGTTTCCATGGAAAAAAGTACCTGTTGGCGGGTATAAAATTTTCATCCGCCCGCCGCTTCCAAAATCCCATGATCCACTTCAAACCCTCTTTTTCTAAAAATGCGGCCAGCCCAGAAGAAGCTTTTTGGTGCACGACTTCGTCTTTTCCAAGAGAATCAGACCTCCGACGGCGAATTCCTTCTGGCACAACGTGCATATGTGATCTCCAGATACTCCAAGCCAAGAATCAAGCCAAACCGAAGAAAGGAATTGATCCAGAGAAATTTCACAGAAAATGAAACGGGAAAACACTAAAAACACAAAACGTTGCCAGAAGTTACAAATAAAGCCCAGAATGCATTCCTGGTTAAAACCCTACTGGTATATGGGAAAATGACATGTACGATCACAACAGGTTAAACCGGAGCACAATTTGCCTCAAACGGGCTCAAAATAATTAAATACAAATTTCCACAAGCAAATCCCGACGACAAAATATAACAATTTTGGGCATCTGGGTATTTGGCGAAAATGGCTAATATGGCTCTTTGGGAATATCTTGACACAATACAAGAACTTTCTGGCAATAAAAACACAAAACGACCCATTATTTTAAAAGTACGAAAATTTTAACATGGGGTAGTCTCAGATTTCAGGGTGAAATCTGGGGACACCATAAAGTTTAAAGAATGAGGTAGTTGAGTGGAAAAAGAAGACAAGTGAACCATGAAAATCAAGTTGATTTGAAGGAACTTGAATTGAAGAGTGTCAAGGAACATACAAATAAAGGCCAACAAGAACTTTGAGGAAGCATCGGAAAAAGCTTACATGTTGGAGTTAGAGTTGCCGACTTAGAATAAAGACAAACAGCAAAGAAAGAAAGAAATTATATTAATGTCCAAAAGATAAGGAAGCACAAATGGGACTCGAGGATACACCCGTCAACAATAGAAAGTTCTAGGATGAGGAAGCACAAATGAAGGATAAGGAAACATAGTGAGAGGTGAGGTAAACAAGAATAATATAATAATGCAAAGATAGTTGCGGAATAAGAATTGACTTTGAGTCAAGAATAGAACAGCTCGAGACGAAGGAAGCATTTCCCATACCTCCTCTCGACTCTTAAAAACCATAGGCTCTTACCTCCCTATTGTTCCCAAAACTCTGACTTTTGCTACAACTCCAACATTCCCTTCCCGGTGTGAAGCCATCTCCATCCAAGTGATCGTAGTTGTTCCTGTAGATGAGTGTGGTCTTCCACCGGGTAGTCGCCAAGGATGGCAACTTAGTTCAATTGAGGGGATAGATTTAGACAACATTTGCAATAATCATAATGAATAAATAAAGAGTGATCAAGTTATGCCTCTATGAAAGTTACAATTAAGAGTTGAGAGCATTATTTTCAGCATTTGTTATGCGGGCAGTTGTTATCGGTAGGATTACTCCTAAGACTCGTGGACTACTACACATAGTATCATGTATTGCACCTGAAGATTATGTTAAATCGTATCATAACATCTCATAGCAGTATATCATGAGCATTCTTATCATTGGTTTAATATGAGTATGATGGCATGAATAGTGTGCATTTTTGTGTGGTGAATAAGAAGACTCGTTTCCCTATATTTTGTATTGTTTGTTACGTATACTACAAGGTGTGTGCAATGGTCTTGTAGGATGATTTGTGTGTGAAGTTTACATCCTAAATTTTCTAGGTACAAATAATGTAAAACACAAGCATTGGTCATGTCAATTATTTATGGTTGGTCATATTGATAGGAACAATGAATACTCATCAATATACAAAAAGGCTAAAATGATGGGCACTATTTGTGTTGAAACTAGTTTTTAACATTTTTACAAAATAAATAAATTCATAAAAATGAGTCTGGAATAACAATTCATATTAGTAGACTATCTTAATAGGTTAATATACATCTCTTGAAAATCTCCAAAGATTTGAACTTATTGAGTGTGCATTATCTGCATAGTTGTTCAAGATGACTACTAAAACACATCAAGAAAATGCAACAACGTATGCAGATCTACCTCTGGGTCTGGAAAACTCCAGCAGTACTCAAGGAGGAACATGCAGTCCTCACTTTCCAAAGAACCCTCCATAGACCCAAGATGACTTAAGAGATTAATTGCCATTTTTGTGTCTCCCAAGTGCAATGCATCATGAATATGCCCTTGTAGTGATTGCTTAAACAAAAAGCCCCATCTCTGCTCACTTTGCTACCTGCATATGGTTTCGAAATTCCATCATGTGAAATAAATATAACAATTCTCTGTAACCTCCACTTTTAATAATTTATAAGTAGATTTGTACCCTAACAAGGTCGTCCAGATAATTCAAGAATGGAATTGAAAAAAATCTTATGTTTTTACACACATAATCAAGTACTTAGAATAAGATTAAAAGCAACCTAAAAGTTATTTCTTTGCCCTAGCCGATGTAATCATCGCTGATACAGGACAATTACATACAACTAACACAACTAAAGGGAAATTTTTCATCTGAAAAAAGTCATCTTGTACAACAGTAGCTACGAACAAGCCTTATTTAAAAGTAGTTCTTAACAACAACACATAAATAGCCTATTTATATACCCTTATTGAATATAGCTCTCAAATGTACAACCTAGCATCATAGGTGGCTTAGAAATACTTTAAAGACTCCTAAATAGGAGTGGTCAAATAATAAGTAAACTTTTTCCTCCTCCGTTAACGCGGGGTTCCTAAAACTTGACAGTTCATATCCCAAATTTTCACCATAGTGCTTGCGCCAGAATACAATTGATATTGGTGCCAACACTCTATTTAGCTTTCAAGTATGGTGAAGTTCTACTTTTGGGTTTCGCTATCCATTATTTTTGTATATCGAAGCATAAAAGAAAGGTTCAGAACAATAATACTGTTGGCCTACCTTACTACATTCTACAAGACCATAATCCAGCTTATTTAAAACAAAAATCTCTCTGAACTTCAAACTGGGAAAAGTTAGTTGGTTCAAGATCATAAACTTCTTTTAAAGATCAATCAACCGTTCAAGCAATGAATAAAGCCCTTGGTCACTTTAGAGTTACTATTTTTTTCATCACACTCCCCCATTTCAATGAGGCTGTTTATTAATCTTTTCATCATGCTCCCCCATTTCAATGAGGCTGTTAAGATAGTCAATATAATGCTCATAAATGTATGTCATGTGAACTTATATTAAAAAGCACATTGACTTAGAAAATAAATGCAGAATATTGAAATGTAACATTGTGCTCTACAAAAATGGTAATAAAGGAGATCCACAACATAAAAGGCAATTTCAGATTTGACTCGGTCACTATTCTTCTTCAAATATCAGATATGCTTTCGCTGATGCCTCCTTCACATTAGACCAGCAGTCACACCTCTGTTTGCTATTCAAAATTTCAAACACCTTCAACAGAACTCTCCATAGTCACAGGCTCTTACACAATGATTACAACCCATAAGAATTAGATTACTTGATGGCTGCTTAAATAGGCTTCAGTCCATAACAAACTACTAACATAAACCATGCACCAGTGCAAATCATACAGTTTACATGCTTTGAATAGACAACTAAATCTAGCTTGTTTAGGTAACCATAACAATTAGCAGTTTGCCATAATATATCCTAGTTACAAGCATACACAAAAGTCTCTTAAATGTTGTGATTATTAACACGCCTTGAAGTTAATTTATCTAATAGTAGACATTGTTGGAAGTTGGAAAATGCGGATGGCAAGGGGTGCTTTTCATTATCGTGTTGGTGGGGGACATTCACATCAACTTCCCCAACAGCCACATTTGTGGAAGACTCGCAGAGCCAAAGGGGTGTCTTTGTGGTCAATAATGTCATCCATCAAGATGGTGGTGGTGACGGCTTTGGAGGTGTGGTCATTGAACCTGATCGTGGCGATATCATGTCCAACCTGGAGGATATCCCAGGTCATATGGAGTTCATTATTGTTGTGCAACCCTCATCCTGTGGCATTTGCGGGGGGATTTGCCATTGATGGCATTGGTTGGTTGGGCTCTTTGTTTTTCACTACTTGGTTAAATTGTGGTTTCTGCCATCTTTGGGGGCACTTTGTTTCGGTTTTTGCTGGGAAGGGTAGATGGTTGTACTGTGTCAATGAAGGTGCAGGTAGAAGATATGTATTTAGTTTAGATTTTTGATGCCTTAGAGGAGAAAAAATGGATGTACCTATTTCATGAGGCAGTCGATGTATATTGTTGTATGTTCTCACATTTCAGACACACACACACATGCATGCATATATTAAGTCTGAAAAGTGAATACATACAAGTACAACTGTAATGTCCCCAATGGGACTATTTTTGCCCCCAGTTGGATTTTAGGCAAATCCCAAACTCAAAATTGCAGATTAGAGAAAATATGGAAATTTATTTAATGCAGATCTGAATTTAACCTGAAAAGTGCGACTAGGGTAAAGTGGGAAACCCAAACAAATCAGCCAATAAAATATAACTTCTCCACTCCAATCTGATCTACCAATTTTATAAAGCCAAAATATGAAAGAACATACATATTTTGATGCACAAGAAGGCTGAAATTAATTTATAAAATCTGCAGACTGGCTGCCCATAAAAATAGATAAAAATAATATCTTTGAATCCCCAAAAATTCTGAAAACAAGCTGATTTGATTTATAAAAATCAGAATAAAATGTTGCACTCAAATCAGATCTGAAATACCTTCAAATACATCAGATATGCCATAAAAGTGGGTTGCTCCACATGGATGAAGGGCATAGAAAATAATAACTTTCTCTCCCAAACCCTTGCCAAAAATCTGCAACTTCCCCTTTATTCAACTGCTGGAAATAAATTGAAAACATTGCTAATCCACTGAAGCACAATGGAAACCCTTGTGTAGAGAATCCTCACAAACTAGAGGAAGGGTTTTCGTCCTTATCTAGGGCTCTTGGAGGGTTTTCGTCCTCAAGAGTAAAAATGCAAGCCAAATGCTTAACACACAAATCTGAAATTTGATAATAAACAAAGTGATGCCTCTCCTAAGCAAGTCGACTTGCTTATATAGAGAAAATGGCCCAACTAACCTCCCTCGACATCCAATCAGCTCACTTGCCTCATTTAATGTTTTCCACTTACTTTATTTAATATTTTCCCTTGCTTTCATTTAATATTTTTACCACCAACTTTTCTTCCTCATGCAAGTCGCATTTTCTCCTAGAAATAATCATTTGGCCCATATGCTCTTCTTTATGTTGTCCTTTTATAACTTACTTTTGCCTCCTAGTGCAAGTCACACTTTTCCATAAATAATACATTTTTACCAAGTGCTTTTTCCCTTTGTTTGCTTTTTCTATTTTTATTTTATGATTAAGTCCATAATAATTTATTATAAGTGTTTTTATAATATTTTATTTATTTTTACACTTTATAATAAAATATTAGAACTTAGGTCACCCTTGTGTTCACTCCTTAGCCGTTGGGTAGACAAAATAGACTACCAGCATTATATATTGACTACCTACATGCATACTATGTATGTATATGTGTTATGGCTGAAGAAGACATTTATAATAGGAATTGAAGACATTATTTTTGGCATTCTAAGAATTATAAAACGAAGTAAATATATTTTACAAATACATCACCTTTTGATGGCATTGATTATTATCACATTCATTCATATATTACTGTAGAATATGGTTTCGTTTTTCAAGTTCTCTCTTTGATTGCTAGTTTTGAATGTGAGACAATTCCTCTTGCAGGTGAAGTATTCCTTTTGCTAGGGGAGTTAGAGGTTGCTCAAGTTCTGCAAACCTCCCACTCTATACATAAGTTTAATGTTTAATATTGTCCTTCACTTGCAACGGAACCCAAAACTGCAGCAATTTATCCCAAAGCTCACCACTCTAGATCAGAGATATGACTGGAGAACAAATCCCATTAGCAGCCATAACTTATCAGGAGCCATGATTTATTAGCAATTGCAATTGCTAGAAAGTCCGAATTTTCAGAGATCGTGTTTATAATTATTAGCACAATCAATCAAAGCACTCATGAATCCAAAGAGGTTGCCAAAGATCAAATGTCCTCTATATACAATATTAGTTCAGTGGTCTTACAATTTAATAAGTTGGCTATGCTTTTCCAGGGTTCAGAATAATGAGCCCATGCTTAATATGACCAAGGCTCCAAACAGAAACCTTGAGCATCTAGCTGTGCATGTGTTTTGTGTCTCTTGCTCCACCTGTGCATGCTTAGTTTATTCCTCTGCCTCGGACCCACTTTCCCCTTAGGCTTATAATCTAGCCCTTATACATCTTGCACTTATCTTTTCCTTATCCATGTAAGAGTTTCAGTTATCAAAAGCATTAGCTGAGGGTGGAATTGTGATGACCGGATAGCTGATTTATGTTCAACATTATGTACTTAAATTTCAATATTAAGCCGACTTAGGTTGAACATTATTACCTAAATTTCAATATTAATATACTGGACATAATAATGGACTTGCTTGGTTGCAGGGATGTCTTAAGTGTACTGATTAAATTGAATGGATTCCATGCTGTGGATTGGTCCATCTGAGCATGTCAGTCAATAGTGACAACAGTATGACAACAGCTGGGCATTCAAAGGGTCATCCAGGAAAATCTTAAGAAAGAAGCAGGTTAGAATTGCAGTTTAGTAGAGGTTTTTTTGGCTGAGTAGATTGACCACTCAGACGGCTTTTTGAGACACTCCAAAGATTATCAGAATTTCTGCACATTTTTACCATAGAGATAATTATGGATAACCATATAGAAAACTTCATCCTGAATACCTCGAGTACAGCTGGCCAAAAATAAAAGGAAAGAACCGGGAGAAAATTCACACTGTGGCAGCTGCCTGAGCAGGTAGTTACCACAGGAAGACACTCCCAATTACATGGAAGAAATATTTATCAAGTGGCTGTGGGTTCTGATGTAACTAGATGTATTCTCAAGTCCCATTGACTAACTTTTGGTTATTCACAGACATTAATATAAAGTCTATTTTTATTTTCTGAATAATTTAATTCCAATTTTGGAAGAAGTTCTTCAATCCATCTACAATGTTTTTGGATTGGTATTTCATAGAAAACAAATCATAACAATCAAAAATGGTTATGAATTTTGAATAAACTTCTTCGATCCATCTAATAGAAACTTTTCGTAGTAGTTTTCCAGACAAAAGAGATCAGGGAATTGTAAGCAGACCTGAAGGATTTTGATAGTATTTCAACTGATAGAGATATGTCAAGTAGGGAAGATGCTTATCATATTTACAGATATTTCACATGCTATTGTGAAAATTACTGGGAATTTTGGGATCTCTCACTCCTTCACACTGTTATACACACTATTTCAGGGCAAATTGGCTCCTCCTCACTGTTGTGCACTTTTTTTTATGCCAAAGAGTATTATGCTGGAAAAATTAAGACAAAGGTAATTGCACAGCCCTCCTCATGGTTCTTAATTAAAATTTCTAATTTTGAGTGCACATTCTATGATTGATTTTGAGGTGGTATGAACATCGGTCTTTTGTACGGATCTGTGATTTTGTCTTGTGCATTTGCGACATCTTTGGCCGCAAAATTCATCTTATGGAGTAATCTTACAAACCAGCTGCCAAGGGGTTAAGCATCTTTGATATTTTCATATAGAGGAATAACCAAGGGCCAGCCAAGTGAGGAAAACAGATTTATGATGGCAAACGTATAATCAGAGCTTTGAGCAATGAGCGCTGCATCATTCATGGCTGGGCTGAGAGAGATAGAGACCTTTCAGCTTAGAAGACTTGCTGCCATCAGAAATCTGTTTCCCTCCATTCGTTGGCCTTTGGTTATCCATTAGATCCCTCCTGCCTTGCTGAATGTCATTGTGCTGATTAGAGTATGTAAAGGACAAGACGGGTATCCAGCTGGTCCTATTGTTTGTGGTGAGAAGAGAGGATCCATCCAGGTAACCACAAGATGAGGAGGGGGGTGGGAAAACAGTTAAAACCAGTGCAAGATGTGAGAGGAAAGCAACATATGGGTCTGTTGTGTATGCGTTGCAGGAAACAAGATTTGGATCTTCTTAAACTTCTGTGAAATGGGTTTTATGTCTATGGCTACAAATGGAAAAAAAAGACCATGTGGATTCTAATTGAACAAAAATTGTTATGTTGGATTCTTTGTTGTATTAATTAAATGCACAAACAACAAAAGAACATTTAAGGTATTTAAGGGAAATTAATCAGCAATACGAATGTGAAAGGTCAAGTATCATATGTAGAAGGTTTGGGAGGTCCCTAGATGTGCATAGCATTGGGATTTGGAAGATCAGAAGATGTTGAATTGCATTATTTATTTGGTTTTTTTGTAATTGAGAATGTGTGAGCTTATTCCAAAATCCATTTCCTATTAGGGCGTGCTTCAATTGCCTAATTTTTCCTATATATGATGGATGATTTGCTCTCATTTCCAATATATAGAATCCAAGCTACTAGGATCATGTACTCGTGACGTTGTCATGAGAATATGTACGTGTCGCTTGAGCTAAAAAAATGCATTAAGATTCATTCGGTAAATTTGCACCTTTGTATCCAACGGGTAGTGGTGTAACGGTTCTTGGGTCTCCTAGTAATTGGGAGGTCCAAGGTTCAAATCTCGGCTCCGTGTTAAGGCGGCCTACTACCAACAGTTTGGATACCTTGGTGATAGGGCACCATGATAATGTGGTTTAATCCGTGGGCTAGCTGAGAGCTTAAACTTCCATCCTTAGATGGTTCCACGGCCGGTGTGGGCTGGTGATGCCACAAAGGGCTAGGGCCCTCTCCCTAGGTAACCTCAGCCAAAAAAAAATGCACCTTTGTAAAGTATTATTGAATGTTGGAGGTTGAATAAGTTGCGGAGAAAAGTATCACGTTGCTGTCTTCCATTTTTAGCCTGTTAAAGTGTACGCAATGACGCATAGTGTATTTTATATTTGTTTCAAAATTATGCTGAATTCAAAAGCAAGAAAGTTGTTTCCACACCTGTAACCATGTCAAATCAAATTTGCCGAGCACGGAGTTTGGAACGAGAAAGACCACGACCATCTGTGGAACCAAATGTGATGTCTAAAGCATTGAAAAGATTTCCTAACAAGATCATTTGTCAAATTTTCCCTGGACGGGGCATGCGGGAAAGGACACCAAAACTATTTCGAGCGTACAGTTTGTTTGCGGTTTTTCCTCATTAACGTGGCAGAATGGTAGGATAGAGTGAAATGAAAGGTAAAACGGAGTGTGCAAGGTTGACATTGCAAGTTGGGAGATGTGACAACTGACAAGTAAAGGACAGGTCACTGAAGTGCACGTGGGTTGATGCTGGTAGCAAAACAATTCAGTTTGCTCAATACATTTTTATAAAGTTCAATAAAATTCAAGCCATGTATAAATTCATTCAAGTTTGCCTTTGTATCCTCAAATACACACTGGCACTGAAGGAATAAAAAGTTACTGAATTACATTGTCGCTGTAGAAAAATATTAGTTTTGTATTCGGAGCAATTAAATGTTTTTTTTTAATAAATTTGAGATCCCAAGAGATAGGACGTATTCTTCAAGTTGTTATATAGTGTTTCATGAAGGGCTATAATTTATGAATTCCTTTTACTAATCAGAAGTTAAGAGCACTTTAGTAACCGATAGGGGGAGTTTTTCCTGCAGTAGACCAGGATAGTAATTTTTCCAAACAAAACTATCACTAATTTACATTACCAATAGGAGAGGGGGCGGGGGAATGGGGTGAGAGAGAGAGAGAGCAGTCCTCCATTCAATTCGCTCAGGTCTGTGTTACATTTATAGTGTTCTTCATTAGCTAAATTCTGAAGCTAACCAGTAACTGTCAACTAAACCCTTACTGAACTACATCCTAACTCTCAGCTAAATAATAGCTTATAACTGCTATCTAACTCTGTGATCATTATATATATTCGAATACCATCCCATTATGGTCATATAAAAGACTACATCAGGCTTATTTCTAAACATGATGAATTTATCAGGTCCAAGAGGTTTTGTCAGGATGTCTGTTGTTTGCTCTTGAGTCGCACAATAGTGCATTGCAACAGCGCAAGTTCTTCATTTTCCACAAGTTGTCAAATATAATGATGGCATACTTCATCATAATTTTGACGCATGGATTTGAATCAGAAGGGGTTTCTTCTAATTTCAGATCAAGCAATGATCCACGCAACAGTTCCAAGTCTACAACTGGCAACACTGCCAAGCCCAATCTCGCTGTTTGCAGTAGTGTATAGCTCAAACCCATGGTCTGTTGTAACCCCAAACCACCTCCTATGGCCTGCTGTACTACCAAGATCAACGTTCTTCCCAGCTAGGCCCTACTCAGTGCTCCACCAGATACTGCACCAACAATTCTAGCGGCGCAAGGAGATCTGGGAAGCTTGAACATAGTGTGCTATCTCAAGAGTGCCCCAACTCCTATGCGGTATACATCATTGGACTCATTGAGGTCTCCATTGCCTATTGTCTAAATAGCAGAGCTTAACTCTCCATATACAGTACCGCAGAGTGCCAATAGTACTCTTGTTCCCATCCATTGTGGGGCAGAGTCCCCCATATGACTGGAGGGGTCCCCCTCAAAGATCAAGGTTCAGCAACCCCATGTGCTGCAGAGCATCGCCCCACAGGCCAGATTCAACCATTACATTTTAATCCAACTCAGCCATCTGATGGAAGATTAAGAGTCACCCGTGGAAGAGAAATTGTTTCATCTTCAACAATGGTTCTTTCCCTTCTGCAGCATTGTATGATTATATGTACATATGTAGGAAACTATAAAGCAAGAGATAGACGAAGATATAGGAAGATAGGCAACCCTTCATCTCCTTCGAGAGAATGCCCTGTATAGAACGTTCAAATTAATAATAGTTCTGTTACAGCCCTATATCTTTCCCATGTGTTATTTTTAAATGATTATGCCATTTATGTAATATATTGCTTCTGCATATAACACATCTATCTTCTTGCAATTTAGAGCGCTGTCACCCAAATATCTCCTGGGATCTAGATCACGCAAAATGAAGGTCATCTTTTATGTACCAAGCTTGTGGAGTCTACTTCAACCCATAAAAAGTCTTCACCAACTTGCATATGATTTGTTCTAATGGAACATATGTTTCTGCAGGAAGACATTTATATAATATTTTTGGATAGCTGCATTGAAGTTTTCCAAAACTATAATATAAAGGTGTTCTTTGATTGGAACTTCTAAGCCTTTTGGCTGATATACCCCAACCTCCAACCAAACTGTGAAGCAATCATTACAGCCAATCAAATTTTGACCATCTTTGTTGTTGGAGAAAATATCTCATCGTAGTTGATACCCTCTTGCTGGGAAAACTCGTAGCCACCAGCCTCACCTTGGGCTAATTCAAGGATCCATTTGTCTTGTATTATGTTGTGTGTGCCCACTAGGTTTCTTTCTTGGTGATAATTCTGCAAGAATCCAATTTTAATTCTGCTAGAAGAAGCTAAATCTAAAGGCCACATACATTGACTCCGGTATCGGAAAGGGGTCAAAGGTACTCCAAAATTCATTTTTCTCATGACACACTTTTTTCTCAACACTCATTATCCATGAAATCAGTAAATTCCATCATCTTTTGACCCTATACCAATTGGCTTCCACACAACAGATCACTCAACATAAATCACTTATCGTTTATAGTAATATTCCAGCTTGACAAAAAGAGAACTGCTTGATATACGGAGATTCGAGGAAGGTTTACTAAATGAAATATCATTTCATTGAATGCTCCCTAGAAAATTTAAGCATCAAACCCCATTTCCTTTTTTGTTTTTTAATTTATTTTTTTCTGCTCGGAAACAGGACACAAACAGTTGAACCAGAGATGAATTACCCTATGGTGGCCTACATGTCCAAGTTTCTTCAGGAGTCATGCCTTGGGGTGTATTTAAATGACTTCTGTTGAGAAGATTGACGGCTGTATGGACTGATTCAGCCCAATATTTCTTCTGAACACCTTTCATTTTCAACATGCTTATCGCCATGTTCATAATCATCATATTCCTCCTTGGCACCAGATTGTGTCATTAAGGCATATCATATTACATTTTTTGTGCCTTTGTCAACTAAATTGAGTAAATTCTGAAAAAACTTACACTGATCAACTGCAAACTAACTCATAAATGGTGGTGAGACCTTTAATTTTCAACAGGCTTATCGCCATGTTCATAATCATCATATTCCTCCTTGGCACCGGATTGTGTCAGTAAGGCATATCATATTACATTTGTTGTGCCTTTGTCAACTAAATTGAGTAAATTCTGAAAAAACTTACACTGATCAACAGCAAACTAACTCATAAATAGTGGTTGTCAACTATCTGTGGCCATTAAATATATTTTAATACATAGCTCTTTCCAATGCTTACCCCATAAATCCTTTTTCCACAAACATTTAATAAACATAATGAAAACATAACACTCTCGACAAGTATATTCTCTAAGTAAATAATTGCCTCCACTGAAAATATAGAATCTCTTCATACCTAGCAAAACACTCTTCAGTAGATGTATTCTAAAAATAAATTGCAACTAACCTCCACTGTGAAATAATAGCTTCAAAAAGAGCAAAATTTTACGAATTTCAACGTTATCTCTGATACTAATCAAGAAATGTTTTCTAAACTGCATCCGTTGTTGACAGTTTTTGACATATGCTATCAGCATATTCATAGCACCGTCTAAAGGTGGTACTAATAGTTACTCCAAATAGAAATGGAAAATAGAATGCTTTCAGTTGAGTTTGGTTTTAAAAAATCATCGATTTTGGCTATTTTCAGAGTATTAAGGAAGGGCGTCACAGAGTGACCATTTGTAGTTCTTCAGGCTCCCAGAATATCTAAATTCTAGACTTGCATTTCTGGTCTAAAAAATATCCCATTATTGACTGCTGTTTAAATATTTACATTTTAGTTTCTATTTTCTTCATCCAGTACTTGTTGACTACAATTCTACAGCCACACACAGATATAAATGTAGATGGTATAAGTGCTCTGTGTTTTGCATCCAGTACTGAAGTTTTTAATATATCCTATTGGCATATTCATAGCCCCATCCAACAGCGGTATTACTAGATACTTCAGATAGAAATGGAAAGAGAAAGGCTTTCAGATGAATCTAATTTTCAAAACCAAATTTTTCTTACTTTTTTATAGTAGAAAAACTGGCACCATAGGCTAAACACAAGTTTTTGTCTGGCTCAGAGAATATCCAGATGTAGACTTACATGTCTAGCCTACAAAATTTGTTTTATTTTTCTTCTACTAATAACTTACTGGATATAAGCACTCACAGATTCAAATGTAAATGTTATATATGCTCTGTGTGTTCTGTACTTAATCACAAGTAAATTGCAATTAATTGTTATAATGTCAAAATTTACTCAGTGTTGCAACAACAATAGCAACTAAATTGATATTATAATTATTAAAATCTTGTTAAAAGACACAAAAGTCTGTAAGGATCTATATCTTACCTGTGCTCTGCTGCCCAGAAACGAAAGTGTGAGCAGGCAGAATTTTGGATGTTTTAAATGAACATGATGAATGTAATTGTACCGTAGGAAAACATACACCTACATAAGCAACACAAGTGACAAAAATAAGATATGTAGGATCAACCATATCAAAATGAAATCCATTGAACACAGACATATGGCAGTAATAAATGTATCCCAAAAGAATGTCAAAAAAAGTGACATTCCCACCATATTGACCACATAAGTTGCAATATTGAAAAATTAATGACAGATAATTGTTTAGAAACAGCACTATATCACACATTAACTTCCTAAAATTAAAAATTTAAATAATGAGAAACTATGAACACATATAAGGTTGATTCATTCAATGATATTGCACACAAACATGAACATTTTTGGCCAGCTATAAACGGTTACAAAATCACATTATTTATGGTCTTGTAAAAACAAGTGTAATGCCAAAATAAGCTTTAAAGTCTGTCACAAACTGTATATTCACACAACTGAAAGATAGTCAATAGTCAAATCCTTCAAAGTTCCTAAGATACCAGACACGTCCTAAAAGGTCATGTGTCCCGTATCCGACACATGACACGATAGGGCACGTTATGGACATCTGTTTGACGCATGTCCTAAAACAGGACACGTGTCAAAAACGTGTCCTAGAAATATCCCAACATGTCGGAGACATATATGCCAAAATGAAACCACAGGAGGGATTAAAAGCGGTTTTTGACTTCACATTTGTCACTTTAACTATAGAGAAAAGTTCTCTCTGTCTAACATTGTGCAGCTAAAGGATAAAAACCAGATTTGGAAGGGATTTGGAGAGATTTAAAGACACTCTAGCAAACCAGATTTGTCATTTCTCCAACAGCAGCATTTTTCTTCATTCATACCACAGAAATCATGGCTCAATCATCAAAGGAATCTGGTGTTGGTCAAAGAAAAGGTAAGAATATCAGTGTTGGTGCTGCCCCCCTTCTCTAAGTTTATCCATCTCCGTAAGTACTCCATCTGCTGCAAGTGGAGCTGCAGGTGCAGCTGACAGTGCTGCAAATGACCCTGCTGTAGCAAGACAGCAAGCTCAAGATAAAAAATATCTGCTGTGGAAGTATGTAACAAAAAAATAAGGGCTCGGGGAAAAGGTGGTTGGGGTAGGAAATGTTGTTTGGACATGTACTTACTGCCATGTCGAACACAAGAGCACCTACTACCAAGTTAAGGGCCATTTGTTGGACCTTAAGTGTGGAATTGGAGCATGTAAATCGGTGAATGTTGCCCAACGAAATATGATGTCAAGAGAGGATAATATTGGCTTGGGGAAGGTGGCAGCAGCAAGTAGGACACACAAAAATGAGGATCCTCTTCCATTTTTGATGAAGCCATCCAACAAGTTTAGGAGTGGGACTGCACTTCAGCCAGCAAGAAAGAGGCCAGCTCCCAGTGGCAGTCCAATGGACAGGATCTTTCAACAAGAACAGCGAGATGAGGTTGATCTTACCATTGGGTTCTTTTTCTATCTCAACTTCATTTCATTTAATGTTGCACAGTATCTTTTGTTTTTTGAGATGTATCAAGCTCTACTTGAACGGGCTCCAACTGGTATGTGTCTCCTGGTTCAGAGAAGCTTAGAACCACATTGTTTGTTAAGGCAAAGAAGGAGGTGGATAAAATCCTAGCACCTATTAATGTATCATGGCCCACATCCGGTGTTAGTATTGTCTATGATGGATGGACAGATGCAACATGCCATCCACTCATCAATTTCATGGTGGCTTCCCACAATGGACCAATCTTCTTGAAAGCGGTGGATGTTCTTGGAAAATACAAGGATGCACAATATATGGGTGAGTTGTTCATTAAAGTCATTGAAGATGTAGGTGTTGATTCTTGTGTGCAAATTATCACAGATAATGCACCTATTTGCAAGGCTGCTAGCATGATTGTGGAAACTAAATATCCACAGATATTTTGGACACCTTGCATTGTTCATTCTTTGAATTTAGCACTTAAATCTATTGCTTTGGATGTGGCATGGATGGGAACTCTCATTGATGATGCATGCCATATCCGCAATTTTGTACAAAACCATACCAATGCCCTCACAATCTATAAAGAGTACACAAATCTATCATTGTTGAAGATTGTAGATACTCGGTTTGCCTCCTCATTCATCATGCTTAAGAGGTTGAGGGAGGTCAAGAGTACTCTTGGGGCCATGGTTATTTCAGAGTTTTGGTCTTTTTGGAGAAAGATGGATCAAAATGCTTCAAAAAAGGTCAAGGATACAGTGCTAGATGATGGTTGGTGGGATAGGGTAGATCTTACCATTAAGATCATGGGCCCTATCATTTCTTTGTTGCGGTTTGCAGACACGGACCAGCCCATCTTAGGAGAGGTTTATGAGGGGTGGGACTCCATGATTGAGTCCATGAAGAATGTTATTGTACAGAATGAGTGCCCTGAGTATGGGACATTAGCAGAGATCTTTTTCACTGCCATACAGAATATTCTTATCGCCACGTGGGAGAAGAATTGCACAGCCTTGCATTGCTTGGCTATCTCATTGAATCCCAAGTACTACAGTCCTGAGTGGCTCAATGGTGGACCTTCATGCAAATTCCCTCCTTGCATGGACAGAGCTTTCAGAGGGGAGGAAGGTAGCATTTAATAGGATATATCAGGACAGAGCATCCCTTGATGAGGTGGAGCAGTAGATTACTAGGTTTAAGGTTTAATGCAAAAAAGGCGACCAGAAACCTCTAACAAGAAAAACAATTCAAGTCTGGTTTTATTCGTGTGCTGTGTTTTACACCAATACCACTTCTATTTGAGAGAGACCAAAGTCATATAAACCCAAGCACCTCACGGAAGACCCCAACTTGGTCTTGTGGTGTGGATTTTCATCTGCAAATGAAACGATACAAGTTCTTTTAACTAAAACTTCAACCATAAAACTATGGCTTTTGTTAATGACCGCTTTTTGGCAGTTTACTGCAACCGCCAGATTTAAACTAGTAGTAGTAGCTGGAACTGTTATGCAATGTTAGAAGGAACTGGTGGGCCAAGTAGACAGGCCAGTACAGCTATTTGGATTTTTAGATGACTTAAAATGTTGGCAACTGTAGCTTTATATAAAGCACTTATACTAGCTGTTGAGAAACGTGAAACTGATGTATATGTGATATGCAGTAACATAATGTGTGCATTTTGCCTGCAAAAGACCCTGATTGCTTATTTAAGCATTAATAACTTGCCTGTGATACAAATGGACTCCATAGGCGTCGCCTTTTAAGCAAAACCCTGTTCGCCACATTTTGGTGCAACTTCCTGTCCAATCTTTCTTTAAAGTGTCCTTGCTTATTTGACTGTAAGGACAGGATTTCTCTCATAAATATCCTGTTCTAAATAGTCCTGAACAAAACCAAATGTCACAAATTAGTTACTTTGTGCCCTCTGTACATACTGAATAGATATTTATGCTAACTTTCTCCATTTGTTTCACATATATCTGGCAACCTAAGTTGCAAGTTTCGATTTTGAGTTCATGTTGGACAACAATAGAATTCGGTTCCACCTTGCCAATGGATTAAGTTCGAAAAAGACATCTTTTAAGTTTGAACAAAACATTTAATTTTTGATAATCTAAATATTTTACAAGATCATGAATATGTAAGAGGAACAGAGTAGAGGGAACTTTCCATTCTATGCTTTCACTTGGTATATGTATGCGTACACATAAAACAGTGCAAAATAATGTCAAAAACTTCCTAGGTTAAAATTATGGATAAATTCAAGTAAATATTTTGATGGAGATTAAGTTTCAGAAAAGATCAAAACAATTCCATAAAATTCGGTGTACCTTGTGACATAGCTGGAAACAAATGTGTTAAATCCTCTTTTATTTATATATTAACCATCTCGTTCTACTAAATTTATCCTTTCTGGGGGCATCCTCACGGAAAAAACTGCGTTAAATTTTATTTTATTGATCTATTGCATAACTTATCAAGCAAATGTATCTTCCTTTTTCCTTTTTTCTCTTTATATATTTATCAGAAAACATCTGAGATAAATCATCATTTATTCATCCATTGTCTAACTCATTCTGCTAAATATAATCTTCCTTGTTGCATTTATCTGGAAACAACTGAGTTAAATATTTTTTTATTAATCTATTTTTCTGCTAAATGTATCATTTGTCCTTTATCCTTTTTTGCATTTATCTGGAAACAATCATGGTGAATCCTCTTTCATATACCGGTTTCCTAATTCATTCCTTTTTAGTGCATTTTTCTGGAAATGTGTTGAATCCTATTTTATGAATTTATTGTAAAGCTTATTCTGCTAGAAGTCTCTTTGTTTGCATTTATCTGTAAACAACGTGTCCAATCCTCTACTCTTTATCCAACAGGTACCTTACTCTGCTAAATTAATTATGTTAAATCCTCTTTTATTTATCCATTGCCTAACTTTCTTGCTAAACCATTTATGTGAAACCCTGTCATATTAATCTATTGCCTGATTTATTTGCTAAATGTGTCTTTCTTTTTCTCTTTCTTCTTCATTTATTTATCTGTTAACAACTGTGTAAAATCCTCTTTCTTTATCCACTACCTCACTTCATCCTTTTTGTTGAATTTTATTGGAAGCAAAATGTGTTCAATCCTATTTTCTTTTGTTAAGGGTAACTAGGAAATTCACCGGCTCAAACCAGTTTCAGGGATGAAAAATCCCTACTCTTGTACCGCGTGAATACCATTACACCACAACCTCTTGGACATTTTAAATTCTACTTTATTAAGTTAATGTATCCTTAGTCTTTTTTATTTATTTTTAAGTTGGCTTCAATTTTGCGTCCTGCACTCTCCAATGGAAGCCACAACTAGAACTAAGTTACCGCATTCACACTTTTAGTTGAATTTGAGTAAAGAGCCGAATTTCAAAAAGATCTGTAAAATTGAATAAGAAAATTTGGATATCAAAATGTTGTAGACAGATCAAAAATACTCTAAAACCCCTTCCCCCGTTTGACGGTGGTTGGGGTTTGCTTTTTTTTCTTTTCAATATACTTTTATCAATGGACAAAGGGCCAAAATCGGTAAAAAAATTACATCCCCAGACTCCAATTACGCCTCTAAACTAGACACAATATGAAGTTATGAACCGAATTAAAGTTAAATTAGGCCTATAATTAAATAAGATTGAATCCTTGTTTTGGATTACTTATATCAAATATTCAGAAAGCCAACAAATCAGGCAAATTCCATTGCAGATGGAAGTGAGAATGAAGGTCAACGAGCAACCAGGGCCTGAAAAGTTTCAGTCCTCTCCCTAGATGGAGATATTTATAATTTTTCCAATCCACCTATGTTTTCCTCTATAATTATCTCGGTTTCTTACTGCCATTCTATTTCATATTTCGTTGTGCTACCACCTGCACTCCTTTAAGATTGCACAATGCAACAAACCTTTAGAATAAAGAAGTCCAACTAACCCAAATAACAGAAATGAAACAAAAGAACCACCATAATGGAGGCAAGCATGGATGCTGCCAGACGTTAATGTATATTTATTTTTATTTTTATTTTTATTTTTTTCTGGAAATAGCTGTGATAAGTTCTCTTTTATTTATCTATTGCCTGAGATTAATCCATTGCCTAAGATAAATTTATCATTTTTTTTGGATTTATCTAAATCAACTGTGTCAAATCTTATTTTATTAATCTATTGCCAAACGTATGCTGCTAAATGTATCTTTCATTTCCTTTTTTGACATTTATCTAGAAACAAATGGTTTATATCATTTTTTCCCTATCCATTCTGCCAAATTTATCCTTTATTTTTGCCTGGAAACAACTGTGATAAAACCTATTTTTGATATCCAGTGTACAGTTTATTCTGCTAAATCTTTTTTTTGTCCTTTTTTCACGTTTATCCGGAGATAAACGTGTTGAATTCTCTTTACTACATCCACTGCCTAACTCATTATTATGTTAGACAATAGACTATCATTAATTTTGCTCAAAATTAGGATTTTCTCTAACAAAATGACAAAAATCTTAAATCCACAGAAATTCCTACTGATATCGGGAAGGAAGGAGGTATTTACCATGCCATTGTCTACTCTGAGCTGTTGGAGGCTTCCATGATTTGTACTCCTTCAAATTTACTCCCACCAAAGACTCTTGAGGAGATTTGTTAGCTTAAAGAAGTGTAATTATACGCTCTCTTGAATTAAAATTTATTGCCATGACTCTTGAATGGAACACTGGACCTTGCAAAAAATGGCCTTCTAGGTGTTCTTTCTCTGGTATTGCATGTACGGAGGAAGACAAACATTTGCAATTCAAAAATGGGATGAATGCGTAAGGCACAAATATCATTAATGTCATCGATAAATTAAAAAAGTTTCCAATAAAATTATAACGAGGGTTAGGGCAGGGTTCCATGGAGGGGCTTGGGCTCTTATTTTCTTGAGTAAAAGGTCCCACGCTTGTTTTTAAAGCCAGCTATGGGAAATAATAGAATCTGTGCTTAAAAATAGGAGTTCCACTTTTTAGCCCTTAAATTTAAGAGGTGGCTGGAGAGGGGGATGGGAGTTTCCCCCTAGAGTTTAGGGTTGATAGAATCAAATATGCATTTCCGCCATTATTTTTGGTGATTTTAAAAAAAATATATGATTTTATTTACCTACAAATAACCATAAAAATTCAATGGGACCCTATAATATCTCGGTGGGTATTGTCAAGGAAACTAATAAAAAATCATAGGACCTTAAAACTGTTATAATGCTCTTAAAATTTTCTTAGCCACTTGAGATATTTATGGAGCCTCCCCTCCATGGGACCATGCTCTTATTAAGCATTTATTATGCCAAGAGGCATCCTACACTCACAACCATGGTTGTAATGGCATGAGTGGTTCATTTTTTGGGCCGACTTATAAAAAATTTAAACATTAAATATTAATTAAAACATTACAATTGTCGACTTATAAAAAGTAAAGATTAAATAATAATATATAAGAGCTTTAGGGTTTCCAAATTCATATAAATAAATTTGATATTTGTATAGGTTTTTATTTTCGAAATTAAATGCGGTAAAATTTTTATTACTATTTATTACATTAAATGTTTTATATATATATTTCTTTTTTTTATTGATAAACGCTTTTGATCGGAGCTATGAACCGGAGGGCAAAGGGCCCCCACCCAACAGAGAAGGAAAGAAGAAGGGGGAAGAAGAGGAAGAAAAGGAGAGAAGGATCAAGTTGAAAGAGGAAGAAAAGTGGTGAGGAAAAGAGTGAAGAGCAGCGAAACACCAAGAACCCGAGAGCGGATCAGATCGAAGAGAAACGCAGAGTGCACCAAACTCCCAAACTGAGCCAACGCAGAACAAGAACCAATCCGTCAACAGCCAAAAAGCAATGGTAACAAACCCACCATCACACTACCACGAAAGCAAAGACCCTCAGAAGAAGAACCAACTCGGTGACTACCCCGATCCAACCATCTCCAACACCATCAATGAACATGGAAAGAAGTGGTCCCAAAGACAGAGCCACACACACACAAAGCCACCGCAGGACACAACAACCCAAAATCTAAAGGCTACAAGCGCCAAAACATTAGCAGAGGGAAAAGACTAACCTCTGCTAAACCAAAAAAGGTAACAATTTCTTTTTCGACACGAATTATGGGGAACCAAGATAGGCGAATTCTAGACAAGTAGACCAAAGAGGGCAAGACCCCAACCACCCAGGAAGAAACCAGAACCCATCCGGAGCACTGCCCCACTGCCAAAAGAGACCCCATCCGCGTAACAAGCAAAAAGAGACCCTACCAGAGGAGGACTAGTAAGGGGGCCACCGCTGTGGTCGCGCCATCAAGGAAGAAGAACCTCTAAACAACATTGATCCACACACCCAGAACCGTTCAAAACTAGGACCCCCATCGAAGGCAAAAATGTCAAGGGCCAGATCTAGAACAAGGACCAAAGCTCAAACGAATCTTGCGCCCAAACAAGATCCACCACCGCCGAAAGAATTCCGAGAAAATGTCGAAGCTCCTCATGGCCGTGGCTCATCCTCCAACTCCAATGGCGGACAATGGAAAGCTTAGAGAGTGAAGCTTGATGAAGGTAGACACTAGATTAACAACCTAGGAAAGGGGACGAAAGTAATGTGGGGCCATGAATACCCTCGATGATGGCGAGACAAAAAAGCCTTCACATCCTGGCGCAAGATGAACCCAACGAAATGGAAGGCTTCCTCCAAAAGCCCTTAGCCAAGCTCACCTCGAGCGGGACGGAGCACGAAACCAACACTTCCATGCAAAGACTCGCAAGGCTCAAACAGAGAACGTCAAGCTATGCCACCACGCTAGCGTTCAACCATCTCCCATCTCGATTCACCTGAATCGCCGCAAGCAAGCAAGACTTGCTTGATCCAAAACCCTAGCTTTGCCCTCTCCTCGAGCCTCATCCTCGGCTCCCTACAACATCCTACCACGTTTGTAAATGTTTTATATATTATGTGTCAAGTAAAAAAGTTTTTATTTTCAAACTTAAATGTTGTAAATGTTGTTTGGTAAACTTGTTTTTTTATTACTATTTATTACATTAAATGTTTTATGGTAATGGTAAACTTTTTATTACTATTTATTACATTAATTACATGTTTTATATATTATGAGTCAAGTGAAAAGGTTTTTATTTTGGAAATTAAATGTGGTAAATGTTTTTAATGTATATGTAAATGAACTATTTGATATTTGTTAGGATTTTCATTTTGAAAATTAAGTGGGGTAACTTTTTCATTTTCAAAATTAAGTAACTTTTGTTAATATTATTATTATGCCGAGAGACATATACATTTACATGTATTGAGTAAAAGTGTCTAAAACAATAACTTCAAAAAAACTTCGCGCATGGACATTGTAACGCATTTCTTATCGGAGAGGTAGGTATTGGAGTGGTGGGCGAGGAAACTGCTTTGCAGAAGGAACGCCGCGATGCGGCTATCGTATTTGAAGGAGAGAAGTGTGATTCACCCGAAGGCCACACGAAGGGAGCATGAGGATTATACATCGGTTTGTCAGGCAAGGTAGCCTTATGGATCAGGATCATATGTATGCCATTGAGGATTCTGTAGATAAGTTTGTCTTTATTCTTAAGAATGATATTGATTCTTGGATGTCTGTGCTTCAGCAGGAGCACGGAAATAGGGTTTTCGGACTCAGGATTGAAATAGGGTTTTTTAAGTCGAAGGTTTCGAATATGTTGCATGCATCGATGGCTTCTCTCTCAGGAGGAGGCTGAGAAGTGCATAGGAGCTACCCAGGCCCACGAATATGAATGTTGGCATTGCATAAACCAATAAAATGATCAACACTACATGAAATGACAATTTATCTTGAAAGATTTTCCTAAGGCAAGGAATAGTTTTAGTTTCAACTGAATTAAAAACAACATCCTTTTTTGTTGTAAAATGTGGTTTGTATCTTTTCATTATTGGTTTCTATGGCAGAATAACTTATGCAAGGTTCAACATTGCGCTTGATTATTCCTACCATCCTCAGATGTTAGAATTTTTCCGTCCCACAGATTATCATTTTCCCTCTTTCTCTCCTCCTATTTATATCTTCTTTAATCCTTCACTTCTACCATGGTCTTGCTTGCATAGCCATTTTTTGGCGTTATTTTTACCTTACTCCTTACAAAAGGTATTTACTTCACAATTTTTCTTCTATACATCAGATGCATTCCTGTAAGCTGGACTGTCTATTTCTCAAGTAGGAAAGGTTATTCCAGAGAGGGGATTTTCTTGAGATTTGTCACTTATTACCGGAGAAATGATTAAAATGTAATAAACCTTTGTTTTATGCACATTTGGTATATGCATGGATTTTTTTAAAAATTAAAATTCAAGTGACCGAAACATATATTTTGTTAATTTCTTATGAGATTGAAATGGTTTCTTGCTAAAATCATCTTTGATTTCAAGTTTGAATCATTCAACTGTTTTGAATGTTCATTTACTTTCTTAGATGAACTTCCAAATTTTACAAGGACACCAAAAAATTTATTTCAAAGGCATAACATTTGTATATATATAAGAAAAGTGTCTATGACGTGTTCGTGAAATACAAAATTTGTTCCCATGAAATAAAAATAATAATTACGTAAAAGAAAAACAATTACACAATTGCCCCACAGTCATGCATTTTAGACAATGATGGGCATTATATCGCATTTCAAGCCCTCACCACATGATGCGCATAGGGGTTGTGGACACCTTCATCTCTCGCCCATTGAGAAAATCATATCCTCTCCCACGCTCTTTAAAAGGATGGCTTAAGTACAAGAATTGCAACCAAAGTAGCAATGTGTCATTAACGACAATGCCACCCTACAATATTCTCAATCAAGTAACGGAAAACAAACAATTGCTCTTCAGGATCGAAAGCTTTTCATGGAGGTTAATGAAATAAATTTGTAGTGAGAGTTCTACTATGACATTTCAAGTGTTATATGAACTCTACCCTTACGCAAGGTCCGCTCATTTTACGGAAAATCAAAGCATTTTGGAGTGTTTCGTCTCAAATAAAAATACAAAGAAGGCGCATATCGTTGATTATGATGTGGTGGAGGGCATGCGGTGGTTGTCATTAACGGAAGCTCAAGAAGCTCAAAAGATGGGACTAGAGTTGCTTCGAATTAGTGCAGTCAAATGGGAGGAAAATGAGGTTGTCATTTCAATAAAAAAGTCCAGATCGAGGCTTTTCATGCAAGAATCGCACTAGGAAATCCATTATTTTATGAGGAAATCACCGCAAAACATCAAAACCCTCATCTTGTCTTACGAACATACTCAAAAAATCGGTGCGATCAAATGGGAGGACAATAAGGCTGTCCTTTCAACAAAAAGACCATATTGAGGTTCTCTAACTGTGCAATTGCACTGGGAATTCCATTGTTTTATGAGGAAATCTAATTGTAAAACATCAAAACCCTCATCTTATCCTACAAACATACTCAAAAAATTTGGGTATTTAATATGATGGTGGACTTGCCACATATGACATCCGATGAAGCAAACTAGAGACATTGAAGTTTCTTTCCGCAACAAGCTCCCTGTAATGGGTAATTCTTACTTCGACATTCGGTGGATTATTTATGCGGCATGTTGTAATCTCTGGAGGATGGTCTGCTTGAGGAGGGTCTAATCGTGATGAGAATGAAGACCGTAAGGATGACAATAATTACAATGATTATGATGATGACGATGATCGTGAGGAGGATGAACACCATCTGGCATAATCTTCATCATCTTCGGTGTTGTTTTCGTTTTCATCATCATAATCATTGTCATTAGTTTAATGATCGATATAATCATTTTCATCATCACTATCACCATTTTCGTCATCATCATCCTCATCATTATTATCACCATTTACTATTTAATATTCAATTTTAATACTTAATGTGGAAATAACAATAATTATGTTTGTAGTGGTTGTGGTCATCATCGTCATCATTGATGTCATCATTATCATCCTCATTTTCATCATCATCATTATCACCTAATCATTTTCATCATCAATGTCAATGTCATCGCCGTCATCGACGATGATCATGTTAATATGTGAGTACCGATGATCATGATGATGATGAAAAACACAATGATGATGACGATCACGTGATGATAAAGATGACGATCATGACGATGAAGATGATTGTGGACAATGAGGATGATTGTGATGAGGATGAAGACCATAAATATGAAAATAATTACAATGATGATGATGACGACGATGATCGTGAAGAGGATGAACACCATCTAACACAATCGTCATCGTCTTATGTGTTGTTGTCGTTTTCATCATCATCATAATCATTGTCATCATTTTAATGATCGATATAATCATTTTCATCATCATTGTCGTCATCTTCATTATCGTTGTCCTCATCATTATTATCACTATTTACTATTTAATATTCAATTTTAATACTTAATGTGGAAATAACAATAATCATGTTTGTAGTTTTTGTGGTCATCATCGCCATCATTGATGTCATCATCCTCATTATTGTCATCATCATTGTCGCCTTCATCATTATCATCATAATCATTTTCATTATCATCATCAATATTATCATCATCATGACAATGACAACAATGATGATGATGATTGTGTCAATGATGGTGAGTACTGATGATCATGATGATGATGATAAACAAAATGATGATGATGATCAAAACGATGATAAAGATGATGATGGTGAAAAACACAACGATGATGACAATGATCGTGATGAGGATGAAGATCGTAACAATGATGATTACAATAATTACAATGATAAAGATGATGAAAATGATGATGGTGATGATGACGAAAATATTAATATTAATAAGAATAATAATAATATGTGTTGGAGGAGGAGGAGTAATTAGATACCATAGAGGCTATGTTTGTTGCTTATGCAAGTAGCATGGGACATCAATCAAATCATTATGTTAAAGCTCTATCAACATTATGGGGCATTAGACTGGTCAGAGATTGTAATATTTCAAATATAATCATAGAAGGAGATTCCATGAATATTGTAAGTCATTTAAATCGGAGTTCATCCCCCTAGCTAGACAATTAAGGATTTTATTTATGAATCCATAAATATTTGTAAGTCCTTCACAAATTGCAAAATCATCCATTCCTATAGGGAAGGCAATAAATTTGTAGACACACTTGTTAATCATGGGGTTAACAACAAAATGCATATTTGGTTTAATAATGAGAACCTACCTAGTAAGGTACAAAATGCTATTATTAATGACAAGTATGAAAATATACTTGATATCCAAAATAATCGATGAGATGTCCTCCGCATATGTGGGGGTGATAACTCTCCCACGCAAGCTTACCCCCAACATCAAGTACCATATTCCTTCGCACGCTTTCTAGGTGAGTAAAGGCGTTGTTTTTTATTTATAAGGCGGATTGAAGGGACCCATTCTCTTTTAAAAATTGTTCCTAAATACCCAAGATGATAATCTAAAACAACTGGGCCTATATCCTAGATTACAAGCCTATGACATTTAACTAAATAACCAAATACCCATTATTTCCCAACCAGGGATGGAAATAAGTCTTCAATATTACCCATTCAACCTTTTTGTTTTTCTTGTTCTTTACTTCCTGCCACTTACCATTCCCTGTTGTAATTGCTAATGAAAGATCACCAGGATTCGTTGAGGCCAACCGATTTTCCGATAGGGATTCCTAGTCTGAATCTGATTTCGTAGGAGAATGACCCCTTTTCATTCTCGCTAACCACAATAGTCCCTTGAGACTCCTAAGTTGTATCCATCCTCACGCTTTCCATTGCCTTCTCCTGGTACTAGAATTGTATGTCTCCTCCTTAAATTTCATAACTTCCACCATTCGGATCCACAACACCCCAACCACGAGGTGAGGTCAAGCCATGCTTCTTTAGTAACTTCTTATTCACTGGACAAGATGCTTGCAGATGGCTGGGATTTCTGCAATTTCTACACTGAAATTTTGTGTTTTCGTAATGCAAGGGTTGAGAATTGTGGAAATTTCCAAATTTTAGATTTATTTGATCCGCAACCCTTTACTCAGATCAACTTCTACACAAATGCGAGCGAAAGAACACATGCCCGCATGGGTTCGTCTAGGTCTTCTTTTAAAAACCTGCCCAAGACATTACCAATGTCTTCCAAGTGCATACCACAAATGCAAAGGAAGATTGGGAAGTCTCACCCAAACCGGTGTTTTGGAAATTGAAAGAGAATTGGGATCAAATTCTGGGAACCAAGGAGTCAAAAATAGACCGCGTTACCCCAGAACCATGGCCCATCAACCAAACACTGCTGGTAATCCTCCACCTCTTTAAAATGAACAACAAAAAACCTCTGGAACAAAGGAAAATCTCACATTTATCTCGTCCAATTTTGAAAAATCCATTGGTATAACTTTGTAGAGGAAGGCCATAAGTCATGAAGCGACCTATTATGGCGTCACGGGATAGATTCTAGTAATACTCCTCCACCTCCGAAACTTTAACGACCAACGAAGGAATTTCATCAGCGAGATCCACCAAATATGGCTGATTACTTGGCCCATTACCTTCGGTTTTACCCAGGGAAAATTTGAATGTGATCCAAGGTTTAATATTCCCACAACCCAGGTCGCCACCCCTTAGTAGACCCATTGTTTTGCACCACTAAATACCCCAAAGCATGCCCAGTCATCGTCTTCTCTTTTCCTCTACATAGTTTCAAGTTAGGGCATGAATTTCACCCTTCCCTAGATTCCAAAACACCTTCCCCAGGGGCCCGAATCCCTCCTAAGGCTCCATCTCCATTAAGCACAAACACCCCACTAATTCTTTGCTCCCCCTCGCTGCACCCAATCAACTTTGTTTGCGGTCTTCGCGCAAGCTTCTCATTCACCGTCATTGCTCCTACAAGAACTGATGTTCTTAATGGAAATAATATTATTCTCGACAATATAATTTAATAAAACATTTCTCCACACTATCGAGTAAAGGCGTTATTAAGAAGCGGTTTTGGGGCAGAAATATTGCCATTTTGAACCGAAACAAAAATCCGGTAGTGGCAAGAGATATCGTGGGGAGTCTTGTGTCAAGTAGAGCTTACTTTTGACTTGACATGGAAGGGGGATGAGGTGCTATGGAACTATTTGTAGATTGGAGGGGTTTCCAACCTCATTGAAAGGATCCAAGGACATGATCAACATGTCTCCCTTTAGTTTGTTATAGGTTGAAAAAATAGGATGGTGGCATATGGAGAAAAGACCGTCAATGTCACATAAGAGCTTATTGTAGAAATCATTGGCTTGAGCATGGAAGGAAATCGATTCTTCATCAAAAGAATTGACAAGAATACAGAGGCCAAAAATTTCTTGGATGAGGGTGAAGAATTGGAGTTTGTCACTATTGGTATCAAGGTAGCTTCAATTCCAACCCCGTTTGATGAGATTGCAAAGATGATGGTTAGATATGTTACGCTGGAAGGAAGGTACATAACAATTCTCTTAAGCACCTTGTATTTTTGAATCATTTTAGAGAAATATGAAAATTTGTTTCCCTCATTTCATTTTGAACTCTTTAGAACACTCAATTTTAGAGGTCCAAAATCACACCCACGTCATTCCCCTTCATCAAGGCATCATTTTTCTTCTTCATCGGCATTGCCTTTCTCAGAACCCGACTATCCCTTTAGCCCCTGCCTCTCCTAAACTTAACCCTACCCCTAATCCCACCATACATATCCCCACCAATCTTATGGGTCAAAGAGAAATCGGATAAAAAAAAACCCTTGTATCCCCTTGATCACCCTTTTCCCCCAAAAAGAGTTATGTATCAAAAGGAACAAAGACCTTGAATCAACTAAAAACCTACTTAATATTGGTAACCCTAGGCAAAGTAGTTCTACTTTGGAGAAGGATGGGGATTTAATGCAAATGATTGGTAAGATTGAAAAGGAATTGCAGGCCCTAAAAGGAGAAACGAATCAGCTATAAAAAATAAGGGAAAAGGAAAATGGAGGAGGGATCTAGTCTTGCTGAAAGCCAAATTTAAGAAATTTACAAAAACTCAACTCCCTTGATAATAGGATGGTGAATGTTAGAAGTAGACAAGATTTCACCATCTCAGCTCTCAAAGTTGTTTATAATTTTATGGAACAACATGTTAAGAGTGTTTGCATGTTAAGCAACATTCCTGCAAATATATGGGAGGAGGGACCAACACGAGATCAAATTTTTAGCCAAGTGGATAAGAATAACCCCTCTCAGGTTACAGCTATTACACTTTACAATTCCCTATAGATAGTGAGGACAAAAATCGACAGAGCATCCAAGTGACAATACAATCTTGCGAAGTTTGGTTGATTATTTACTTCTCGATTGCTATTTTTGTTGTTGTTTTGTTCTGTTTTGGATCTTTTTGTGCGGTGTTTGAACTACAATCTGGACTATCATGTAATATCTTGATTTTGATCACTCTTTGGTATGTTTTTATTATGATATATGGATTTTGAGCCTTTTTTTGTACAAGGGTATAATCCCTTTCAAAAAACTATTTGCCAATAATACAAAAAAAAAAATTGATTACAATATTAATATTAATACCAATAATAATCTATATTTTTAACAATGTTATTATTAATAATTTATGTTTATATTATAAATTGCAAAAATATGATTAAAAAATCTTAAACTAAAAACATGTAAAACAATGACAATGACAATGGTGTGATAATGGCAAATGAGAATGACCTTGACCAGGAAGATGGAGATCATAATGATGGGGATAATAATGAAGATGATTAAATTGATCATGACAATGATGACAATGACTAAGATTACAATGAAAAAACAACAATGCCAAAGACAATGACGATCATGATGATGCAATCATCATCATCATGACAATGATGATGACTACGATGATCATGTCAATTATGGTGAGTAATCGATGATTATGATGATGATGACAAATAAAATGATGATGACGATCACAATGATAATAAAAGCGATGATGATAATGATGATCATAATGGTGATGGTGATCATGATCATGACAATGATGATGATGACGACGATGATTGTGATGAGGATGAAGACCATAACGATGACAATAATTACAATGATGATGACGATGAAAATGATGATGGTGATGATGACGAAAATATTAATATTAATAAACTTATAATAATATTATTTTTTTGAACTATTAATATTAATTCTAATAGTAATATATACATTTAACAATATTACTATTAATAATTTATGTTTATATTATAAATTGTAAAAATCGATTCAAAAACCCTAAACCGTAAAACATACAATAATGACGATGACAATAATGTGATAATGGTGGATGCGAATAACCATGATCGGGAAGATGGAGATCATAATGATGATCATACTAGCGAAGATGATTAAATCGATCATGATGTAATGATGACAATGAATAAGATTATTGTGAAGCGACAATGATATCAAAGATGATGAAGATCGTGATGATGCGAGATGAGGAGAATAATGACGATGATCACAATTATGATGAAGATAACCACGATGATAAGGATGATATTTGTAATGTCTATTACTATTACTATTTATATAATAATAATAAAAACAACATTAATATTAATGTTCTAAGTCGAAGGTTTCAAATATGTTGCATGCGTCGATGGCTTCTCTCTCAAGAGGAGGTTGAGAAGTGCAGAGGAGCCGCTAGGCCCATGAATATGCATGTTGGCATTTCATAAACCAATAAAATGATTCACACTATATGAAATGACAATTTATCTTGAAAGATTTTCCTAAGGAAATTAAAACATCCCTTTTTGTTGTAAAATGTAGTTTGTATATTTTAATTATCGGTTTATGGTAGAATAACTTATGTCGGAGTTCAACATTGCGCTTGATTATTCCTACCATCCTCTAACCTCAGACGTTAGAATTTTTACATTCCATAGATGATCATATTCGCTATTTCTCTCCTCATGTTTATATCTTCTTTAATCCTTCACTTTTTCCATGGTATTGCTTACATAGCCATTTTTGGCATTATTTTTACCTTACTCTTACAAAAGGTATTTACTTCACAATTTTTCTTCTATACATCGAGATGCATTCCTATAAGATGGATTGTCTATTTCTCAAGAAGGAAAGGTTATTCGAGAGAGGGAATTTTCTTGACATTTGTCACTTATTACCTGGGAGAAATGATAAAAATGTAATAAACCTTTGTTTTGTGCACATTTAGTATATGCATGGATTTTTACAAAAAATAAAATTCAAGTGACCAAAACACGTATTTTGTTAATTTCTTATGAGATTGAAATGGTTTCTCACTGAAATCATTTTTGAATCATTCAACTATTTTGAATGTTCATTTACTTTCTTAGATGAACTTCCAAATTTTACAAGCACACCAAACAAATTATTTCGAGAGGCATATACATTTGTATATATACAAGAAAAGTGCCTATGATGTGCCCGTGAAATACAAAATGTGCTCCCATGAAACAAATAATAATAATTACATAAAAGAAAAACAATTACAAAATTTCCCCACAACCATGCATTTTGGAGAAATGATGGGCATTTCAACGTATTTCAAGCCTGCACCACATGATGGGCATTGGAGTGGTGGGCACCTTCATCTCCGCCCATTGAAAAAATCAGATCCTCTCCCATGCTCTTTAAAATGATGGCTTAAGTACAAGAACTGCAACCAAAGTAGCAACGTGCCATTAATGACAATGTCACCCTACAACATTCTCAATCAAGCAACAAAAAACAAACAATTGTTCTTCAGGATCGAAGCTTTTCATGGAGGTTAATGAAATAATTTTGTAGTGAGAGTTCTGCTATGATGTTTCGAGTGCTATACAAACTCTACCCTTACGTAAGGTTCATTCATTTTACAAAAAATCGAGAGTGTTTTGGAGTGTTTTTCTCTCAAATAAAAATAAAAAGAAGGTGCATATCATTGATTATGATGTGGTGGAGGGCATGCGATGGCTGCCATTATGGAAGCTCGGGAATTTGAGAAGATGGGGACCGGAGTTGCTTCAAATCGGTGTAGTCAAATGGGAGGACAACGAGATCGTCATTTCAACAAAAATTCAGATCGGGGCTCTGATGCGAATCGCACTAGAAAATACATTCTTTTATGAGGAAATATGACTAAAAACATCAAAACCCTCATCTTGTCGACAAACATACTCAAAAAATCAGTGTAGTCAAATGGGAGGACAATAAGGTAGTCATTTCAACAAAAAGACCATATCGAGGCTCTCTTATTGTGCAATTGCCTTTGGGAATTCCATTGTTTTACGAGGAAATTTGACTACAAAACATCAAAATCCTCATCTTATCTAACAAACATACTCAATTTTTTGGGGTTTTAATATGATGGTGGACTGCCACATATGACATCCCAACGAAGCAAACTAGAAACAATGAAGTTTCTTTCCGCAGCAATGAGCTTCCTACAACAAGAAATTCTTACTTCGACATCCGGTGGAATATTTATGTGGCATGTTGTAATCTCGGAGGAGGGTCTACTAGAGCGAGGTCTAATCATGATGAGGATGAATACTGTAATGATGATGATAATTACAATGATGATTATGATGACAATGATCGTGAGGAGGATGAGCACCATCTGGCAGATTTGTCATCGTCTTCGGTGTTATCATTTTCATCGTCATAATCATTGTCATCATTTTAATGATCGATATAATCATTTTCATCATCACTTTCGTCATCTTCTTCATCATCGCCCTCATCATTATTATCACCATTTGCTATTTAATATTCAATTTTAATACTTAATGTGGAAATAACAATAATTATGTTTGCGATGGTTGTCATCATCGTCATCATCATCATCATCCTCATTGTCATCATCATCATTATTGCCTAATCATTTTCATCATCACTATCATTGTCATCATCATCATTGATGATGATCATGTTAATTATGGTGAGTACTAATGATCATGATGATGATGAAAAACACAACGATGATGATGATCACAACGATGATAAATATGATGACAATAATGATGATCATGCGATGACAATGATTGTGACAATGATGGCGATGATGCGAAGATGATTGTGATGAGGATGAAGACCGTAAAGATGACAATAATTATAATGATGATGATGACGATGATGATCGTGAGGAGGATGAACACCATCTAGCACAATCATCATCGTCTTATGTGTTGTTGTCGTTTTCATCATCATAATAATTATTGTCATCATTTTAACTATCGATATAATCATTTTCATCATCATTTTCGTCATCTTCATCATCATCGTCCTCATCATTTTATCACTATTTACTATTTATTATTCAATTTTTAATAATTAATGTGGAACTAACAATAATTATGTTTGTATTTTTTGTGGTCATCGTTGTCGTCATTGATGTCATCATCATCATTATTGTTGTTGTTGTCATCATTATCATCATCAACATCATCATCATGACAATGGAAACGATGATGATGATGATTGTGTTAATGATGGTGAGTAGTGATGATCATGATGATGATGAAAAACACAACACCGATGATGATAAAAATGATGTTGATAATGAGAATCATGAAGATGACAATGATGATGATGACAATGATCGTGCGAGGATGAAGATTGTAACGATGACGATTACAATAATTACAATGATAATGACGCGATGAAAATGATGATGGCGATGATAAAGAAAATATTAATATCAATATTACTAAGAATAATAATAATATTTTATTTATAATATTAATATTAATGTAAATAATATTTAACAATATTATTATTAATAATTTATATTTATATTATAAATTACAAAAATCGATTGAAAAACCCTAAACTGTAAACATGTACAACAATGACGATGACAATGATGTGATAATGGCAGATGAGAATGACCTTGACCAGGAAGATGGAGATCATAATGACGAGGATAATAATGAAGATGATTAAATTAATCATGAAAATGATGACAATGACTAAGATTACAATGAAAAAACAACGCCAAAGACACTAATGATCATGATGATGTAATTGTCATCATCATGACAATGACAATGATGATGATGATGATCATGTCAATGATGGTGAGTATTGATGATCATGATGATGATGACAAACACAACGATGATGATGATCACAATGATAATAAAGATGATGATGATGATCGTGACAATGATGATGATGATGATGATGATTATGATGAGGATGAAGACCGTAACGATGACAATAATTACAATGATGAAAATGATCATAACGATGGCACGATGAAAAATATTAATATTAATAAACTTATAATAATAATATTTTTTTGAACTATTAATATTAATACTAATAATAATATATATTTTTAATAATATTATTATTAATAATTTATGTTTATATTATAAATTGTAAAAATTTGATTCAAAAACCCTAAACCGTAAACATGTACAACAATGACGATGACAATGATGTGATAATGATGGATGAGAATAACCATGACCAGGAAGATGGAGATCATAATGGTGAAGATGATTAAATCAATCATGATGTAATGATGACAATGAATAAGATTATTATGAAATCACGGCGCCGAAGGCGATGAAGATCATGTCAACTGCACAGATGAGGACAATAATGACGATGCTCACAATTAAGATGAAGATAACCACGATGATAAGGATGATGTTTGTGATGCCTATTACTATTACTATTATATAATAATAATAATAATAATAATAATATAACATTAATAATTATTGAAATAATAATAATAACAACATTAATATTAATAACAATTATAATAATGATAATAATAATAAGAGTTTTTAATGTTTTATAAACCCTAATAACAATATCAATTTAATGTTTTATATTAATTATATTACATTAATATTAATAACAATAATAATAATTATAATAATAATATTTTTATTTCTTATAAATTGTAATAATAATATTGATATTAGTAGTAAGATTAGTATTGGTGATGATGTCAATGATGACAATGATGATGATGTTTTTGGTGATGGTGGTGATAATGATGACAAGGATGATGATGATGACGATTATGACAATGATCAACAATGACAAAGACGGTCTAATCACTATGATGATGAAGATAAAGACAATGACAATGATGATGATGACGATGAACACCAATGAACTACGTGGATGGGGATCCTTATTATTAATAATATGAGTCTCAAGTCACCAATTTAATAGGTTCTATCAAGGTCATTCATGCATGAACTAAATTCATGCCTTCTTTTCCTGACTTCATTTTTGGTATCATTTTATGTATAATGCAACTCCTGTGGCTGCTACTAGCATACCTATATTATATGAACATATGTAAAATATCTTTGAGAGGTATAGGCGTTTATACCTTTTGGCCTATTATACCATGTTTTGATTGATTTTTATATAAATGGTAAATATATCTTTGAGAGGTATACGCACCTATACCTCTCGACATATTTTACATATATTTATATAATATAGGTATGCTAATATTAAATGTTTTATACATTACGTTTGAGAGAATGAATTTTTATGTAAATGAATTATTTATACTAGCATACATATCTTTAAAAATCTCCGTAAAATATGCCAAAAGGTATCATTCTTGAACCACCTCTCGGTATATTTTACATAGATTTTTTTAAGATATATATGCTAGTTAGTCGTTAAATTGCATGATTCCAGTGTTTGTGTCCATGTCAATTGTTGATCCAAATTAGGTGTTGATACATTTTTCGACTTTTAATGATCCAACTCTTCTTTATGTTTCTCAATATATCCTTTGCTTTCTCCTCCCTTGTTCCATCTCCTAGGACTCTACATCTAGAATGACATCAACATTCATGGGACCACAAGAAATGTTAATGAACTTCATGGGCCCTTGGTGTGGCAATTTTGGCTTGCAAGCAAAAGACCCTCTTTGTCGTTTTTGACCATTTGATGTTATTTTTGGTGTCAATAAAATCTTAATTTGAATGCAATTTATCTATAAATAAATAAACATTGTAGTTCATTTGATATTTTAAATTTTAGACACAAGAGAATGATAGAACATCCATTTATTGTTTGCATAAATCTTATAAGAACTTGTAAGCATTCTAGATCAATTAATCAATCATTAGAGCATGTTGCTTACACCTTAAATTTAAACAAGAGTCACATAACAACATGTTCTTGCCTTTTATTGTTATATGATTTTATTTGTTTTTTATTGGGTTTAAATTGTTATAACTTGGCGCAAGTATTATGTCTAGTTGTTCATTAATTTATTTTAGGATTATGGCACTTTTACAATTTAGAGTTAGTTACATTAAATGTTGTTGTGTCCTTCATGTAATACGTTGAGAAAGTGAATATTAGGAGAGAGCAAGAGTGGAGTGACAAGAAAGGAACAATTTTTTTAATTTGGGGAAGGAAGGAAGCTTATGTGGATCTAATTTTCTTTAGGAGTATCTTTCTTGGAACCTACTTGAGTTGAGATGATGGCGTAACAACTGGGCTCTTTCTATCCTCAATCATTTCTATTTCCTCAAGACCAATGGCCTCAAACAAATTGTTGACCAAAACATCCATTTTCTTTTAGAGATCACATCGGTGAAGCATATGGCCACATGATGTTGGCTATGAAGAAGAAACGACCTTTCACAATGAGACCATTCCAAAACAAGCCATTCCCTAGAGGCACCAATAGAATTGAACCCCCTACAAACAACCTCTTTCCAAAAATAATCTTGGATTTCCTTAATTTTCTCCACACTCATCTTGGTCTCTTGGATCATGTGGATATTAAAGAAATGGAGTGAGCAAGAGCAAGAGTGAAAAAATGGGCTAATAGGCGTTGGCAACCAAGAGGTGCGATGGAAGTAGTTGCTTATACTAACTCTTTTTTTGTGGTCTCCATGTATCTCAAAGAAGATTCCACCAATATTCTAGCTGCGGAAATGTGGTTCATGGGACGAGGCTCTTATTTTAGTTCGAGTTGGAAGCTAGGTTTTAAGCCTTTGGACTCTTGAATGAGAGAATTTCAGTCTAGTTTGATTACAAGCCTACCATTAGAATACTAGGAAGTAGAAATTGTTAAAGGAATAGTTAAGTGGTTAGGGAACTAATTGCGATCGATCCTACTACCCATGTCAAAACAATATTGTTACATGCTTGCTTTTGTGTGAATGTTTTAATGGATAGATAACTCCCAAGGAACAATACCTTTTGCCAAATAGGGTGATCATAAAAAAATTTGACTATGAGCCAAGCCCCTATTGTGCTCTTCTTGTTTCAAAGTAGGTCACAATCAAAATCATGTCCCAAATCCAAAGAGACTAGATCGACTAAGGTGTATGAGGTCAAGGAAGGAATCAATAAGAGGATGGAAGCAGGAAAATGCCAAATGGAATCAGGAGAAACATCTAAGTCCACTCCCCCTCTCCGAGTTAAAGGAGTTAAGCAGAGTGAGTAGATTATTGTGGATATCAAAGTAAATTTTGAATAGTATGTATCTACGGCCAAATTAAGGAATATCAAAGTGAATATTAGGATATGGAATAAAGAGATTTTTGGGAATATTTCTATGCAATATGTCGCAATATATTCAAGGCCATTGGTATTGAGGAAATAGAAATGGTTGAGGTGTGAAGAGCCCAATTGTTACACCATCATCTCAACCCAAGTAGATTCTAAAGAAAGCTACTCTAAGGCGGATTTGATTGGAATATCAAAGTGAATATTAGGAGATGAAATAAAGAGTTTTTTTGGGAATATTTTCTTACAAAAAGTAAAGTGTTAACAAACTTGAGATTTCTTGAAGAACTTTTGGAATTAGGGGTGTGGAGCCTACAAGACAAAGAAGAGGAGAAGCTTTTGCTTTATAAATTTCACAATCTGCTTGCTAAGGAATAAATATATTGGAAACAGAAATCGGGGATAATTTGGCTTGAGGATGATGATAGAAATACTAAGTTCTTCCATGTCTTTGCTACCACTAGAGCTAACAAAACCATAATTCAAGAAATTATCAAATAGAATGGTACTCTAGCTCTTTGAAGAAGGTGAAATTTCAAATACTATCATCGATTACTTCCAAAGTTTGTTAAGGGAACACAAGCTAATGAACAAACTATAGAAAACAATCTCAACTTTGTTTGACAAAGTGATTAATGTGAAGGATAACAAGGATATCCTCATGATTCCTAGTAAAAAGGAAATTAAAGCTATTGTGTTTCTTATGGAAGGAGATAAGTCCCCTGGACTTGATGGCTTCTAGGCTTTCTTCTTCCAACTATATTGGGAAATGATAAAAAAGTAAGTGGTGCAAGTTATTGAGAACTTCTTTAAACATGGTATCTTTGCTTAAACGGAGTTAACCATACCTTTATTGATCTAATTCCTAAAATTTTTGTGCCAAAGATCTTAAGGACTTTAGGCCTATTAGCATATGTAATGCCCTATATAATATATGTTCTAAAATCCTTGCTTTTAGACTAAAGGAGATTCTTCATAAGATCATCTCTCCCAATCAAGGTGTCTTTGTCCCTAATAGCCAAATTTTAGACAACATTATAGACATCCATGAAACTTCCCATTCTGTGGAAAAATCTAGTCAGGAAGCTATGATGGTGAAACTGGATATGCATAAAGCCTATGACAAAATCTCATGACACTTCTTATGTCTTATTTTGGAGAGGTTGGGCTTTAATCCTAATGATTCAAGAATGTACTTCTACGCCCTCTTTTCAATCATTATGATTGGGAAACTAGGTTTTTTCAAGTCTGAAAGGGGATTGCATCAGGGGACCTCCTTTCTCCTTTCCTCGACATTATTGTTGTTGAATCCCTCAGTCGGTTATGACAAAAAGATAATATGGATAGAAGACTTAAGGGCATCAAAGTGGTTAATGGGATTGAAAACCTATGCCTAGAACAATTTTTTGATGATCCTTTTCTCTTGGGACAGGATGATGTTAATGAAGCTAGAGCCTTCAAAGAAATTATTAATGATTATGAGGATGTCTATGGACAACTCATCAACTTCCACAAAAGCTCTTGCTTCTTCATAAATGTTAGCCATCAACAATAAAAAAGATTGGTTGATATCTTGGGATGCAAAATTAAAATTTTTCCCGATAGTTATCTTGGGATGCCTCTATGTGGAAGTAAATTGTCACAAGAAACTTGGAATCCTCTTATTGAAATGTTCCAAAAAAATGGCTTTGTGGAAGGGTGACCTTCTCACTCAAGATGGAAAATCTCAACTGTTATAGAGTTCTCTACAAGGGGTTATCATTTATATAATGTCTATTTTCAAAATTCTTGCCAAAGTTAGGATGGCTATTGAAAGAATACAAAAATATTCGTATGGTCTAATCGAGGAAAAAATCAGAATTCCCTTGATTGCATGGGAGAAATTTACCAAACCAAATAAGTGTGGGGGCTTAGGTCTTAAGAATATTCAGGTCATTAATGAAGCTTTAATAGCTAAAGTAGGAAGGAGATTCTATAAGGAACAAGAGCTGTGGGTGGAAATTATTCAAGTAAAATACATGCAAATTGTTGGTAGAATGAAGGTTTTTTTCTCTAAAGTTGAACTTCTTAAAGGTTCTATATTTTGGAACAATCTTTCCCATGCCAGTATTTTTATCCTTAAAGACATGCTTTGGAATCGGGGATGGCAACAACATTCATTTTTGTGATTATTTGTGGCTAGGTAATATTCCTCTAGGCGAGAATGGAACCTTAGGTATTCCTCAAACATTACTATTATCGGGAAAAGGGTGAGTTTGTTATAGACTATTGGGTTTTTAACCAGCATGAGCCTAGTTGGGTTTCCATCCTTCCTCCTCTAGGTTACTGATGGCTTAGAAATATCCTTTCTAGAACGAATTCTAATCTAAAAAATTGATTCATCCCTAATGAGACTCGGTCAAGATGAGTTGATATTGTTTCAATAAAATCTAGACATTTTATTAAAATCTAAAAGCAATGATTGCTACAAATGATATATAATGAAATACATATGTTATGCAATTTATTTGATTTATTTATGAAAGTAAATACAAGAGATAGGGAACTTACCTTGATTTTGCTTATCTCAAAGTGTGTATGGACTGGAGAATGTGATAGAATAGAAACAAAGACTATTGTAATCCCACTCGAGAAAAATGTAGAGGTTCTTGAAAATCTTGGACATAGATACATGGAAAGGGACAGGGGGTGCCTACGGGTGCCCTAGACTTACAGTGGGCGTCATAGATTGTGGATAATCTCTAGATATGGTTTCACACTTGTTCACCACTGATCTCATGAAAGTCGCACTTTGATTGTGGGAGTACCTGTAAATATGCAACACAAATATCCTCTGCAAAACCCTAAAAAAGACATCAAATCCTAAAAAAGAAAGATGCAAAATGAGGGGTTAAAGCTGTCCTCGATTTTCAACTAGTGAACTTACGGTGAGCATTGCACTACATATCAGAACCAATGTATTGCTATATGCTTGTGTGTGCAATAATTCTCCTTGGTTTCCCTTGCGTCGATGACACCAAGATAACAGGTAGTAGCTAGATAAAATGTAAATGTGTGGGATGGAAAAATGAAGTTCCTCTTCCTATGTAGTGTGTATGTAGAAAAATTCATCCAAAAGCGGTCCCTCGAGTTATTGAGATAGATATCCATTGATAAGAATTGTTTTCCATTATAATGGTATGTATGTTACATTTATATAGGGATATCTTACTTGAATTTTGACACTAATTACCCGACATGACGACTAGTACCTCAGGATATGAGTGGGAAAACTGAAAAGACTGACCTAAACTGTCAAAAATAAGATCAACGATAAAGAGGACACGAGAGCATATAATGGATAGGAGTGCATGGGTGCTAGTGTCTAGTCTTGGGCGCTAGTGTCCAAAGACAATTGTTGAAAAATGTGTGAAGACTGAGAGACAGAGATCACTTTGTGACCTAGCTAGAACTAAGTGTATGGGTGAAAAGTGTGAAAGATAAAACTATAGAAACAAGTAAGACAAACAGACAGACTAGATAATGGGCCATTAGTGAACACTTTTATTACGCAAGATCCATATATAAAACAACATACTTGGTGGTATAGTAAATGTTAGTAAGTGCGTGATTTTTTGTTTAAATTTTCCCCCCTTTTATGTTATTTGATGAAATTAAAGTAGTGTAAAGGAAGTAAGGAACATACTTGAGAAGATTATGGAGAATCCATGTTATGGAAGTACGTGCACATGTTGTAGAAGTACGCGTAAAATAAGAACATATAGTGTGGCAAACCATGGATCGACATTTCAATCCATATGGCGTAAAGAGACATGGTGAACCGTTATGAGGAGCATTAAGTGAGATTGATGATTTCAATTTTGGATGATTGGAGATTTTATTATTGTCGCTGATGGAGATTTGTTGGGGGTATGGAGTGATCGGTTCTCGACTCTATATTTGTGTGTGTGAAAAAATGGGAATTTAGGCATTCTATTGCTAGAGGAAGAGTGTAGGGAGAGAGGTCTAGTTTTACCCTCTAAATTTAACTACATCCTCAAAAGGTTTAGCTGTTGCAAATGGACAAAAGACCAAATTTGTTCATTTCGATACTTTTTGATCAAATGTGAATAACCCATATAGGAATAGTATAGGAAAGGAAATGATGTCTCATTTCCCCCACTCCAAGGGTGCCGTGGTATGTATGAGATGGCTTCCATGTTAGGTCATCTGGAAGTGATAGAAAATGTGGAGATAACTTCCCATGTTAGGTCATCTGGGAAAGTGATGATGTAACTCCCAAGTTAGGTCATCTGGGAGGAAAAATGTGTTGTGTTGTGTCGATTGATTGATGTGATTTTGAATAATGAAAGATTTGCTATTGAGATTTGAATGTGTTTTATTGATTAATCCTAGAGATATTTTACACTTGTTGCCCCAGATTAGGTCATTAGGGGAATTATGTGAAAATGGCGTGAATTGTTGCATGATGTATGAGAATTTTTTTGATAATGATGAATTAAAAATGTGAAATAGTCATGTAAGCAAAGGTGTGGGGAATAATGGGATGACCTTGATTGTATTCCCCCTTTCGGTGAAAGGTAGAGTGATAATGAGAATGAACATTGATCTAAAAGTTGACATAAATATGTCTAATGCGCAATATAGTAGATGTCGTAAAGTTGAGTGTATATCGAGTTGAATATGTATCAAGGAGGAATATAGTGTTAACATAATGTTTTCGATATGATAACAGGTGGAGTTTTGAAGATAATGACTCAAACAAGACAAGAATCAAAGTAGTTATGCTCAAGATATGATTGAAATCGTGTGATGGGTAGTAGTTGAGAGAATAAGTGTGAATAGTGACTATAACGAGGTAGGCAATGGAGAATTACTATAAATAATAATAGGAAAAGTGAATAGGTATTTCATTTGATCATTGTGTGAGTGTGATTTTGAGCTCTGAGTGTGTGAAGATCTGCAAGTGAGAGCACCATGATTGAGTCAATTTGAGATGGTGGCGATAGTTGTGGCATCATGTACAATAGTTGAGCTAGTAAATGTGAATTTTTCAAAAATTGTGTTGGATTGGGTTGTTTTTCATGATTTTTTGTGAATTTTTGGTTTTTAATTTTGTTGGCATTTTGACACAGGCAAGAGCGGAAAGGTGCTAATGACCTTCGGACACTAGCTCTCAAGAATGGGCATTAGTGACCTATTGCAGGGTGCCGAGTCCGATCTTGAGTGCTTAGCGACCCGAAAGTCTTAGGTTGATCCCATAATGTTGTAAATGTGAAAAATGTTGTTTGTTGATATTATTGGTAGGTGCTTTTGCATGTATATGATGTACTAATGTCGTGTTTGTTGTTATTTTTGTATTGTGCAGAGAGATATTCATTCGAGAGAGTTCTATGGTGGTCGTCATTTGAGTACATTGTTGGGAATGAGGTTGTTAGATGGTGAGTGGGACATTATAGACCGTGACGACTTGTGGCATATAGTGAGGATGGGGATGTGCGCCATAATATTTCTATGATCACATATTTGTGTGAGAGATCATGTGCAAATACTTACATATTTTGGTTGCATCTTGGAGAGATGACCACCACTTTAGAGGATTTATATCGTATACGGGATTGCCTATTATTGGTGAGAGGGTATAGGTGATGGCCATAGATGACACATAGAGATAGATGAAGCTGTTATGCAAAGTAATTTACAGGGACCCGAGTGCATCTTGAGCTCCATATCGTCTTGATGCTATATTGAGGTCGGGGGTTACTGCGATGCGGAAGTTTATAATGATTTTTATTACTTCTTGATTCTGCAATAGAGGGTGGTGGTGTGGGTATATTGTATAATATGCATGATATTTATCAGCATATAGAGGAGGATGGGATGAGATATGGATGGGTACGATGTGTATTAGCCAATTTGTACAAACATTTGTATAGATTCACGGAGGAGGAGTATGGGGGTGGGCTAGGAGCCACCACTTTGTTACATGTGTGGACATACGAGCATCTTGCTATACTAAGGCCACTTGGTGGGCCATAGAAGAGTGGGCTAGACCTAGTATATTTGTTGAGCGGTGGGTAGGTGTACGAGGTAGGAAGATGAACACTGATACATATAGATCTATGTTAGATCACATGGGGCTGTAATGCCTCCTCTTATTATAAAAAAATAAAAATTAAAAAAATGAAATAAAAGAATTAAAATTAAAAGCCCGTGATATTCTTCTTGGGGCGGTTAGGGAAAAACGGAAGGAGGGCGAGAAAGCTCAAAAGCGTGGCGTTAGGGTTTTATCGTTTTGGTTTTTGGAAGGGGCGAATTTGGGAAGGGCGGCGCGCATGGCGAGACCACAACTGGCTGTTTTCAGCATCCTCCCAAGCCACGCCACACACCTGCGTGGGCAAATCAAAGCACATTGGAGAGAGGGTTTTGACAGATGTTGTAGTCGCATATGCTTGGGTGGGTGCCGTTTCAGGTTTTGACCAAATGAAAGAATGAAACAGCTCTCATGGGATGCGAGTTTTGCAGTGAACAGAAGTCATGGTTTCCTCACAAGATAGTCACGTTGTCCCCGTATGTAGTAACTCCAACCCAATCAGTTTACATTTGCAGCGAATCTCTAGCCTGTGTAAAAAAAAAAATGTGGCAACTTGGAGCAGGGTATGAACAAAAGAATCGATTTTTTGTAAGTGTCTTAGTTGTTATTCGTGAAAATGTGGAAGTGTTTTCAGGGCATGTGAACTGTTTGATAGAATGCCTCAAAGAAATGCGGTCTCATGGAGTGCCATGATTGCGGGATATGCACAAAATGGTTTTGTTGAAACTGCATTGGAACATTTCAAGTAAAATACGGTTGGCAAGTTTGAAGCCACACCCCACAACCTTTGTTGCTATCTTCCCAGCTTGTGCCAAGATGGGAAAATTATAACAGTAGCGCATGGACATCCATCAAAGCATCATGGAAAGATAATATTTTTAAATGTCTTGTCAGGTGCCCAGATAGGCATGTATGCAAAATGTGAAGGCATACACAACGCATGTGAACTGTTTGACAAAATACCTGAAAGATATGTGGTCTCCTAGACTGCAATGATAACAGGATATGAAAAAAAAATGGGTCTGTTAAAAAGGTGTTTGGACTGTTTGAAAAAATGCCTCAAAGAGATGTGGTCTTATGGAACATACCCTGACCATGTAAGCTTCATTTTTGTTTAATTAGCATTCATCCATGCAGGTTCAGTGCATGAGGGTTGTAAATACTTTGATGGCATGAGTGCCTCTTGTAGAATCATGCCTAGAATTAATCATTATGTTTGCTTGGTGTTTGATGAGCACATGAGAATGTGCAAAAATGTGGAAGCATGCGAACTGTTTGACAATGCCTGAAAGGAATGTGGTTTATGGGCTGCAATGATTGCAGGATGTGTAAAAAAATGAGTTTGTTGAAAAGGCCTTGGAAACTTTCAAGCAAATGCAATTGGTACGTGTAAAGCCAGATTCCACAACCTTTGTCAGCATCCTCCCCACATGTGCAAAAATAAGAGCTTTAGAATAGAGCATGGAAAACCATCAAGGCATAGAAAACAAGATGTTTTTTTTTGCAATGCAACTTCCCTGGTAGACGTGTATGCAAAATGGTGGAGTTGAGGATGCTCGTGAACTGGTTGATGAAGTTCCCAAGCAAGATGCTGAACCGAAGCCTGCGGCTTCAACCGACTTCGTTCTCCAGGCATGGTTCTTCTTCCCTTACCTCTCATAATTCTCATGTTTTAGTTCTCTTTTTGACTAAATAGAATTTTAAATTATTAGGATTTTTAATACAGTTAAATGTCCCTTCAACTCGTTGCAAAACAATAAATTGTCGTGTCATAACTCACGAAGTCATTATAACTCGTCTACTTTAAACCATGAACTATCACCCTCACTTTGAGATGATTTAGAAAACTCTTACCCATCTTGATCGCTCCAATATTGTTTTATCGACTAGACGAATTTGACTCCCCATTGATAAAGTTGACCTTCTCCTTGTTTTAAATAGTTAAATTTTACATTTTTCGGAGACTCACTAAGTACCCTTCGTAACTCTAGAAACGAGATGTGAAGTTTCATTCGTGTACCTTGGTATACAAGGAGTCACCTCGACCTTTGGTTTGACCCGAAACAAACATATGACATCCTTTTGATTCTCTTATAGGAAACCTATTACACTCGGTTTACGCAGAGAAAATTTGTTAAATCTAGAAAGTTGGCTTTCGTTTTGAACCGCCATTTGAAACCTGGATGGAGAAATTTCTTCCCGTCTTCGTAAACCTCTAGTGTTTATACTAGACAATTGCATGGAACATTCAATATAGGAAAAATAACTTTTAGGATAGTTTGGCGAAGCCATTTTGTAGGCCTCCGGTCGTAGTTTGACGAGGTCAAACTGGACCAATTTCGTCTTGTCGCTCCAGAAAACTTGTCGCCGTTTGAAAATGGTTTTCTAGTTCTCAGTCCCGTCGACTCTGATGAATTCTCCTTATATAGGGGAACTAGTAGGAGATGTCTCGTTGCGTGCTCCTCCATCGAACGTCAGTTATGGACGCAGCGATTTTCTGGGCCCTCGAGCTAACTTTTGTCATTTTACAACTGGGTGAACTACGACCAGTGGCCTCGGAAAATTAGCCACCAAACGCAAACCATTCGCTCTTTTTCAATTCCGTCAGTTGTTATGAACTCTTGGTATATCTGGGGACACGTAGAAAGTTGATCGTGGTGTGCATTCTCATTGGAAGATAACTTTTGGAAGCGGTTTCTTAGCCTCTGAGCCCGTTTTGAACGTTTTGTAACTAGTGAGAAAATGTAAAAATAGAAAGCTGCAGGACCCTCGTAGGGTTGCCAAATCACCCTGAAAACTTTTAACACATGTAAATAATTGTTTAAAACACTATAATGTAACTTGTTGTGTGCATTAGAACTTTTGACAAAACGGTGTTTTCTCTCTCTACCCTTCTCTTTCTCTCTCTGGGTACAAAAAAGAAGCAAAATGAAATGTAATGAATACATGTCTCTAAACCTTTTTATTTCGATTGCAAATTGTAATTTTTATCTTATGTAAATGGGAAACTGAAAAATGATAATTATGATTGATTAGGGTGGATGCCATGCCAACGATTTATCGCTGATATCTTGCTCACGTGGTTTTGGCAGGATGAAAGAATGATGACGTAAAGGCGTTGAGTAATTCATTGTTTATTTTTGGTATTATATTGAAAGACTTATTGTTGAAATTGGTAGTATGTAAAAGTCACTAGATTAATAAATGCTTGAGAAATTGGTATTTCTTTCATGGATGTTATTTTGATCCCAAAATTGTTATGGTAAAAGTGGAATACAAATGTCAAAAGGAATTGAAATTTATACCTTGTAGTGAACTTTCATTTTGCAATTATTTGTTTAACAATTGGTGTTGTGTTTCTTACCTTGAAAATGTAATAAAGGAACCTAACCACAACAGTCAACCCTAGTTCAAAATTTGTATATAACTAACCTGCCTATGTAAATCCCTTAGTGTAGAAAACTGTGACCTTCAAACGAACCTTTACACTCGATGGAACATCCTAGTTTAGGAAAATAAGATCCCCGAATGGGTTGATCATCTTAGTAGGTACGTTTAGTGACATTGACATAAACCAGACATATAGGAGCAACACAGTCAAACTCGACTGGGTAAGTAGAGCTAACGCTTCCTTCGTGTCCTAGTGGACTACCTTGTCTTCCGAAGATAGATTTAGAATTAAATTTTCTACATCGAATGAATTTCTTGTGGGATCCAGATGACATCAGGGAGCTAGTAAAATAGTGGTTCTATCACTCAAAATTTTGCTAATAAATAGATCCTCTTAGCTATAGGTGTTATCTTTGGCTAGTGATAATATAGTGCTTTGATCTTTTACGGAGGGTTTATAGGGTGAATATGTTTGAAACCTTAATCTAATCTATAATAGAGCGTAAAGCCCTAAGTGAAAATTGGAATTAAACTAAACCCTAGTTGATTAGGATGTTAACTTGTGGGTAGAAATCTATAATTTAACTCATTGCATACGAAATTGTTTTGAAAGATGTTGGTTTTAGAGAACCTTAGAAAATGAAATCTTGTCCCAAAATCCCTTGTTATGTCATTTATGGCATTAAGGAATAAATAATATTCCTTATGCGGAATCGTGAAATGCAGAGACATGGGATCTTCGTGAACATGGGTCACTTGTGGTTCATGGGTAGCTTATAATGCTTCTAACCATGTACGTCCTTAGATATCAGACAAGTGCTTTCGTAACTCTTTTGTTATAAAACGATGGTAAAAATGCGACCATAATGTGATGTAAAAGTAAAGTGTAAAAAAAAAAGAGATTTCAGGTTAGGGATACTGCCACTCCCGAGTCCTTTTAACTTAATTAAATATCTTTCAGTGTTTCAAAAATTAGGTATTGCCTTGGTGTGACCAAACTTCGAGAAAACAAAAGATTTATAAATATAAATGGAAGTCAATAAGTTATTAAACTTTATTAACTATGGTAGCGAAATAACTATTCCGTGATCGAAGGATGTTCTTGGGAAAAAAGCTATCTCGAATCTATGTCTTCCAAAACCCCAAGATTTCACCTTGACATCACTTAAATTCACTTGTGTAGCAAGGGTAAATTTTAAACATTAAATAAATGTTTGAGAAGCATATTCTTAACATAAGAACAAGATAATTAAGTATTGTATATGTGATTGGAATTGTGCCAAATAAGCAAGTAAGTTATGGAAATTTCCATGATGCATAAAGGAAGCCAACCTAAATGGTCGAACTGCAAAGTAAATGTGGAATGAACTTAAAGTTTCTATAGGTGGAAAAATGAGGAATTTATCCTTGTGAAATAATGTTCTTGGAGGGTTAACCATAACTAAAATACAAATAAAGAAATGATGTGTTGTGGGTTCGCCATTCTTGAAGTCAGGTTCTTGTGGTTGGGTCTCTACTAGCAACCTTCCATTGGGAAAAGTGTAGCGTCAGCATGTATATGGTGTTATCATGTGTCTATGTGATTTGATGACTTTTGTAAGTGTCGTATACGTTGTCGAGTTTTCCTGACTGGGAGTCCTTGTGGCATTTTGTAATGATCAATGTGAGTAAAAATAAATAAATTATCCTGGTATTTTACTGTTGTAATTGTGGGTGTAAAATATGGGCACTACTGAGGCCGAGGGCCATTATTTGGAGGCCATATTGAGACTATAGAGGGTGGTCGGAGGATGTAGTGGAGATTCAATGTATACAACACACTATGTGGTTAGAGGATAGGTTTCATGGGGTCATGGAGCTATTTCAGGGAGAGTGTGTATCCCTCTAGTTTGGCATAACTCAAGATGTGCCCCTAGATCCTCACATATGGGTGAGAGCTACAAGGGCACCAAGGAGGGCTGGAGTAGGACCCGGGGCCCATAGGGCCACAACTATTACCCCCGGGCAAGAGGATTGAGATGCGGCCATAGGGCTAATACATGTAGATGACATAGGCTATACAGAGGAGTATAATGCATAGTGGGCAACACACCGATGGGTGATATTATACCCAATTATTATAGATGTGGTGGGGTACTACCAATAGGATGAGAGGGGCAGATAGTTGTCCAATGTGGGGATGTTGTGGCAGTGGCAATAGGGGAGAGTGAGTATATGTGTATTACTAGTTGTAGATTATTCTTGATTTACTTAGATTTCATCTTCTTATGCATATGAGCTAATGTTATGTTTTGTATGGTTACTGAGGACAACCATCGGTCATTGATTATAGACACTTTGATCCACACCTTGACACAAAATTTTCCCACCGATGTTCTCATTAGAGGTGGGATGCTAGAGTGGGTGGATGCCATTGTGGGTGAGCATGCTCATCTGTTTGATCCAGTGGAAATGGTGGTGGCTACTTGTACCATGTTATTGAGCGAGAGGGATGAGGCATGAGAGGAGACACAATGAGCTAGAGAGGATAAAAATGGATTTCCCTAAGCACAAGATGTATTTACGATTTTGGAGCTACAAGGTCGTTTTGCGAGAGCGATCAACCTGATATGACTTTGTTACGTAGGAAGGTAGAGAGATATAGGGCCACGACCAACAACATAGATTAAGTGGTGAAGCTTCTAGTTCTAGAGCTCCCATAGTTATAGATAGTGATAACAATGATGAGATATGATGTATATGTATGTAGGGGCTTTCCCCCAATGATTGTACTATGTAACTATGATGTTTTGATGATATATAGAAATGGATGATTGTCGTTATTGTATTGTGTTATATTGATGCATTATATTGATATGTGATGTGTGTTGATTTGATTTGCATTGCATAGTTTTTGATGTTGATGAATGGATAATGATGTTTAATTTGATCATAGATAGATAAGTAATGAGATAGTGTATGCGATAATAGATAGTGTATGGAATATATATAATGTGATTGCACCATGTGATGATGCAAAAGTATAGTGTTTGTATGAATAGAGATGATCGTAAAAGTGTATCTAAGCATGTGTTAGTATGATGAAGAAGAGGGGGTGAGAATAGTGATACCCCTAGTGTGTGAATGATAAGGTCCATTTATATAAGACCCCTCAACAGTCAAGAATGAACCGTAAAGCAAGAGTGTGTCATCGGGAAATGATTTGATAGTGTGCGCTAGATAGATAGATCTGTAGACACCTATAATTTGATCAAAGCAATTTTATTACTAACATTGCACTAACTATTCTATTCCCTGCAAATTGATGACACTTCATCAATTAGGATTATTTTCCCCTCAAACTCCTCTTAATTAACTACTATACGTTGATTAAGCCTCCTACCATGCATTTGACCAATAAACCTTCTTATTGGCTAACTCTCACTTCCAAAACATCCAAAATCTATCAAAACCTCCTCCAAATGCTCCCAGAAATCTTCCTAAGCCTACTTGGGATTCTTAATTAACCTTATGTTGATCGGGAAACTTCGTTCTCACGTGGGTGAATGTCGATACTGGAAGCCACTAGCAACTTTGAATGATGGAGGGCTTAGTACCTAAAATGTGGATGTAGATCTATGGGTGCCAAGAAGAGAGATACATGATAATGCCTACAAAAACTCGAACATATATGATTAGATCAAGATATGCAGGGCTTCCCAGACAATTCCGGTTCTAAGAGGCTATGAACTCCCTTGGAGGATGTCAACCCCCGTGTTAGAAAGATGGAAATAAAAACAAATGAACAATAGATAACATGTAGAGGTAGAGAAATACAATATGCCCAATAAAATGAGCAGAGAAATACAACATGTGGGAGAGACTGATAATATCCTCAGCTACAGTGTTAGAGGTTTGCCATGGCTTCAAAACTTATTCCTTGTTTTCTAAAACTTTGAAAAGAATTTCCAAAATTTTCCCACTTCAAGCTTCAAAATTTTCTTCTTCAGAATTTTCATATTATTATTAAGAGGGGGAGGGGAAGGGTTATATTTATAGCTTGAATATGGGTTAAATTTGAGGTTAACGAGTAACCGAGGTTTGCAAAAGTAACCCTGCTTAATGGGACATGATTAGGAGTTGATTTGACTGAGGGGCTCATGATTTGAAAAAAAGAAAAGATGTGATATGAGTGGGGACATGATTTGAAAAAAATAAAATATATGTTATGAGTGGGGACATGATTTGAAAAAAAGAAAAGATATGATATGAGTGGGGACATGATTTGAAATGTTAGGTGTAATAGTGAATCCCATGTGGATTACTTTACACTATTGAATATTTGAATGGGATGTCAGATTTTGATGTATTTGGGTTTTAGAATTATTAAATTCATGGGTGGGGTTCATGAATTAATAATTTTGGGGGATTGATTATTAGGTGGGTGTTAGATTTGATTTGATTGAATTGAGTTTGATTAAGTGGGGAACATGTGGGGTTCTTGATTTGTATGGTGGGTGTAATAGTGGATGAGTGTGACCTAATTGGCATATTTAGATAATGAGGTTTAAGGGGCTCAATTAATTAATCAAAATTGATTAATTAAATATGTTGTTTTGGCGGGAGATGTGATTCACATGGATAAGCCTGTTGAGGGAGAGAGAAAATGTGGGGTGATACCAAAATTTGGTGTCTACATTTGCCCCTTTTTGTTGAGTGGTTTGCGATAACAAGCCACATGACAAAAACAAAAAGGGTTGGATGAAATCATGTGTCCTGTAAAAGGGATGAGGATGGATAAAAACATGACTAAAGGCAAGATGCCGCAGGAAAGAAAGGATCGTAACAAGAATGAACAATATGATGGTGACTCCCATATCACATCGGTAGAGGACAATTTCAGTCTCAATGGAGATGAGCGATAATGTTCTACGAACCAGTGAGTGGTTGATGACCATTGTAGTATGGATGTAAACTACGATGACCAATGTGTCATAGGCAAACATCAACGTATGTGCAACCGAATGTAAAAGGTATGCGAAATCCTTCGTACATGAGGAATTAAACAAAAATCATGCGTCGTAAAAGAGGAAAAAGATGAAGATAATGATGCCCCATATAGGGAAAAAAAAATGACAAAGTGGAAGATGAATGTGTAAATAAAATGTCCCCAAAGGGGGAAAGTGTATGGGCACAAAGGCGGACATGAAGAACTAATTGGATAGAAGTATGTGATAAAATGCCCCAAGAAGGGGAAGTGAATAGTTGTGAATAGATATTTTCTAAGGAAGATGTTTTGTTGACAAGAAAGTAGAACAAACTGTGATTCATGGAAATGGGGAAAGATTATAATCAACGTTTGCCAAACAAAAAGTAGAGCAGGAATTGTGAGAGAAAAGGTGATAGGTGATGGTTGTCGTGGTATCCTTGAAGAAGAAAATACCATGGGAAGAAATTCTTAGAAATGGATATGATGATGCCCTATGAGAGGGATGACGAATATAGAATATGCGACAAAGTTCTTGAAATGAAGAGAAGTTAATGTTGCAGAGAGAGAGAACGATATTCGGTGCATAAACGGAGAAACATCAGAGTTGATTGTGAATGCTAGGTGTGAAGGATGTAATGAGAAAGAGAAAAAGGAATAGACATGAGTAATAGGTGATTATGAGAAGAGCAATAAAGGTTGAAGTTGAAGGAGATATGAGCATAGACTAGAGTGGATGGAGATGGAGGAGGAGAATAAAAATGGAATGAAAGGGGAGGAAGAGGATAAAAAGATGGAGGAGAGGAGAAGGGATGATAGGGGAACAAGGAAATGAGAAGACAAGAAAATGACAGAGTAGAGGGTGAAATTATGAAAAAGGGAGAGAGTTATTTAAAATGAAAGGTGTGAAGGAGGGTGAAGCAGATGAAGGGAGAGAAGTAATGGAAAATGAAAGAGATGATAGAGTGGAGAAGATTGAAGGAACTAGATCATGGTGAGGAAATCCAAGGCAAATAATATGGAACTGACCACATGGAAATGCATGTGGATGGTGGGATGATAAAACATATGGGACAACATTGAAGAGTCAGAGTTATCACTGGGGAAGTAAGAAGGAAACATGGAGTAAAAAGGGGATGAAGATGATATAGAGGAAGTGAAATAAGATGAGGAGCAGAAAGGAGGAGAGGACAATGAAGAAAAGTATGTAGAAGGAAGGGAACCAAAAATGAGAGATATTCGGTAAAGAGTGAGCAATATCAAAAATGTAAAGAGAAGCGGAGGGGAGGAATGACATAGATTGGAAAAGATGCAGAGATGCGTGAGATGAGGATAAGTTGATGACGAGAAAATAGAGAGAGGGTGTATGATGAAGACAATAAAGAAATTGGCAAGGAAGAATGGAAGATGGAGAAGTCGCAGAGAAAAAGAGGGGAAGATATAGGAGATGTAATGCCAATGAGGGGATGTTAGGAGAAATTTGTTGATAATGATCGGTAGGGAAGGATGGGAGGAAATTTGAGAAGAGGGAGAAAGTAAATGAGGAATGGAAGAGGAAACGCCAATGAAGGGATGTTAGGAGAAGTCCCCCGATAATGATCAGAGGGCACAAAGGAAGGAAGGAATGAAGATAAAATGGAGGAGGTCAAAAAGAAGGAACAAGGACATGCAAATGGGGAGGAGTGATTTTTAGGATAAGTCCACCGATAATTATTAGCGTGGAAGATGATGATGAAAGAATGTTAGGCAAATACCAACAACAATGGAGGGTAAGCATGGGAATAGATATGTGGGAGAACTCTAGAAGATGGAGTGGAAAGAGTAAAGAAAGGAGGGATAACAAATTGTGCAAGGATGAAGGCAAGGAGAGGATGCAAGTGGATGAGGATGAATGAGGTAAAGATGAAGAAACAAGACATGAAATGAATGGGAAAGAAATGGTTAAGTAAGAGTGCCAAGCGAGGGATGATGGAGATGAATAGTGGGAAAACCGGAGGTGGTATTTGCGAGAATGGAAGAGGAGGTGAGAGGATGTGATGATGGGGAATGACGAGAAAATATGGATGGTGATGATGTGGAGTGATGGGAAAGTGCAGGATGACAGATCATCCTTAAGAGGGACTCTTAAGTAAGATCACCATGCCACAGGAGTGGTTAAGTAAGATCTCCAAACCGGTAGTGATGATATGCAAGGAGAAAGACAACATTGTAATGGGTATAGGTGTGGAATGGCTAACTGGAATAAATGAATATGACGAGAGGCGGGAGAAATAAGATGAGGGAAATATGGTGAAGTAGAGGAAGGGAAGATGACAAATCAACCTTAAGAGAGACTCTCAAGTAAGATTTCCATGCGACAAAAATGGTTAAGTAGGATCACTAAGCCAAAGAAGAAGAAGAATGACAAGAAGAATTAAGTTATCGATGTGATTTGATGGGAAGAGGGTATGAAAAGATGGATTGAAGGGGAACCCTCAAGTAAATTTTCCATCTTTGAAAGTATGTAAGTAAGATGACCAAGTAGAAGACGAATACTATGAAGGATGAGAAAAGAGTGAGTGGTGTATGCCAAAATGGAACAAAAGGTGAAAGAAGGTGATAATAAGGAAACAAAGGAGTGTGACATGAATGGATCGAGGAATATATGTAGTGTAGATGGAGAGTGTAAGGGAAATCCTTAATTGGGATGCCCACGGGGTGGGAGTGATGATGCAAGAATGTCAAGCGAGAAGAGGCAAAGTGAAAAGTCGGGAGGAAATGAAAGGAAGACACACAGAGTGGTGAAAGGGGACAGAAAGGTGAGAAGGATGATGTGGGGATAAGTGGTGATGAGTGGAAATGAGGAGCAAAGAGAAATGGATCAAAAACATTGTTTGACCATGATGGGGGATAAGAAGCTGTAGGATAACAAACTCTCCTTGAGAGGGGTCCTCAAGTAGGATTCGTAAACCAGCAACGTAGATCAAGTAGAATTCCCAAACTGAAAAAGTGTATAGATAGTAACATAATTCATGGGATTATGGATGATGGTTAGATATGCCATCCTTAGAGGTAAATAGATAGATATAGAATTCATGATTTGAAATGGAAGAATATGATTTTACTAAAAGATGACCTTAATGACACATAGGCGTAGCAAGGAGGATACGAGGAATTCATGCCTTAAATTAGATTGGTGGTAAACAAGATAGGGGTCCACTCAAGACATTGCACTTGTAGCCCATAGCAGGTGTTAACACATAACCAATGATAGTTAGTTATACCAAAAGCCCATGAGGGAAATATGGATGCCAGATGCTAATGAAGCTAATGTCGTCATGACAAAAGGGGTTGAAGATGTAACTTGTAAGGGGAAGAAGGTTATCCATAGGTGATTATTCCTAGAATTATGCCCCAACTTTGGGAAGGGGGAAAATGCAAATTGATCAATGCGGGAAGTCTGCAATGTATATGAGAAGGCTGATCAATGCGGGAAGCTTTCTTAGGATGCGATGCTATATAGAAGTTTGATCAATGCAGGAAGCCTTTACTACCATGATATAATAAAGTAGCCATCCTTTGAGGGTATGGTCTACTTTTTGTTTTTTGTTTTTATATTTTTGGATTTTTATTTTGATTTTGGATGACATGATAAGATATGTATGATAGTTTTCCTTCAGGGAGCGATTTATAATTATTATATGCTTTACATGAACAACTATCCTTCGAGGGATCCGTCTATTTTTTGGATACGATATCATGAGATAGGAACATCCATACTTTGACTTTTCTTTTCTTTTTTGTTTTTTTTAATCTTTTATTTGATGGGGAAGAGTGGCGAGTAACTAGGTAGACCACTTAGGAGGGGATGATGATCGTACAAGTGATACCCCTGGATCTTTGTGTGGTTTTGATAGGTAGATAAGAGAATGATGGATGTAATGATCACGTAGTTCTCACCAATAAGGGAGAACCTATCCATAAGGAAAATGCTATGGACAGAGCCGTGGTGCCCATATTTAAGGTCATGTTGAGGAAGTGACGGTAAACCACATAGTTCCATATCATTACAATGATAGATGGAAGGGGCTAATGATGGAGGAATGATATAAAGATATGACTAAGTGCTCATTGGTAGATAGGTTAACAATAGATTGGTCACAAGTGTAATGCATTAAGAGGTTCTATCTCTAGTTTACCACCAAGGGAGGGAAGACAAGTAAAGTTGTGACAAGATGAGATGATAACTTGCAAAGGATTAGATGTGATAGACAAGTGGGAAATAAAACTATGTCCTTAAGGAAGCAAAAATATGACCACGATGGTGGATTTTGATGAAAATAAATGGTGCCCCAAGAGAGACACAAATATGGAAGGAAAAAAATGGCCACAAATGTGGACTTGATGAAATAGATGGTACCCCAAAAGAGGCACAAATATGGCCATAATGGTGGAATTTAATAGACAAATAAGAAAAAATGGTCCCTCAATGGAAATACAAACATGGCCTCAAAGGAGGAATTTGATGAAAATAAATGGTCCCGTAATGGAAGGATGAATATGGCCTCAAAGGAGGACTTTAACTAAGATTTGGACTAGACAAAAGATGGATTAGATGAAATCGGATGAGGTTAAATAAAGTGATGTCAAGAGTGAAGTCCCCCAACATTAATGGGGTTGTATGGATGGATAAGAGATAAAGTGATGCGGAAGTGATGTGAAGGACGAGGGGGAATGTCCCCCTAGTGATTAAATGTGGATGAGTTTAGATAGGATTGTTTTGGACTTGGATGAGATAAACAGTTGGAGACCACAAGTGTGCTTGGCAAGATAAGCATTATTGATGAATAATGAAGGACCTTCCTTAGGAGGCATGTCATGTGCAAGGAGGGATGTTAAAGGATGATGTGGATGGAGGAATCATGGGAAACCCGATGGATGGGATATGAATTGGATTAGATGTAGATGGAGAAGGATGTTCCCTTTGAACGAGGAAATCATCGTTCTCAATAAGGTTATGGATGGTTGTCTAAAAGGCCTTACAATGTTCAATGTCATGGCCTAGGGTATGATGATAACCAAAAATGAAATTGGGATTGAACCATGATGGCTTTGGACCATAGGGATTAAAGGATTTAATGGGAGGAAGCGTGATGGTAGATATTCAAGTTAAATGTCTACAAATGTCTACGTTGGACCCAGTTTAAATGTCATGGGGAAAATAACTCTTGTGGGTTTTGATAGGATATTTTGGCTTGGAGTGAGGGGAAGAGGTGGGTATTGATTGGTTAGGTGAATCAAACATCTTAAAATATGGATCAATTTTGAGAGGAGAGGTAGATTGTTTGGATTGGGATTTATCATTACGAGGTGTATTAGATGAAGGGATTGACTCTAAAATTGGATTACTGAGGATGTACAGGAGACTGTTGGGGATGTTTTCCATGAGACTAAGACTTTGATTGAGAAGATTTAACCTTGGCATGAATGATAATAATCTCAACTGGAGGATCTGACGGTGGTGATGTGGATATTGATGGAGAAAGCATCCTAAAACATGAAGAGGATATTAATAGAGAAATAGGTGTTTGTATGATGCGATTAATGAGATCTATGTGAGATGTGGATTGTTTAGGTTTTGGAATGAAAGATTTGATTTTATAGAGGGAGAATGCAAACCATATTTATTTGACTTAGGTAGAGGTGTTTGTTGATAGATGTTTGAAAGGGTGTCTTTGATAGGGTTACGATCGAGAGGATTTGGTCATTGTTATAGAAGGATTACATAAAGAATATTGGGATAAGACGGGTGATGTGGCCATGGGAAAGGATATAGGTAAATATTTCAAGGTAGGTAAGGGTTCATTTTAAGATACCTCTTTTAAATTAGAGGTGGAAAATACTTGGCAAATATCCCGGAACCAGTTTGAAAGGTGAATTTACCAATTTTTCATAACTGAATTTTTGCCCACTTTTTTTTGAGTTAGAGAGACTACAGAGTTGCAGACATTGACACGTGGTTGACACACATCAACGAGCCTCGAAACCCTAGTTTTGTCCTATAAATACCCTCCCGCTGGTCATTTTCACGTTTACACTTTCCGGCTCTTGAATTTTCTTGTATACAGGAATCCATTATCCAGGTCAGGTACAATCAAGCTCAAGGACAACTACAATGGTGACTACAAGTGCATCCCAAGCTCAAGACAAAAATCAAGAGGAAAATCCAGTCAACCCACAAGCCCTATCCATAAGCAAGATACTCTATAGGAACCCTTTGTGCCCCACATCCAGACTGTTTTACAAATGAATTCAAAATACAAGGATTTGATCAATGCATGTGAGTTTGGTGGGCTCGTTAAGATACTCCATTGAAACAGACCAAGATATTTTGAACTACCTTCTCTCCTCGTTCAATACAGAGGATGACATGTTTAATATTACCTGTGGATGACGACCAATTGTTTTAATTTGGTATCGACCCAACCGATATTCATCGGTTTATAGGCGTCCCATTAAAAAATTTACCCATTATTCAACGAAAGCAACACTCGTCAAAGGCGATAAGAAATATCTCAAATCAACTTTTGGTTTCCATGTTGATTTTAAGTGTAAATTGTTTTCATTCATCATTTTGTATTTAGTTTTTGATTTTGATACAATTCAAATTTATATTAATTCCAACATTTTTTGGCATTTGCGGCTCATGTCAATAAATCCAGACGTGGTGTGGATATGCGAGGAATTACACACCACTTTCTTCTTTGTTATGATTTCCTTCTTTCAATCCAGAATAGTTTTGCAGGGTTGAGACAGATATACCAAACTGGGCCATTGCATACATTCTTACAACTATCGCAAAGCAAAAATTTGATTGGTGCACCTTTTTATCAAAAAAATAAGAACTGACATTACAAATGCAAAGCTTTCAGAAAAACCAGTCATTCACACCACAAACTATCTCCTTGGCCTTTATTATGAGGCTCTTTTAAATTTAAAAGACAAACCAATTCCCACTTGCACGGATGAGGCGTTGATGAATTTTTCAATTCCATTTCAAGAACAATAGGTATAAACTATAAATTTTGTATTTCGACATTAGACTAACAACAAGTATTAACTATTTATTGTTTTGCAGAGAATATTTTTGGAGGCCCTTCCCGAAAAAGGTGGCATCAAGAGGAAGAGGCCAACAACATGCTGAGGCATCGAGAGATTCACAATCTAAAATGGAAGCTCACTCATCTCCGAACCGCCAACCGTTTGAATTCGTTAAACGCCAGAGAAGTAATACCCTTACATGTATTATTTACAAATTCCAAATTTGTATTTTCATTTTCCCATTTAAATTTTACCATATTGAATTGACATACAATTGTATGTTGATGACATTGTAGGGACTTTAGACCATACGCGTGCTTCTCAAAGTCAACCGTCTTCCCCAACTCACTCAGTTCAGTCACATGCATTTGTGTCTTCTCAACAACCACCTCAGCAATCCCAGCAATAGACAGCTCAAAAACCACCAATTACTACTCCAACACGGCCACCTCAAGCACCGTGACAAGCTACCCCTCAACAACAAGGTACAAGTTTTGAATAATACTTTGTTTAATTTCATAGTTTTTGCATAGTTTTCTAGTTTTTCATATGATTTTTCGTAAACTTTTCAGCATATTGCGGTTCTCCGCCTATGTACAAACAGTGGCACGCCCCCTCCTCCACCAATAATATTCAAAATGCCAACCAGAGGATCGGAAAAAGAACATTGGTAAACACATGCCAATTCTCTCGGCCCCTAGTGGGACATTTAACATTGCCTCCTCATTTCAAATTCCAACCCCTCACTTGGTGGCTTGCCCAACACAACGGGCATATCGGTTACTTGGGCATTGATAACAATGACCCAACAAGATTTTTCAATACACGTGAGATGATTCAAGGCCGTAAGTATACTTCTATTTCAACATAATTTATTGGTGGTATGTCCCTCCCATTAACAATGTGATGCATAAATGATCGTGGATATTAAATCTCAAATAGTTCTTGAGATTTTAAGATCTAATAAAGCTTTCCAATTCTCGAAAACAAGTGTATCAAAACTATCTTGGGAACAATACAAGATATTAAGACTTTGACATACCATTTTTCTCATCCGTATAAAATCCATAATATATATTAATCTCCCCTATGCATGCTTCATCGGTGTATTGATCTCTGCTGACATTGGAAGAATACTAACCAATGTAAGCAATGTCTCCAAATACATTAAACGGAACAACAAGTCCCTCACCCTATCAGTTGTTAGTGTGAGTTATCCTATGTGTCCTCCTCTCATGTTGGAGGGTCATCTCACATGGGTTAGGTTTAGGGTTAGGTTTAGGGTTTCATATGTGTCATGCACTAGGGTTACTCAAGTACCCTATATGTACCCCTTTTCTATTCATTTATGAGCATGCGAGACACTCCATTGTCTTTCCTCTCTCATGCAAGCTTTGTTTTGTTGAGCAAGTTCTTCCATTCTTCGATCATTTTTTCCTTCTTTATCGCTAGAGATCTCACAATTCCATTGGAGTGCAACTACTTTATGGTGCCTCATTTCCGATTCGATTCTTGCAAACTCTTTTCATGGTATCGAGTGATATCGGGTAAACGTGCACTCGATTTGTTTTTATTGCGATTACTCTTACTTGGTTTCGTTATTTTACTCTGCATTCAAGTCTTTTGATCACTATTTTATGGAAATTATCTTGCTAATATCTCTAACAAGCTTTCTCTGAAAGTTTTTGTGTTTTTTCTCGTGCATGTGCGGGTTTTTTCAAAATACCTTGAGAAATCGGGATATTTGTCTATGCATGTTGTCTGTGGTTGCAGGATCTTTGTGTTCTTCAGTTATGGTTGCTCATCAACTAACTGCTGTCCCTCTGACCATTTTTGGATTGTTCTCTACATTTTCTCCTTCACTCCGTCCTGCACGTTGTTCCAGACATTTTCTTGGGTATTCGAGCATTTTTGGATTGTTTAGGCATTTTTTTACTATTCGGGGGTTTTTAATCACATCTACCACGTTTTTTTGCTTCACAGGCATTTTTAATCACATCAACCACGTTTTTATTTGCTTGAAGGGGTTATTCTTCAGCCACGTGTGCTATTCTTCACCCGCATGATCTTAATTCTTGGCATGGCTGTTGAAACTTTCTAAACTGTAACTTTTATCTGCTAAAATGGCCTTTCTTCTCCCCTCGCACGGCTTTGGTTTCATTGCAAATTTCATATGAGCAAGTTGCGATAACAAACAATTTGGATAACAATACATCTGGTATGTACGCCTTCTTCCAACCGTTTTTTTTTTTTCAATTACAAATCAAACGTTTGAAGATTTTTTGATTTTTTTGGAAAGAAACTAACTCATTTTTCATTTTTTTGGAAATATAGAGTAATTTAGGCTCTTTGTATTTTTTTAAAACTAAGGACAACTTTTACAAAAACATTCCTCTTTTATCTCATTATCTTTTTCACCAACACGTGGAAGCTTTCTTAAAAAGTTTAAAACAAATCAAATCTTTTTTGGTAAGTTTTTAAAACATTTCTAATTTCCCTTGTTTTTTAACATATGACAAGTTTCTAAAGAAATTTGTTTTAATTAGAAACATTCATCTTTTTAAAAATCTTCATCTAAATCTTCATTAGATTAGATCTAATTAGTTTTTTAAATTAGATCTAATTTTTATTTAATTTCACATTATTTAAACTATTTCTTTGGCATTATAATTTGGTCTATTGGCTTTGTGTATTTTAACCTTCCGTCGAGTGCCGAAGACGAAGGGTGAGGTCCAGGATTGGCAGGTGGCTAATCCCCCCTCACAATACAAACAAACCCTATCTCAAATTCCATGTCGTTTCCAACGAGCATACATACGACACCCTTTGCATGCGTTTAGCGTGATTTTTAATCATTTGCGAGGCTTATTAGCTTTTTCTCATCAAATGCGGGAATTGGTTTTCTTATAATTTTTGACTCGTTGCTCGGTTTTGAGCACTTATTTAGTCAAAGTTGCATATTTTTTCACACTCTAGATGATGGGATCATTATCTTTGTAAACACACTAATTTTATAAAGTGCCACATTACGGGGGTGTCTTTATATTGCTTAAGTCACTCAAATTTTTTGAGCTTTGTTTTATTCCTTTTTTCATGGACTTGTGAGCATGTCCGCCACGATTTTACGACAAAGGGATTCTTTCGTGTAACGTGAAACACTTTTTCTCACCACCAGGGTTGGATTTTGCCTCCTTTCTATTTTTTTCTTGTGTTTGTTTACGTGTTCCTCTTTTGTTGCGCTCCACGAAACACTGTTGTGGTCTCCTCTCTTGCGCGTTATTACACTAATGCAAGAGACGAGTTACCAAGTGTTTTAAACTCCACGCATGGACCTGATTGTAATCAACGCACTCAACTATAAAGTGCCGAAAGTAGGGGTTGTTATTGTCCTGGTAGGTTGTGTTTCTTTTCTACATTTCTCTCTCTCTCTCTCTCACTATGGATGCACTTTCAATTCCTTTTCTTACACCGTTCACCTTTTCGAATGGAGATCAAAAATAATAATGAAACTAAGGGGTAAAGGGTTATACTACATCACCATGTAGGAACCGATCATCTTGAACTGATAAAGAACCTAAAAAATCTAAGTGGTTAAACTGTAGTGATGAAGCTTTAGGTCTTCTTTGCATGTCCGTTTCTCCTAACTTGCTCTTCCACATTGAGGCATTTAAAACACCTACATCTACGTGGAAAACACTGGATGCGATGTTTGGACAACTAGATGACATGAGAGCGCATGAGTTGGAAAATGAACTACTAGGGTTAAATCCTAGTGACTTTGAAAACCTCTGAAGCCTTCTTCTCGAAATTTGTCCACATTAGATTATTGTTAAAAGGATGTCAAGTAAAAAGAAAGATTCTCAAGTGATCTTATCGATTCTCTCTAAACTAGGTCCGAATATTCGTCTTCGTGTCAACTTTCTATGCTACAAAAGCTGCTTTGGGTGATACTTGGACGATGCCCTCCTTTGACTGTTTTTCATCCCAACTCATTCGAGAATAGGAAAAAATCATTCAAATGGGGTCTCTCAAGTCCAAGTCACATGCCCTTGTAGCAAGTACTAGCAAGGGAAAGAAGACTGAAAAGAAGAAAGAAACTAAGGATCAACTTAAGAAAGAAACCAAGATCAAACCTAAAAATGACACAAAAACTTAAAATTCCGAGCCTAGAGCAGAAAATCAAGTATTTGTGTTCCTATTACAAGAAGATTGGTCACGACGAGCAACATTGTTTTAAGAAACAGATTGATCACTTATCTCATTTACTTGAGAAAAATAAAATAAGTGTTCTTGAATCAATAAAACAAAGTGCTCCGAAGGCCGAGTCTTCTGTAAAGGTGCTAGAAATGATAAGAAGAAAGGAAAGGCCCTTGTAGCCAAAGTTGCTCCTTCATCGACATGGATTATAGATTCCGGTGCCTCGCACCACATGGGTTCTTCACATGTTGAGTTTTCTAACATCGAACCTTGTGGAATGTCCCAAATCACGATGGGTAATGACACGACAGTGTCGATTTCCGGTAGTGGATCGGTAGAGATGGATGGGGGAACATTTAACTAAGTATTGAGTGTTCCTGATCTCTCTACCAATCTCTTACCGGTTTACCAAATTAATCACCTTGGTGAAGGAATGCGAGTGGAATTTGGTCCTAACTCGGTGATCATTCATGAGCTTAACAAACGATGACACTACGTGGGTGAGGAAAGGCGAGATCACCATTCACGGTTTGTACACCTTCTCCCACTTTACTTCGATTCTACACCCCTTTGCCTTGTTCACTCATGCAAATGAGGTTAGTAAGCTATGGCATGAGCGTTTTGGACATCTAAACTATCGCTACCTTGAACAATTGAGTCAAAACAAAATGGTCGATGGGTTGCCTCGCATCAAGTTTTCTAAGGGTCTTTGTGAGGGTTGTACCCTTGGAAAGCATCTTGAAAATAAATTTGACAAAGGAAAATCTGAAGAGCCACTCATCCCTTGGATCTTGTTCACGCGATGTTTTGGTCCATTTCCTTCTCGTTCGTTTACTAGAGCTCTTTATGTGCTAACCTTCATTGATGACTATTCGTGATATACTTGGGTATATTTTCTTAAGCTTGAGTCTAAAGTCTTTGAAAATTTTCGGGACTTTAAGGCTCTTGCTAAGAAAGCAGTAGAAACGGTCTATCAAGGTTCTCCGAACCGACAATGAAGGTGAATATGTAAACAATAGGTTCATGGATTTTTGTACTTACGAAGGTATCTCTTTGCAACATACGATTGCTTTTATAGCCCTTCACGAGAATGGAGTCGCGAGAAAGAAAGAACCATACTCGAAGGAGATGGCCACTTGTATGATTCACCGAAGTCTCTTCCTCCGCATGATATTGGGCGAAGCAAAGTGAATTGTGTAAATTACATTCAGAAATGTGTTCCACACAAGGCAGTAAGAGGGATGACACCCTTTGAAGCCTGGTTTGGATGCAAGCCTGATGTTGAGAACTTTGAGTGTTCGGATCCAAGGCTATGGTTTGGATTCTCAAGAAGAAACATAAGGCCTTGAAACCACAATCCAAACCTTGTATCTTTGTAGGGTAGCCTTTGATGGCATGAAGGGATATCGTTTGATGAATTCTACTTCTCGTGAGCTATATATTGAGAGAAGTGTTAAGTTCGATGAGTCTTCTTCGACTTCTACTTCTCCACCTATTGAGGTTCTTGACTTTCGCTAATTCAGATTCGACTCATCATATGATGATCTTTGTTAAGCGTGCTCCTCTTTCTGGATCCTCCCGACCATCGGATCTTTGAGTCTTTTGATTCTGATAGTAGTGATGATGAGGACTATGTCCCTTCTCACTCAAGTGAAGAATCTTCCGACTGAGCACGATCCTCCCTGGTCCCCTTTGGGCCGGAAAACTTTGTAAAGTCTTTGGAGATTTAGTTGGAGATACTTCGGATATGAGACGTACTCGCTTAGATTTTTTTGACCCCACTCTTTCTTCGCCTCGCTTCTAATCCACAATATTTTTCGAGAGGCTTCTAGTATTCTGAGTGGGATTACGCCATGGATGAGGAGTATTCCTCTCTCATGAAGAACGATACTTGGGATCTCAACACTCTTCCGAAAGGAAGAAAAATCGTCATTGTTGTAAGTGGGTGTTCGAACAAAGTATGGAGTAGATGGAGACGTCGAAAAGTTTAAAGTGCGATTAGTAGCTAAGGGTTTCTCCCGAGATAGTGGGGTTGATTATACAAAAAAATTTGCTCGGTTGCGAAGATGACTTCTATTCGACTAACCCTAACCATTGCCATAACAAACGGATGGAAAGTCCATCAAATGGATGTTAAGAGTGCCTTCCTTCATGGTGACCTAGAGGAAGAGATCTATATGTAATAACCTCGGGTTATGTCCAAGATTCCTCACTCGTTTGTAAGTTAAAGAAGTCTCTTTATGGCCTTAAACAAGCCCCTCAGGCTTAGTATGCCAAGATCGACTCCTTCTTACTTACATAAGGGTTTACTAGGTGTCACTCTGATCCAAATGTTTATATTCTATGAAAAGATGACTCCATACTTATTCTTGTTCTATATGTATGACTTGTTGATCACGGGTAACTCTTCCTCTATTATTGATTACGTGAAGATCGCCTTAGCCAACAAGTTTTCCATGACTGACTTAGGTCTACTTCATTACTTCCTTGGGATCCATATTTCACAATCGACTCAGAATATTTATTTTGCAACCTAAGTATGCTCTTGATTTGCTTAGCTCGGTTTGAGATGTCTAATTACAAGTCTTCTCCTACTCCTTTTCTTTCCAAGGTTAAGTTGGTTTCAGATTGCTCTACTCCCTTGGTTAATGGTACTCTTACTGACTTGAGTTAGTTGGGAGATTGATCTACTTGACTCACACTCGACCGGATTTATCATATGCTATTGGGATCATGTCTAGATTCATGCAGGAGCCACATGAGCTACATTGGAAAGCAACTAAATGGATCCTTCATTATGTTCGTGGCACTTATGCTGATGGCATACACTATCATGGAGGAGTTGATATTGACTTGATTGGATTCACAAATTTTGATTGGGTTGGTGACTTAGATCATCAGAAATCTACTTCTGGCTACAGTTTCTCTCTTGGTTCGGGTCCTATTAGTTTGTCTAGCAAGAAGCAGAATGTAATTGTGATATCATCTACAGAGGAAGAATATAGAGGAGCAGTTAACGCTACCACTAAATCTATTTAGCTATAGGGTATTCTGACAAAGTTTGGCATCCACTTTCGGCGGCCTACCATTATCTACTGTGATAACACGAGCACTATCTCTATTTACAAAAATCCAGTTCAGCATCAATGGACGAAGCACATTAAGATCCATATGCACTTCATACGGGAGCTTATTCATGATGGTATCATGGACATTGATACATGCAGAAAATCGTGATCAGATTGCAGACTTATTCACCAAGCCTTTCACTGAGATGAAGTTTCTTCACTTACGGTCTCTTCTTGGGGTGAGGTCTTTTGTAGCTGCCCATCTTCTTAGGGCTATTTAGTCCTTATTTTCTTCTTTTTCTTCTAGGAAGATTGTGTTTGTATATGGGCACCTTATCAGGCCTTTAGTTGCTGGGCCCCATTGACACATCTTTCTTAGTTGTTTAGGAGTGTCTTCCTCTTCCATCTGACTCATCACAGCCATTACCGCAACTTCGATGAAGGGGGGGTGTTAGTGTGAGTTATCCTATGTTTCCTCCTCTCATGTTGGAGGGTCATCTCACATGGGTTTGATTTAGGGTTAGGTTTAGGGTTTCATATGTGTCATGCACTAGGGTTACTCATCACCCTATATGTACCCCTTTTCTATTCATTTATGAGTATGCCAAGACACTCATTGTCTATCCTCTATGCAAGCTTTGTTTTATTGAGCAAGTTCTTCCATTATTGATAATTTTTCCTTGCTTATCACTTTGGAGCTCTCACGATTCCGTTAGAGTGCAACTTCTTCATGGTGCCTCATTTTCAATTCGATTCTCACAAACTATTTTCATCAATTTCATGATGATATTTGTGCATGAAACCAATCAATGAAGGATACTCCTCACAAACTCTACATGCGAGGTTCATACAAAGAGATCCATCTCATCTCAACATCTTTCGAAGTTTTTGCCATTTGTAATTCCAATTGCAAATTTACGGAACTCAAGAAATCACTTTGGGTGCTTTCCATATAGGCATGAAGTTCTCTTATAAGGTATTCTAATTTAGCAACATTTTCATAGTTATTTACCATTTTATACGCTAAATCCATTCGTGAGCCATACAAGTAAATTAGTAGCATATATGGGGCCACTATTTTTGTAATCTAACACACAACTCTGTTCGGTGACCTGCATGACAAATGCACCATTTGCTCGATGCATACCAACTTCATAGCAATTTCATAATCAGCCATTCCAACAATATCTTTCAAATGAGAACCAACTATTTTATGTAGGTTTTGAATTACAATTTTCAACCATTTTCATAACACCCAATGAGGATGAGGTGTCCTTATATGATTTTTTAAGGTATAGACATGGATACATACCCATGCGGTGTTTTCGAATGCCTTGCCACTTCATCAATTGAAAGAGAGATAAACTTTGATTTTTTTGCATTCTCTTTCAAATCTTCCTTCTCTATCATCAAAAGGCATTTTTCCATTTCCCATCCACCACTTTTAGACCAATGAGTGAGGTATGTTCGGCATTCCATTATATTGATACAAAACTTTGAAATCGAGGAAATCCAGAATCAGTCTTCCTTTCTTTAGTATGTGAAATAAAATAGAGATATGTATGAGTTTTGTATGTAGATTTGTTTGATTCATCTTACTAATTTGCGATGTGATCGTTCCTCCATTTTCCATGAGATGTCTACATTTTTATACTACTGCTTCATAATCTGCTACGTATTTAACATGCATGCATTTTTTGATTTTCCACTGTGTGTTTTGATTTTAAAGCAAATGCCTTTATTACATTCAAATATTGTTTTCCACAATGTTTTTCTATAGTGTCCACTTCATTTGCATTTTTGTTGCTTTCCTAATTTCCACGTACATATTGTACATGTACATTCGAGATGGGATCTCTTTTGAATTATATGATTGTATAGGTTTGATAAACAAAAATTTGGCGCCCAATCAAACTTGTATGTCCCGCCAATGGTCCACATATTCTTGTTCGCTTTTTCAATGTTTTATTTTTTGAATAGAATTTTGAACAATATCACAATCACTGGTTTCCTCTTTCGTGAACCAAAATTTGAATTTGATTTCTATGTTCCATTTTCTTGAGTATTTATATGTGTGATATCTTGATGCACTCTGGTTGCACCCAACATGAAGAATATTTTCAAGATCGGCATCTCAACGGGTATATCTTCAAGATTTGGCATGGTATCATCATAGGTGTCTATTGGTTTATCACTATGTAGAATGCATGTCCACCTCGATATTACCTTCCACACATCGGTATTCGATTCTTTTTGGTAAATTTATATGGTTGTTGGTAGTTGAAATATACGTATCAACAGAGTTTCCAAAATACTTGAACAAGGACTTTTGAGATTTCTTAATTACTTTTAGGGTCTTCACATTTTGAGGGCTAGCACCTTCCATAATTATGAATGGATTCTGCGTCAACAAAAGAACCAAGTTACGCGTTAGAGACAAAATTTATGTTGTGCGTCTGTAATACCTCCTTGTCGTGCGTCAACTATATTCTGTCGCACGTCAACTATGTCCTTGTCATGCATATCCAGCTAACCCCCTTGTATCGCATCAAAACGCATCAACTATCCCTCTCAACTACGTGTCATTGGTTGATATTGTGTAGAATGCATGTCCACCTCGATATTACCTTCCACATAGATTCGATTCTTTCTGGTGGCAGCTATATGGTTGTTGGTAGTTGCAATATCTGTATCAACAGAGTTTCCAAAATACTTGAACAGGGACTTCTGAGATTTCTTAGTTACTTTTAGGGTCTTCACATTATGAGGACTAGCACCTTCCATTATTCTGAACAAATTCCTGTGTCAGAAAAGAACCAAGTTACGTGTTAGAGACAAAATTCCTTTGTGCGTTTGCAATACCTCCTTGTCGTGCGCGTCAACTATATCCTGCCGCACGCCGATTATGTCCCTATCGTGCATATCCAGCTAACCCCCTTGTCGCACATCAACAATGCATCAACTATCCACACGCGTCAACTATATCCCTATCGTGCGTCAACAACTAACCCCTTGTCGCGCATCTGCAATACCTCTTTGTCACGCGTCAACTATATGTCTATCACGTGTCAACAACTAACCCCTTTATCACACATTTGTAATACCTCCTTGTCGCACATCAACTATATCCTTATCACGTGTCAATAGCTAAACACTTTTTCGCAACGTCAAAGAAATATCATTTGTCACCCGACTCTAAACTACTAACAGGCTAACAACAATCTCTGGTGCTTAGAGTATGTGAGTTCACGGTATTGGTAAGCTATTGGTGGTAGTACCATAGTATACTACTACGAAGAATCACCTAGGTTTTTATAGGATATGTTTTCAAATGTAGGTGAAGCCGACCCCAAAAATATATATACTATAAATTTTAGGCAAACAGGACACTGACCCGCTCCGAAAAAATCACCTTTTCAAATTTTCCTAAAATGAAATTTTCGCCATATTACGAATATTCGCCACAAAAAGTATCTCTAAGGTATGGATGGGTGGATTTGTTGATATAATAGATGTAGGGGTAGTTGGGATAGATAGGGATGAAGGCATATTTGGGATATTTGGAGATGTGGGTGATGTGGTGATGGGCATGTTTGATGTAGATGTGGTTGAGGGGTTGAATATGACAGGTTGGGGCACGAGAGATGTGGACGAAGTGATATGTATACTCAAAGCTGATGTGGATGTGGTTAAGGTCGTTGGTGTGGTCGGTATGAAAGAAAGTGCAGAAGGAGGAACTGAGATTAACTCTAAGGATGGTATAATGGGTGAAGGTGGAATGGATGTAGATAAGGTAGTCAAATCTACTGAAGGGGATGTGGTAACCAATGGAGTAGACATTATAGGTAATGCAACAAATGTAGGAGTATTATCGGGTGTAGAAGTAGGTGGGACTAGTTGCTTCATAAATTTTTCGAGGGGTAAGAATGATATGTTTGCTAATGGATTTCATGTTGGAGTTGGAGTTGCAAAGGTACACGTAGTACAAATGGGTTTAGTTTGGATGGTTCTAGAGATGAGTGATGTAGGTGTAGTAATAGGTGTGTTTGATGTAAATGTCGGTGAAGGTATAAATGTGAGAGATATAGGGATATGTGTGGATATTAATGGGATTGAAATAGACGTTAAGGATGAATTTGATGTGATAGATTGGGGTATGATCAAAGTGGATAAAGTAGATGGTATAGTAAAATGTGATGTAGATTTGGTAAGGGTAGGATGAGATATAGGTTTAGGAAAAGCAGTAAAAGTTGATATAGGTGTGATAGTTGTGGATGCGCGAGGTTACGCATAAGGAGTGGAAATAATGTCTAAGGTAGGAACATGCAGAGATGGTGAGAAGATGAGATCTTGATTGACAGTGTCGATAAAGTAAGCATTTGATAATTGAGATGTAAAAGGGTTTGATTTATTAGTGGTTGATTAGGAAAAGTTTGTGTAATTCATTCAAGAGGTTGGCTAGATGAAGTGGTGGAGCTATTGATTTGGATATCCCTCTTATTGATTAGTTTTTGGATACAATCTTTGAAAGAATGTCATTTCTCAATGTAGTGATATTTGACCTAATGATATTTACAATTTTGGGCTTCATGATACCAAATAGGCTTGGCTTGCGAATTATCCACGGGTCGTATGGGAGGAAGTTGGATGGAGTTTACGACCATCAACTTGTCAAATACGGAGCTATAGGATTCTCCCAAGGGGTATAATTAGTTTTGATTGAGGGGATTGTTGTTCATGCCATGTGCTAGATGTAGATGTGGATGAGAGCTTAACAACCACGGTGCTGGTCCTAATTTTAAATGTGTCGTTATGTGTGGATGGTTTAGCAGATTCAATTTTAGGTTTGGTTGATTTGAGCTCAAGATGACCCTGTTCAATGACACGGGTTTCGAGTTTACAATCCTTGGTGAATGCTTCATCAAAGGTTAAGAATGATTGTATTTGCAAAGTATATGATATGTGTTTGGACATGAATGCGAGAAGAGTTTATGAGTTTGTTTGGTAGAAGAGAGAAGGATAGTTGGTTTATAACACCATGCCATCATGTGACGAAGTCGACGATGGGCTCATCGTTAAATTGTTGGATGGTGTATAGGTCAGCGATAGTGGTTTTGCATGCAATATTGATCAAAAAGTGCTCTAAGAACAATTACACAAGTTAGGCAAAGGAGAATATAGAATATTGCGGGATATTGTTGTACCAGTCCAACGCAGGACCAGATATGGATATGGGAAAAGTGTAAAGCAGTAGGTTTTGATCATGTGCAATAAGACCACACACGTGCTTAAATGCACGAAGATGTTGTTGGGGATCTTCCTTGTAGTTGAACTTAATAAACTTGGGAAGTTTCCAATTAGGAGGATAAGATTTGATAGGAACCAACGGATGGATCGGTTCATTATAGATGTGTTCATTGGATAAGGTATTTTTTGGTGCCAAGGTAGTGACTTCTAAACTAGCCAACCGATTCATTAAGGCATGAATTGGATCACTCGATGTGTTGTTAGGTTGAGATTGGATTAGTTGTGTGGTTTAATAAGGTGAATGATATGATTGTGGCTGTGTGGGTGTTTGGGGAATCCTTTGATGGGGCAGTGGATTAACTTATGGATGTGATGTTTGGGGGATCGTTTGATAAGGTGGTTGGTTAATTTATGGATCTGATGTTTGCAGATTAGTTTGATAAGATGGTTGATTAGTTTGCAGATGTGTGAGTGTGTGGGGAATTGTTTGATAAGGATTAACATGTGTCATGGATTGTGATTAGATATGTTACCAGGATGATTGGTGTTGAGAAATAGGGATGTGATGTGATCATTGAGACTGGGTAGGTTGTTGTAGTAAGTGATATGTGGGGATATGAGTGTTATGAGATTGAGATGATTGGAGCATATGATGGGTAGGAATGTAGGTATTAAGAGGTTGAGATTTTTTATGGGCATACTAGTAGCGGATGAAATAGAATTGACAAAAAGGGATGTGGGTGGAATGTGATCCACCAATTGAGGAGATTGGGAGGATGGAGAGATTATGGGGGATTTTTGAAATATGAAATCATATATGGGGTTAGGAGGTGGTCTAAGAGTTTATAAAGGAGTGGGAGATGTAGTTGGTTTAGGAAGGCTAGACTGGTGAGGGACATGGGTATCAACTTCAAGGTGGGGAATTTTTGGATGACATGGTTTCCATGAGAGCCGAGGCTGCGGAGATTGGGGGTTGGGTAAACCAAGGTATGGTTTGAGTTTAGAAACTTGTTGGGAGATATCATTAGGAGAGTGACGGCATTGGATGGAGGACATTGTTGTTCAGTTTTGACTTGAGAGAGAGTGAAAATAAGCATGAAATAGAGAAACATCTGTTTATGTAGCTTGTTAACAAACAAATCAAGAAATAGTTTTTTATCATCATGATTAATTTAGAGGATGTGAAAAGAAAAGTGGATAATAAGGTACCTAAGGAATGACTTGTCTAAGGCTCGTTTCAAAATTTTTGGATTGGGAAATGTACGATACGATTCATGTTGGGTGTTCAAGTCCCAATCAGTTAACTAGGTGAAATGAATGTTTCGATGTGTTGATTTTGTTTGTGAGTCAAGGTTGTGTGTGATAAGTGAAATGCAAAAGGTTAAACCCCTAGTATAAAGTTGAAAACTATGTTAAGCTAACAAAAAGTTGTTTCTTTTGATTTTCTAACCATTTGTAAGGTCTTTTTGGGTTACATTAAGTGTTTTCATAGTTACATTGTTATTTCCAAGGATATGGTCTCGTATGCTCTTCCCTCGCACCTTGTAGGTGATCTTGGGAATTAGAAACGATCCAACACATTTTTCATGATTTAAAAAAAAAACTTCATTAAAATATTTCTAAGGAATGAATTTCAAATTTGGATAAAATGAATGAGTTGTGTGTTTTATTTATAGGCTTTCTTCATTGTTTACTAACTAGTTGGGTTCTATGTTGTGTATGCTCTTCCTTCATGTCTTAGGATGATCTTAGGAATCAAAAGCAACGTCAATCCTCTTTCTATAATGCCTTAAACTACTAATATTTGTGTGAAGGACCATATCACTTGCAAAAGAATCAAGATCTAAACAAGGCTAACATGTTTGTTGTAGGTTTCAAATGACGTGCGAAAAAGACCACATTAAGCTAAAAGATAAGAAAACACACCACATTCAAAACACTTGATTTGCAGGTTTGGATAAGGGTAAACCGTCTACTTTAAACTAGGTGAACTCCCTTTGGCATAATCCTTAAGATAAAACAAAAGGGATGCTCCTAGGAACCCCAAAGTAGTCCATGCAAGAGGGAACCTTGTGGATGAAATGGGAAGCGCTCCGCTTACCTACTTGACTAGTTATACACTTGTGAATTTAGAGTCAAAACTATCTCCATTACGACCCAGTGAAAACACAATTGAACACATTTTATGCTCATTGTTTTAAAGGGGGTAAAGTAAAGTCAAGATGCTCAAGGTTTAGTAAATGTGACTTCCTTGGAAAATGGAGCTCATGAGGTAGTTTGTGACACCTAGTTGAGAGAACTAAAAGGAATCCATTTCGTCTTGGAGCCCACTTTACCATATCAAGCCATTGTGTTTCATAGAGCTCTCACAAAGTGGAAAATTATTTGGATTCAATACCTTGTTATTTGAACAAGGCGAGAGTCCACTTAAGCTGAAACTACATGTTATTCATCACGGGACCTACAACATGTTACTTTGTCCTAATTTTTCACTTATCTTAAGACAAGGAGAAACTATGCCGAAGTTACACTTAGTTTGTTTCATCCTCACTTGATCTACACCTTTTTGCTATCTTGTTGTCTATTTTGGGACAAAAGAGAACAACACACATGGATACCGCTAGAAATAATTGTGTCCACCACTTTTTTAGTCTACTTGCATGACTAGGTTGCAATGCCAAAATACAAGTGTTGAAAGTGTGAATGGTATATCTTCATATTCTAGTAGGACCTTTTCTCAAACCCATGTAGGCATAATGAAATCCTTAGGAAATGTTGAATTGTGAATATTTTTTGAAATAGGATTGTTATGTAAATAATTATTATCGATAGAAGCATAATAGGCCTTACTTTCAAGAGTGAGATATTGGACTGCGATTGTAATTGGTGCCAACAACATACATGAGATATAAGATATCATGTGAAGTAATGATGGAATATGTGAGTGACATGTTTATTGGTTGAATATTGCTATTATGAGTGATCATAGGGATGTCAAGATAAGAAATGGAAGATGTGGATTCTAAGGGCACACTAGGTGTAGGTGGTGAAGAACATGGAGTGTTGATAGGAATAACAAGAATAACATCAGAAGAGATAGTAGGAGATTAATCAACACACATGTTACTAGATACAATCTCAGAAGAAGATGAAAGTGGAGTAGAGAATTCACATTCAACAAGTATGCAAAGAAGTAGAATCATTACTAGTATGTGTATCATCAATATTAGATAAAGATTCAAATGCAAGGATTTCATTAAGCATATCATCAACATATAATGAAGTAGGAGGAGAACTAAAAACTAGATGTATCATTATAATCATTGGAGACATTTTCAAAAATGCAAGGAGTATGAGATGCAACTATAGAATCATCCTTACTAGTATTAGAAACAATATCATGCACATATATATTTTCATCATGCTTTTAATCTAAATTATCATCATCAAGACTAAGAATAAAATTGATAATAACATCATCTAAAGTTTCAGTAGAAATAGAGAAGGGTAGAGTGTGGCTGACTGAATAACAAGGTCTACAACCAAAAAATCTTGTTGGATTAGAAATGATGCTAATGGTAGAATGATCAAAGCTAGTAGGAAAATTTCATTCATTACCCAACAATTGCCTTTGAGTATCATCTGGAAGAATAGTGTTATGATATAGAGTGCTAAGTTCAACTATGGTTGATTCATCATAAATAAAATTAGTAATCACACGAGGCATGGATAGCCTAGGAGGAGAATAGCTATCCTTAACCATTGGAGTTTTAGCATATCCTAGGAAAGGAGTTCTAATCTACAGAGTTCACCAAAATGTTTCAATAAAATTTGGATGTTTTATTAAAATCTGAAAGTAATGACTGCTACAACTGATATACAATGAAATATAAATGTTAGGTAATTTATTTGATTTATTTATGAAAGAAAATACAAGAGATATGGCACTTACCTTGATTTCACTTATCCCGAAGTATGTCTAGATTAGAGAATGTGATAGAATAGAAACACAAATTGTTGTAATCCCACTCAAAAAAATGTAGAGATGCTTGAAAGTCACGGACATGGGTGCTCGGATAGGGCGGGGATGCCTACAGGTACCCTAGACTTTTGGTGGGTGTTGTAGGATGTAAAAATCTCGGGATCCAGCCGACACTGTCACTAGGGTTTTACACTTTTTCACCACGATCGATCGCTTTTGAAAAGTCTTAACACAAATATCATCCTACAAAACCCTAAAAAAGACATCAAATACTAAAAATAAAGATGCAAAATGAGGTGTCAGACTGTCCTTAGCTATCAACTAGTGAACATACGACTGAACACTGCACTACATCTCAAACCCAATATAGTTCTATGTTCTTGTGTGTGCAATAGTGCTCCTAGGTTTCCCTCTGTCAATGACGCCAAGATAATGGGTAGTAGCTAGATAAAATGTAAATGTGTGGGATGGAAAAACAAACTTCCCCTTCTATGCAGTGTGTATGCAAAAAAATACACCCAAATGCAATCCCTTGAGATATGTAGATAGATATCCCTTGATAAAAATTCCCGCCATTATAATGGTATGTATGTTGTGTTTATATAGGGATATCTTGCTTGAATTTTGACACTAATGACCCAAAAGAGGACTAGTACCTCAAGATATGAGTGGAAAATTTTAAAAAGACTGACCTTAAATTTCAAAAATAAGATCAACAATAAAGAAGACACGGGCGCCCGGAGAATGGACAGGAGTTCGGGCGCTAGTGTCCAATCCTAGCACTAGTGTCCAAAGACAACTGATGACAAATGTGCAAAGAATGAGAGACATGGATCCCTATGACTTGATCAGAACTGAGTGTATGAGTGACAAGTGTGAAATATAAAACAATAGAAACAAGCAAGACAAACAAACAAACTAGACAATGGGCCATCGATGAATAGTTTTCTTATGCAAGATCCATATATAAAAAAGCATACTTGGTGGTATAGTAAATAGTAGTAAGTGTGTGATGTTGTGTCTACAAATATGGAGTAAAACTATCTCGGGAAATTATGAGGTCAATTTGGGGTATGTGTTATCTTTTGAAGAAAGTGTGGAGTGTAGGGATTGGGCTAAAGTTTGGAACAAACATCTTATTCCTAAGATAAACTTATTTTTTTAGGAATCAATTCAAAATAAAATTATCACCATTGATAACCTCAGAAAAAGAGGTATGATTGTGATCAATAGACATACCTTATGTAAGGAGGAAGAAGAATCAATTCAACATCTCTTCATGGAATGTAAGTACTCTTCCGAGATTTTGTTGTGGTCATGGATGTCTTCAATCTCTAATTTCCCCACCCGAATGACCTTGACACCTATGTCGATCAATGGTATTCCCCCTTTAGGTCATCTATGATCAAAATGGCTTGGAAATGTAATTTTCGCCATGTCTTGTGGGGCATATGGAAAGAAAGGAATAATAGAATATTCCATAATAAATTTGTGAGTTCCTCCAAGGTCGTTAGAAAAATCAACCAAATTTTGAAGGATAATATCATGATCCTAAAACAGAAATGGTCAGAATATTATTCCAAGGAAGAAAAAATAATCCTCAAGGCCTTAAAGATCATCCCCACCAAAGAAGGAACTAAGCCTAAATTAAATAATGATAGAAGAGGCATGAAGTGGAAACCTCCTCCAGTTGATTGGTTTAAGTTAAATTTTGATGGGTCATCTAAATTGAGAGTGGGAAAAGATTAGGGGGGGTTTGATAAGAGATCATAAAGGAAATTTCATCAAAGCATTTATAAGACCACTTTGGGAATCAATCCAACTACGCAGAGCAAATGACGACATTATGTGGTATAAAAGTTGTTAGGAATTCTCATAACAAGAAATTGATTATCGAAGGTGATTTCCTTTTGATAATTAAGGCCTTGGAAGGGAAATACAAAGTGGGATAGAGTATTAGAAATATTATAATGGAGGATAGAAAAATGATTGGTTCCTTTGATGAGGTGGTTATTGGGAACGTCTTTAGAGAGGGAAACACATGTATCGACAACCTCCCCAACTAGGGTAATGATATATAGGAGTGGTTGGAATGGGATGGCTATGTTCCATGGAGCCAAATCTCTCACCTCATTAATAATGATGAGAAAAATTAAGCCGAGTTGGTGTAATTATCAAAGTTTAGTTTATTATCCCCATGACAAGGATGGACCATGATGACACACTTCCGATGGTGGTGGGCTGGCTCTCCTTAATATGCTCGAGAAAGTGAACTATAAGGGGTGTATGAATAATTTTTTTGTGAATTGTTAGAGAAACATGGGGTGAGACCAAGTTCAAACAAAGCCTACTTCTATCAAGCCATAAAACCGGATCTTTATGGTATGATGGTGCTTTCGAGAAAAGGAGGGTTATTAGAATACATAAAATGGGTGAAAGGTAATGATCCATCTCTTGCTCTAAATTTTGGTCAAGATTGGGACAAGGGTAGAGTTATGGTAAGGGGAATGGAAATTTGTGTTACCGAACAAGCCATTTCGAGGTCACTGGTATGCCCATGGACAGCTCAAAATTTTCAAAGATAAGAACATAAGAAATCATGAGATTACCACTTTATTTGGACCTAATGAGAGTGTCCATTTGTTTGTTGATGGTATTGCTAGAAGTTTCCTCCCGAGAGATGGGCATATGTGTGTAAATTAGTGATGAAGTATATCACCATTGAAGGAAAATTCAGGAAAATATTCACACATTACCTGTCTATCCTCAACTACTTTTGTAGGAATCAAGTTATGAGCTTACCCTTTTTCTAACGAGATCTCTCATTTGTGTTTGTTCTGGATTTTAAAGAGGAAAAATTGGACACATTGTTTCACCATGATCTCATACTACTTCTATTCAATAATGGTAATCCCATCTTACCCCTAGCCCCAAAATATGAGTTATAATGAAGAAAACCTTGCCAATGGAATGAAATACCTAAAGAAAAAAGGTCGTGTGGAGGGCAATATTGAAAGTGTGGTTGTTGAAGTTCTATACAACTTGAAAACATGGGATTCTTTTAAATATAAGAGAGGCATAGAAGACATCATTAGGGAGGCCCGTTCGGCTAATATGTAGGTATCCATTGATACTTTGCTTAAGGTTACTAAGGACTTGGTTCAAGAAATGAAAGAAAGCCAGAGGCAAGATGCCATACATGATAAGTGAATCAATGGGTTAAAAGATAAATTTATCATGTAAGAGAAAATAATTTCTATTATCCAAGATGATATCTCCAACTTAAGTACCCCATGAAGAGCATGTGGCTAATTCTCAATAGTTTGAAGGAAAAGGAGGATGAAATTAACACGATGAGGGTGATCATCGGGTGATGGTTCAAATTGTGGATGCTCAAAACCCGGGGCCAAGCTCTAGAACAAGGAGTCACAAGAAAGGGAAATATTAGCTGAATTTGGGATGACTTCTGCTATGGTCCATTTTCATCCCCATATCCTTGCTATTATTATAGGTCTTTCTCTCGGTTGATGTTTATAATTATTATTACAAAAATGTATTAAAGAAAGTATATGCCTTGTTTTTCTCTAGGCTATTATTTTGGCTAAGTATTTTTGTCCTTGTATGGCCATAGTTCCTTGGTGGGCTGGTTTTTTCCCTAGCTTCCTTGGTTCGTTATGTCTTGTGGGTTTTGGGTTCCCTCAAAACTAGCTTATTTACCTAATCAAAAATATACGTTGAGAAAGTGTCAATGAGTATATTATAGTTAACTTATTTTTAATTATATTTATAATGATTCTTAGTTATGTGAGAAAGTTTCAAAAAAATAATTTTAACACTCATTATTTAAAATTCATTTTTTTAAAGTTGGCTCTCATTGTTGAAAAATGAATACGATATTCAAAATTTCACAAGTTAAAAATGCATTAAAACAAGCTAGGAATAAGTTAAGAATAGACTAATTCTTCCTATGCTTTTCTTTCACATACATTTCAATTGTTAGGATCATGATAAACTTATAACAAAGAAGTTCTTTTGACAAATATGTTCAATGCGTGAAGTTACAAACAAAGATTTGGGAATGTATTGATGGTCTTTATGAATAAGAGGCTATCAAAGAAGATATTGTTGAAAGGTTGCTTGATTATTGTAGTATTCATCCTCATGAAATTGTTTTTGAAAAAACCATCAAGAAAGATGCTCCAAAAAAGAAAGTGTGAAAAAGGCTTTAAATAACCTCCAAAAGAATTCTTGCCACCTTTTAAAAAGGAAAAAGAGAAGCTCATGTATTCAACTTTGAAATCATGGATCGATTAATCAAATATTGAAATAAATAGATTCCTAATATTAATTATAAAACAACATTAAATATATACAATGAAGTACATAAATTGACCCAAGAAAATTAAGCTAAAAGGTATGAAACCCTAGTTGCAAATGAAGGGATAGAATACTTAGTTGATTCAAAAATAATCTTGGGTTGTGCTGAAGTGACGAAATGATAAAAAAAAGGAGAGAAGTGTCACATTGAGCCTCAGAAAATTGTGCAATCTGTAAGATCTTCCTAGGCCCCAGGGCACCCAGTAGGTCAGGTCGAGGCACCTTCAGTGCTGTGAGACCTATTGCAGGCACTGTGACTACTCAAAACCTTAAAAACCAACTTTGGGACGTTGCAAGGTATTCCTTGTCCTTCGCTACATCGCTATTATGTTACATCAAGTACGTAGATGTTGCTTGTAACTTGCAATGAATAAATGACCTACAAAACCCCAAAAGTGCATCAAATCCTAAAAATAAAATAATGTAAATGAGGGGTCATATTGTCCTTAGCTATCAAACAAGTGAACTTATGACTGAGAGTTGCACTACATCTCAGACCCAATATAGCTCTATGTGTGTGTGTCGAAATTGTGCCCTAGGTGGCTCTTGTGTATGTCACACTTGATAGCGAGTAAGTAGTTAGATGTAAAATATGTAAATAGATTTGTGCATGAAAGAATGAACTTCCCCTCCTATGAAGTGTATGTAGAAAAATGTAGTCCCTTGCCCTTGTGTGGATGTTAGATGGATGTTTGAATTCTCTTGATAATGCCTTTGGATGCAACCTTAGGTGGTGATAGCTAATGCTTAGTGTTTGGTCCTTTATTATGGTCACATAAATTTATATTTATATGATTCCCTTACTTGAATTTCATAATTAACCTTGAAAAGGCCAAATACCAAAAAGATAAGATGCCCAAATGGCTAGAAAGGAACCAAAATATGTGAGCAAAGTACAAAGAGGTTAGGGGCACCCAGAGGGACGAGGGTACTTAGTGTTGGCGTCTTGGTTGGGCAATGGTGTCCAGAATGAAAAATGCCAAAGTATGAAAAGATAGATTGGGAAAGTAAGAGTGTAAGACCAAAAGAGGAAACAAAACGAAATCAAAGTGTAGACATTAAAATTAGGTCACACTCACCTTTGGTCCCTCGAAAAATAAATACCTTCATCACATTCACCTAGCCATGGCCCCCTTCACCCTCACAATATTTCACCTTAATTTAGATAATGTCCACACATACACCTCACCTAGACACATCATCAAACCACCTCACCCTAAGACCTATTCTTAGTAAGTTGTCATAACTAACTAAGTCTTACCCAAACCCTAAAAATCAATGCCTACATTCCCTCTAACCACATTCCCGCATTCTTAAAGAAAGCTTCCATCCTAATCGTGGGTTAACGACACGAGATCCTAGAAAATCAGGAGGGTCTCCCTAGTTTAGTAAACCTAGGAAATCTCACCTTGACCGACGCTGGTTACCCTTAACCGTCACCGGTTAAGCTGGAACCACCGTTGGTCACCTTTTAACCCCCAAAACAACCTTATTTTCAAGGTTGGCAAATGTTGGCACATTCTTGAGAGATATAACATCTTTTGAGAAGTTTCAACGAGAACATGCATGCAAGGAAGGAGATCAAACATTTTCTCTTGCATAAACATCCAACATTCACCCAACAACCATCCAACACTCACCCCAGCACAAATTTGATCCAATCAAGCAAGAAGGAGAGCACATGCAGCCCATGCAAGAGCTCCCCAATAGTTGGTGATCCTCTGCAGCAGTCAAACCTCTTACCAGCACCTTCATTCCTCACTCATGACGCCCAGAATCGATTCCAAGTAAGTAGAACATTTTACTCTTGGTTCACCCATTTCATCATTGTATTTTCATCCTTTGTTCTCCTAGCCACCCATTGACCTCCTTCAATACTCACCCCTCCATATCCCCATTAAAACCTCACCAAATCCCACCCAAACAACCTAATACCTCATTCCGACCAACCAAGTCCTTTGTGCAATCACAAGGGAGATCAAAATCTCATTCTGTGGCATTCCCAATATTTCCATAGTAATTAGCACCGATTCTTCCTAACCAGCGTGGGTCACCCTTAACCGGCTGCAGTCTCTATATTTACCAACACAACCCATAACAGTGACCTACCTACCTATTCCCACATCACCTTTACTCACATGTGACCTACCTCAGACCTGTTAGACCTACAGAGACCCAGAACCAGTTACTTGACCTTCGGATCTTATTTTAACTTAGCCTGTTAGATTAGATCTTTCTTATTGTGTTTTAAGTGAGATACCTAAATCATTTCAAATTACAATAGGATTTACTTCTTTACCAACATTAAATTATTTTAAACAGTGGATTGACGGCCATTTAGGAAGTATCACACTTCCCGGATCTAGCATACGCTAGGTAGTCCACTGCATATATTGTTTAACTCTTTCTGGTGGTCTTTCTTTCCATTTCAGGTAGTTCCTCCTAGCCAAAAGGAAGCTCTCACGATTAGCTATGGATTCAGAAGTCAACACGCGCGCAACAACCCATCAACCAACATTCCAACAAGTATTCCTCCTATGCCCATTACCCTATCTGTTTCGTCACATTCAAAGAAACGTCTAAGAATCAAGTGAAACACAAAGAGGCCAAAGACATGGGTGAATTAGTACTTTTCTTACTTAGGAATCATATGAATAGTATTATGTGATCGGGAATAGATAGATACCCAAAGGGCATGATTTAGTGTCTATAGGCTCCACGATTGAGAAACATATAAACCACATTTGCAATAATTCCATTGGTTGAACCTATACCCAAATGTGTTTAAGAACTAAATTGCTTGTTTTACAGTGGCTAGAGTGGCTACAAAACTTCTTGATAAAGAATTTTCTATAAATAATAATAGAGACATTGGAAATGTTCCCTTTATTTCACAAAATTGAGGAACAAGGTTGTGTTTTAGACAAGGAAGTGCCAATATTGTGTTGGATTTAGCCTGATTTAGCATCCTTCAATAAAGTTATTCTCTTTCTTGCACTATTAGATGTGTTTAAAGTAACACAATTAAGTACTCTCTTTCCAATTTTGTTTTCGACATTATCAGATCTACTTTTCAGTCATTTTTTTTGTTACCCTTAACTTTCAAATAATAAAAAAATATAAAAATTAAATTTTTAGTTTGTAGCATTTATAGATTTCAATGGTAGTTTAAAATCATTAGTACTCTACAAATTTTATTGGTGAGAATAAAAAAACAACACATCTCTAAAAACCAACTCATTTTCCATGCGAGAGAAATATGATCTTGTTATGAATTATTTTTCTTTTTTGGTATGGTTGTGACAAGCACATCGGGTGTATAACTGAAAATATGTGTTTTAAAACCATTAGCAAAAGTGATGTTATCATGAATAAATTTTGCTTGGTGGAATGATTGGAACCATAGGGCTAGAATGGCTCCGAAATGCTTTGGAAATTAATTGAAAACAACACATTCCACAAAAATCATAAATAAATAAATATTTATTAAGTGTCCTAAAACCAAATGTTGAGTATTCACTTAACATAGATACTTACATTATTATATGTTTCGGTGGAATGGTAGAAGGAATAAAAATGTTGGAATCAAATGAATGGTATGAAACACAACGTCGAAATATAATCACAAAAAATACAACGAAACTTTCAATTGGAAAGGCTAGAGCAATTGAAAAGGGTGGGAGGAATAGGACTTGAAAGATGGTTTTCATGGGTGTTCAACACTTCCAAATTCGAGAGATATACAAATATTTCGGGGAATCGGACACAGTTAGGTTGTTCTTTGTAGAGCATGAGAAAATACAAAATCCACTATTTAGTGCACCATAAAAACTTCTTTACAACAATTTTGTTGAAAACAATTCAAAAACACCAAAACACTTAACCATTTATAAAGAAAATATTGACAAATACTACCCAATGTTATGTTGTTGGTGACATGGGGTATGCCCAAATGACTAGAAAGGACCCAAAAGATGTGAGTAAAGTATAAAGAGGTCAGGGGTGCCCAGAGAGGGGGAAGGGGCGCTTGGCATTGTCATCTTGGCTAGGCATTGTTATCCAGAATGAAAAATTCTGAAGTATGAAAAGACAAAGTGGGAAAGCGGAGTGTAAGACTAAAAGAGGTAACAAAAAGCAAGCAAAGAGGCCAAAGACATGGGTCAATTAGTACTTTTCTTACTTAGAAATCATATGAATAGTAGTATGTGATGAGGACTAGATAGATACCCAAAGTGTGTGATTTAGTGTCTACATTTTCCCCCACTTTATGTTGTTGAGTGAATGCTCAATAACATAAAGTATATCTGAATATATACTTGATAACCATGTAGATAGATGGTGAAAAATGTCGAGAAATAAGGAAAATCGTGGAGTGATAAAAAGTGAAGCATAAAAGCTAGAGTAGAGGAAGTAAAAAAAGTGATGATGATGATGATGAATTTAGGGCGAGAGCGTGTGTGTAGATTCCATGTTATACCTATTGTTGATGTCACTTAATGTGTGATGAGGTGTGATTGATATGACTATCGCTCCCATAAGGTGACTTGCAAAAGAGAAAAATGAACAAGTGGTCAAATATGCATATATGTGAAATGTGTAAAAAGTGTGTAAAATTATGCAAGAAAATGAAAAAGGAACATGTGCATGTTATCCATGATGAGTGAAATATATAAAAAGGATCCTAAAGATGATGTAGAAGATTTTTTTTCGGGAAATCTCACTCATTGCGTTAAATCACGAGTTTTTGGGCAATCTCACTCCAAGAACAAAAGAAGTGTAGGGAGAAAAGTTAGGTGTCATCTTCCAACCTTTAAATGCTTCCCGAAGTTTGAACACCACTGCAGATGGTGTGTAAAACTATGATATTTTTCAAACAATTATGATCCAATGTGAAATTAGAAAAGAAGGTGTAGTGCATGCATGCTGAGTGTTGAAGGACAATCTATCCTATAATAGCCGCGGTATATCCTGCTGAAAATTGTGATGAAATGAGAAAATATGTGTAACTTTCCCCTAGTCACAAGAGTTCACGAAGGGTTAGGGGTGCCCAGACACTCTTTATGCTCGGTCTTGGGCAATGGTGACTGTGTTGTGTTGAGTACCCAAGTTAGGATTTGGGTTATTCTTGAGGCTGAAGACCATGTTGATTTGTGTGCTAAAATGTAGTGAACTGTGATTGTGGACTACTAAATAGGGTGATTGATTCACCCGATAAATGCCCCCTCGTTTGGGGTATATGCGACGTTCTAAGGAGTATGCAACCCAAAGGAGGAATGACATGATTGAATGGCGAAGCCCGACGGGGAGGGAGTGTGTTTGGTAGAAACCAAGGCACACATAAACAAAGTATTTGGAACCAAGTGTTAACATAAGCAAGATAAACATGTATGTAGAAGACAACGTGTAAGCTAGAAATCAAGAAGATAATACACAAACATAAAAAATAATGTAGTCAAAGTAGACCACAAAAAGCTGGTTTCAAACATGGGACATCACACATGATGCATTAAAACATGCAAATTAGATATAGCCAAAAAGCAGACAATGTGCACACAAGGCAAAGGGAAAAGCCCACAAAAAATGGAAAATAATGACAAGTAATGGCGGACAATAACAAGTAATGTAACAAATAGCCATGGAAACAACTAAACTGCAAGATAGATGTTGCGACTTGAAGCACACTGTTAGCATGTTAGAAAGATAAAATAAATGCCAAAGCGTGAATAATATGATATAGTAGTGTGCTATGAAAAATGAAACAATAACACCTGTAGTGTGTATGAAAGTGGATGCCCCCAGAGCGCTGTGGGACTGGTATGAGGCACTCGCCAAACATCCATGTTGCATGTAAAGATGCGTGCAAAGCCCATGATCACAACTAGAAGGCATGCGAACGTGCATGTGTGTATAGAAAGATAATGACATACAAAATATTTGAATAGCATGTGTAATAGAGTATACATGTAACGAGTAAATGTAAGCAAGACTAAATGTGACCAAGATATGTAATATGCTATGGATGAGATGGAATGGAATGCAAAGTGAATGATATGAGCATTGTGCCCCCGAGCGAATGCATATGAGTGTGCATGTGATGAGGTTCATTTATAAATGCCCCTCAATAGTCAAGAATGAACCGTAGAACAAGAGTGTATCATTAGGAAATGGTTTGAATGTACGCTAGAAATATATAATCGATAAAGCATAGAGAGTGCATGCGTGAGTGAGTGTGATGAGGTTCATTTGAGATTTAGACCCTCAGTAGTCGAGTATGAACCATGGAACTAGAGTGCATTATAGGGTAATGAGTGTAGTGTGTAAAAGTAGATGCATGAATGATATATCATGAATGTGTATAGTGAATAGTGCACATAGTGTGTGAGAGAAATTGTGAGAAAAATATGTCATGTATGTGCTAAGTGTGAATTGTGTAGTGTGTGAGGTTCATGTTTACACTATGCCTGCAACAGCGATCAAGTGTGTGAATTTGGTGTCCCCAAAAATTTCACTTAGAAATATCAGATACCCCTTTTAAATTTTTGCATATTTTCTCTAGAATTCTTCAAGAGGTTGTAGAAGATTGCTTGTGGGTAATTGATGAAATACCCATGTGCTCAAAATGTCTAAAAATCCTTGAGAAGTCAATTACTTGCTTTCCTAAGTTATCGGGTTTCTTAGAGTGCTTTACTTCTAAGTAAGAAGTTGTTTATATCCTAAAACCTGATTCACAAAAGTCTCCTTCTTTGCACTGATTGGGAGTGCTTCTACTCATTAAAATTTGATAAGTTAAGTAGTTCAAGAACCATGCATAACAAACTTATACTTCTTAGTTCTGCGCTAAACTAAAGTGCTTTTACTTCTTAGCTTTGCGCTAAACCAACACCGACTACTTGTCTTCTTTGTGCTAAAACAAAACTACTTTACTTCTCAAAAATTAAAGCAAGTAAAGAAATTCCTGAAAGGCGCATCACTAATCATTTCGATTATCAATATTTAGGAGGTGCTTTAATTATTTTAAAAAATAACGAAGTAAAGTTATTTCAAAAATCCACAAAGAAGAAAAAATAAGAGAGTAATGTGGAAAAATGGAGTTACTTTACTTAATAAAGTAACTCAAGAACTTAGTAAATGGAATATGATTTTTACTCCAAAACACTGTTAAGATCAATGGAAACATTATTGAGACTTAATTCTTCTTGAAGCTCAAAATTTATGGCCTATTCCATCTTTTACCGAGAGGGGTAGTTCTAGTGTTCTAAACTATCTCAAGAAACCTTTGATCCTTGGAAAAAATTTCATGTTTCCATTGTAGAGGATTATAATATATTTCTGATGCCTATTTTTTTGCTTTTAAAATCATTTGGAACTCTTGGAATCATCTGGAGAGTCAACTTTTTCCGTTGGAGATTTTATTCCCTACACCTGAAATACCCGTTGTTAAACAAATTGCTCATGAATCAAATTTTATTCCCTATAATTTCCTAAATTACCTTTGACACCTTCAATATTCTCTTACATCACCCTCAAATGCTTTATATTTTCCTTGTACCCTTATGAGGGTGTTTAATTAAGCTGCAAAATGGCCAAAAATGACCTTTTAAAGCCTCCGGATGAAGTTGTCTCTTTTTGAATCTCAATGAGTTCATAAATATCATTAAGAACTCTTTCCTATACACTGAAAAACACCAAATAATCATGTTAGTACTTTCCTCTGAGTCTGGTGAGGGTGGGATTGAAGACATGTTGGTCAGAGGAAGGGTTCACAAAGTGACCTGGGAAGCAAAATTTTCGATTATGGGCTTAGTTGTCATGATCAAAAGTTTTAATTTTTTATTCTAAACATTTTGCACAACACCATATGTCCAAGCTAATATACAACTAACACATCCAAAAACCGGGGTTAGGGAGATGTAAAAATTAAAAACCTAAGATAAACTAGGTGGTGATAGCATTGGAAGAAAGGGGGTGATCACTCTCCATGAGGGGAAAATAAGAAAAACATAGGAGGAAAAGACAAAAAAATTTGCCACTGAGACCAACATTACTCGGCCAAACCTCCATCTTACACATTAACAACACATGAAAATGAAGATATCTCTGCAAATGCACCACAAAACATACCATGAGTGAACATAGAGGTAAGAATGTAATAAACACAAGCATAGGGTAGAGAATAACCACAAACATAAAATTTTATTACTTAAAGGATGCACAATCAATTACAATAATGGAAGAAGGTGCAAAATACATTACTGATTTAGATCGAGGTATGTAACTCATGGGAATTCTACCACAATTTTGGCATGGTATCATTATAACAAAAGAGGGACCCCTTTCAAAAGAATGAGTTCCATACTTCTAGAGAAAGAAGGAGAAGAGGGAGAGAAGAAAATCCATTGAATTTTGCAGACTGGGAAAGGGGCGCCTAACATCACTTCTACTTCATGCCATCAAATTTATAAGTTGAGGATGGGTGTCATTTATCATTAAATTTGATTTGATGAAGTGGTTGGATGCCAATTCAAACAAAACATATACGAATTTGAGGTGATTCATGAAATTATGAGTTGAGACTACAATCCAAAACTTGCAAGACTTACAAGATTGTAAACTTTGTCTTTTCCTTTTTTCTTTCGTAACATTCCACGGGTTTTCATCTTGACCTATTCCATGGCCTTTTAAATGTTCCATGGATTTTTTTAAACTTGATGTCCCGCAGAATTAGAAACCCGTGAGACACCAAATTTTATATACCATCTGCAAAACTCCTCAATCGCATTGCTCAAAATTCAACATCTCACACTGGTCCCTCGTACATCCTTCTCTTTCTCGTACTCACCCCAAAATCCACAAAGGATTTTATTTCCTTCAAGTAATTCACTTGTCCCATAGACTATAAATTTATAGAACACCGCATTGGGAAAACCCATAGAACACTATATATTATGTTATAACTTTTAGACTTAGCCATTTCTCAACTTACTCTACTACCTTGCAGTCGGTGGTGCCTCCATGCATTGTGGTTTTTCACCTTGTCACCCCATGAAGTGTCACTAATTCTCTCATCTTTGCGGAAACCCACCTTTGTGTTTCGTGACACTTCCATCATGTGTTCGATTTTTCACCTATCACTCCACGAAGTGTCACTTCTCATGTTTTGCAGATTCCATCCTTATACGAATTTTGACCCTTTGCGAATGCAAAAACTTTGTGGCTTTCAAATCTTACTCATGAAATCCAAGGTAGGCTACACTTGACATTCGCAGAATATTTAAACCACAGTCCCTCATTCCACGGATTTGAAAATCCATATAATGCTATATTTTACACTACGAGTCTCTGTGACTTTTATACCAAAAGCCACCAAAGTCTAAATTTGAATAAGTTGTCCAAAATCGCATCCAGGATGCATTTTGGGACAACATTAACTAAACTATTTTTTTACATATACTTTGAAGATTTAGCATAAAAAACTAAAATAAATAAATAAAGATATTACAAAGCATAGTCACTCTCTGTTGGAGGTGTATACCAAAATAAATGGAAGATTTACTTAATAATTTCTTTGGGAGAGAAGAGTGCTCAATTAGAAATTAATTTTTGAAGAATAATAAAGAATTATAATTCATAGAAAATATATATCTAACATGCTAATGAGTGAATGTTATAGTGGGTTTTTCTCGAGAAGATCGCGTTTCAACTAGTAGATAAATAAAGCAATATTAGTATAATAGAGGAATTTATTCACCTTCTTCTTGATTACCGATGAAAAAAGCTAATGAAATCTTTGTCTCATAGGAAAAGACAAAGAATACACACTATTATAAAGATTTAAGAAGAAAAATACAATAATATTATCGATAAATATTAGCCTAAAATGATGGTACAAACCAAAAAATATTATAAAAAAATTATATAAGAAGCATTCACTTGGTGTTCTGGTTTCTTTGTATGGGTTATTTTAAAGTGGTAGAACAATATTAATATATGTAAAATCTGTTACAACATATTGAAATATTTTAAGAAAATTTAGGACCTTCACTTAATGAAAATTTTTAGATTGTTTTCAACATCAACAAGAATTAAAACTAAATAAGGAATTTAATACCATGTCATCATGTTAACTATTGATTGTGAAAGTTTTAAGAGAATTTACTATGTAGGATTTCTTCTTCTCGATTAATCCCTCCATGCGAATATCATGTAATCCTAGTTATCAAATGGGAAACACAGGGTAGTCAAAGTGATTTTTAAAAACATAGTAGATATTTGACTATTTCTTCACTTAGACAAAGTACATGTTGTCTTTCGTGAATTTTGTGATTGATTTTCTTAAAAATATCTAGTCTCATATGCAGTGTAAAATGTGATAGAGTGTTAATGAAATCTATTTAATTTGAAGAGTGTGATGAGTGACATATCGCCTTATAGCGATGATTGACCACGGTGCCATGCAAGATCTCTCAAGTGCAAAAAACCGTTGACAATCACATTCTCACCCTTGATGACCTTCACGAAGCAGTCATGCAGATGGCCAATGACAAGGAGCCTAATTATGATGGTTTTCCCTACAAGTTCTATAAATCACTTTGGGATAGTGTTGGCCGGGACCTCTTTCAGATTTATCTTGAAGGGTTTCAGAGTCAATCGTTTGGCACTCACATTAACAAAGGGAATATCAAGTTCACCCATAACCCTAGGGACCCCAAACTGATCACCAGTTAATGACTTATTACCCTACTCCATGTTTCTACAAGATTATTTCCAAAGCTCTCGTCATTCGGATACAACACATTCTTCCTGCCATTATTGACGAGCAAATTGGATTCATCCAAAGGCATTACATTCTAGACAATACTATAGTAGTATGGGAAGGTATGGAATGGGATCACATGTCTATTTAACCAACTCTATTCATTAATTTTTTTTTGAGAAATCCTATGACAAGATAGAGTGGTCTTTCATTTTGGCTATGCTTAAGGCGTTGTGTTTTGGTCATATTTTTATATAATATGTCAAGATGATTTTTGTGAATGCCTCGGCTTAAATAACCATTAATGGGAAAAAATCAGCTCTGTTTGGCCTCTTCCGATCCATACTTGAGGTTTTCCTTTAACGACTACTTTTTATGTCCTTACGGTGGAAGGTTTTAGTTATCTACTTGCAAAGCCAAATCCTAAATTGTCGGGGAATTTCCTTGCATTCTTCTGATAACTCCCAAATGCTCAATGAACACTTTTCTAACAACTCCTTTCTTACGCTAATCAAGTATGAAAGCAATATTTACAATTCTATGCAGTGCCTTGACTCTTTCTATTTAGCTTCTAGTTTATCCATTCAATGGCAAAAAATGCAACGTTATAGGTAATCCTTCCTCCCGCGCCCTTGGATGTATTTGTATGATTGGAAGATTATTGATCATGGTGAGATGTTTAAATTTCTTGGCATACCTTTTTCCTTTCAAGTGTCACATGCTGATCTTTGGTAGTATGTTGTTCAACGGGTGGATAAAAATCTTGAATATTGGATCACCAAACCTGTTGTCTTTGGGGGGTAAGTTCCAAATTTTATCCAAAGTTATTGAAGACACACATGTTTACTACTCATCCTACTAGGTGCCATCCAAAAATATGTGTATCATTTGGAAAAGATTCTCAAATATTTTCTTTGGTCCAATGCTTCCTCTGGAAAAGGATTTCATAGAGTTGCATGGGAGATCTGTTGTCTTCCTAAAGAATCTGGAGGAATGGGCCTTATTGATATTTTGCGTTAAGGGCAAGCCCTTTGTGCCAAATGGATAATTCACAACATCAAAGGACAATAATCCTTAAAAGTGCTTGTGTCATGGCGAGGAGGGTTCCCATATGGCCGTCGACATGGAAGGGTTTAGGTTTTTCCAATCTTCTCATTGCTCTTGTTCTGTCAAATTGGCTAACATAGTTTTCCTCAAAATTATCTGGAAAACATGGGAAAAATCAAACCATGGATTTAGTGGATGGGAAATTACTTTCACAATGGCCTCTCTGTTAACCACCACTCCTTGTGGTGTTCACTAGTCATCAAATTCGAGGATTGGTGCCTTACTAAGGTCCCTCAAATTCCTATGCTTAATATTTTCAAGCACAAAATTTTCTCCATTCAAAATCTCTTTTACAAGCACATCTAAGATTTGTATCCTTGGATGAGATCAAATCTCAATTCAATCTTTCCTCACATGATCATGTTAGTATCTTTGAAATCATATCTTTTGTTCGATCATATGAGTCAAAAATATCTATGTTTTCCTTTTGTCCACGGTGGACATACTAGAAATGGTTTGTGGATACCCCTTTCTAGAATTACTTTGCTAGTAAATGTTATGCTTGGCTATCTCCTCATCTACCCATGGTTGAAAAGCTCAATAGTCAGTGGGGTTACATTCTTCTCCTTCCATTTGGAGAAGTAGATTCGACACTATCTGGTCTACTTGTGTGGAACCCAAAATTTCTCACTTTCTGTGGTGTGTTCTCCACCAAGGCCTTTCGAGTAGAGCCCGTCGGTTCAACTTTGTGTATCAACCCCAAAATACCCCTTCTATGGACACTTGGAAACCTTATCCCACTTATTTTGGTTTTGTAGTAAATCCCAAAAGGCTTGGAATTGGATTCATCCATTATTTCTTCTATTTAGACGAATGTTTCACGACAACATATTTTTAGGCGATAACCTTAGAATGCCTCACATGTTTTCCAAAATTTGGCATGCTTTCGGAGGAGATTATTTTTGGCTTTGAAAAGAAAGGAATTCTTTTGTATTTGCTAATGTGAATTTGATCAACATTTCTATATTTATAACAAGTCAATGGTTATCTCCAATGTGTTGTTTGATTCAAGTACATGAGAATAAGGTGGCCCTCGAGGTAGAGCACCTTGAGACACTTCTTCATCATTGAGGCAATACCCCATGCAATAATATGGCTCAATAACAACCTTCTCCCTCTCAACACTCTTCGCCCCATGACAATCATCCCCATGGTGGTTGTTAGAGTCACTCCCAACATAACTTTTCAACCGTGCTCGTCGATCCTTGTGCAATCAACCGTTGAAGAAGAAATTTTCTCCTCCACCCCTAACTCACCACCGGGGTTGGGGCTCACCTTCACCATCTCATCGAAGCTTGATTGGGGTTCATCGGCTGCCCTCGATCCACACACCCATGATAGGTGGAGCCTCCTGCCACTGGTGGATAAGTTTCCCAAAATGGTGTTAACCATCTCGCCCACTTGTGATGCTATGGAATACAATGAAGTAGAAAGCCATGTTGGCTTTGGTTGGGAGGTTTTAGACAATGGCAAGGAATTTCCTGGATCCAACTAGCTGAATGATCACGACATGCCCTCTGCTAGTCAATTTTTTGTAGCAGTGGCATGATTTCAGTTTCATAGTGTTTTTTGTTATGTTAGTTGACTTTGATTAGGCTTGACCTAGTTTGTTCGTGGCTTTGGGGCATGATCTCATACCACCTTTTTTTTTTTTTAATTATCTTGTATCATCTTACTTTTTAATATAATATAAGATTTTATTCATTAAAAAAAAATGTTTTATCGAGTAAGACTAATAAAATAACAAATTAGAAACCAAAAAATCATGTCTCATTGATGCCTTTTTAGTTATGCATTCTGCATTGTGAAACTTCTTAGTAAGGGTAATTTAGTAATCTATTGTGATAATTGGGAAATCCACTATGATGGTTTCACAAACCATGAAAGTAAAAGATATGGGGAGTAAACTATACAACCACCCTTGTAGTTTAGTGAACCAATGTGGTGGTTACACAATATTCCTACATAAAAATGAGGAATGAATTATGAAACCACCATGGTGGTTGTATAATTTTCATAGTGATTTTGCAAACCATGATTTAGCAAAAAAGGAAAAAAAAATAAGGGGAGTAAAAGTCTCAATTATTGACTATTTCCTTCTTTGAGGTTTGCATGGGGTATGATGATGTTCTACAATGAATTTCTCTAATATGGTTTTTCTCGGAAGATGAGAGTTTTAACCCATATATGAATAAAAAAATCTTATAAAGAAAGGGTTAGTGAAAGAAAAAATGAGTCCATGTGTAACTCCAACACTATTGACTCCCAAAAATGATGGAGATTGGAGAATGTGTGTGGATAATAGAGAAATAAATAAAATCACAATTAAGTATCGAGTTCCCAATTCTAAGATTGGATGATATGATGGATGTGCTAGGGGAGCTCGATATTTTAGTAAGATTGATCTGCTGTGTGGGTGGGTACTATCAAATATGAATCTATGAAGGGGATGAATGGAAAATAAATTTCAAAACAAGATATGGGTTATACAAGTGGATGGTGATGCCATTTGGGTTATCTAATACACCCAGTAAATTCATGAGGTTGATGAATAGAGCACTCTGAGAATATAATTTTAAGTTTTTGGTTGTTTATTTTTATATTCAATAGGATAGTGGAAGAACACTTGTTGCATTTGAAATTGGTGTTAGAAATGTTATCAAAAGAGAGGATTTATGAAAACTTAAAGAAGTGTATATTTCTTTAGAAAGGTCTAGTTTTTAGGGTTCGTCATCTCAGAGGATGGGGTGAGGATAGATGAGGAAAAAGTGAAGGTAATTTTGGAATGTCCTATTCAAGGAATGTGACAAAGGTTCATAGTTTTCATGGCTTTGAAGCAGCTTGTTTTATAGGATTTTCATCGGGAATTTCGGTAGAATTGATGCACCTATAATAGAGTGCGTGACAGAAAGGAGTTTGTATGGAACAAGGTAACAACAAATATTTTTAAGTGTTGTTAGGAAGAAAGTGTTAAATGTACCTGTTTTGGTATTGCCATATTTTAGCAAGGCATTTGAGGTTGATTGTGATGCTTCACATGTCAGGATTGAAGAAATACTAAGTTAAGAAGGACAACATGTAAAATTCTTCACTGAAAATTTGAATGAGGTCATGAGGAAATATTCTACATATGATGTGGAATTTTATGCTATTGTTCAAGCATTAAGGCATTATAGACATTACTTGGTAGCTAAGGAATTTGGACTCTTCTTGACCATGAAACATTGGGGTATATAAACACACATAATAAATAAAATAATAGGCATGAAAAGTGGGTTTCATTTTTATACAAATATAAATTTTTTTCAAAGCATAAACCGGGTAAGCAAAATCAATTTGTTGATGCCTTGACTAGGTGTATAGAGTTGATGATAACAATGAAAAATGAAGTAGTAGGGTTTGAGGTAGTTAAGGAATTGTATGAAAGTTGTCCAAATTTTGGTGATGTTGTGAAAGGATGTAAGGAACCTAAAATGCGTAGTGGTTCTTATGATTATTTGATGCAGGATGGCTATTTATTTAGGGGAAAGCAATTGTGCATCCCTATTGGTTCAATGAGAGAAAATATTATAAGAGAATTGCATAGTGGGGGTTTGGCTAGACACTTTGGTATAAGTAAGAAAATTTCTCTTGTGGTAGATAAGTATTATTGGCCGAAGGTAAAGAGGGACATAAGTAGGATCATATCAAGATGTAGAGTGTGCCAAATGGCTAAGGGCCATGCACAAAATACTAGGTTATATATGTCATTACATGTCCCTACAGTGGCCATGGGTTGATTTGAGTATGGATTTCATGTTAGGACTTCCTAACACAATGAGGAAATGATTCTATCTTTGTTGTAGTAGATAGATTATCTAAAATGGAACATTTCATTACTTGTAGGAAAACTAATGATGCTTCTAGAGTTATAGATTTGTTTTTTCAAAAGTGGTTAGGTTGCATGGAGTTCAAGAATGATCACTTGAGATGAAGACACAAAGTTTTGAGCTTGATTTTGGAAGACTACTATGGAGGAAAATAGGGACACAAATACATTTCAATAATGCATATCACCCTAGATTGATGGACAAAAAAATTAGTAAATAAGAGCTTGGGAAATCTTCTACAATGCATAGTTGAAGAAAATTTGAAACAATGATATTTGGTTTTACCACAAGCTGAGTTTTCTTATAATACCTTGGTAAACAAGTCAACAAGGAAATCTCCTTTCTAGATTGTCTATGTTAGGAACCCCAAGGAGTGTTAGATTTTATTTTATTTCTTGGTGAAGATACAACCAATGATGATGCAAAAGTATTTGAACACAAGCTCTACAATTGCATGAAGAAGTGAGGGAGAAGCTACAAGATAATAATAAAATTTAATATAAAATAGTCGTGGATGTAACTAGGAGAGTAAATGCATTTGAAGAAGGAGATATGGTGATGGTTCATTTTAGACGGAGATATTTCCAAAGGGATATAATAAGATAAAGTATATGAAGATTGGGCCATGTAGGATTCTGAAGAAAATGAGTGACAATGCCTATAAAGTGGAGCTACCTAACAATATTGTTATTTCACCAATGTTTAATGTTTGTGACTTGTATACGTTTCTATTCCTGGTCGTGATGAAAATTTTGAGGAGGAAGAACTAAACTAGGAACAATAGATGCCAAAAAGAAGAAAAAGGAGAGGGTAATGTATGTCTTAGACAAAAAGATAGTCACTACTAGGCATGGGAGCTACAAAAATATTTGGTATAGTGGGAAGGTTTGCAACAAGAAGAAAATACTTGGATTCCTAAGTGGGAGTTGAAGAATATTGATAGTGGAAAATAGTATGAATTCCATAAACTTAATTCTTAGAAGCATAATTATTTTCAAGTAAGGGATAATTATGTGTGAGCATAACTTTCGGAGACCATAACTTTCGATCTGACCATTGTATCATCTTGAAATGTTCTAGGGAGTTAGATATTGATTAGTAATATGTCATGACCAACATTTATAGAAAGGTTGAGTGCCATTTTGACATAATTTTGGGGCCAAATTACATCATCTAGTGGTCTAAATTTGTCTCGAAATCTTTTTGGATTTACCTAGAAGTACCTAGAAGTCATAGTTTTAATAAACTTTTCCTCTACGTTAAGGAATAAGCCAATATTTGGTGTGAGCCTTAATTTATGAAGGCATATTTTGTACACAAAATTTGGGGCCCATATGAGGTGTTTTAATTTTTTTTTGCTTTTTAGGGTTTTGGGCATTTTAGGACTTTTATTAGAGATAGTGGGAAATAAAAGGTAGCTAGTAATGTTGAGAAATATTATTGTGGATTCAGGAATGATAAGGAAACCATTTTGAAGCTTATGGATTTTTTACAAATTGTGTGTGTGTGTGTGTGTGTGTGTGTGTGTGTGTGTGTGTGTGTGTGTGTGTGTGTGTGTGTGTGTGTGTGTGTGTGTGTTTTGAGGCATTTCGACCTCTTGCAGCTAGATCCACATCACAATTTAGTAATCAATGTGATGGTTGGGAAAATCACTATGGTGGTTTGCCCAACCATGAAATCAAAAATATATGGGGATTAAACTATGCGATCATCTTGGTAGTTTAGTGAACCAATGCATTGGTTACACAACGTTCATGCATAAAAAGAAAGGGGGAATGAACTACACAATGACCTTGATGGATTAGTAAACCACCATGGTGGTTGCATAATATTTGTAGTGGTTTTGCAAACCATGATTTAACAAAAAAAAAGGGGAGTGAAATTTTAAGTTATTGACTATTTTAGCAAGTGAAGGGAAACTTATGTAATCAACCTATATTTCCCTTCTTGGAGGTTTATAAGGGGTATGATGATGTTCTACAATGAAATTTTATAGCATGGATTTTTCTCAAAAGATAGAGTTTGACCCATAGATAAATAAAACAATAGAGGAACTTGTTTGTCTTCGTCAGCTTACCAATGAAAAAATCCAATTACAAATTTGTCTCATAGGAATATGATTTCAATGACATTTAATTATATGAAAACAAATAACAAACACTACTTTAAAGATTTAAGAAGAAGAAGAGAATATTATAGACAAATATTCCCCTAAATTATAGTACAAACCACGAGAAAATAAATAGGAAATATTATATAAGAAACATCCTTTGATGTTCATGTTTCTCTATATGGGTTATTGTAAAAGTGGTAGAACAAGAATATACATAAAATTTGTTATAACGTATTTGAAGGATTATAAGAAAGTTTCAAACATCCATTTAATGAAATCTTTTATAGTGTTTTCAACATCAACCAAAACTAAAACTAAATAAGAAATTGAATACAACATCAACCTATTAACTATTGATTGTGAAATTTTGAAGAAATTTTAGTGTGTAGAAATTATTCTTTCCGAGATTATTCCCTCCATACAAAATATTATGTAATCCTCATTCTCAAATGGTAAATAAGGGAATGATAAAAAATGAACTCAACAAAGTGATTTTTGAAAAATGTAGTAGATATTCGGCTAACTCTTCACTTAGACGGAGTACAAATTGTCTTTTATGAATTTTGTGATTGATTTTCATGAAAATATCAAGGTAAATATGTAATTTGGTTTCTTGGATATTGTTGTTGAGGTTAGAGCTTGTGGAGATTCAAATAATGGCACCACCACAAAAATGCCCATAGAAGTTTGTTTCAAAGTTCTTTCACGAGATAATGATTCTCCCCCGATGTTTTTTTACCTGTTCCCGAATTTTATGCTGCATACTAATGGTTAGAATAGTTACATCTTATTGGATATTTTGTAAGGGCTGCACCCCCTCGAAATCATGCTTAATTCATGGGTTAAATTGACTTGGGCTGCTCACGGCATCCGACTTAAAAGTGTAGAGAACATGACCAATGGATTTTTCCTTTTCCATTTTTCTCGACCCATCGCATGCCTTGGCTATTTTTAACCCTTCAACCATTTGGTATGTGTGTAAATCCCTTTTGGTTCTCTCTCCTTGGACCAAATATCTTATGGCATCCGAGTATGCGGCTCTCAAATTCCCGTTTGGGTGGAGTTCCATGGTCTTCCACTGCCGTAAGTCCATTTTTCGCACCAAATCACCTACTCTATAGGGCGATTTGTTTGCATGGAAACTTGGCATTTCTACAACACTCTACCCCATAAATGTGTTGTTAGGAATTAGAGAACAAATATGTGGAAACAATTCCTCAAATCACAATAGTAGGAAACTATATAGCAGAAGTATACATGCAAAAATATAACAACATAAATAAATAATGCACAAAAGAAGACAAGACAATATTTAACGTGGTTAACCCAATGTGGGCTACGTCTACCAAGAACTTGCTCAGATTTTATTATCAACAAGAGTGAAACAAGCATCACAGATCTTCTCTCGATTATGAACTCAAAACATAATTCCAAAGATGCTAAACCACATCTAAACCACAATTGACACCCAATTGCTTAGCCTTGATCATTCTTGATCACCTCTTAATCACTAAGACTCAAGACCTCTTGAACACACAAGACATTGTCAAGATACCCTAACACCTCTATTTATAGGATTACAATCCTTTAAGAAGTCCAAAAGCCGACCCTAGAAGTTTGAAAGTCATGACCTTTCATCTTCCCACAGCTGGAAAAGAAACTGTCATGACCTTTCATCTTCCCATGGCTGGAAAAGAAATGGTCATGACCTTTCATCTTCCCAATTCAAACTCCACACTTTAATACTGATTTGAGAAGACCAAAAACAAGCTCCACACCCCAAAAATCTCCCACTTGGAGACTATTCCTACTAAGCAAAGTTCTCAACCCTTCATTATCAACCATGAAGGCCAATCAAAGTTGAACACAACTTCAACTTCTCCCTTGTGACCGCCTTGGTCATCATATCTGCAGGATTCTAACTGGTATGAATCTTTTCCAGCTTCAACTTATCTTCTTCCAAAGTTGCCCTGATGAAATGATATCTCAATTGAATGTGCTTCATCCTAGAGTGAAAAGTGGATTTCTTCGCTAAATTAATAGCACTCGACTATCACTATGTAGTCTCCCAACTTCCTGCTTATGACCCAACTCATCAAGCAAATGTTGTAGCCAAATCATCTCCTTGCTTGCCTCTGTGGCAACAACATACTCAGCCTCTGTGGTTGACAAAGCCACAACCTTTTGTAACCATGAAATCCAACTCATCGTTGTATCACCAACTGTAAATACATAACCTATCATGCTCCTCCTACTATCCAAATCTCATGCCATGTCCGAATCTACATAACCACGCAATGTAGTGTCGATCCACTGAAACACAATGTTTCTCCCATGGTCCCTCTTAAATACCGAAGGATCCACTTCACTTTACTGTCAGTACTCTCTACCTGGATCACTCATAAACCTGCTCACTGCTCCCACTACATGGGCAATGTCGAGCCTGTGCATACCATATCATACATCAAACTACCAACCGCTAATGAGTACGGTACCACTGGATATCCGGATTTTATACTTCTCGGTCTTGGGACTATGCTCCTTTGATAATTTAAAGTGACCTACCAAAGGGGTACTAAGTGGTTTAGCATCCTGCATACTAAACCTCTCAAAGATCTTCGTTATGTACTCTTCTTCAAATAACACCAAATCCCTCTCTTTCTTGTTCGAGTTATTCTCATACCAAGGATTTTTTTTGCTGCCCCCAAATCCTTCATAGCAAAGGAGTCACCTAGCTGCTTCTTGAGTACCTTTATTTCTTGCATGTTCTTCCATGCAACAAGCATATCATCCACATACAGGCACAAAATAATATAACTACCATCAAGAAACTTCTTGATGTACACGTAATGGTTTGAGTGACCCCTGGAGTAACCCTGCTCCTGCATAAAACTGTCAAACTTCTTGTACCACTATCGTGGAGCTTATTTCAGGCCATACAATCTCTTCTTCAATTTACACAATAACCTCTCCTCCCCTTTAACCTCATAACCTTGTGGTTGCTGCATATACAATTCCTCCTCCAACTCACCATGAAGGAATGTAGTATTCACATCCAACTACTCTAAGTGTAGGTCTTCTACTGCTACTAAACCAAGAATAGTTCTAATAGAAGTATTTTTAAGAATAGGAGAAAAAATTTCATCAAAGTCTATACCTTTCTTCTGTGTAAATTCCTTAACCACCAACCGGGCCTTGTATCTTTTCATGCCTCCATATTCCTCTTTGATTCTATACACCCACTTGTTCTGCAATTCTCTCTTGCCCTCGGGTAGCTCAACCAGATCCCAAGTCTGGTTTTCCATAAGAGATCTATGCTCTTTATCCATGGCATGTTCCCACTTCTTCCTAGCATCCACCTGCACTGCTTCCTCAAGCACTCTAGCTCTCCACTGTCAATGAGCAATAAATAATTAAAATATGGAGTAAATCATTCAAGTTCCCTTCTTACCCTAGAAGACCTTCTCACCTCAGGAGTTTGGGGTTCCTGATGAGTAGGTTCTTGAACTGGCTATGCTGGAACATGCTACACCTGAACCGGCCCCTTGGACACCTTGTTGTCCGCAATGTCCTCTAACACTATGTATTCTTTCTTTGATTCCTCTTTCTATTCCTGCAACTGATCTTTATACATGAATTTTTCATTAAAGACAATATCTCTAGACCAAAATATTTTCTTGTCCTTAAGACTCCAAACACGGAAACCAAAGTCATCCTCACCATATCCAACAAAGGTGCATTTCTCAGACTTAGCCTCTAACTTGGTCCTATCATCTTTATCAATGTGAAAAAATACCTCACATCCAAATACTCTAAGAAATGAGTAATCAATTTTTGACTAGACCAAGCCTCCTCAGGTATACCTCCATCCAAAGCCATAGAGGGTCTCTCGTTAATCGGATAAACAAGCTGTGCTCACCGCTTCCACCCAAAACATGAGTGGAAGCCCTGCATTAACCTCATGCACCTAGCACGCTCCATGATTTTCCTATTCATTCTCTCTGACACTCCATTTTCTTGTGGAGTATTTGGAACTGTTCTTTGCTGCGGATCCCATTTACCAAATAGTAATCAAGAAATTCATTGCTGCAATACTCCCCTCCATTATCCGTCCCGAGACCCGTTTCATTCTCAACTAAGGCTTTCCATCTTTTGAAGGTTTCAAACACATCAGATTTCTTTCTAATGCAATATACCCAAAATTTTCTAGTTGCATCATCAATGAAAGTGACATAATAACATGAACCACCAATAGAGTTTACCTTAGCTAGCCCCCATACATCTGTATGCACTAAATCTAGATTACACTCCTTCCTGGTAGGTCCAACCTTGAGGAATCTCACCCGCTTCATTTTCCATAAACACAGTCCTTACAGAAGTCTAAATCTAACTCCTTTAATCTAGGCAACCTATCCTTTATAATCTGCATGCCCTTTTGACTCATATGACCGAGTCTCTAGTGCCACAAAGTTACATCTCCATATACATCAACTAAATTACAATAATCAGCACCACTAGTTAAATACAAAGTACCAGTTTTCTTAGCTCTTACAACCACAAGAGCTCCCTTGGTAAACTTCAAGAATCCACCGTAAACCGACCGTACAACCATCACTACCTAGCCGACCCTCTGATATCAAGTTCCGCCTCAACTTAGGCACATGCCTGACATCCTTAAGTAGCCATGGTTTCCCATTCTACCTTTTCACCTGAACACAACCTTTCCCTACTATGCTGCATGGTTCATCATCACCAAGATATACATGTCCAAAATCTCCTTGAACAAAATCAGTAAAGTAATGTCTATGTGGGGTGGCATGGAAAGAAGCCCTGAATCTAACACCCAAGACTCAATAATATTATCTAAAGAAATAATTAAGGCATCCTAACAAACATCACCTGTTGCCACATTTACCTCTTTAGTTTCCTCCTTGTTCTTCTTATCCCGAAGAGCCCAACAATATTTCTTAGCATGACCAACCTTCCCACAGTGCCAACATTCTAACTTACTCTTGGACTTTGACCTTCTGCGATCATTCGACTTCCCATGGTTACCTTTCCCTCTGTTCTTTTGTCTCCCTCTTCTCTCCACCATCAAATAATTTCCAGAAGTAGAAGAATCTTTGGTGCTCTTCCTTCGCATTTCCTCGCTTAGGATCACACCTATTACATCCTCAAACTTTAGCTTTGAATTATTAGAGACTGAATTACTTACAACCATAACCAAGCTGTCCTAGCTATCTAGTAAGGAGCACAAAATCAACAAAGCCCTAACCTCATCATCAAATTCAATTTTTACCGATTTTAACATACTCACAACCGTATTAAATTCATTCAAATGAACAAAAATAGAACCATTCTTAGACATCTTCATATTAAATAAATTTTTCATCAAAAATATTTTATTAGAGGCAGAAGGTTTTTCATATAAGTTCCCAACGCACTCATGAGACCTTCCATGCTATTCTCCTGTGATATGTTGAAAGCAACCGAAGATGCAAGGCATAACCGAATTTCCCCGAGTGCCTTTCTATCCAGCAACTCCCAATCCTCATCGACATGGCTGTAGGTTTCTTTGATTTTCCAACCAAAGGAACATGAAGGTCCTTTTGATTTAAGTAATCCTCCATTTGCATCTTCCACAAACCAAATTTTTACCCATTGAACTTCTCAACCCTTGATCTGCCCTCATCTGCCATAGCTCCCACTCAAGCTAAAATTTCCTTGTGATTTACCACTTCAACAAAAAACCACCAAATCTCTAATACTAGTTTTTAGGAATTAGAGAACAAATATGTGGAAACAATTCCTCAAATCATAGCAGTAGGAAACTATATAGCAGAAGTATACATGCAAAAATATAACATCATAAATAAATAATGCACAAAAGAAGACAAGACAATATTTAACGTGGTTCACCCAATGTGGGCTATGTCCACCAAGAACTTGCTTAGATTTTATTATCAACAAGAGTAAAACAACTCTCACAGTCTTCTCTCAATTATGAACTCACAACAGAATTCTAAAGATGTTAAACCACATCTAAATCACAATTGACACCCAATTGCTTAACCTTTATCACTCTTGATCACCTCTTGATCACTAGGACTCAATACCTCTTGAACACACAAGATATCTTCAAGATACCCTAACACCTCTATTTATAGGATTATAATCCTTTAAGAAGTCCAAAAGCCGACCCTAGAAGTTTGAAAGTCATGCCCTTTCATCTTCCCATGACTGGAAAAGAAACTATTGTGAGCTTTCATCTTCCTATGGCTAGAAAAGAAATGGTCATGACCTTTCATCTTCCCAATTTGAACTCCACACTTTAATACTAATTTGAGAAGACCAAAAACAGGCTCCACACCCCAACACGTGTTTTTTTAAGTCAACCTCTCCCAGGAGTTGAAGGAGTTTGTGAAATTTCAAATGGGAGATATTGATACTCCCAACGTGTTTTATAAATTAACCTACCTAACACATGTTTTCATTACCAAACCTTTGATCATAAGATCAAGAGTGCATCCTCTCTATGTTCCATGTAATCTCCCGATGCCTAAGGTGGCTTTTGAATTTGTCAAACCCGCTAAGGAGGAAGGGTGGAAAACCATTAGAGGGTAGAAAAACAAGAACAAAATGGCTCAAGCCAAGGTGTCTAAAAACAATGGCTTGAATGAGCCAGCTGTTAAGGAATAGACCAGCGGCCAACGTCACTCGAAGGAGATAGTTCTATTGACTCATTAGTCCCCTTTTGTGAGTTCTTCAACATGCCCAAGGTGGCCATGGTTCTCATGGAATAGAAAAACTCAATCCAAATTTCCTCAACTCTTCAGACTTCGCAGTTGTTGGTAATAATAGGTTCATAGGGCCCATCCAAAATGGCTTGAAATACTTCTCACCACTCTATGACCAGCCGTGATCATGGCGACACATAGTGTGGAATATAAAGAGGAGGAGTACAATATAGAGTATGTCAGGTGAAGGAAAGTTGAGTTGCATGATTTCTTGAAGCACAATAATGCTCAATTTCTGCAAAATCGGTTTGATGCCTTGGATGCCTTGGATGTGAATGGTTGATCTAGAGGAAATTTTGGGAATTGAGTAGTTCCCTAAATATTCATATACCATGATAGAGTGTTAAATCATTCAACGAGATTTTTGATGATACCCGCAATGTAGAAAATGGACTTCGTATGCTCAAGTTATCGTTTGTCAAAGTTTGGTGTGATCGAACTCATCGAGTCAACTAGCCAACATGTTAGTGAAAGCGTCGTGGAAGCGAGTGTAAATGGAGGAGAAAAAAATTAGTGGAAGCAGAGGTAAATATGGATGCAGTTGTAATGAAGCTAATGTCGTTATATGACAAAAGGGATTGTAATGTAACTTGTATGAGGGAAGAATGTTCTCCATGGGTGGTTGTTCCTAGAATTATGCCCAAGCTGCGGGAAGGGGGAAGATGGCCGATCAATGTAAGAATTCTGCAATGTACATGAAATCGATCAATGCAAGATCTTTTCTTAGGATGTGATGTTATATAGAAGGTTGATCAATGCGGGAAGCCTTCACTGCCATGATATAATAGAGTAGCCATCCTTCAAAGGTATGGTCTACTTCTTGCTTTTTGTTTTTTGTTTTTAGATTTTTACTTTCGATTTTGGATGGCAGGATAAGATATGCATGATAGTTGTCCTTTAGGGGAGCAATCTATAATTATTATATGCTTTGCATGAACAACTATCCTTCGAGGGATCAATCTATTTTTTAGATAAGATAACATGAGATAGGAACATCCATACTTTGACTTTTCTTTTTTTTTTTTCTTTTTTTTGAATATTTTATTTGATGGGGAAGAGTTGGGCATAACTAGGAAGACCACTTAGGAGGGGATGATGATCGTACAAGTGATACCCCTAGATATTTTTATGGTTTTTATAGGTAGATAAGAGGATGATGGATGTAATGATCGCTTAGTTCTCACCAATAAGGGAGAACCTATCCATAAGAAAAATGCTATAGATAGAGCTATGGCGCCCATATTTAAGGTCATGTCGAGGAAGTGAAAGTGAACCACATAGTTCCATATCATTACTGATGATATATGGAAGGGGCCAATGATGGAGGAATGATCTAAAGATATGACTAAGTGTTCATTAGTAAATAGGTTAACAATAGACTAGTCAATAGTGCAATGCATTAAGAGGTTGTCTCTAGTTTACCACCAAGCGAGGAAGGCATAAACTCGTGACAATATGAGATGATAGATTTCAAAGGATTAGATGTGATAGACTATCGGGAAAGAAAACTATGTCCTTAAGTAAGCAAAAATATGACCATGATAGTGTATTTTGATGAAAATAAATGGTGCCCAAGAGAGACACAAATATGGAAGGAAAAAATGGCCAAAAATGTGGACTTGATGAAGCAGATGGTGCCCTAAAAGAGGTACCCAAAATGGTGGAATTTGATAGATGAATAAGAAAAAATGGTCCCTCAATGGAAAGACAAACATAGCCTCAATGGAGGAATTCGATGAAAATAAATGGTCTTGCAATGGAAGGATGAATATGGCCTCAAAGGAGGACTTTAATTGAGATTTGGACTAGACAAAAGTTGGATTAAGATTAGATGAGATGGATTAGATGAAATTGGATGAGGTTAAATAAAGCTATATCAAGAGTGAAGTCCCCCAACATTAATGGGGTTGTATGGATATATAAGAGACAAATGGATGTAGAAGCCATGCGAAGGACGAGGGGAGTGTCGCCCTAGTAATTAAATGCGAGATGAGTTTATATAAGATTGTTTTGGACTTGGATGAGATAAATGGTTGGAGACCACAAGTGTGCTTGGAAAGATAAGAATTATTGATGAATAATGAAGGACCTTCCTTAGGAGGTATGTCATGTGCAAGAGGGATGTTAAGGGATGATGTGGATGGAGGAATGGTGGGAAACCTGATGGATGGGATATGAATTGGATTAGATGTAGATGAATTTTCGATAAGGTTATGGATGGTTATGCGAAATGCCTTATAATGTTTAATGTCATTTCCGGACGTATGATGATAAGTGCAAATGTAATTGGGGATGAACCTCAATGGATTTGGACCATAGGGATTAAAGTATTTAATGGGAGGAAGTATGATGGCCTAGATATTCAAGTTAAATGTCTAAAAATGTTTGCGTGGGACCCAATTGAAATGTCACGGGAAAATAACTCTTGTAGGTTTTGATAGGAAATTTTAGCTTGGAGTGAGGGGAAGAGGTGGGTATCGATTGGATAGGTGAATCGGATGTCTTAAAATAAGGATCAATTTTGAGAGGAGAGGTAGATTATTTGGATTAGAATTTATCATTATTAGGTATATTAGATGAAGGTACTTGCTCTAAAATTTGATTACAAGGATGCCATGAGGACATTGGGGATGTTTGCCACTAGCCTTAGACTTTGATCGAGAAGATTTACCCTTGGCAGGAATGATAATAATCTTAACTGGAGGATCTGACGGTGGTGGTTTGGATGTTGATGGAGAAAGCATCCTAAAACAAGAAGAGGATATTAATGGAGAAATAGGTGTTTGTATGATGTGATTAATGAGATCTATGTGAGATGCGGATTGTTTAGGTTTTAGCATGGAAAGAGTTGATTTTGTAGAGGGAGAATGCAAACCATATTTATTTGAATTAGGTGGAGGTGTTTGTTCAATATGTTTCAAAGGGTATCTTTGATAGGGTTACAGATCGAGAGGATTTGGTCATTGTGATAGAAGGATTAGATAAATAATATTGGGATAAGATGAGTGATGTGGCCATGGGCAAGGATATAGGTAAAGATGTCAAGGTAGGGATAGGTGGATTTGTTGATATGATAGATGTAGGGGTAGTTGGGATAGATAGGGATGTAGGCATATTTGGGATATTTGGAGATGTGGGTGATGTGGTAATGGGAATGTTTGATGTAGATGTGGTTAAGGGGTTGAATATGACGGGTTGGGGCATGAGAGATGTGGATGAAGTGATATGTATACTCGAAGCTGATGTGGATATGGTTAAGGTCGTTGGTGTGGTCAGTACGAAAGAAAGTGTAGAAGGAGGAATTGGGATTAACTCTAAGGATGGTATAATGGGTGAAGGTGGAATGGATGTAGGTAAGGTAGTCAAATCTACTGAAGGGGATGTGGTAACTGATGGAGTAGACATTATAGGTAATGTAGAAAATTTAGGAATATTATCGGGTGTAGAAGTCGGTGGGATAGGTTGCTTCATAAATGTTTCAAGGGTAAGAATGATATGTTTGTAAATGGGGTTGATGTTGTAGGTGGGGTTGTAAAGGTACATGTAGTAGAAATGAGTTTAGTTGGGATGGTTGTAGAGATGAGTGATGTAGGTGTAGTAATAAGTGTGTTTGATGCAAATGTGGGTGAAGGCATAGATGTGAGATATGTAAGGATAGGTGCGGATATTAATGAGGTTGAAATAGGTGCTAAGGATGAATTTGATGCGATAGATTGGGGTACGATCGAAGTGGATAAAATAGATGGTATATTCAAATGTGATGTAGATGTGGTAAGGGTATGAACATATATAGGTTCAGGACAAGTAGTAAAAGTTGATATAAGTGTGATATTTGTGGATGTGACGGGTTCCACATCGGAGTGGGAATAATGTCTAAGGTAGGAACATGTGGAGTTGGTGATAAGATGAGATCTTGATTGACGGTGTCAATCACGTAAGCATTTGATAATTGAGATGTAAAAGGGGCTTGATTTATTAGTGGTTGATTAGGAAAAGTTTGTGTAATTCTGTCGAGAGGTTGGCTAGATGAAGTGGTGGAGCTATCGATTTGGATATCCCCCTTATTGATAAGTTGTTGGATATGATCTTTGAAAGAATGACATTTCTCAATGTCGTGACCTTTGACCCAATGATATTTACAATAGTGGGCTTCATGATACCAAATAGGCTTGGCTTGCAAATTATCCATGGGTCGTATGGGAGGAAGTTAGATGGAGTTTATGACCATCAACTTGTCAAATATTGAGCTATATGATTCTCCTAAGGGGGTATAGTTGGTTGTTGATTGAGGGGATTATTGTTGAGGCCATGTGCTGGATGTAGATGTGGATGAGAGCTTAATAACCGCGATGTTGGCCATACCTTTAAATGTGTCATTATGTGTGGATGGTTTAGTAGATTTAATTTTAGGTTTGGTCGATCTGAGTTTAAGATGACCTTATTCAATGGCACGAGTTTTGAGTTTTGCGAGCCATGGTGAAGGCTTTGTCAAAGGTTTGGAATGATTGGATTTGCAAAGTAGATGATATGTGTTTCACACATGAACGTGAGAAGAGTTTGATGAGTTCGGTTTGCGGAAGAGAGGATACTTGGTATATAATACCATGCCATTATGTGATGAAGTTGGTGATGGGCTTGTTGTCAAACTATCGGATGGTGTATAGGTCAGCGATAGTGGTTTTGCATGTAATATTGATAAAAAAGTGTTCTAAGAAATATTGTGCGATTTGGGCAAAGGAGAATACAAAATCTTTGCGGGATACTATTTTTCTAGTCCAACGCGGGACTGGATAAGGATATGGGAAAAGTGTGAAGTAGTAGGTCTTGATAATGTGCAATAAGACCACACGTGTGCTTAAATGCATAGAGATGCTCTTGGGGATCTTCATTGTAGTTGAAATTAATAAACTTGGGAATTTTCTAATGACGAGGATAAGATTTTATAGGAACTGATAGATGTATCAATTCATTACGAGATGTGTTCATAAGATAACATATTCTTGGGTGCCAAGGTAGCGGCTTCTAAACTAGCTAATTGATTCATTAAGGCATGAATTGGATCACTCGATGTGTTGTTAGGTTGAGATTGGATTGGTTGTGTGGTTTGAAATGTAGTTTGATAAGGAAAATGATACGTTTGTGGATGTGTGGGTGTTTGGGGAATCCTTTGATAGGGTAGTTGATTAACTTGTGGATGTGATGTTTGGGGAATTGTTTGATAAGGTGGTCGGTTAATTTGTGGATCTGATGTTTGTAGAATAGTTTGATAAGATGGTTGATTAGTTTGCGGATGTGTGAGTGTGTGGGGAATTGTTTGATAAGGATTAACATGTGTCATGGATTATGATTAGATATGTTTACTGCGATGATTGGTGTTCGAGAAATAGGTATGTGGTTTGATCGTTACGATTGGGTAGGTTGTTTTAGTAAGTGATATGTGGGGATATGAGTGTTATGAGATTGAGACGATTGGAGCATATGATGGGTAGGAACGTAGGTACTAAGAGGTTGAGATTGTTTGATGGGCATACTAGTAGCGGATGAAATAGAATTGACAAAAATGGATGTGGGTGGAATGTGATCCACCAATTGAGGAGATTGAGAGGATTGAGAGATTGTGGGGGATTTTCAAAATATGAAATCATATATGGGGTTAGGAGGTGGTCCAAGAGTTTCTAAAGGAGTGGGAGATGTAGTTGGTTTAGGAAGGCTAGACTGATGAGGGACATGGGTATCGGTTTCAAGGTGGGGATGATTTTGGATGACGTGGTCTCCATGAGGCGAGACTATGGAGATTGGGGGTTGGGTAACTAAAGGTATGGTCTCGAGTTTAGAATCTTGTTGGGAGATATCATTAGGGGAGTGACATCATTGGATGGAGGACATTGTTGTTCTGTTTTGATTTGAGAGAGAGTGACAATAGGTGTGAAATAGAGAAACATTTGTTTATGTAGTTTGTTAACAAAAAAATCAAGCAATAAGTTTTTTATCATCATGATTAATTTAGAGAATGTGAAAATAAAAGTGGATAACAAAGTACTTAAGGAATGACCGTCTAAGGCTGGTTTTGAGTAGTTTTGTCTTGGGAAATGTCTGAGATGGTTCCTGTTGGGTGTTCAAGTCCTAATCAATTAACCAAGTGAAATGAATGTTTCGATGTGTTGATTTTGTTTATGAGTTGAGGTTGTGTGTGATAATTGAATTGCAAAAGGTTAAACTCCTAGTTAAACTAGCTAATAAGGAAAGATGTACGAGGTTTTTATACCAAAATTGAAATTTGAAATTCGATGCAGACAATTAATCGAAAAGGAAATTACAATGCAGAAAAGAGAAAATAGGGAAAAATGAGGAAACCTAGAGAATGCTTTCCTCTAGTATATGATTGCACGTCATAGTAATGTAATTTGAAAGCATTGAAAGCTAAAATTTGCACCATTGTGGCGGTGAATGAGACATGAGGCGTGTTTTTGTTTCAAGAAGTGGATGGCATAATTATGGTCAACATACGCCACCACCGTGACAACAAAGGGCATCCTCTTTGACATGCACATGATTATGGTTAACATTATTGAGATAAAATATAGATTAAAGGTCACTATTAGTGCAAAATCATAACACCCCGAATGGCACGGGTGTGGAGTGGGGAATCCAAAGTGTGTTTGCACAACATGGGACTATCGCACTAAAATTTTCCTCGTAATTTCTATTTCATTAATGTATGTATTAGTATTTTCCTCCGATGCATTTCTATTTCACAACAAGGAAATAGGCATCCTCTTTGACTTACATGATTATAATTAGTTAGAGTGTCCGATAGTGAAGATGGCACAGGTGTGGAGTGGGAATCCGGTGTGTTTGCACAACATGGGACTATCGACACTAAAATTTTCCTGTAATTTCTATTTCCAACAATAAATGTAGTGTATAGAAGATACGATGTAATAGTCGGTAAAAAGTACAATAGGAATGTTGTGGTAAAAAGTAAATATTTGTCGTAAGTGGTCCGTAATGTTAAAATGTCAAAGTTTGGGTAATTAGAGAAGTAGGGTCTACATGATTAGGAATTAGAAATATTATATTGGTAATAAGGACAAGGAGTGAGGTCATAAATATTTTGTGTATTTTATTTGTAAAAAGTCTAAAAATGTGGAACCCATGTAAAATGATAAGGTTTATCTTATCTTAAAAGATAAGCTTACATGTACATATAAGAGTTAAGGTATGGAATATGATTCGTCAGAGTGGATTTCTTATCCTATCTTAGAGATAAGATGGATAAGCTTGGAAGTTCTATAAATAGAGAGGCCACCCCCCTCATTTAACATAGAAATAAGTAGTGAGAAATATTGTATCAAGTGTGTAAAGGAAGCCATCGGTTTAAAGGTGTGTTGAAGAAGTCATTAAGAGGTGTAATTGTAAAGTTTCTCCCATAGTATTGGTGGAAGGCAAATAAAGTCAATAACACTTGAAGTACCTCATGGGTGAGATTGTAACAATCTCATGTTAATATTATAATTTACTTTGATATTTCAGATTTGTCATCATTCCGTTTTATCATAGTCGATGGTATTCTTGTGTTATGTTTGTTGTTTTGTTTCCAGATTACATCCACCAAACTAAAGGTTATGCATTAGTAAATAATCATAGCACGAGGAGTTCTCGGTGAAGAATTATCATAGTGCCGGATTGGTGATGACATTTTGGTTCCATTGCCGAGACCATTCCTCGTTGGTGGATTTTCTAGAGAGATATTCCCACTTAGTCAAAAATCAATTGGAGGGTAACCTTGTTTTTACTGTGCATAGTAGTTACCATGGTAAAGTCATTTTTGCCGTGAATAGTAGTTACCATGGTAAAGTCATTTTTGTTGTGAATAGTATTTACCACAGTAAAGTCACTTTTTACCATGAATAGTATTTACCACAATAACTTCACTTTTTATCGTGAATAGTGTTTACCACAGTAAAGTCAGATTTTACCGCAGTAAGTCAAGTTTTACCATAGTTTACCGTGGTCATTTCTATTTTATTGTAGAAAGGTGTAAAGTCACTTTCTAGTATAGTGATTCCAATTATTTGTGCACATAAGTCTTGTTGATTGTACTTGTGGGTTGGTATTTCACGGTGGTTACTTTTGAAAATAGGAAAGATTCCTGTTTTTTCAGCTCAATCTAATGAAGATGCTTCTTCTTTCATTCAAGAGTTTAAATGATCTTGTATTTGTAATGGCCTCATAAGAAGGGAACAATGGACTGAATTTTTTCCTACCTTTTTGGATGGTTCAACACTTAGGTGGTTTGAAACACTAGGTGATAATGTGAAAAATTCATGGGATTTATTAATTGAAAGTTTTCTTGAAGAATTTGGTGAACAAGAAATATGCAGATCTCATGATCGATATCACAAAGCTATCCCAAGGAGAGAAGGAGAAGATAAGGGATTATCATGCTCGTGTCCTAGAGCTAAGGAGGAAGCTCGATGCCCGATCGGAAGGAAGGATTAGTGGATGGGTTGATGAATGGCATGGACAATCTTCTATATAAGCACTTCATTCTTGGAATGAAGCCAGAGATCAGACAACGAGTGAAGTATGACCACCCAAATACCATTGAACAAGCAAAGGAGATTGCAAGAAGGTAAGAAGAAAGCATGGAAGAGGAGCCCAAAGAAATTATTGCTAAAGTAGAGCCTACACCAGCACCTTTGGTCCGTAATCCACAACCACTCTCGGTGAGCACAAATATTTCTCCTAGTACATCTACCGAGTATGAAGATCTCGCTCAAAAATATGGGTCGCTTAACTATTAATCTTCTTCAAGGAAAAGAATTTAGTTCTCAGGGGAGGAGATAGAGGTCCAAAAAGAAATATTTCGAAGTTATATGTTATGGTTGTTATAAAAAGGGTCATTATAAGTATAATTGTCCAGATAGAGCTTCTACATCTGGTAAAGGAGATAATGATAAAGGAAAAGCACCTGTGAATTCTTTTGATGTAGTAGATAAGAGCAAAAATAATGAAGTAGATGTGTTTGTAACAAAAGAAAGAAAGAAAAGATAATCAAGATGGAAATGATCCTAAGAAGATGAAAGGAGAAACTAGTAAGAAACATAGGAGAAGAAAGTTGGGTGTGCAGGATTTTCTGATTTCACAGGGCAAGGACCATACTCCATCTTGGAAGATCTGTCCAAAAGGCCTACAAATATTACATATGGTCAACTCTTGGCTATGTCTTCTGAGAAGAGGTGGGAGCTGCGAAGTGGACTCAATGCTCGACGAAGGAAGGAGGTTGAGGTCCCTGTTTTGGAGGCAGAGGCGGATCCCTATGCTCCACAAGCTAAGGTATTATGTAATGGTATTTCAATTCATGATGTCTTAGTTGATGGAGGTGCTGCAGTTAATGTAATGACAGTCTATAATGAATATGTTGGGGTTAAAAATTGATCGCCCTTCAACACTTATGTTAAGGTCATTAAATAAGGGAAAAACTAAACCGAAGGTGTAGTTTCAAATGTGGCAATATCTATTATGGGTGTTGTATGTGTGGTAGAATTTCAGGTGATGAAAATGGTATCTGTATACGTACCCAATGCCACCGGGAAGACCATGGCTAAGGAGAGTTCATGCAAGAAACTCTTTTGGAATGAAGGTTTCATGACACTTGGACGTGGTAGAGAGAGGGTGAAGATAAATGTGATCCTCGATATCATAAAGCGAACTCGTGGATTCAAGTGATGAAAGCGATGATTGGACATCCTCTCGATTACTCTAGTATCGGTGAAGTGGACATCGAAGATGAAGAAAGTGAGGTGGATGTTTCGAGTCATGGATATCCTTCCAGTCACACCAACTCATGACCCCATAAAATTATCTGAAGAAGAAGTTGATGATCGTCTCCAACAAATAAAGATTGGTGATGCTGTGATGGAGAGTGAGAAGGAATCCTACCTCCAGCTCTTTCGAAGGTACATACACATATTCACTTTTGATTACAAGGAACTGCGTCAAGTAAGCTGCGTAGAACATTCTATTAAGTGGTAGATGGTGCTAAGCCCATAAAGCAAATCCCATATAGAATGAATCCTAATTTTTCCAAGACTGTAAAAGAAGAAATAGATAAGTTGCTTGATGCAGGATTCATATTTGCTATGGAGAATTCAGAATGGGTTTCTCCCATTGTGATCTCAATAAAAAAGAATGGGAAGCTACGCATTTGTGTTGATTACAGGAAGCTCAATAAGGCAACAAAGAAGGATCATTACCCTCTTCCATTTTCAGATCAGATCTTGGATGAAGTAGCTGGCCAGGAGTGCTTATAGTTTTGCTGATGGATATAACAGCTACAACCAAGTTTGTATAGCAGAGAAAGATTAGCTGAAGACCACGTTCACCACTCCTTGGGGAATGTTTGCTTATAGAGTTATGCCTTTTGGATTGTGTAATGCTCCAGCAACATTCCAACGTTTGATGAATAGGGTGTTCGAACCCTACATTGGGACCTTCATCAGAGTATTTCTGGATGATTTTTACATCTATGGGAGCAAGTTGGACCACCTGCACCAAATGGAGACAACATTTCAAAGGTTAGATGAAACACAAGCCTCACTAAACCCTACAAAGTGTGTCTTTGGATGTTCTAAAGGCGTTTTGTTAGGGCATGTTGTATCCAGAGATGGTATTGGTACTGATCCTGATAAAGTTTCAAAAATCAAAGAGTTACCATTTCCTATGAATAGAAGTAATTTGAGATCATTTTTAGGCCATGTGGGTACTATAGAAGGTTCATCAAGAATTTCTCAAAGATTGCATAGCCACTAACCCAGTTCTTGAAGAAGGATGTTACTTATGAACCAAGAAATAAGGCGCATGAAGCTTTTGGACAACTGAAGGAAGCCCTGGTGTCTTCACCTGTTTTAAAGAATCTGGATTGGAGCAAGCCATTCATTGTGTACAATGATGCCTCGAGATGCAAAGACTAGGAAGTACTTTGAGCCAAAAGGATGAAAATGAGAATGAACATCCAATTTACTTTGAGAGCAGAGAAATGAGCAAAGTCTTGAGGTAAATTATACTGTAACTAAAAAAGAGGCTCTGGCTATCATTTTTGTTGTAAAGAAGTTTAGGAATTACTTGCTAGGGCAAAAATTTCTAGTTGTAACAGATCATCAGGCTCTAAAATATATTGTAAATAAGCCTAACCCATCAGGGAGGATAGCAAGATGGATAATTTTGCTACAAGAATTTGAATTTGATATTATAGATAGGCCAGGAAAGAAGCATGTCAATGCAGATGCACTCTCTCGAGCCTATGATGGTTTAGGATCATCTTGTGATGATGATGATTTCCCGATGCAACATTGTTATCCCTTGACACAATCCCTAGTGAATACATAGATATTTGGAATTATCTGAATGAATTCAAGTTTCCTAATGGTGCCAATGCAAAGACTAAGAGAAAGATTACTCAAGCCAGTCGTCCATATTCTATTTTGCATGGAGTATTATTTCGAATAGGACCTGATGGATAGTACAAGAGGGCAGTTGGACGTGATCAAGGGAAGGAACTGCTAGAAGAATTCCACAATGGTACATGTGGAGGGCACTTCTCTAGACAACTTACAGCAAGAAGGATCTTGGATGCAGGTTATCACTGGCCCACTCTTTTTAAAGATTGTTATAATTATTGTAAGACATGTGATATTTGTCAAACACATGGTAACCGTAAGACTTCATCAGCTCCATTATGTCCTATTCTTCCACTTGGTCCCTTTGAAAAGTGGGGAATAGACATTGTAGGTCCACTTCCAACTACCCCACGCCAAAATAAGTATATTGTAGTTGCCACAAATTATTTAACCAAGTGGGTTGAAGCTAGGCCATTGAAAACAACTTCCATGGATGAAGTGGCAAGGTTCATATATGAATGCATTGTCACCAGATTTGGTTGTCCATTAGAAATTGTAACAGATCAAGGAAGCCACTTCATTAATGAGGTGGTAGAAGCCCTAGTCAATAAGTTTTCTATTAAGCATAGGAAGGCAACAACATACAAGCCAACACAAATGGACAAGGTGGAACGAACAAATTTTGTGTTGTGTCAAATTCTAGCAAAATATGCAGCCTTGCAGGTACATAAATGAGATAAAAGGATTCATGCAATATTGTGGGCATATAGGGCAACATCAAAGTCAGCAACAAGATACTCCCATTTCGGTTGGCTTATGGCATTGATCCAGTTCTTCCTATTGAGTTTGATATTCCCACGGTCAGAGTAATGAAAAATGAAAGAATGGATGAAAGTGATTCAGTAAAAGAAAGGTTGGTACATCTTCATTTGTTAGAGGAAATGAGGGAAATAGCTAAGGATACAAGCTATAAGAAGAAAATGAAGCAGAAGGAATACTTTGATCAAAAGATCCGGTGGTCTCCATTTCATGTGAATGACTTGGTTCTAGTATATGATTCCAGATACAAAAAAAGAAGACAGAGAAAATTTCTTCCAAAATGGATGGGGCCCTACAAAATAGCGTTTGTGCATGAAAATGGTACGTACCGACTGGAGGAATTGGATGGCACTCCCATTACGAAATGGGTCAACCACGACAAGTTGAAGATTTTCCAAGCACCAGAATAGTCTACTCCGAGGACGGAGTAGAAGCTAGGAAGGGGGAAGATGTCGACACTAAAATTTTCCTCCGTAATTTCTATTTCATTAATGTATGTATTAGGAATAGGATGTTGTTAAGTATAATTAGTAGTAGCGTCTGATAGAAGATAACGGTGCTGCCAGTACGACGCCACCAATAATGTATAGTACGGTAATAGTCAAAAGTACAATAGGAATGTTGTGGTAAAAAGTAAATATTTTCGTAAGTGGTCCAGTAATGTTAAAATGTCAAAGTTTGGGTAATTAGAGAAGTAGGGTCTACATGATTAGGAATTAGAAATATTATATTGGTAATAAGGACAAGGAGTGAGGTCATAAATATTTTGTGTATTTTATTTGTAAAAAGTCTAAAAATGTGGAACCCATGTAAAATGATAAGGTTTATCTTATCTTAAAAGATAAGCTTACATGTACAGATAAGAGTTAAGGTATGGAATATGATTCGTCAGAGTGGATTTCTTATCCTATCTTAGAGATAAGATGGATAAGCCTGGAAGTTCTATAAATAGAGAGGCCACCCCCCTCATTTAGCATAGAAAGAAGTAGTGAGAAATATTGTATGAAGTGTGTAAAGGAAGCCATCAGTTTAAAGGTGTGTTGAAGAAGTCATTAAGAGGTGTAATTGTAAAGTTTCTCCCATAGTATTGGTGGAAGGAAAGTGAAGTCAATAACACTTGAAGTACCTCATGGGTGAGATTGTAACAATTTCATGTTAATATTATAATTTACTTTGATATTTCAGATTTTTCATCATTCGTCTTATCATAGTCGATGGTATTCTTGTGTTATGTTTGTTGTTTTGTTTCCAGATTACATCCACCAAACTAAAGGCTGTGCATTAGTAAATAATCATAGCACGAGGAGTTCTCGGTGAAGAATTATCATAGTGCCGGATTGGTGATGACAGGACCATCTCTCAAGCTATGGGACTTGCAAAACTTGAGATGGACCTCCAGGAGAAAGCCTGGTTCTTGCTCCTAATCTACCTACCACAAGCTACTCTAGTGCAGTAGAACCTATCCTATCTTAATCTAAGGAAACAAAGAGAGAGAGAGAGAGAGAGAGAGAGAGAGAGAGAGAGAGAGAGAGAGGGTAAAAGAGCCTACACTAAGCGGGATACATCGAGAAAAGGAAGTGGTTGAATCACGGACACATTGCTGAAGTAGATAGAGGTGAATAGAGGAGAGGGTGGACAAGATGCACAAAAGACTAGAGATAGATTTCACACAGAACACCACTTATAAACCCATTAAACACGACTCCCGGGACTGCAATAAACATCAAAATATGCATAGTATACCCTGAAACAACGAGGCGAGGAGAGACAATAAAATAAGAAAAAGATGGATAGATGCATCACAAAATAGATTTTATTTCTCCAAAAGTTCACACAGATACATTGTTAGTGGGCAAGAGGTAAGAGAATGCCATTACGGGCGCCATGAAAGGAGGCTTAGACTCCACATTCTATTATAAGGAAGAAAGAGAGGGGGAAGAGGGAAGATAAACAACCAACCCTTTGAATATGCCCCTTCATTAAAATATATAGGAAGAATAAGAGAGAGAAGAGGGAAGAATGAGAATCTTAATTCAACCACCTAGAGATACACATTGAATCCTGCTTTGAAATCTCAACCACTATTAATCAATGAGTTTCTCAAATCTGCCCCAAATCTATCATTTCTGGTTCCCGATAGATCAAATCGAATCAGATCTGGTAGTTAGAGAAATCAGAGCTTTGTATTAATGGCCTGGAATATGTTTTCCCATTTTCACCCACCAAATCCTATTAAGAATGATATTTTATGTTTCCATGGCGTAAAGGGTGTCGAGACGTTTCCAAAAAGTCTTCTCCCGCCCAAATATGAGTCTTCATCAAAAGATATGGCCATTTGAATATTTGGATCATGGGTACACAATATTTTAAAGAGTTTGTCCATACAGGGTCCACGTGGCAGCCTCCGCATGCTCCTTGGGCTTCTTTGTATTTTTCTTGAGTCTCTTTTCTTGGCAAGGCCAAAAGTCTGACCCTGGACACGTGGCAGCCTGACGCTTGTTTGGAAACCCACCCCAAATTTTACCTATGAAATAGCACCGTGTTGACACTTGGCTCCCTCCGCTGGCCTACCTCTGCCTTGACTATTCAACCCTTGAATCTATCCCTTTTTGGACTCTGAGACACATGGAAGGCCCGCGCTCATTTGAAAACCCGCTTAGGATTTTACCTTTGAAGGAGCATCGTGTTGACACTTGGCACCTTCCGCTGCACTCTATACTTAGTCGTTTTGGGCCCACTCTCCTTTTTACCTCTGTTGACCATTTTCTATGTGGAGGGCTGGCACAAGTTTGAGTCTCTATCCTGGATCCCACTTTTGAATGTGCGTTGTTAAGACACTTGGCACCCTCCGCTAAGTCAAATAATTTTCAATTTCCGATGCAATTTTTGGGACTATGAGCGCGTGGCACTTGGCACTCATTTGGGTCTGCCCCTTTGGATTTAATCTTTGGAGGTGCACCATTTAGACACTTGGTTCCCTCTACTGTCTCCTCCATACTTAGTCATTTTGGGCCCATTCTAAACCATTTGTGAAGCCCAAAGACTTCGAATCTTCACCATTTCTTTTCCTTTGAGCCTCTGGTTCTTTTGACACTGCTCAGACCTCTTACCCCGACCATGCTATTCCATTTCTAAGACCTCCTGTAATTTGTTTGCTGGATTTGAAGCATAGGTTTTTTCTCGTGAGCCGTTTCTTGAATTTCTTCTTACACGAGGTCATTTGATCTTTTGTAGGATTTACCACTCCATTGTAGGGTTCCTATGTTGCCTGATTGTAGGATTTGAATGTGAATTATCTGGCTTCTTCTTGTGTAGGGTTGTGGCTGATCAATTTTTTTGGGGGGAAAAATGCGATAACAATTTGGTGACTCGCAGGGGTATCTTCTGCTAGATGAGAGGACCAATTTCCTTGAAGCATCCATTGGGCATGGAGTCACAATTAATGGCCTGGTACTGACCCTTCTTTCAAAATGGATTCTCCGATTACCCACTTTTCACTTTTCGACCCCAGAGCTAGCTCGCGCATCCGCACTCTCAATTTTAATAAGAGATCTTGAAACAAGGCTTCTGAGAGTTGAAAATTGTTTTGACCCAGGGATTTCATCTATCCCTGAATGGGCTATCTTGAAAACATTCTTTAGTTGCTCTGAATTTGTTTTATTTTGAAATTTGCAATTGTTACAAGAAAATATGAGTCTTCTGCCATGAATAGTGAAGGGCACGGCCTCGGTGGCTCTGGAGCACTATGAACAAAACTTATGTACAAAGACAAAATCATACTTTCCTCAAATGAGACATGCAAAGTGTGCACAAGCACTTCTTCTACTAGTAACAAAGTCTAATCCTACTCCTAAAATAACCAGAGAGAAAAGGGCTAAACAAAGCTGCTTTATAGGCGAGGAGAAGTAGCTTCCCTTTCTAAAAATAGGCAGCCATTCAAATGATTTGACACTAAATATGGCTTCTATAAGAGTGAAAAACTGATTTCAAGCCGATCCTCCACTCATATAAGCAAGGTATCAACATTAATGGAAAATACCTCACGAAGATGATTCACATTGGACTTTTGGAGGTGTTGATGGTGACCCTTGGTGTTTTGATACTCATTCTCATGCCCTGAAGTAGGCATGAATGGTTTTAGATTCTCCTTGGCTCAGTAGCCAAATATCGATTGGGAAAGGTATGGTCCTTTGAATCGCCCATGGTTCTAAAATCTAACTCCAAGAATGGAGCCTTCTTGCTGACCCTCATGGATGGATGGTGTGGGAGGAATGATAGCCTCATCTTGTTTCTCTTCCTTTGCAGCAGTTGTGACTTTTGGAAGATCAAAATCTTCCAACTTTGCTTAAGGAGGCATGTTGCAAACTACAGGTTGTGCTTTCACGCTCTCTTCCATGGCAACATGCTCTTATGATTGAAGAATGAATTATGGGGAGAAAAGATTACAATTTCAATTGGCTCCCTCTTATCAAAACTTTCTTTTAATCGGTAGGAAATCAAACTCTTTACTATCTTGTTGTAACAAGGTCTCTTCCTTTTGCATGGTGATCTTAAAATATTCGTTATCTTCACCATATGAAGCTTCATCTTCAAACATGAAGCTAATGAGTTCAGGCTCCTCCAAAAGATCAGACTTTTGGAGAGGTTGAATGGGAGAGGGGGCTGTATTTTCTTATGCAACCGGCTCATGATTCAATGCCTCTGAATTTTTTTGGTCACCCCCATATGCTCCTTTTTAACTAGGCTTGGAGCTGGCTGTTCTTCTCCCTTCTCTATTGAAGAACATGGAAGAATCATATCTTCCAACCTTGGTTCTAGAGATACGTTGTGAGAAATAGGATGCTTCTCTTGAATGCCCTCCTTCATGGTAGCAGGCTCGTATGCTTGGAAGATGGATGATGGAAGAGAAAATGATGTGATCTCAATGGGATTTTCTCCATCAAAGAAATCCTCCAAGTCAAAAAGATAATCTGCCTCGTTATTTTCCTGTTGCATGTGCTCAACCTCCTCCATGGTTTCGTACGTACCCAAAATTTTAGGAGTCTTGCTCCATCGAACAATGTTACATGTGCCCCAATGATGATATAGGTCTCCTCGCAAGAGTGTGCGGGATCCGGAAAAACTCTCCAAGTATGTGTTAACATCTCGCATATCCGCTTAGCCTCTTCGTGCTTTATTTTGCTCTTTCCCCCTCTTTTCATTTACATTTTGGTCTTGATTATGAAACCGCTGCCTGCACTGGTGGCGGTCTCGTGCTGCCGCCGCCGAGTAGGGTGGCGGTCTCATGCTTGCGCTGCCCGCTCAAGGCAGCGATCCTTCACGTGTTTTTCGAGCGTTCCTTTTATCGTGACTTGCGCATAAAATTTCAACGTTTACTGAGCTTTTTCACCACCTTTGCTCGTATTTATGATTTTGGTTCCTTGGAATAATGTTTTTCCATTGTTTATTGTAAAGGAATTCAATTTGGTTTTCACCTTTGGGTAAAATGGGAATTCTATAAATATTTGGTTGATTTTCAAGCAAATGACCCCTAAAAATTACCTCTCATCTTCTCATTTCATAGTTTTAGTCTTTGGTTCTTAGGAATTCATAGTTTTCAGTTGTTGCATGCATAGTTAGTGTTATTTTTTTGTTTAGAAGCCACATAATCTTCTTGTGCTAGTGCTATTATTGTTTTATGCAATCAATTGAGATAGGATAGTTCCATTTTCGGTCTGAAGCCATTAGAGTTGCAGGTTTTGTTTATCAAGAAGGATAGTTTCAGGTTATGGATGTTTTGTGTTGTATGACTCGCAATAAATCCCACTAGGAATTGCATAAGCCAAGCCCTGTTCTATTGCGCTATCCCTCTCCTACTCGCATTGTATTGATTTGCACCCAAAGCTGCCATTGTTCCAATGCATACTTATTGATGCTAGCATTACACGCTTTTATGGATTCACGTGAGCACGAAGGAATGAGGAAATCACACCGAGGGGACAAAGCCACACACAATCGGATTCACCGTTGTTACGGAAAATCCGAGTTCAAAGCTGTCAAAGTTCTAGTTAAAACATATCAAATAGAGTAGTGAATCATTTCGTTTGATTAATCTCACTTTCGATATTGCGGGGAGGTATGGGGATTGATAGTTTCGAGAAACTATGATTCATTACTCACTTTTGAGGTAAGATCGGGGTATTTCAAATAGATTAGATCGAGTTATTTCGTTATTTAGAATAGATTTACAACTGCACTTGCAAGTAGCTATACTCATTTGCCTTGTTTGTTTTGAATTTCATTACTAGTTTAGTTGTCAATTGCTAGATATTTTAAATAATTGTTCTTTCAATTCTGTTTAATAGTTCATCAAAAACACAAAAATAAAGCGATTATATATGTTCTAGATATACTTTACATAGTTAGTTTTACTTTTCTTGATTAGATTTACATTGTTTCTTTTGTATGATAATCATGGGACCTAGGAGCCCAGAGAATACACATTCGAGCCAATCACACCTCAACCCAATCTTGTGGCAACAATAGCGATGTAGATCAAAATATCGAATCCAAGTCTTCCAAACAACAACAGACCTACAAGAAATTAGCTCACGGTTAAGAGGATTAAACATAGAAGATGACCAAGCACATGCATTTTGGAAAAACTAGCCAAACTACGAGTTGCCCTAAATAGATATCTGCGCATGACCGTAAAAGGGCTTGAAAGAGAGAAAGCATTCGGTTGTGATCCTTTGGTCCCACATCTAGATGCAGGGGATATCCTCATTGACATATAGACACTAGCCTAAGAATTCAAGTTGCAGAATGCCTGTAGGGTACTCGAGAAGATTGCACAACTTGTAATTCTAAATATAGAGGCCGAAAAGGCATACGAATCTGGATACTAGGGGTTAGGGATTAATTCCGTACATGACCATAGGAGGTCCACAACAACCACAAATCTACGGTTGTGATCCACAAGTCCCACAACCCAATAGGCTCACGGAGTCAATTAGACGTTGACCGGTTTACGCACCTTGATATTGAGGGCCTCTCCACTTCCACCGAGATATTATCACACGATTATCCTTGTTAGATATAGCAGCTAACGAAGCTAAATATTTCTCGACTAGACCAGAGAATTGCCCATAGAATCCATTATTTATCCATCATCCATCTTATGACCCTATCGGAGACATACACAAAACTATCCCGAGTCATTTTCCACGTATCCCATAACCTATAGATCAGATTATGCGAGAGATCGATATTGATTGGAGCCTTCGAGCCGTCATCCTCACCGACCGATCTATCATGCCGTTCAAGTTAGGAGTGCCTTCTTTTCCTTAGATTCATAGATTCCATTAGTGTGAGTCAAAGACAAGATTTCCTAATTAGTCTATCCATACCCCACGTATATTCCATCCCCACCGGCTGTCTCCGCACGACCTCGGGAGATCGGGTGCGAGGAAGAGTTAATTGTAGATTCACACACTCGCTTGTCACTTTTCCATCATAAAAATTGGTGAACTGACGTGAACGAAAAAAATTCATCCTCTTTTTATTGTTCACTTCTTCCATCCACCTTTGCTCTTTCCCATTATTCTGCGGGTATTCATATACCCCCCGAATATGTTGGGATTCGATGCATATGGTAGACCTCTCCTAGGTCTTGAAGCATACTACGATCAACTGAATAGACAGCCATCACCCTCACTCTCAGCATGGGGTGACAACTATTCAACTAACCGATTGTCAACACAAACTCCACCTCCAAGGACTAGATATAGTTCTTCTTTCCAAATAGAGGAGTTGGATCAGCTCGCTCAAACACAACAACCAGAGCCTTCAGGCTCGAACAACATGATGTTTACGGGAGAATCTAGTTCATCTCCTCAGGTGTTGCTTAGACCACAAATTAGTAGACAATCAGATCCATATCTATTTTTAGATGATGAACATTCAGTGCATTATGCCAGGAGTGAACAACACTCTCGGAGTATGTACCCACCTATAGGAAGTTTACAAACATGACCCGAGGTCTCTTTTCAAGAAAACACCTCCATACCTCTACCTATAGGAAATGCCCTCGGTGAAACGTGGCAGGATAATGACCAATTCATAGCAGGGTATCATACCCCTTTGCAGCCTCAAACGACACAACAAACGCCCGTAAGGCAAAATACCGTGTCTTCACCAATAGAGGTCATTTCAACCTTGGCTGAAAAGGTTAGAGGGCTGGAACTTGCTCAAGCAAATTAGAATTCACATTTTGGACAAGTAGGAATCCCCAACCCTCCACATCATCCTGGCCAAGTAGACCTCCTCACGGGAACAGGCATGTTGGGCATGCCTCCTCAGTATTCACAACAAGCGCCAACTAGAACTATGTTTGCTAATGCCACTCCGGTGGAAAATATGATACCTCCCGGTCTAGTACAAAATAATCCATTCCTAGGCAATACTCCTCCATAATTAAACATGTATTCCAAGGCAACACAAGGAGATATGTTCTCTTCTCCTGGCATGTTCACCCAACCACAAGGATTCCCTTATGTCCCTATAAACGCATATGCTACGCCATATCAACAACCCATTCCACCTCCACCCCCTCAGCAGGCATCATCGATGGTCGAAACCTATGCGATAGGAACTTATTCAAAATATTTGAAAGAGCCCTTAGACTTCACTATACGAAGCGTCATGCTTCCAAGACCTCTTCCCGATTTGCCCAAATATAAAGGGGAAGGAGACCCGAATGCACACATTAAGGCCTATGCCCACACCATTCGAGAACTGCTCCCTTGGGATGGGGTTGTTGCCAAAATATTCCCCAAAACTTTAGAGGGCATCACCCTCGATTGGTATTACAGAATACCTAAAGCTTCCATCCATTCATTTAAACAACTCATTTCAGAGTTCATCAAGGCGTTTGACATGAACAAACTGTTGAGAACAGGAATCAGGGAATTCTTGCACATTAAGCAAGAACACAATGAATTTGTTGCTCATTTCATCTAGAGATGGCGTACAGTCCTCTATTCTTCAGCAAGCACTCCAAACATGGACCAGATGGAACTATGTGATTTATTCCTTCATTCTCTTAGTAGAGAGATAAAGGAAGAAGTCCAGAAGTTCCCACTAAGGACTTACGATGAAGTACTCAAGAGCGCCCTCCGAATAGATCAAGCTGTAATAGATAGTGGTCATAAGACGTATGGAATAAATGGGAGGTTAATCATCCCCAACCAAAATACTACAACTTATCCTACTACCACAAACGTCAATCAAGGACCTAAAATCCTTAACAAAAATCGTGGTGTAACAACAGATGGAGTAACTGACCAAGCAAAAAAACAAATGTTGTAAATACTCCACCGCCGATTAACAATCAACGAAACAACAACTTTACCCCGACAATCAACTCGGTGGATTTTAATCATCCACAACAACAACAACAAAAAGGCAGACCCAGACACAGGGTCCAAGTCAAAATTCAACTGGATATCAAAACCAAAACCAAAACCAAAGACAAAAAACGTAAAACTTTAATAGTCAATGGTTTAATCAGAGTTTTGGACCACAATACGTGCCAAACCAACAACCTAGGAATTACAATCCCAACTCGTATTGTGGTTTCCACAAAATTCGAGGCCATGACACTAGAACTTGCCGCGATTACAATAAGTTCATGCAACGTATATCAGAAGAACAAAGACAACTTTTCATAGATATGTTCTTAGCAGATCCTGCATCACCTATGCCAAATACTTTCACGGGAGTAGTCTCCCCTCAAAATGCTCCCCTCAAGATCTTCAATGATCCACTCCCAAATCACGATAAATTAAATCCAAAAGGGACGAACAAGGGTGCAATGACAGGAAACAATGATCATGAAGCCTTGACTTCGCTAAATCCACCTGTCGCACCACAATTAGGAAATCAGCTACGACCCAAGATAGTCAATTTAGTGGAGTTAGACACTGAGCTACACGTGGAAGCCATAACAAGGACACGAGATTATTCCTCTCAGCCAAATCCAAGTTACCCGCTAGAGACAGATAACATTCAACAACCATTAGTAAAACCCATAGGTGCTTATGATTTAATTAATGACCTAACAAAGACCTTCTCTCACATCTCCTTTTTGGACTTATTGAAGAACTCCCCTGCCCATAGGTTTGTTCTTTTAGAATCATTAGGTTTAGCTCATTTAATTAATATCACTCCACCTCCTGAAACTCGAGTAAACCATATAGAATTTGACATCCACCCTTCGGGGAAGCCGGATAGGGATACCGAGTTTATATTCAATATAAGAAAAATGCCAATGAGACACTTTGAGATTGCATGTAGAGGTGATCCAGCCTTACATTTACAAGTGTGGGTTTATAACAACTATGTTAAACACGCAATGGTTGACGATGGGGCAGCAGTTAACATAGTCCCCTTCTCTTTCCTTCAAAAGCTAGGGTATGGAGAAACAAACTGTTCTACAACTCGGAATACACTAAGAGGCTATGATATCCTTAAAGCCACTTCGATTGGGACTATAATACTACCAGTCACCTTAGGACCCAAAAAAATCCTCACTGATTTTTATATTATAGATCGGGAAACCAACTATAATATGATCCTCAGCTGACCATGGATACACCGCATGAAGGTAATCCCTTCTACGTTATTCTAGGAAATAAGATTTTTACACTTAGGAAAGGTATTCGTAGCAAAAGGCGATCCGAAACCATTCGATATACACCTAGCAGACCTGAAGAAAAGGCCAGGCATTCACTCTGAGTTTGAACTCCCAATAAACCAACTTAACAAACCAACCGATGCAAAACCGAAGAAAAGTTGATACCTACAATGGAATTAGAAGTTACGAACCTAATCAAGAATATCCTAGCCCTCAAGGATGAGGCTAACATTGTAGAAATAGTATCATTAGGAACTACTTTGCAAAAATTGTCAAATTGCTAGAACAGGATCTACCAATTTTCTGCCATTTGATTTTGTAGGTATGGGATGTACCCTAGGAGTTGGTTCTCTTCCAGCAGAGGAACTCTGCATGGTAGAAGTAGCGAAGTAGAATAAATATACGTACGGAATGTCCCAACATTCATCTTTCCAAATAAACATTGGACTCTCCACTTTGATGGAGCTAAATGTCGTTATGGGGATGGGGCAGGTGTGATCTTTACTTCTCCCGAGGGAAAGATCCTACCGTTCGCCTTTAAATTAAATTTTGAATTTACAAACAATGGCACTGAGTATGAAGCCCTCCTCCTTGGTCTCATCATAGCTAAAAGGCTTGGTGTTAATGACATCAGAGTGTTAGGAGACTCTTAATTAGTAGCAAACCAAGTCTCTAAAGTGTATGAGACTAGAGCTGAATATTCTGACTCTACAAAAACAGCGATATTAGATTTGAGCAAAGCATTTAACTTAATATCAATGAAGCCATCCCACGAGAACAAAACCTTCTCGCAGATTCGAAAAGCAACCTTAGCTTCATGTTTCACTCCAACACGGTGAGTGGAAGATACCCATTTCATGGTATCCCTTTGTACTGAACCATTAGTAAAGAAAATGTCAAACCCTCTTTTAACAAACATAGCTAAGAATACATCTACTATCTTAGATCGCGTTGACTAGTGATAGAGCCACTCTTGATTACCTAAACTTCTATGCAGAGTTACATCTCACCCATCACGTGGTAGATTTGTCCTTAATCCCACATTCGTCTTCTTACTTTGGAAATCCCATGATAGAGCTTCCCCCACAAAAGGAGCTCGACATATATGCGGTAGAGAATGGAGAAGATCTAGAACTACCTCCAGCCCCACTGAGTTTGAAGAAGGTAACGCTTCTTTAATCGAAGAAACAATTGATATTAACATCGGAACAGAGGAAGAACTGAAGATCTTAAAACTAGGATCTTCGCTAACTCCAGAAGAGATAGAAATACACACTCGAATCCTCAGAGAACATCAAAAGGCTTTTGCATTTAATTATAAAGAAATGATGGGAATTACACCACACATCACGGTACATAACCTCGTCACCAAATCAGATGCAAAGCCAATTAAACAAAAATCGAGACCAATGAAACCCAAGGTAGCTCTCATGGTAAAGGAAGAAGTAATAAAACTTCTCCAAGTAGGGCTCATTAGACTGGTTGATTACTCTCAGTGGGTATCTAATATCGTCCCCATTCTAAAAAAGAATGGGAAGATACCCATCTGCATAGACTTCCGAGACATTAACAAGGCATGATGACCATCCATTGATGTCATCGTTGGCAAATAGCTAGATTTGAGCTTTTGTCTCTCATGGATGGATTCTCGGGATATAATCAAATCAGATTATCTAAACAAGACCAAGCCAAAACTACGTTTATAACTCCTTGGGGAACTTATTGCTACACTATCATGTCGTTGGTCTCAAGAATCTTTGGTGCTACATACCAATGGGCAATGACATACATATTTCATGATCTTATTCATAAAATCATGGAATCCTATGTAGATGATTTGTTGGCCAAAGCCAAAAAGCACTGCGATCACCGGAAGTGCTCTGCGTCATCCTTTAACGTTTGATCGAATACGAAGTCACATTAAATCCAGAAAAATGCGTATTTGGTGTAACAAGAGGGAAACTCCTAGGTTACATCATATCATCACGAGGGATTGATGTGGACCCAGCCAAAATCTGAGATGTTCTTGAAATGATCCCACCATCAAACAACTCTGGCATTAGATTGTTTCTTGGAAGGCTCAAAGTGCAATCTGGCGATTCATTTCGACTAATTAAGTTTTTCTTTGTACATCCGATCAATAACTTGTTGAAAAAGGATTTCTGCATTATTTGGACAAAGGAATGCCATGAGGCCTTTAAAGTAGTTAAACACTTCTTGTTGTCTCCTCCCACGTTAATGCCACCTAGACCAGATCATCCTTTAATCTTATATTCATGAGCTACAAATGTCTCGCTAGCTGCGCATCTTGGCTCAAGAAGACAATGATAAATGAGAACATGTAATCTATTTTATTAGCCGAACATTGTTTGATTATGAAACATGTTATACGCAGGCAGAATGAGAATGCCTTGCCATAGTCTTTGTAACCAAACGCCTAAGACATTACATGTAAAACCAAGAAACAAGGGTCATTATAAAAACAGACCATTTACGAACTTTCCTCATGCAAGGTCCTTGTTTAAAAGGTTGTACACTTTATAACCTTAATGGGTGAATTCGAATTAACTTTTGTAAACCAAAAGTCCGTCAAGGGACAAATCATTACAGATTGGTTAGCCGACAACCCGTTAGATGGGAGCGATCTAGTAGATCTATATTTTCTCGATGAATGCATATACTACATCAAAACCAAACCTATTATCTCTGAATTTCCTTGGTATACTGATATTATTAATTACATCATGGACCATACATATCCAAAAGGTGCTACACCACAGCAAAAAAGGTGATTACACATTATCGTAACTAAATACGTTATTATAGAACAAGTGCTCTATCGCAAGGCTTTCGATGGAATGCTTCTAAGGTGTGTTGACACGAAAGAATCCAAGAATATTATCTACGAATCCCACAGTGGAATATGTGGAGGCCACTTGGTGGTCACGCCACCACTCACAAAATACATTGGATGGGCTATTTTTGGCCCACTCTAGAACATGACGCAGTAGAGTTTGTACGCAAGTGTCATAAATGCCAAGAATTTTCCCACGAGATTCACATGCCGGCACAAGCTCTACAACCAATCGCTACTCCATGGCCCTTTTCTACGTGGGGCCTAGATTTGATAGGGAAATTATCTCCCTCGTCAACAGATGGCCATAACTTCATAATCACGACCACCAAGTATTTTACCAAATGGGTAGAGGCTATGCCTCTTACCACTGTACCAGGTGCCGTGATCACCAAGTTCATTTTGAACCAGATCATTTACAGGTATGGTGTCCCACAAATCATTATCTCAGATAATGGCACTTCCTTTAAGAATGACAAGGTCTGTGAGCTATGCAGTAAATTTAAAATAAGCCATCATATAACCTCCCTGTATTACCCTCAAGCTAATGGGCAGGCTGAAGCAACAAACAAGACATTGAAAGCTATTCTCCTCAAAACTAGTAAAAGAAAACAAACGAGATTGGCATTTAAAGTTATATCCGGCCTTATGGGCCCACCGAACCTCAATAAGAACACCCACAGAGCAATTCCTTTCGATTGGTATTCGGAGCGGCAGTTCTCCCACTTGAGGTTGAAATACCCAGTCTCCGTTTCTCACTACAAGGGATTATGGATGAAGAAGCTTATAGAGAAGCACGTCTCTTCCAACTAGAAATCCTAGACGAGGCCGATTAGAAGCTGAACAACGGCATAGAGTTTATGCTGATCGGATGTGCCGACAATATAACAAAAAGGTCTATGAACGAGAAATATATGAAGGAGATCTAGTTCTAAGACTAGACAACCGGATCGATAAGAAGACCGGTGAAGGAAGGAAATTCCGGCCCAAATGGTTGGGCCCATACCGAGTCATGAAAGACTATGGAAATGGTGTGTATCTCTTGTGCACACTAGAAGGTGAGGAATTTGGTGAAACTGTCAATTCGTTACACCTTAAACTTTTTAAGCATCAAGCATCGACACTACTTGTATAATTATATCTACATTGCATCTTCATGTAGTTAGGTTCATTATGTCCATTCGTTTCATAAAATCTTGTGATCAAGGGACTTATTCTCAAAGCAATTCATTACAAACTTTTGATAGTATTGGCAAAAGCATTTCAATCATACTTCTTCATTTTCATGGCATCATCAACTATTTCAGAATCATTTCATCAATTAAAGCTAGATATGACAAAGTCTTAACGGTAGCCATACCAAGGCCTGCATGCTTGTTCTCACTTTTGTTTCTTCCCAGGATAGGTGTCTTGCCTATGGTTTGTTCTAGAAGCTTCATGGTGTCACATCTACCCCATATATAGATCTCTTTGGAAATAAGAACATACTGACATTTTGCGCAAATAAATAAGTCAAATATAGATCGAACAGAAAATTTTATTTTTACACATTTCCTTGCCCTACCAACCTTCGGTGATGAGCTTGCATCTCTTACTAGTGACGTAGGGTTTGGAAAGGATGGGAATGCCCTTAATCACCTATGCCTTATCCATGGTGATAAGCCCATGCTTCTTACTAGTAGCATGGGGCAAGGTACATGGGGTTCTCTTGACAATAAGCATTAAAGGTCATAAGCAAATAGTTCAAATAAACCTTTGAAATCTTGAGTCAAAAACAAATGAATCAGATGTCCAAAATTCCAAGAGAGTCCAAAATCCTGAAAACCAGATTTTGTCAACCATATGGCCATCTACGGATCTAAGTCTGGATAAACCACAAAGCAAGTTGCATTCTAAAACTATGGAGTCACTTGAGTAGAATAGGTTTGTAGCATCCTAATTTGGTTCCATCAAAGCTTTGTCTATCTCTCATTGCTACCATTCAACAAATTTCATAGCTTGTGCCCTTTCTACCTCTTGGTGGTGAGCCCTCGCATCTTACTAGTTGCGTGGAGATAGGAGTGGGGCAAGTTCATCTGCTCATCATATCAGTTTATCATCTCATTTTTTCAAAACAAATATGAAGTACCGAAAAATTGCTTATAGAAAGCCAAGTTCAAGATCACATTGTGTCTGCATTATCATATATCAGCATCACGAAATACAAAAGAAAAGGAAGAAAGCATTCGCATCATTTGTTCTCCATTTGCATACATTCTGACAAGCACATAAAAATAACATTATAATTTACATGTGGAAATGAATCACAAAATCATAGACAACACGGGTCTGATCCAAAAATAATATATATAATCAAGTTTTTTGTATAATGCCATCATGCGCTAGGCATGGTCAAAACACTCAATGAGCCCGGGAAATACAAAATGAATTGTATAAACAATCTAAGAGAGCCAAGTGGCCTCTCAACCCCTATGAGATCCCTCTGAAGGTGCACAACCACGTCTAGGACTGCGGCACGCGTCGGTACTGCGAGTGCACCGAGGGCTCATGATCCTAAAAGATAGTTATGGCCTCGCTATGAGAGCGGCTCCTCATCAGGCACTATGTTGTCCTATACTCGGCCAACTCGGTATGGAGGGTAGTCATCATCTTGGCCACATGCCAGATAGGGGCAAAGACATCGCTATGCCTACCAGCTACTGAAGGCTCCCTTGGATCCATAGATAGCTCGGCGCGGGTCTTCTCCATAGGGATCATCGGGTAGTATCGGTGCATACCGCGAATCGATCTCGCCACTCATCAGCAGTCTCTGCAAGTAAAGGAGAAAAGTGAATTAGAAAATGATCAAAAGGTAAAACCAAAAATGAACAAGAGAAGAGGTAGCAACTAAGGCAATCCTAACTAGAAACAAACATTAAAAGAAGAGTAACAACTCACTCGGATCTCCGGGCCTCCAAGAAGGATCCCTAGGATCAGCGCCTACCATAGATGCCACCACCGACTGATGTGCTCCTCCGTGTCTAGGGAAACATAGCGTCCTACTATGGACTCATCCTCCCCACCTAGGTCCTGAGAGGGTAGCTCCTCTGAGACTAGAGTCACCCTCTCCACACTCTGCTCTGTCCTCTCAGCCTGCAAGATCTCCAGAGTGCCATGCCACTCGAGATCGTTGTCCTCCTCTCCACCTGACTCACTAACATCTATATCCTCGGTCTCCTCCTCCATCTCTCCCCATGTGAACTCCTCAGACTCGGAGTCTATATCAATGGGGCCGTCATTCTGTGGGTAGGATTGGCTGTAATTTGAAGTAAGGGTGCTTGAGGAGCACCGGCTCTCCTCGAGCGCGTCTTACTCGCCTAGCTATAATAGGGACACTAGGAGTAACGACTGCCCAACCCCGGCCTCTAGGACCTCCCTAGCCTCCCAAACCGATCTCGAACACGGCACCACCAGGGGAGCATACCGCGTAAGGAAGTCCAAACTGCTGAGGCACTCGATCAAAGGGGTGTGTCTCCACCTTCCCCATCCTATCCACAAGCTGCCTGTAGTAGAGCAGGAAATCAAAGTGAGGGTCTCCTCACCCCACAACCTTGCCATGGCCTGATAAGGTGTGGCCTCCATGTCATTAATATTCAAGGAAGCAACTGGCTAGTGGGGTGCTCTAAGCACTGACATATCTGTCCATCTAGCTGCCCTCACGGCTCCTAGATCCACGACCTCTACACCTCTCCCATAAGGGATGGTATGCTCATAGACCCAACTCATAACCGAGGTCGATGACTTAAAGATCTGTCCATGTAAGCGAACCACCCGATACAAATCATGATATGTGGTCCTAAGTATATCAGCTCCCAGGCATAAATCCGGCCATGTGCCTCAATCTGTGCAAAAATAGGGGACCAGCAGTAGACTAAGGTGTCCCCTCCTTGTCCCTAATCAATCTCGAGGCAAGGATCCCCATAATAGCCTGACGAATCAAGGGGATAGGCAAGCTGGGAATAAAACGGACCCTCAGCCCCTTCTTCGAACCAGTGGAGACAATTGTGTCTCCCATGTATGTGGTCCACTGAGCTATTAGAGCCTACGATCCTGTTGTCTCAGGTGTGAGTCGTCTCCGATGATCGGGACTCCCAAGATGTGGTAGACATCCTCCAAGGTGATAGTCCACTCACCCCTGACTCCTGGATATCGAAAGTGTTCCGATCAACATCCTAATATGAAAACAAGTCACAAAGTATGTGACTAGAAGGTGCAACATGCGGGACACGTGATATCCACAATATGCTAGCCCTCTGAAGAGTATCCTGCTCGTCCGAGAAAGTGCATCTAGCAACTTCTGCTGGCTTGAGCACACACACTCTCTCTCTCTCGGCTCCATCTGATATTTTCCTCCTTCGCCTGCATGCACCCAAAAACATGCCAAACGGAGTAAGTTAGTATTCAAATTACATTGGAAAAATCATTAAAACATATAAGAATACTAAAAATGCAAAATTTGGCTCAAAACACTGAGTTTTGGCGTTACGCAAAGGACCGCGGCCCCGAGCGAAGGCAGCGGTTCCATAACCGCCGCCTTAAAGGGCGGAGGTCCTGTAACTGCCACCCTGCTCAGGGCGGCGGTCTTGTCCCAAATTTTCAAATGGGTCACGTGCCCTAAAAAATGCCTTAAAACATGAAAACAAGACTATTTTGACTAAAACAAAGCCTACCCATTAGGCGCCCTAAGTGACCCTATTAACACTGACATTTTCAAAAATAATCCCCCCATGACAAAGATTTCATCATTTTAACATTTTGGGGATAAAAACGTTAAATCAAGAAGAACTAACTTGTGATCTCGCAAGTCGTTGTTCCACTTGCGGAGGCATGATCACTATCTCGTCACAAACGTTTTGACTATACTCTCGTCAAAACCGTCACCGTGGGTCCTAGAGCTCAAAATCAATCAAATCAACATGCGTAAATGAATAGGAAAATGGGCCCATTTTTACATATATAACATCTTGACTCGTTTTGAATGCCCTTTTCATAGGTTTGGAGCACCGATGAAGGTAAGTTCTTATCCTCACGCGAATGGTAAGTCCTCATTTCATATTATTTTAGTATTTATTTTTTGATTTATTTATCTATCTGCACTTGAGTCCTCTTTTCATTTTGCAGGTAGCGGGAATTTTGGATGGCGTCATTTCGACACACAGACATGTCAGGTATAATTTCTAACTTCCCATTTCGGGACCGCCATACTCGGACCCACCGTTTTACGCCTCTTCATGGCTAAAACACTTCTCCAGGGGGCAATATGTACGTACCCAAAATTGTAGGGTACTACTCCGTTGGAACAACATTACACATGCCCCAATGATGATACAGGTCTCCTCGCAAGGTGTTCAAGATCCAAAAAAAGCTCTCCAAGTATGCGTTAACATCTCGCATGTCCCACTTAGCCTCCATGTGCTTTATTTTGCTCTTTTCCCCTCTTTTCCTTTACGTTTTGGTCTTGATTCTGAAACTACCGCTCTACCAGGCGGCGGTCCTGAATCGCCACCCCCTCAGGGCGGCGGTCCTTCACGCATTTTCCAGAACGTTCCTTTTATCGCGAATCACGTAAAATTTCAATGTTTACCAGCTTTTTCACCGCCTTTTCTTGTATTTATGATTTTGGTTCCCTGGAATAGTGTTTTTCCATTGTTTATTGTAAAGGAGTTCAATTTGGTTTTCACCTTTGGGTAAATGGGAATTCTATAAATAGCTGGTTGATTTTCAAGCAAATGGCCCCTCAAAAATTGCCTCTCATCTTCTCATTTCATAGTTTTAGTCTTTTAGTTCTTAGGAATTCATAGTTTTCAGTTGTTGCATGCATAGTTAGTGTTCTTTTGTTGTTTAGAAGCCACATAATCTTCTTGTGCTAGTGCTTATTATTGTTTTATGCAATCAATTGAGATAGGATAGTTTCATTTTTAGTTTGAAGCCATTAGAGTTGCAGGTTTTGTTTGTCAAGAAGGATAGTTTGGAGTTCGGATGTTTTGTGTTGTATGACTCATGATAAATTCCTCTGCTAGGAATTGCATAAGCCAATCCCTATTCTCTTGCGCTATCCCTCTCTTACTCGCATTGTATTCGGCCGCACCCAAAGCTATCATTGTTCCAATTCATACTTCTATTGATGCTAGCATTACACACTTTTCTGGATTCATGTGAGCACGAAGGAATAAGGAGATCACACTAAGGGGACAAAGCCACGCACAATTGGATTCGCCACTGTTCTACAAAATCTAGGTTCAAGCTGTCAAAGTTCTAGTTAAAACATATCAAATAGAGTAGTGAATCATTTCATTTTAGTTAATCTCACTTTCGATATTGTCGGGGAAGCTATGGGGATTGATAGTTTCTGAGAAACTATGATTCATTCCTCACTTCTGAGGTAAGATCGGGGGTCTTTCAAACAGATTAGATCAGTTATTTCGTTATTTAGAATAGATTTACAACCGCATGAGGCGGTAGCTATACTCATTTGCCTTGTTTGTTTTAAATTTTGTTATTAGTTTAGTTGTCAATTGCTAGATATTTTAAATAATTTTTCTTTCAATTTTGTTTAATAGTTCATCAAAATCTTCCAACTTTGATCAAGGAGGCATGTTACAAACTACGAGGTTGTGCTTGCATGCTCTATTCCATGGCAACGAGTTCTTATGATTGAAGAATGAATTATGGGGGAGAAAAGATTGCAATTTCAATTGGCTCCCTCTTATCAAAACTTTCTTTTGAGCATGGTAGGAAATCAAACTCTTTACTATCCCCTTTGTAACAAGGTCTCTTCCTTTTGCATGGTGATCTTAAAATATTTGTTATCTTCACCATATGAAGCTTCATCTTCAAACATGAAGCTAATGAGTTCAGGCTCCTCCAAAAGATCAGACTTTTGGAGAGGTTGAATAGGAGAGGGGGCTATATTTTCTTGTGCAACTAGCTCATGATTCAATGCCTCTGAATTTTTTTTGGTCACCCCCATATGCTCCTTTTTAACTAGGCTTGGAGCTGGTTGTTCTTCCTTCTCTATTAAAGAACATGGAAGACTCATATCTTCCAACCTTGGTTCCAGAGATACGTTGTGAGACATAGGATGCTGCTCTTGAATGCCCTCCTTCATGGTAGCAGGCTCATATGCTTGGAAGATGGATGATGGAAGAGAAAATGATGTGATCTCCATGGGATTTTCTCCATCAAAGAAATCCTCTAAGTCAAAAAGATAAGTTGCCTCGTTATTGTCTGTTGCATGTGCTCAACCTACTCCATGGTTTTACGTACATACCCAAAATTTTAGGTCTTGCTCCATCTGAACAACGTTACATGTGCCCCAATGATGATATAGGTCTCCTCGCAAGGTGTTCGAGATCTGGAAAATCTCTCCAAGTATGCGTTAACATCCCGCATATCCCGCTTAGCCTCCGCGTGCTTTATTTTTCTCTTTTCCCCTCTTTTCCTTTACGTTTTGGTCTTGATTATGAAACCGCTGCCCTGCTCAAGGTGGCGATCCTTCACACATTTTTCCAGAACATTCCTTTTATCACGACTCGCATAAAATTTCAACGTTTACCAGCTTTTTTCACCGCCTTTGCTCGTATTTATGATTTTGGTTCCTTGGAATAGTGTTTTTCCATTGTTTATTGTAAAGGAGTTCAATTTGGTTTTCACCTTTGGGTAAATGGGAATTCTATAAATAGCTGGTTGATTTTCAAGCAAATGGCCCCTCAAAAATTGCCTCTCATCTTCTCATTTCATAGTTTTAGTCTTTCAGTTCTTAGGAATTCATAGTTTTCAGTTGTTGCATGCATAGTTAGTGTTGTTTTGTTGTTTAGAAGCCACATAATCTTCTTGTGCTGGTGTTATTATTGTTTTATGTAATCAATTGAGATAGGATAGTTTCATTTTCAGTCTGAAGCCATTAGATTTGCAGGTTTTGTTTATCAAGAAGGATAGTTTTAGGTTATGGATGTTTTTTGTTGTATGACTCACAATAAATCCCGTTAGGATTTGCATAAGCCAAGCCCTATTCTATTGCACTATCCCTCTCCTTCTCGCATTGTATTCGATCTGCACCCAAAGCGCCATTGTTCCAATGCATACTTCTATTGATGCTAGCATTACACACTTTTTGGATTCACGTGAGCACGAAGGAGCGAGGAAATCACACTGAGGGGACAAAGTCACACACAATCGGATTCACCACTGTTATGCAAAATCCAGGTTCAAGTTGTCAAAGTTCTAGTTAAAACATATCAAATAGAGTAGTGAATCATTTCGTTTGATTAATCTCACTTTCGATATTGCCGGGGAGGTGTGGGGATTGATAGTTTCTGAGAAACTATGATTCATTCCTCACTTCTGAGGTAAGATCGAGGGTATTTCAAATAGATTAGATCAGTTATTTCGTTATTTAGAATAGATTTACAACTACACAGGCAAGTAGCTATACTCGGTTGCCTTGTTTGTTTTAAATTTCATTATTAGTTTAGTTGTCAATTGCTAGATATTTTAAATAATTGCTCTTTCAATTCGTTTAATAGTTCATCAAAAACACAAAAATAGAGAAGTTATATATGTTGTAGATATACTTTACATAGTTAGTTTTACTTTGCTTCAGTTAGATTTACATTGTTTCTTTTGTATGATAATCATGGGACCTAGGAGCCCAGAGAATACACATTCGAGCCAATCGCACCTCAACCGAATCTTGTGGCAGCAATAACTGATGTAGATCAAAATATCAGAATCCAAGTCTTCCGAACAACAACAGACCTACAAGAAATTAGCTCACAGTTAAGAGGATTAAACATAGAAGATGACCAAGCACATGCATTTTGGAAAAACTAGCCAAACTACAGGTTGCCCTAAATAGATATCTGCATGGTGTAGAAGGGCTTGAAGAGAGAAAGCGTTCGGTTGTGATCCTTTGGTCCCACATCCAGATGTAGGGGATATCCTCATTGACATAGACACTAGCTTAAGAATTCAAGTTGCCAGAATGCCTGTAGGATACTCTGAGAAGATTGCACAACTGTTAATTCTAAATATAGAGGCCGAAAAGGCATACGACTACTGGATACTAGGGGTTAGGGATTGATTCCGCACATGACCATAGGAGGTCCACAACAACCACAAATCTACGGTTGTGATCCACAGGTCCCACAACCCAATAGGCTCACAGGTCAATTAGACGTTGATTTGGTTTACGCACCTTGATATTCAGGTCCTCTCCACTTCCACCAGATATTATCACACAATTATCCTTGTTAGATATAGCAGCTAACGAAGCTAAAGATTTCTGGACTAGACCAGAGAATCACCCATAGAATCCACTATATATCCATCATCCATCTTATGACCCTGTCTGGAGACATACACAAAACAATCCCAGGTCATTTTCCACGTATCCCATAACCTATAGATCAGATCATGCCAGAGCTCGATATTGATTGGAGCCTTCGAGTAGTCATCCTTACCGACCGATCTATCACGCCGATTCAAGTTAGGAGGGCCTTCTTTGCCTTAGATTCACAGATTCCATTAGTGCGCGTCAAAGACATAAGATTGCCTAATTAGTTTGTCCATACCCCACGTATATTCCATCCCCACCGGCTGTCTTGGCACGACCTCGAGAGGTCGGGTGTGAGGAAGAGTTACTTGTAGATTCCCATGCTCGCTTGTCACTTTTCCATCGTACAGTTTCCTCCTTATCCGAAACTTTCTCACCTTGGTTTAGCTCTTCCTTAAACATGAAGTTTGAAAGATCAAACTCTTCTTCAACATCGAGTTCGAAGGGGATGAAGTGGGAGGAAGAAGCTGAAGGTTCTTACGTATCTGCACCACACTTTGGGCCTCTAAAGCGTATGGTCCTCCTCCTCTGCTGCAAATTCAACCTCAGCCACCACTGTCTCTTCAACCTTTCCCTCCTCTATTTGCTTGACCGTCAAGGGGATCTTTGTAAACCAAAATTTAGCATCCCAAGTCATCAGATTGTCGTTATTTCTTTTCTGTTGGGCTCCTCTTCTTGTTGTTCTTAAGCTGTTTTCTTGAGTATCTTACCAACATGGACTTGGGAAAGTAAGAGGAGTGGTAGGTTGGGGTTCAACAATCTTTGCAATTGTTTGTGGTGGGGAGGGAGGTGGAAATTCTTGTTTGTTTGGAGGGGATGACTGTTTGGAAGGGAAAAGGGCAAAAGAAATGAAATGGGGTGGAAGACTAGGGAATGGAGAAATGGAATCAACACTTAGGGTAGCAACTGGGAAGCTTGGAAATTTGAGCTTCGGTTGAGATGGTGCTGCTTGAGAAAGAGAAAAAGAAAAGCTATGAGATGGTGGACTTACCCATTGACCACGTTGTCTTGACTCCAACTCATAAGCCTCAATCTCTTTCCCTTTGTGTAAGTTGGGGCAACATTTCAACCATGAAGTCTAGCTTCTCCCGATGGTTGTAATGTGTTGGAAAAGGGTCTCCCCATGGACAAGGTACCTTGCAACGAATCTTGAATGCCTTCATTTTTGCTATGGCCCTAGACTGCACCATGCTAGCCTCCATTTTTTTAATCTTCTCCAGCAGACTAGTATCTGTGTAGTTGTTACCATTATATGCGCCCCCTTGTTCTTGATAAGCTCTATGGCCAAACTGATTTTGACCCTGCTCATATGGGTAAGCATAATGGTTTTGGATCTGATCATAATGCTGATTTGGAGGAGTTGGGAAATGCATTGGAGGTGGATTACACTGTTGTTGCTGTAAGTGTGAGTTCCATGAAGGGAATGAAGTCATGATTGCACAACTTCATGGAATGGGAGAAAATGAAAGAGATGGAAGAAGAAAATGGATGAAAATTAGTGGAAATGGATGGAAAAGGTCTATAACTCAGAGGATGGGTTATTGACCAGATGGAGTCACCAGATGTGCTTACATGTGCCTCAAAAGGCTGAACCTTAACAGGAACACACCAACCTACTAAGATGAAGTGTTAAGGTGCTTCAGACTTGTCCCACGGTTAGTGCAAAATCACAGCACCCCAAATGACCTCTCAAATTTGGTGTTTAAAACCTGTCATTTGATGTGATTTACATAACATTGAGTTTTCCCCAAAAGTGTGGGACTTTGCAAATGGGAAAACTCTCCAGATTAAGGCTGGTTCTTATTCCTTTGTCTAGGTGCATACGTGAAATTTGCAAAGGATTGATTCTTAAACCTAATCTAATATTTCCAAGGAGACAAGGATGAAAGGAATACAAGAAATTAAAACTAAGCTAACTAGGTGATACAGCAAGGAATGATGAAAATTTATTTTCTTTGATAGGCACAAACCAAAAATGCATACTGATAATCAAGCACAAATAACTAGTTTTGCAATGAAAGACCAGATGAGAGCAATGGAGACGAGGTCTTAATCCGCATTAATGACCTAACCTCCCAAACTTAAAGTTTAAGATCTTCATGGCATAGACGAGGCCGAGATCTTTCCAATGGTGCCATATTTGCTAGATTTTGAGCCCCGAGTCGAAATATATGCCCCTTTGAAATTTGTATCGGGTCCGTACAAAAAGGTGGGAAAACTAGTTCGAAAATGGGCCCCTTTTAAAATGGGACATGTGGAGGGATGGCACATGTTTGAGGGAAACATCTATATTTTTCTTTTGGAATGGCATAGGGCTAACACTGGTTTCCTCCATGACCTGCTCAATTCCCTTATGTTATTTGGATAGTCCTTTGCTCGGTGGGGTCATATTTCTGACCGGGGACACATGGCGGCCTTGTGCTTGCTTGGAAACCTCCCCTTAATTCTGCTTTTGAATTAGTGTCGCTTGGACACTTGGCACCCTCTGCTGGCCTGTCTCAATGCATTGATTATTCAACTGACTCTATCCCCCTATTGAGATTGGACGTGTGGAGGCTTTGCACTCACTTAAAATCCCACTCAAGATTTGCCTTTGAAGGAGCATTGGGTTGACACGTGGAAGCCTCCATAGGTTCTTGGAATTTTCAACGATCCCTCTTACCTTTTCAGACCTTAGACTACATGGCAAGTTAACGCTCATTTGAGTCTCCACTTTTGGATTTATCCTCGGGGATGTCTTTGGTGATGCATGGTAGCCTCCGCTTGCATTTCTATATTTAGCCTTTTTAAAGGCCCGTCTGTCTGTTGTTTGAATTTTAGCTTTAACTCTACCTCTGTTTTAGGCTTGGGACACGTGGAGGTTTGGCATTTGTTTGAGCCTCTGCTTTTGGATTTGACTTTGGAGATGTGCCACTTGGACACTTGGCAACGTCCGCTATCTCCTCCATACTTAGTCAATTTTGGACTCGTTCGAAGCTTGTTTGAGCCCGAAGTCCTCAAACTTTCACCATTTCTTCTCTTTGAACCTCTAGCCTCTTTAATATTATATCCTCCTGTCCTGACCCTGCTATTCCATTTTTGAGCCTGCCTGTAATTTGTTTAATGGATTTAAGGCACATATTCACTCAACAGAGCCATTTTTTGAAATTCTCCTATGCAAGGTCATTTGATCTTTCATGCAAGCCCTGCCACTTCCATTGTAGAGTCTCCCTGCAACCTGTTTGTAGGATTTGAACGTGATTTCTCTGGTTCTTTCTGTGTGGGGTCATGGCTGATCCAATATTTTTTTGGGGGCAAAATATGGATAAGCTGTTTTGGCATCCCTGGTGGAATAAAGAAGTGTCCATCTTTACTATAGTAAGATTGATGTGCACTTTCTGTGATTCTATCTTTTAAGAAGTTAAAAAAAGATGCACATCGGTGACTCGAAAAGGGACAAAATACACTAGTTTCAGCAATCCAAGCTTGCCAAGTTCATGAGAATAATATAAACACAATCAAGAACAAGAGAAGAGAGATAGTTTGTACACCTACACTTATCTCTAGATAGAAGGAGAAGGGGAAGAAGAGCCCAGAGATCTCCATCTCGCCGGACATATAGCCCCTGTCAACACCTCCTCTTAGTAGGCCATTATTTCAATCAAGAAGGGTACTCGGGCCGATCGGGATGGCACAACCAAATAATTATGTTAATTTCACTGGCATCAGCCCACTCACTTTGAATGCACAAAATCTAATCTCGGTAGCAGCATTAAAGAGCATCCCATATTTCATTGGAAAAACTAGACTTCTCTTGGTGACCACATTCAAGACATTGAAAATGTTTGCACAATCCATGAGATCACTGAGATGGACATTGCTGTCAAGTTGCTAGCCTCTTCACTCAAGGGTAAAGCTTCACAATGGTTTAGGAGCCTAGCAACATGCTCTATTCAAACTTGGGACCATCTATGCAGAGCTCTTCATGACCAGTTTAGAGAAAAATGAGATAACCTATCCTTGTTGGAGTAAGCGAAAACAATCAAGATAGCTCGAACAAGTAGTTGTTAGATTTCAACAGATCTGGGACAAGATTCCAGTGGCAGTAAAGCCCACTGAAGAAGGTGCCTTCTTATACTTTCTTAGAGCTTTGAATTCTGTTATTGTTTTAATGATTCAGTCAATGGGAAACGCAACCTTACTTGTAGCTTATATCCTTTCCATAGGAGCGAGAATATTTTAATTCAGTGGCAAACTTGCTCCTAGGACATCCATGCCTCTATACCCTAAATTAGGAAACCCAAGTACCAGTTAGATACCCACATTAGCTCCTATACCCACTCCTAGGAGTCAAATTTCAGTTGAAGCCTCCACCTCATCATCTAACACCTCAAAGGAGCTTGAGGAAGTAATGAAACAACTTCAAACACAGGGAATGAGTTAGTAACCATCAAAAGATAGCGAGGCTCGAGTTCTAGGCCATATTAGCCTCGGGCTCGGTATCAAGCTAGATCCACTGTATCGTGCAAAATAAATGATCAACTCAAGATGTAAATTAGAGTCTACACTAAGGACAACCTCAAGCTACTAGACCTTTCAGGTCATATGATCCAAACATAGCTTGAACATCAAGGGCATTAGTTCTAGCACAATATAACATGGCACAAGAATATGATTGGTGTTTCCCATGCAATCAGCCACATAATCAATCAATGTGCTTCAATGGTGCGCTAAATCAGGATTTGATGGTGTAAACCATTGGTGTGTCACAAGAACCTAGCCAAGAAGAAAATCAGCCCAAGGAGCTCGGTGAAGAGGACCTCTAAGTGAAACTATGCTTGTCAATTGGCAAGCTGAAGACTTCTGTGGAATGAATCAAGCTCCTTCTCAAAGTATAGCTACCAATACACGATCCAAGAAGAGAAATATTGGAGAAGGAAATTCACCAAACTTAGGTAATCCTCAATCCTCCATTGCTCCATAAGGTATTGGCATTCAAAATACAACTCCCAATATGCAAATCTAATCAAGCCACCTTCCAAATCCACTCAGGCACCGGTTGTAACAACCCATGTGCAAGAGAAAAATGTGTCAGGGAAGGGGCAGTAGAAGGATAGCTCATTTAATATCATTGAGAAAATGAAGAAGACAAGTGTGAACATTTCACTATGGGAGTCACTGGCCATTCCAGGACAGAGGGATCTATTGTAGACTGCTATGGCCAATTGGTCAAGCTCAAATCAACCCCCTAACCAACAAGAGAAAGTGCTTACCAATATAGCTCAACCTAGGGGGAACCATCGAGAGCAAAAAGGTAAGAACCTGAGACCTCCTCCATTCTATGTTTCATTAATCATTGGGGACAAATTGGTGCATAATTGCATGATTGATTCGGGGGCAAGTAGTTCTGTAATGCCCAAACAAATAGCTGATCAACTGGGTCTCCAATATGAAGTCATCTCTAGAGGGGTAGTACAATTGGATGGGACAGCAGTGACAATTGTTGGAGTCATTAAGGATCTAAGCCTCACTGCATGCTTGCCTGATGTGATTGTATTGTAGAATGTATCAGTCATAGAATTTCCACCACATTTTGTATTGTGTTTGTCAGGGACTTCACTACCAAAATTGGAGGCTATTTTTCTGTTGAATGGTCACATATGCTTTTTAGAACAAGGTATGGAGCGAAGGCCACAATCAGATTCGATCCCATAATGGATTATCACATTGAGTCTTATGTGCCTAGCCCAATCAATGAAAATTGTTTGGATTTTGATCAGGAGGACCTCCTAAACACTTGTGAAGCGAGATACCAAGGTGGGGTGTATCCCGGACGACTCGATGAATGGGCGGTCAAAATACATTATTTTGACCCCTATAAGGAGATGGAAGAATCTGAACTACGAGTCTACTACTGCATGAGGAGAATCATCCTCTTCCTGACATCATTAAGCCGGAACACAAAGATGACAATGAAGTATGGAAATTGTTCTTTGATGGCTCGAGAAGTAGGCAAGGAGCCGAAGGAGGAGCTATGATTGTGTCACCCCAAGGTATGAAATACTACTCAGCCTTTCCGTTTCCAATTTTCTGTTCAAACAATATAGTAGAATATGAGGCTTTGGTTCATGGATTTCATTGGGCTAGAAGACGAGGAATCAAGAACTTGCAAGTGTTTGGTGATAGTGAACTGGTTCTAATCAAGTCAAAGGACAAAATTCTATCAAGAACGACCTGCTCAAGAGCTACAAGAATAGGGTATGGGATCTCATTGAGGATTTTGAAGCCTTCAACATTGTGTCCATACCCAGGAAGGAGAACGAAGCTATTGATAGGCTTGCACAGCAATCAAAGCAACATTTGATGTGGTTAACAGCATCAAGAGGAACAAAGGACATCCACATATCCATGTGATTGTGAGGCCAAAAGTGCAGATAACAACACATGTTGGTAGGTGTTTGAGAATGATCAACAAATCATCAATTTTTTGCAAGAGGAAGCTGAATTCTTAGCTAGGAATCAAGACAAATTAGAGCAGCAATATGGAGATCAAGTAGTGCAGCTACATACAAACAATCTTCCCAAAGGTTTGGTGACATTGGAATCTATCTTCAATCCTAATGATCAGTTTTGAAAAGAGAAGGATAACATACAGATCAAAGGAGAAGATTTGAGTCAATTCTAGTTGGAAAAGGTAAAACACTTCAAATTGGCAAAGTGGCCACCGAGCAAGAAAGGTATGAATTCATGCAACTTTTCCAAGAGTTTCCAGATGTATTTGCTTGGAGCTATGAATACCTAAGAGGGTTCAATCCGAAGCTAGCACAACACACAATTGAACTAGATCCAGATGCTAAGCCCATCAGGAAAAAGTAGAGACCAGTCAATCCACACATTGAACCTCTGATGAAGAAAGAACTTATGGTGATAGAGGCAAGTATTATATTTCCAATCAAACACTCAAGCTGGGTTGTAATCTTGGTCCTAGTTAGGAAGAAAAATGGAGAGATTAGGTTGTGTGTAGTATTTTGGGACTTGAACAGAGCATCCCTTAAAGACCACTACCCACTCCCCTTAATGGAGAAAATTTTGCAAGTGGTTTACGTATCGAGAGATTCTCCCTCCTAGATGGTTATTCAGGGTATAACCAAATAATGGTGAAAGAATATGATCAATTCAAAATGGCTTTCACCACCAAATGGGGCACCTATGCCTATAGAAAAATGCCATTTGGATTGTCTAATGTTGGAGACAGTTTCCAAAGGGCAAAGGATATGGTATTCAAAGGTTTGATCAACAAAATAGTATTGATATATCTGGATGACATCACTGTGTTCTCCAAAAATGCAAGCGGATCACCTTTTTCACCTAAGACATGTATTTCAGAGATGTAGGAGATTCGAGGTATCATTGAACCCTAAAAATATATATTTTTAGCCCATGAGAGTAGGCTTCTAGGCCATATTGTGTCAAAGGATGGTTTGGAAATTGACCTAGAGAGGGTTGAAGCAATAAAAGCATTGCCATTACCAAGCCATAAGAAATATCTTCAAATTTTCTTAGGAAAGATCAATTTTGTCTGCAGGTTTGTACCAAACTTTGTTGCCCTTGTCAAGCCAATAACGTTGATGTTGAAGAATATTTTGGCACTTAGGTGGACATATAAAGGAAAAGTGAGCTTTGAGGCCATCAAAGAAGTTATATCACAAGCCCCAACTCTTGTGAATCTAGAATTCTCTAAGGACTTCATGCTATATGCCTTTGGTGGCAGTGACACAATTTTTGCAATCTTAGTACAACAAAACAAAGAGGGTACAAAGTAGCCAATTGCCTTCTTCAGCCAAGGTCTGGAAGATTATGAAGTGAGATACTCCTTCATCGAAAAGCATGTCCTTGTAGTGATCAGAGGGTTAAAGAAGTTTAAACATCTAGTTTCAAACAATAAAATCCAACTGTTAGTCTCCCATTCAGGAGTTAAAGACTTCCTTCTCAGCAAGGATCTGAATGAAAAATGTGCAAGATGGATCACTCATGTCATGGAGTATGACATTGAGATCAAGGTTACTAAGCTGGTCCATGGGAAGGGATTGTGTGAACAACTAGCCTCGAGTCAACAAGATGAAGCAAGCGGTGAAGAAGAAGTTGTTTTTGTTCTGCAAAATAGTCAAGAGGAAGAAAATGATGATGTACCCACTCCTTGTTGGACTCAGAGTATTATGCACTTCCTACAAACAGGCTGTGTCCTCCAGAAATGAGTAAAACAAAAGGAGACACTTCAAACTACAAGGCCATCCCATACGTGCTTATTGATGGTGTCTTGTTCAAAAGGGACATCAATGGAATTCTGTTAAGATGCATTGGGATAGATCAGATTGAGAGAGTGTTATAAGAGTTCCATGGTGGAGCAGCTAGAGGCCATTTTGCTCCATGGGTGACAAAAATCAAGATCATGAAGGAGGGTTATTATTGGCCCAGGGTGTTTAGTGACTGCTATGCATGGATCAAAAAGTGTAAGAACTATGCATTCTTCAGAGGTAAAGAAAGGCTAACAACACTTCCATTGTGCCCAATTTCAGTTGACCAGACCATTCATGCAATGGGGATTGGAATTCATTGGGGTCATCAATCCAAATTCGAGCCAAGGCCATAAATGGATTCTAACAATGGCAACAGACTATTTCACCAAGTGGACCAAGGCAGTGACACTCAAAGAAGCTAATGAGTCTAGCATACTAGATTTCTATGAAGGAATAGTGACCAGATTTGGAGTGCCAGCCACCATTATATCAGAAAATGTATTGGCATTCATAGGTTCCAAAATCATAGAATGGGCTGTTAGGAATGATATTTACTTGAAAACTTCATCAAACTATTACCCTCAAGGTAATGGCCAAGATGAGTCCACAAACAAGAACCTGCTTAAGGATTGTTAGAAGAAATCTTGATGAAAATTAGAGAACTTGGCACACAAAACTCAAATCAGCCTTATGGGCTGATAGGACAACACCCAAGAGGTCTACATGAAGCTCTCCATTCAAACTTGTCTATGGGAAAGAAGCAATGTTGCCTATATCACTTGAGTTGCCAACATTGGAACTCATGAAGTAGCTGGAGATGTTTGAGTTTGAACCAATGGAGGCTAGGTATGTAGAACTGATGGAATTGGAAGAAACCAGAGAGCATGCACTTCAAACAATGGAGAAGGATCAGGTCTCAATCAAGAGATGCTTTGATAAGAAAGAAAAAACAAGGACTTTTAAGAAGGAGACCTAGTTTTGAAATGGGATGCAGATCGGGCAAAGCCAGGAAAACACTCCAAATTTGATGCCATCTGGAGTGGCCCTTACATGATCACAAAGTGCAAGAGTAGCAATGCCTTCCAGCTGACTAAATTGGATGGTGAAAAATTGCAGATCCCAATAAATGGGATCCATCACTAGAGTTAATAAGTCAACTAGCCAACACGACAATGACATGTGGAAAAAGTAGAATGTAAGTGGAGGAGAAAAAAGTTCTTTTATGACGTTAGTCTTCGATACTCATTTTGAGACATGTGGACCTGCTATTTTCTAGCCAAGGGCACTCATCAGAGTTTGGCTCACTCTTTTCATGGAGGCGACTTTGCCACTACATCATCATTTCACCACGTGGTTGGTCCTTAGGCCACCATGTGGGTGGCACCATGATGAAAATTACATTGGACCGAGCCAACTCATTCAATTCATCATCAAAATCGGTAGTGCAAATTTACATATTGCTCAAGCAATCTCCTTGGCTAGCTCGGTGAGCTACCTATTGCATTGCATGATTGAGTCTAATTCACGGTCGAATCAGCTAGTCAAATGCCAAGTCAACTTGGCATAACACACTGAAACTTCGATAGCAGATACTCCTAACTTAGTGTTCATTCAACATAGCTTGCGCATTATACTCCATTGACCATAAAACTATGTGGCATTTCAAACAACATCATCACCTACATTGATATGCAGTCCAACTCAGGCATGGGAGACCGATCGCATTAGCCACCCATGTGGCATTCGAACTTAGCCAACCACTCACTTTATAACCAAAGTGAGCTTGAGATAACTTAGCCATTCAATGGATAGTTAGCTCCATAGCCACTACATGGAAAAAGTGTAAGACATGGTCATGCCATAGGTTAAATTTGGTGGTGAGCCCTTAATAAACATTATCGGTTCCACTTATGGCATGAATGTGAGATTATCTCCCACATGGACAAATGGTGCAATGGTCGGTTTGGGAGATTCGAACCCCTAACCACCCATTTCAAAAAATAGCCCCTCACTTCTATGTTACATAGCTTGACGAGCTATGAAAGGGGCTCAATGATATTTATATAGACACGGGCATGTGTATGAGCTATGTGCGTAAGGGGAAGATTGTTAAGAACACCATTTTGGAGGACTTAGAGGTAAAATTATCCTTTGGAGTAAAAAGGAGAAATCCTCATAATTTCCATACAATCTTAAAGGTGTTATTGTTTTCCTAATTTTGAGGTGTTGTGATGTCTATTTGCCTAGTAAAAGTCATTTGAGCACTTGGAGCTCATTTGGAGCCTTTATCAAGCATGCACCTCATTGAAGGAAGACTTTTGGAGACTTTTTCTTCTACACCGGTTGTTGTAATTTGGGTTTTTGTTACTTGGTGGACGAGGAGGAGATATTGTCTTCAAATTTTTTGGTTCAGATTCATTACAAATCAACTTGACTTTCTATCATTTTGTTATGAGTTCGGTTCATTTAAATCAATTGGTATATTTCCTTGTTCAAGTTACACATTCATTACTTCATTTCCAAAATGTATCCATTTTACAAATCGAAGTGTAATGAATTGGTTCAACATTTGAACTCAAAGACAGAGGAATTTTCGAACTCTGTTATCGACTTGTTAAAAATGTGTGGGTGTTTTCTTTCCATTGGAATTTCCTTTTAAGTTGATAATATTTGTGGAGTTTAAAATTTTTAGCCCTATTTATGGATCAATGGTATGGTCCTTGACTACCATTTCTCATGAATTTCATGTCATGGAATGTGTGGGGTCTCAGAATCTAATCACAAGTATATCATTTGCGATGTTTTTCAAAAAAATTACCAACTTAGATGTGTTGTGTCTGCAGGAAGTGAAAGTTATAGGTTTTAATTGGCGATGGTTTGTAAATCCATCGGCACGACAACTTGACAATTACCATTAATCATGAGGGTGGGTGTGTAGGTATGATATCCCTTTTATCCCCCAAATGGTGGCCCTTATTTATGGAACATGGTGTTTACCCCACCAATCATGCCATTTGGGCCTTATTTAATATCCAAAACCACCCTTTAGGATTTATCAATACTTATGCCTCTAATGATGCGCTTGAAAAAACTGATCTTTGGTGATGGATATTAAATTAAATTCTCAATGCTTATTATGTCATATGCAGATACTTTAATATGGTCGAGTTGTACACAAATAAGTACAGGAACCTACCTATGCGATGGAAAACTAGAAAAAGGGAGGCATGGTTCTATATGCACAATAAATTCGGGTTCAATGACCCCAATGCCTCTCGCATGCCCACCTCCAAATCTTGGTTTACTAGGTCCAATATCTGAGGTGGATCAGTTCAGAGTTATCAAACGAATCGACTGAGCCATACTGTTAACTCAATATTTTTTGAGTTTGAAAACTTTTATTCCTTTCTTGTGGAAGTGGTGTCATATTTTGTCCTTTTGGACCACTTCCCTATCTAATTTTGTATCACTTGGCAAGATAGGTGACATTTTTATCATAAAGGATAGTTTTTCTCAATACTACCTTGATGGAGCATGGGCCCACACTCAATCATATAAAGTGAGTGTGGAATTTAAATCCTTGGCCATGTCATCATGTAATGCTATCATCCACCTCTTCATTCTAGTAGGACCCGGTGGTGGGATCTTTGCGATGAATAGGACGACTTGATTCCTTAGAATCTATAGTCGAAACCGGAAAAAAATTGGCATGAGATCATACTCCACTACCTCCTCCGCTTTTAGTCAAATGGTGGTAGCACTCAAAGGAAACCATTTTTTTGAAACATTTCAACTCCAGTGTGAGAGACATGTTAGTAAATTCTAATTGCGGATAGTTACAATGCTTGGGGTGCTCAAATCCATGCCCATATTCACTGGCTTGAAGTGGGGGATCGTGTTTTGAAGGAATTTTTCCTTTCCCTCAAAGCCAAATTCCTTTTAGAAATTTCATGCCATATGTGATGGCAGAACGCAGATCACGGATCCCCATCTTATGTTACAATCCTTTTTTAGCCATTACAAGCTAGTTTCTTAGGCTCAAGCACACTCGGATGAGCAATGCAATGCATTAGATCGATGCTTGGATGATGTACCATGCAAGCTCTCTCAGGTGTAGAAAACCACCTGAGATCACATGCTCACCCTTGATGACCTTCATGAAGCGGTCATGCAAATGGCCAATGACAAGGAAAGCTGGTTGTGATGGTTTTCCCTGCGAGTTCTATAAATTACTTTGCAATATTTTTGGCCGAGACCTTTTGAGGCCTATCTGGAGGGATTTTAGAGTTAGTTCCTTGGTGCCCACATTAAAAAGGGAATATCAAGTTCATCCCTAAGCCTAGGGACCCCGAGTGATCACCAATTGGTGACCTATTACCTTGCTCAATGTTTCCTACAAGATTATTTCCAAATCTCTTTCCATTTGGTTGCATCACATTCTTCTTGCCATTATTCAGCCAAAGAAAATTGGATTCATCTAAGGGCGTTACATTCGGATAATATCATAGCCATATGGGAAGGCATGGAATGGGCTTGTAAGTCCAGTCAACCATCCCTGTTCATTAAAATTTATTTTGAGAAAGCCTACGACATGATAGAGTGGCCTTTTATTCTTGCTATGCTTTAGGCATCAAGATTTGGTCTAATTTTCATATAATTTGTCAAGATGCTCTTTGTGAATGCCTCATCCCAAATCATCATTAACGGAAATAACTCAGTTCCATTTGGCCTCTTCTGATCCATACAACAAGGTTTCCCTTTAGCGCTTGCTCTTTATGTTCTTGCGATAAAAGTTTTGGATATCTGGTTGCCAAATTCAAATCCCAAGGGCTTGTCAAGGGAATTGCCTTTCCTTTTTCTGATAATTCCCAAGGTCAATGGCTAGTTTTCTTGACGAATCCTTTCTTGTGCTGATCAAGGATGAAAATAACATTTATAATGTCATGCGTGCACGGAAAATTTCTATTTAGATTTTGGTTCATCCATTCAATTGCAAAAAACATAGTGTTATAGTCAATCCTTCCTCCCCATGCTCCCTTTGGATGGCTTCATATGATTGGAAGATGATTGATTATGGTGAGATGTTTAAATTTATTAGCATTCCTTTTGTCTTTCAATTGTCAATTTGTAGATCTTTGACATTATATTGTACAATGGGTGGCTAAAAAGCTTGAATATTTGATAACCAAACCGTTGTCTTTAGCAAGTAAGTTACATATTTTCTTTAAAGTTCTTGAAGTCACACATGTTTATTATTCATATTGCTTGGTCCCATCCAAAAAAATTGTGCAAAAGTTGGAAAGTATTCTACAATATTTTCTCTAGTCGAATTCTTCTTCCGGAAAAGGGTTTCACAAAGTTGCATATGAGGCCCATTGTCTTCCCATAGAATATGGGGTAATGGGCCTTACTTGATATTTTATGTCAAGGGAAGACACTCTTTTCCAAATGGATAATTCACATCATCGAAGGATAAGAATCTTGAAAGTGATTCTACGTCATGGTATTAAGGACGGTTCCCACTACGAATGCCCAACCTAAAAGGGTTTAGGCTTTGCCAATATTCTCATTACTCCTATTCCTATCAAAGTGGTTGGAACCTTTGTTCTCAAAAGTATCTGGAAAGCATGGGAGAAAATCAAACCATGGATTCAATGGAAGGAAACAACTTTCATAATGGCCTCTTTGTTAACCATCACTCTTTGTGGTGGTCACCAGTCATTGAATTCTAGGATCGGTGCCTTTCGGAGGTCTCGAGGATCCCTACAATTAATATTTTCAAGCATGGAATTCACTCCATTCAGGACATTTTTTACAAGTGTATCCAAACTTGGTGTCCTTGGATTGAGCTTAAATCTTAATTCAAGATTTCCTCACATGATCATGCCAGTATCACTGACATCATCTCTTTTGTTCATGATCATATGAGTCACAAAATTTTTGTGCTTCTTTCCCATTCATGGTGGATAGACTGGAAGTGGTTCATGGATACCCCCTTTTAGAATTACTTTTCTAGTAAAGTTCATGCTTATGATATCTCTACATTTTCCCATGGTTGACAAAATCAACACTCGATGTGGGTTACATTCTTCTCCTTTATATTAGAGAAGGATATTTGACTTTATCTGGTCCGATTGCATGGAACCTAAAATTGCTCACTTTTATGGTGTGTTCTCCACCAAGGCCTTCTAATTGGTGCCCATCTAGTTTAGATTGGTGTCTTGGCTCCAAAATGTCTCTTCTATGGACACTTGGAAACATTATCCCACTTATTCTAGTATTGTAGTAAAGCCCAAAAGGCTTGGAATTGGATTCACTCATTCTTTCTCCCATTCAGACTAGAATGTTTCACCTGACATCATATTCTTTTAGGAGATAACCCTATAATGCCTCACATGTTTTCCCAAATTTGGCATGCTTTCGAGGGGAAATTCTCTTTTGGCTTTGGAAAGAAAGAAATTCTTTTTTATTTTGCTAATGTTGAAGTTGATCAACATTTCTCTATATATAATAAGTTGGTGGTTATCTCCAATGTGATGTTGCCAATTCAAGTGTAAGTGAATAAGGTGTTTCTCAAGGTGGAGAACCTTTGGACCCTTCTCCATCATTAGGGGACACCCCCTTGCAATTTTTCCAGGGAGCCACCTTTTCCCTCTCAAGCACTTTGTGCCTCCTTGGCGGTTTTTCCCAAGGTGGTCGTCAAGCCACTCCCAGCGTCACTTTCCACTAGGGTTTAGGCTCCCCTCCACCATCTCATCAACTTGGTTGGGCCTTACCTACTACCCCAGAGCCGCACACCCATGATGGGTGGATCCTCCTTCCTATCTTGGGTAAGTTCCCCAAAATGGATTTAGCCATCTCATCCACTTGGGATGCTATGGAATACAATGAAGAAGATGGCCACCCTAGCTCTAGTTGGGAAGTGTTGGACAATGGCAAGGACCTTCTTGGATCCATGGTTTTTTTGGGAAGTTGGGACCAACAATGTCACTCTGCGTGATAGGATCCAATAATGATGTTTGCGATTTATTTGATAAGGGAGACTAGGAGTTTTTTCTTATCAAGAGTGATATTATCTCTAATCTCAATGAATATGGTAAGATCATATTTGATAGCGGTGTGAATTATCTTTCAACATGGATTTTGTATGTGGGAGCTTGAGTTCCCTATCCATATATTTTTGCACTTTGCACCATACCTGACATGGGCATTGGTGTGCATTCTTGAATCACGTTTGAAAATTGGATTTATGAGTGTTGGATTGTGTGGAGCTTTAGAGCTCTTAGGATTTTTGATTTTATCTTGATGAAGAAACTATTTATGTTTCATACCAACTAATGCATGATTTTTTGATCCCGAGAAGTGGGAGAAGAAAGTGGATGTTTAGGATTGATGAGAGGAATGGTAGGGATGATGGTGGGCTTACCACCATTGTTGATAGAAGGATGATATGATGAACAAAGAGGATATGGTCCACAAATTGAAGGAAATGGGCTACCAAGAGGTGAGTCACGAGATAGAAGAAGGGCTACTAGGATGTGGCCCAAGGATAGAAGAGAATGGGCTATTAGGAGGTGATCCATAGATAGAAGATGAATTATTACTAGGATGTGGCCCAAGTATAGAAGATAATCAGCTATCAAGAGGTGAGACATAGATCAAAGATGAAGGGCTACTAGGATGTGGCCCAAGGATAGAAGATAATCGGCTATCAAGAGGTGAGACATAGATCAAAGATGAAGGGATACTAGGACGTGGCCCAAGTATAGAAGATAATGGAATACCATGAGGTGTCCTATAGATAGAAGATGATGGGATAATAGGACGTGACCCAAGAATAGAGGATAAGGGGACACCGGAGGTGACCCACAAATAAAAAAGAAGATGAAGGGCTACCCAGAGGTGACCCAATTAGTGATGGGGATAATGGGCTACCAGGAGGTGACCCAAGTATAAAATATTATGGGCTATCAGGAGGTGAACCACAAATAGAAGAATATTAAGGGCTACCCAAAGGTGACCTAATAAGTGATGGGGATTGAGGAGGTGTGATAGATAAATAATGGTTGGGTGATGAGAAGATAGGAACAACAAGAGGAGGATAAAGTTTGATGATCTTAGGATCTTTCTCTATTTTTTGATAAAAGTACCCAGCCTCTTCCCCACAATACGTGGAAGCATCGAGGTTAAAAGAGAATCCTTTTTCATGATCCTATAGAGGAATGTCATCGTGTATCCCCATAAATTCTCCGATGGCATAATTTCATACCATCCATTTTTTTGTTGAATTATCTTATATCATTTTACTTATTATAATATAAGATCTATATATATATATATATATATATATATATATATATTAATTACATGTAATTGTATTAATAAACATATATATAAAATATGAAAGTTGCAAGTTTGGAAGAATACAATTATATTAATAAACATATATACAAAATATGAAAGTTACAAGTATGAGGAAGACATGCATATAAAATATGAAAATTAAAAAATATCTTAAATATAGAAGAAAAATATATAAACAATATCTATACTATTTTTAAAATATTATACTCAAATATATGCTTTTTATATATTCTTAAATTTTCTCTCAATTTGTGGGTGTATTACTCAGAAATTTGAATGAGTTGAGTGAAAAGTATAGACCTTAATGAATATCAACAGATTAATACCAATATAATCAAAACACAAAAAAATTAATAACAATTTTAAAATCTTCCTCTATTGAATGACTAATGACTCAATGGTGAAGTTGTTTGGATCTTAAAGAGCCCACCATGGTTCAATTCTCGCTGAAAGTGAAGTCAGGAGATGCACCATAATAAGGGATGAGGCTAGGATTGTGCCCTAGGTGAATTTGATAGAATGGATACCCTCGGTACTTGGACGCTTAGCCTAAGAAGTCTATCCACTTCATTGTGGGGTATGATAGTCTAAAGACTCCCGATTTCAATCGCAAAAAAATCTTCCTCTCTTTTTCCCAATTATATATTAAAACCCAAAAAATTTAAAAATATTCCTCCTATTTTTCAAGGCATTGTCACATTTGGCTCGCAATTCTTCCAATTTGTCTTCTTTGGAATTCATATTTGGCGAGGAGGCGTTTCTCCTCTACTTCATCCTCGATTCAAAATATTTGTGTTGAGTCCACCAATCGATCCACTTCCTCCTTGCCGATTGTTAGTTTGTGGAGCCTCTTTTCATGTGAGAAAGTGTTGAAGACTGTACACTAAGAGTCTTGTACACTTTCCACGATTGTCTTGCCTAGGTTTTTGGCCTTAAAACATGCTCGATATCTTGGGAAACGTGATTTTCTCATATGGGTGGGATTTTTGACCCATAGGTTTATGAGACTGTTTTGGCCCATGGTTTTAATACCTGGGTTTTGTAAAACTAATTAAGCAATTGTCTAATTATATGGTTTTATGCATATGGTAGGTATTATGTAATATTACAGATGTGTTTTGAATTTGTGTGTGAATTGCAGTAGAGTTTTTTGAGCATAGCTCCAAACAGATCTAGGTATTATATTAAGAGAGCGATGGCTTGTAATAAAATCGAGTAAGTGATTCTTGGTGGACGTAGCCCAAATTGGGTGAACCACGTTAAATATTGTCTCTTTGTGTTATGTTATTTTACTATGCATTTTTAGTTTGAGATTGTAAATTTTTTTGCATATTAGTTTCTCTTTATTGCGATTATGTGAGGGATTATTCCGCATATTTTATCCCTTATTTCCTAACAATTGGTATCGAGTCTGGTTTGGTTTGTTGAAGTGTTGAATCGTAGGGAAAGTTTTATCTTGAGTGGGAGCTATGACAAATAATAGAAGATCTAGGTTTGATAAATTCAATGGGCGAATTTCGAGTCTTTGGAAGATGCAGATGGAAGATTACCTTTATCAGAAGGATCTTTATATTCCGTTGTCTGAGAAGGTGAACAAACCCTCGAGCATGACGAATGCAAAATGGGATTTGCTAGATAGGAAGGCACTTGGGACAATCTGGTCGTGTCTTACATCTTCGGTGTATTTTTTAATGTTTCAAAGGAAAAGACTACAAAAGAACTGATGGATGCATTAGGGAAGTTATATGAAAAACCCTCTGCCTTTAATAAGATATTTTTAATGAAAAAGTTGTTTAATATAAAGATGTCTAAGAATGGTTCAATAGTAGATCATTTAAATTATTTTAATACGGTTGTAAATATGCTAGATTTGGTTATGATATAATTTGATGAAGAAGTTAGGGATTTATTAGTTTTGTGCTCTTTACTTGAGAGTTGGAATAACCTAGTAATGGAGGTAAGCATCTCGGTTCCAACTAACTCAAAGTTGAAGTTTGAGGATGTTGTAGGGTGATTATAAGCAAGGAAATGCGAAGAAAAAGCTTTGGGAATCTTCTACTTCAGGAATGCTTTGACAATGAAAACTAGAGAGAGAGAAGAATAGAGGAAACCGTGGAAAATCAAAGGATCGTGCAAGGTCAAAATCTAAAAGCAAGATAGCATGTTGGCCTTTGTGGAAAGTCTGGACATGCAAAGAAGGATTATTGGGAAATTCGGGACAAGAAGAAACAATAGGAAGAAAAAAAGGAGGTAAATGTGGCAATGGGTAATGTATATCAGGATGCTTTGATTCTTTCTTTGCACAATATTATTGAATCTTGGGTTTTAGATTTGGGGGCTTCTTTCCATGTTACTCCACATGGGCATTATTTTGTTGATTATATTCAAGAGGGTTTTGGGCATTTTTCTTGGTGATGACAAACCTTGTAGTATATTTGGAAAATGATCTATTTGGGATAAGATGCAGAATGGGAATACATGGCTATTGAAGGATGTCAGACATGTGCCTACTTTAAAATAAAATCTGATATTGGTAGGCCAGTTGGGAAGTGATAGTTGTATTGTGATATTTACAATAGAATCTTGGAAGGTTACCAAGGGTGCTCTTGTGGTGTCAAGAGGTAAGAAGGTTAGAACCTTGTATTTAACCACTCATAGCACTAATGTTTGTAATCTTGTGGCTTCAGAAGTAGATACAACATTATGGCACTATAGGCTCGGTCATATGAGCCATAAGGACATGGAGATCATAAAGAAGGATTTTCCTGGATATACATAAACAAGTTTGGAGTTATGTGAGGACTGCATATATGGGAAACATAAGTGAGTAAGGTTTCTCAAGGTTAGACCTACAAAGAAAGAGAGTAAGTTAGAGCTGGTGCACACTTATGTGTGGGGGCCGGCTTAGGTATCATCTCTCAGGGGTTCAAGTTATTATGTTACTTTTATTGATGATGCAACAAGGAAATCTTGGGTTTATTGTATTAGAAACAAATATGATGTTTTTGACACTTTTTTAAAATGAAAAGACTTGGTAGAGAATGAAACATGTCTTAAGCTAAAATGTCTCAGGTTAGATAATGGAGGGGAGTATTGCAGCAATGAATTTGATGATTACTGTTCTAAGAATGGAATCCACAGGCAAAAGACGGTTCCAGAACTCCACGTGAGAATGACGTGTCACAAAGGATGAAAAGAACAATAATGGAATGTGATAGGAGCATGAGGTTACATGTAGGATTGCCTCTTTCTTTTTGGGAAGAAGTGGTGAGCACATCTATGTACTTGATAAACAGAGGACTCTCAAGTGCCTTGGATGGAGGAATACCTGAGGAGGATTGGTATGGTAAGAAAGTTGATTATTCATTTCTTATAGTCTTTGGATGTGAGGTGTTAGTATACAAGGATGATAGGACCAAGCTAGAGGCTAAATCAGAAAAATGTACTTTCATTGGTTATGGTGGTGATGACTTTGGATATAAATGTTGGAGTATTAAGGACAAAAAAATCATTCGATCTAGGGATGTGGTCTTTAATGAGAAAGTCATGTATAAACAACAGTTGTAGGAAAATAGGGAAGAATCCAAGAAAGAATATGCAACGGTAGAGGATCTTCCGGATGGGAAAGTGACACATGAATCAGTTTAGGAACCTCCTCAACAGGAACCCCAAAATCCTATATTAAGAGGGGTCTTCTAGGGTAAGAAGAGAACATGAATTTTTCTCCTTCTCTTTATTATTTATTACTCACTAATAGTGGAGAGCCAAAGAGCTTTGATGAAGCAATGTAGGTAGATGCCAAGAAGAAGTGGGAGCAAGCCATGGATGAGGAGCATCAGGCTCTCATGGAGAACAGACATGGGATTTGGTGAAGCTACCCAAAGGAAAAAGATCATTATAAAACAAGTGGGTGTTTAAAGTCAAAGAGAAAGAAGGAGGAAAGAAAAGATACAAGGCCGGTTTGTGGTCAAGGGTTTGCATAGAAAAAAGTACAAATTTGATGATATTTTTTCTCCTATAGTAAAAATGACTTCTATTAGAATTGTTCTAGGAATAGTTGCAGCAGAAGACTTGCACTTAGAATAGCTTGATGTAAAGACTACATTTATCCATGGTGATTTGGAGGAGGAACTATATATGTAGCAACCAGAGGGCTATGAGGTAAAAGGTAAAGAGGAGATGGTGTGCAAATTAAAGAAGAGCTTGTATGGCTTGAAACAAGCTCCACATCAATGGTATAAGAAATTTGATAGCTTCATGATGGAGCAAGGTTATATTAGATGTCATTCTGACCATTGCGTGTATAAAAATAAATTTGAGGATGGAAATTATATTATCTTTGTCTGTATGTGGATGACATGTTGGTTGCAGGTAAAAACATGTAGGAAATAAAAGTACTCAAGAAGCAGCTAAGTGAATCCTTTTCTATGAAGGATTTGGGGGCAGCTAAACAAATCCTTGGTATGAGGATATCTTGGGATAAGAAGGAACGAAAGCTGAATTTATCTCAGGAAGAGTACATTAAGAAGGTCTTGGAGAGGTTTAATATGCAAGATGCTAAACCGGTTGGGACTCCTTTGGCAAGCCATTTCAAGTTATAAAAGGAGCGGTGTCCCAAGACAGAGTAGGAGAGAAACCAAATGTCCAAGGTACCTTACTTATCAGTGGTTGGTAGTTTGATGTATGCCATGGTGTGCACCAGGCTTGATATTTCCCATGTAGTGGGAGCGGTGAGTAGATTTAGAAGTGATCCAGGTAGCAGAGAGATCAGCGTGGCGATAAAGTGGATCCTTCCGTATTTGAGAGGGAACATGGGGACAATTTTGTGCTACGGTGGATCGAGACACCACTTTGTGTGGTTACATAGGTTCGAGATATGGTGGAGATGTAGACAGTAGGAGGAGCATGATAGGTTATGTCTACACTATAGGGGGATATCGGTGAGTTGGATTTCATGACTATAGAAGTTGGTGACTTTGTCAACCAAAAGCTGAGTATATTGCTGCCACAGAGGCAAGCAAAGAAATGATTTGGTTACAACAATTTCTTGAGGAGTTGGGGCATAAGTAGGAGGAAGGAAAGCTGCATAGTGATAGTTAGAGTGTTATACACCTAGCTAAGAACTTTTCTTTCCACTCTAGGATGAAGCATATACAATTAAGGTACCATTTCATCAAGACAACTTTAGAGGAAGAGAAGTTGAAGTTGGAGAAGATTCATACCAGTCAGAATCCTGCAGACATGATGACTAGTGGTCTGAGGAAAAAACTGAAGTTGTGTTTAGCTTTGGTTGGTCTTCACAGAAACTAGTGAAGGGTTGAGAAGCTTGCTCAAGAGGAAAACTAGTCTCAAGTGGGAGATTGTTAGGTTGTGGAGCTTGTTTTCATGTGAGAAAGTGTTGAATACTATACACTAAGAGTATTGTACACTTTCCATAGTTGTCTCACCCCGAAATTTTTTTTTTGCCTTAAAACGTGCCCAATATAATGAGAAATGTGCTTTTCTCATATGGGTGGGATTTTTGACCCATAGGTTTATGGGACGGTTTTGGCACATGGTTTTAATACCCACTGTTTTGTAAAACTACTTAAGCAGTTGTCTACTTATATGGTTGTATGGATACGGTAGGTATTATGTAACATTGCAGATGTGTTTTGAATTCGGGTGTGAATTCTGTAGAGTTTATTGAGCATAGCTCCAAACAAATCTTGGTATTATATTGAGAGAGTGATGGCTTGTAATAAAATATGAGCAAGTGATTCTTGGTGGATGTAGGCCAAATTGGGTGAACCATGTTAAATATTGTCTCTTTGTGTTTTGTTATTTTATCATGCACTTTTAGTTTGAGATCTGTAATATTTTCTACATATTAGTTTCTATTATTGCGATTATGTGAGGGATTATTCTGACTATTTTATCCCTTATTTCCTAACACTGATCACCCTATTACTTTTGTTGTACAACTAATACTTTCTTCTTCGTGTCTGTACAAAATTCTTGAGAATGCCATCCACATCCACTCGAAAAAAACCTAATCTATGGCACTCCATAAGGCGCCGCTACAATTCCTACGAGCAAGAATTTACCTAAAAATTATTCTCAATGCGGTCAATCATCTCTCCCCTTGATACACATTAATTTCTAGGGACGTCCCATAGTCATAAGGTGTTGTCACGAATTCCTTCTTGCGAGATGGGGATGGTGGTATTTATGGGAACAACCACCCACATGATACCTTAAGCACATTTGATACCTAGAATCAATGGGGTGACATCTGCCACCACTAAATTCACAACTTCTTTATTCAATGCGAATGCCCTAATGCGGCACCATAAGCGATTGCTTCGTTTGGATTTATACTCTTACACAACTCCTTTCTGTAGAAGAATTGAGTGAGTAGTTCCTCGCAACTTTGGTACCCGTGAAGAACCCCCAATTAACATAATGTTGCAAAATTCTACCTTGGTCATATTGACATCTTTTAAGCATTGTTCAAGGATTCCAATGGTTTTTTTGAATAGGTCGGCATTGATATCTTCAAATTTGGCTCGATTGATCTTGACATATTTTTTTTTCTTTGATAGAGGTAGTCAATCTCGATAACAATCTCGACTAGGAAGATAAATTTCTCTTCACCCTCTCGCACTCTAACGAAGCACTGTGAAGAGATCTACCCTCGATCTCATATCAATTTTGTATTTATTGTTAAAAACTCCAATGTAATAATCAAAGCGTGCTATTGTTAAAATCTTCCCCTCCCAAATTGGTGTCCACTCCCACGACTTTCACCTCAATTTTAGGTCTTTGAACCCTAACAATTGAAACATCAAAGATTCCTCCTCGAGGTCGAAGATCATAATGTTTTTCTTCTTCTCCTCCTTCATTATAGATCCATAACTTATGCAGCGACGGTGGGTTTTTTGATGATTTGCATGACATTAAGCCATGTTATTTTATTGTATCTCTCTTATAAGCATCATTAAGATGCGCAGGCATGGTGACCACTGCATCTTTCACATCGCACATCAAATACTCCTCCGTGATCTTCTTCATTTTAACCAACACCATTGACGATATTTACTCCGCTGAAAAGCAGTTTCTTATCACCTCGTAATCAAATTCAATCATGCGTTTGCTATCGCCATTACCCAAAACAAGCTGTGAAAGGCCGAGAGGTTCCTATACGTACCCAAAATTGTAAGGTCTTGGTAACAACGTGACAAGTTCCCCAAATGATGATACAGTCTCCTCGCAAGGTGTTCGGGATCCGAAAAAGCCCTCGGAGTATGCGTTAACATCCCACATGCCCCGCTTAGCCCCGTGCCCTTTGTTTCCCCTCTTTCCCTCTTTTCTTGGCCTTTTGATCTTTAGTGATGAAACCGCCCCTGCAGGGTGGCGGTCTCGTGACCGCCGCCGCCCATCAAGGCGGCGGGTAACCACCGCCCGCCAGAGCGGTGGTCTCAAAGGCTGCGCGCATTTTCAGAAAGTGTTTTGACGTGACTCACGTAAAAGATCAACGTTTCACCAGCTTTCCTTGCCGACTTGGGCATGCATTTATGTTTTTGGTCCCCTGGAATAGTGTTTGGCCATTGTTTATGGTTTTTAGAGTTCACCGATTTGGTTTTGATCTTTGGGTGAATGAAAGCTATAAATAAATGGTTTGTGCTGCAAACATTTATGTTTTTGGTCCCGATCTTTTGCTCTCATCCTCTCATTTTCCATAGTTCAGTTTATCAGCACGATCTTTTTTTCTTAGAGGCCATAGTTTTAGTTCATTTGCAGGCTTAGTTAGTATTGTCCAGCTATTGGTAAGCCACATATCCAGCTTGTGCAAACAGTGTTGTTGTTTTACCCATTCCATTGAAGTAGAATAGCTTAGGAAGCCATTAAAGTTGCAGGTTTTGCTCTTCAAACAGGGTAGTTTCAGGTTCTGGTCGCTTTATGTTGCATGACTCGCAGTAAAATCCCGCTAGGAATTGCATAAGCCAAGCTCTGTACTCTTGCGCTATCCCTCTCCTACTCGCATTTTCAGTCTGCATTCTGAGCTGTCCTTGTCCCAATATCTATTTCTGTCGATGCTGGCATTACACGCTTTTCTGGATCCACGTGAACACGAAAGAACGAGGAGATCATGCTTGAGGGGACAAGATCACGTACACCATCGGATTCACCATGTTTTTGCATAATCCAGGTTTTAACTTTCAAAGTTCTAGTTAGAATCATATCAAATAAGGTAGTTAATTGTTTCATTTCAGTAATTTCTATTCTCGATATTGCTAGGGAAGCTGTGAGGATTGATAGTTTCTGAGAAACTATGATTCACTCCTCACTTACGAGGTAGGATTGAGAATCTTGCAAGTAGATTAGGAAAGTTATTGCATTATTTAGAATAAATCTAAAATCACACTGCAGACAAATAACTACACTCGGTTATCTTGTTTGTTTTAAATTGTTATTTAGTTGTTATTTCTAGATACGTTTAAAATAGCTGCTTTCCTTAAACTCTTAAAAAGTTAAATGCAAAAATAGAAGTTATATATGTTTTAGTTTTATTTCACGTAGTTAGAATTTGCTTTATTACAGTTAGATTTTAAATTTCATTTTGTATGACAATCACGGGACCTCGGGAGCCTAGGGAATACATATTTGAGCCAATCGTGCCTCAACCAAACCTCGTCACAACAATAGTTGACATAGACCAAAATCTCAGAATACAAGTCTTCCAAACAACAACAAATTTACAATTGATCAGTTCTCAGTTGAGAGGGTTAAATATAGAAGACGACCAAGCATACACGTTTTGGTCAAATCAACCGAATTATAGATTACCCTAGGCAAACATTCGCATGATTGTAGAGGGGTTTGAAAGAGAACAAACCTTTGGTTGTGATCCTTTGGTCCCACAGCCAGGTGCAAGAGACACTCTCACAGACATAGATACTAGTTTAAGGATCCAGGTTGCACGAAAACCTATGAGATATTCTGAGAAAATCACGTAGTTGTTGGTCCTAAACATAGAAGCTGAGAAATCATATGATTACTGGATACTAGGAATCAGGACTTGATTTCGCATATAACCATAACGGGACCACAACAACCAAGAGTCTACGGTTGTGATCCACAAGTCCCACTGACCTAACGAATCCATAAGTCAATCGGATATAAACATTGGCCTACGCACACTAGTATTCCAATCCACTCCACTTCCACCCATCATCATCGAATAATTGTCCTTACTAGATATAGCGGCTAATGAAGCTATAGAATTTTGGACTAGGCCAGAGAATCGTCTGTAAAGTCAATTTTTCCACCATCCACCATATGACCTTATGCGGGATGTACACGAAACTATCCTAGGTCATTTTCCACATATCCTACAACCCATAGATCGAATCACGCCAGAGCTCGATATTGATTGGAGCCTTCGAGCAGTCATCCTTGCTGATCGATCTATCACACCAGTCCAAGTTAGAAGGGCTTTCTTCACCTTAGATTCACAAATTCCATTAGTGTGTGTCGAAGACATTAGACTACCTAACTAGTTTTTCTGCATCCCATGCATATTCCATCCCCACCGGTTGTCTCGGCACGACCTCGGGAGGTCGGGTACGCGGAAGAGTTACTTGTAGATTCCCACGCTCGCTTGTCACTTTTCGGTGTACAAAATTGGTGAACCCGACGTGAAGCAAAAAATTTAGTGAAGTGAGCGTAAACTTCCTACTTTCTTGTTGAGTCATAGTATCACACGTTCTTTCACAAATCACCTTCGCTCCTTCCCATTATTTTGCGGGTATTCATATACCCCCGAATATGTCGAGGATTCGATGCATATGGTGAGACCCCTCTTGGGTCTCGAGGCATACTATTCCCAACAGGCAGAAGCAATCATCACCCTCACTCTCGGTATGGGGCAACCACTATTCAACTAATCGGTTGTCAACACAAAGCCCCAAGAAGCAGATATAACTCATCTTTTCAAGCGAGGGGGAGTTAGATCAACCCCCTCGAAACGAACAACAAGCAGAGCCTTGGGCTCGAACAATATAGCGTTCCGGAGAATCTGGTTCGTCTCCTTAGATGCTACTTAGACCACAAATTAGTAGACAATCTGACCCATATATCTGGTCTTAGACGATGAACAGTCAATACGTTATCCTAGGAAGTGAACAACGCTCCCGGGGTATGTACCCATCTATAGGAGGTTTACAAATACAACCCGAAATCTCTTTTCAAGAAAATATCTCTATGCCACTGCATATAGGAAATACTCTCGGAGAAACTTGGCAAGATAGCGATCGGTTTATAGCGAGGATATCACATGCCTATACAACACCATGGTATCTGACAAACGCCGCTCAGCAAAGCACCGTGACTTCACCAAATGAAGTCATTTCAACATTAGTAGAAAAAGTGAGAGGGTTAGAACTTGCTCAAGCAAGTCAAAATCCTCAGTTCATGCAAGCAGGAAGTTCCAATCCTCCATATCACTCGGCGAGTAGATCTCCTCACGGGAGTAGGCATGTTAGGCATGCCTCCTCAGTATCCACAACAAACGCCAACAAGGCCTATCATCTCTAACATTATTTCTCCCGGTCTAGTATCAAACAACCCATTACTAGACAATATCCCGTCATACTTAAACATGTACTCCAAATCACCACAGGGAGATATGTTCTCCTTTCCCACCCCTTTTGCTCAAACGGGGACTTCCCTATGCCCCCCCGCCAATGCATCTACTGTGCCGTATCAACAACCCATCCCACCACCACTCCCTCGGTGACCACCATCGATGGTGAAACCTATGCGATAGGGACTTATTCAGAATATCTGAAAGAGCCCTTAGACTTCACCATACGAAGCGTCATGCTTCCAAGACCTCTTCCCGATTTACCCAAGTACAAAGGCGAGGGAGATCCAAATGCGCATATCAAAGCTTACTACTGACCATACGCGAACTACTCCCTTGGGATGGGGTTGTTGCTAAAATATTCCCCAAAACCTTGGAAGGCATCGCTCTTGATTGGTATTATAGAATACCTGAGGCTTCCATCCATTCATTTAAACAACTCGTATCAGAGTTCATCAAGGCCTTCGACATGAACAAACTGTTAAGAACAGGAATCAGGGAGTTCTTACACATCAAACAAGAACACAACAAATCATCACCCATTTCATCCGAGAGGTGGCGTACGGTTCTTTATTCTTCAAAGAAGTGCTCAAACATGGATCGAGATGGAACTATGCGATTTATTCCTTCATTCTCTCAGTAGAGAGGTGAAGGAAGAAGTCTAGAAGTTCCCACTAAGAACTTGTGATGAAGTACTTGAGAGTGCTCTTCGAATAGACCAAGCAGCGATAGATAGTGGCCGTAAAACATATGGTGCAAACGGGAGGTTAATCACCCCCAATCAAAACACTACAAATTATCCCACTACCACAAAGCGTTAATCAAGGACCCAAAATCCTTAACAAAAATCGGGGTGTAACAACGGATGGGTAAGTAACCGACCAGCCGAGAAGGTAAATATTGTCAATACTCCATCACAAACAAACAACCAACGAAACAACAACTTTACCCGACAATCAATACGATTGGATTTTAACCATCCACAACAACAACAACGACGGACAAAATCCTATACAAGGGCGAGGACAAAACTCATTTGGTTATCAAAACCAAAGCCGAAACAACAAATGCAAATTTTAATCCTAATAGGCAACAGTTTGATCAGAATTTTAGGCCACAATATACACACTAAACCAACAAAAGCAGAATTACAATCCCAATTCTTATTGTGGTTTCCACAAAATTCGGGGTCATGATACTAGAACGTGCCGTGACTACAATAAATTCATGCAACATTTACCAGAAGAACAAAGACAGTTCTTCACAGATTTGTTTTTGGCAGATCCCGTGTCATCACCACCAAACACGCTAGCAGGAGCAGTTTCCCCTCAGAATGCTCCCCTTAAGATCTTTAACGATCCACTCCCAAATCATGATAATAACAGACTAAATCCAAGGGGACGAACAAGGGTGCAATACCGGGGAACAATGATCATGAAGCCTCGACTTCACTAAATCCATCAGTTGCGCCACAGTTGGGAAGTCAACCGAGACCCAAGATAGTCAGTTTGGTAGAGCTAGACGCTGAGCTACCTATCGAAGCTATAACAAGAACACGAGAGTATTTCTCTCAACCAAGCCCAAGTCATCTGCCAGAAATAGATAAGAGTTAGCAAATAGTAGAAAAACCCATTGGTGCCTATGATTTAATTAGTGACCTAACAAAGACCTTCTCGCACATTTCATTTTTAGATTTACTAAAGAACTCTCCTCCTCACAGAGCTGCTCTTTTAGAAGCATTAGGTCTAGGTCATCTAATTAACATCACTCCACCTCCTGAAACACAAGTAAATCACGTAGATTTTGATATCCACCCTCAGGGCAGCCGGACAAGGATGTCAGAATTCATATTCGAAATAAGTAAAATGCCTACGAGATCTTTGAGATCACATGCCGAGGTGATCCGGCCTTACACTTACAAGTATGGATTTATAATAACTATGTAAAAGCAGGCAATGGTTGTGATGGGGCCCTGATTAACATAGTTCCCTTCTCTTTCCTCCAAAAACTAGGATATGGGGAAACAAACTGTTCCACCACTCGAAATACATTAAGAGGCTATGATAGCCTTAAAGCCACTTCGATAGGAACTATAATATTGCCGGTCACCTTAGGACCCAAAACAATCTTGTGAGTTTTATATTATAGATCGGGAAACTAATTATAATATGATACTCGGCCGACCATGGATACACCGAATGAAGGCAATCCCTTCTACATTATTTCAAGAAGTAAGATTTTTGCATCTAGGAAAGGTATTTGTAGCCAAAGGCGATCCAAAACCTTTCGATTTGCACCTAGCTGATTTAAAGAAAAGACCAGTGTACACATAGAATTTTAACTTCAACAACCAACTTAATAAACCTTGACCCAAAACTAGAGGAGAAGTTGGTACCTACAACGGATCTTGAAACTATCAGCATAGCCAAAACAACCCCAACCCCTAACGATAAAGCTAAAGAAATGGTATCATTAGGGACTACTGCAAAAATCGTTGAGTTAATAGAACAAGATTCACCAATGTTCTTACCATTTGATTCAGTAGGCATAGGATATTCCCTAGGTGTTGGTTCCCTTCCAGCAGAGGACCTCTGTATGGTAGAAATAGAGTGTGCAAATGTAGCAGATGCCCCAACATCTATACTCCCGACTAAGTATTGGACTCTCCATTTCGACAGAGCTAAATGCCATTATGGAGTGGGGGCAGGTATAATTCTTACTTCACCCGAGGAGAAAGTCCTCCCATTCGCCTTTAAGTTAAACTTTGAATGCACAAACAACGGCGCTGAGTACGAAGCCCTCCTCCTTGGCCTCACTTTAGCCAAGAGAATTGGTGTTGATAACATCAAAGTCTTAGGAGACTCACAATTAGTGGCAAACCAAGTTTCTGAGGTATACGAAACCAAAGCCGAACACTTGCAGCTTTACAAAAATGTTGTATTAAATTTAAGCAAGGCATTTAACTTCATATCCATTGAAACAATCCCGCGAGAGAAAAATCTTCTCGCCGATTCAATAGCAACTTCAGCATCACGTTTTACTCCAAGCAATGAGTTAGAAGATACCCAGTTCACGGTGTCCATTCGTAATGAACCATTGATAAAAATAATGACAAATCCCCTTTCAAGCGAAAGTAAATCTACCATCCTAGACCGTATTGATAGTGATGTGGCTACCTTGGATTACTTAAACACCTATGCGGCATTACATCTCTCCTATCATATGCTAGATTTGTCCTTAATTCCACATTCATCTTCCTATTTCGGAAATCCCATGATGGATCTCCCCTCACAAATGGAACCTAGCATATACGCAGTAGAAAATGGGGATGATTTGGATTTACCTCCAGCACCACCTAAGTTCGAAGAGGGTAACGCCTCTTTGATCGAAGAGACAATCGATGTCAACATCGGGACAGATGACGAACCAAAAATCTTGAAATTAGGATCATCCTTAACCCCAGAAGAAGTGGAAATACATACGTGGATCCTCAAAGAACATTAGAAGGCGTTTGCATTTAATTATAAGGAAATGACAGGAGTTGCACCCCACATTGCGGTGCACAACCTCAAATCACTAAATCGAGATGCAAAGCCGATTAAGCAAAAATCAAGACCTATGAAACCCAAAGTAGCTCTCATGGTAAAGGAGGAGGTAATAAAACTCCTTGGGTAGGATTCATCAAGCCGATCGACTATTCCCAATGGGTATCTAACATCGTTCCCGTTCTCAAAAAGAATGGAAAGATACGTATCTACATAGATTTTCGAGACATCAACAAAGCATGTCCTAAGGACGACTTCCCATTGCCATCTATTGATGTCATTGTTGATGCAACATGACTGGGTTTGATCTTTTGTCTCTCATGGATGGATTCTCGGGATACAATCAAATCAGAATATCTGAGTAAGATCAAGCTAGAACCACATTTATAACTCCTTGGGGAACCTATTACTACGTTGTTATGCCATTCGGTCTCAAGAACGCCGGTGTTACGTATCAGCGGGCTATGACATACATATTTCACGATCTAATTCATAAAATCGTGGAATCTTACGTAGATGACTTATTGGCTAAAGCCAAGAAGCGTTGTGACCATCCGAAGTACTCCGCGTCATTCTTTCACGTCTAATAGAATACGGAGTCACACTAAACCCAGAGAAATGCGTCTTTGGTGTAACGGGAGGGAAGCTCCTAGGTTATATCATATCGTCACGAGGATAGATGTCGACCGACCAAAATGGGTTGTCCTCGAAATGGTTCCACCTTCAAATGAATCTAGAGTCAGGTCATTCCTCGGAAAGCTAGGTGCAATCCGAAGATTCATCTCAGACTTAAGCTTCGTTGTTCATCCAATCAACAATTTACTCAAGAAAGACTATAGCATTGATTGGACCAAAGACTGTAATGAAGCCTTTGAAGCAGTTAAGCATTTCCTATTATCACCACCTACGCTAATGCCACCTAAGCTAGATCGCCCGTTGATTCTATATTCACGAGCTACCAATGTCTCTGTGGCACGTATGTTGGCCCAAGAAAGGCGATAACAAGAGAGAAGCGTGTGATTTATTTCATCAGCCAAGCGTTGCTCGACTATGAAACACGCTATACAGAAAACGAGAATGCCTTGCCATAGTCTTTGCTACTAAACGCGCTAAGACATTATATCTTTGAATCAAGAAATAAGGGTCATGGTAAAAACGGACCATTTACGGACTTTCCTCACACAAGGGTCATTGTCTAAAAAGGTTGGACGTTTTATAACCTTAATGGGAGAATTCGAATTAACGTTTGTAAATCAGAAGTCAGTTAAGGGACAAATCATCGTGGATTGGTTAGCTGACAACCCATTAGACGGAGGCGATTTAGTAGATTTAGACTTTCCAGATGAGTGCGTATACTACATCAAAGCCCGACCCTCTATCTCTGAGTGTCTTTGGTACACTGATATCATTAATTATATCATGGACCATACGTACCCAGAAGGAGTTACACCGCAACAAAGAAGGCGGTTACGCATAATCGTAGCTAAATACGTCATTATAGAGCAGGTGCTCTATCGAAAAGCATTCGATGGAATGCTCCTAAGATGTGTCGACATGGAGGAATCCAAGAAGATTCTCCATGAATCTCACAGTGGAATATGTGGAGGCCACTTCGGTGGCCATGCCATCGCTCAAAAAATACACCGAATGGGCTATTTACGGCCCACTCTAGAACACGACGCGATAGAGTTTGTGCGCAGTGTCATAAGTGCCAATAATTCTCCCATGAGATCCACATGCCGTCACAAGCTCTACTGACCAATCGCTAGTCCATGGCCCTTTTCTACATGGTCTCTAGACTTAATAGGAAATTATCTCCCTCATCCACTGAGATGGCCATAATTTTATAATCACGGCCATTGAATATTTTACCAAATGGGTGGAGGCCATGGTTCTTATACGTACTGGTTTGTGATCGCCAAGTTCATTTTGAACCAAATCATTTGCAGGTACGGTATCCCACAAATCATTATCTCTGATAATGGAACTTCTTTTAAGAATGAAGAGGTTCGCGAACTATGCAATAAATTTAAGATAAGCCATCATACGGCTTCCTTGTATTACCCCCAGGCCAACGGACAGGCTGAAGCGACAAACAAGACACTGAAAGCCATTCTCCTTAAAACGGTGAAAGAAAACAAACGAGATTGGCATTTGAAGTTATATCCGGCCTTGTGGGCCCACCGAACCTCAATAAGAACACCAACGGGAGCAACTCCTTTCTCGCTGGTATTTGGGGCAGAAGCAGTTCTCCCGCTTGAGGTCGAAATACCCAGTCTCCACATTTCACTACAAGGGATTCTGGATGAAGATGCTTACAGAGAAGCACGTCTTTCCCAACTAGAAAGCCTAGATGAAACTAGGTTAGATGTTGAGCAGCGCATAGAGCTTATCTTTGACCAAATGTGCGGCGAGTATAACAAGAAGGTCTATGAACATGACATATACGAAGGTGATCTAGTTCTAAGGCTAGACAGCCGGATCGACAAGAAGACCGGCGAAGGAAGGAAATTCCGGCCCAAATGGTTGGGACCATACCGAGTCATGAAGGACTACGGAAATGGTGCTTACCTCTTATGTATGCTAGAAGGTGAGGAATTTGGTGAAACAGTCAATTCCCTGCACCTCAAGCGGTTCTACGCATAAGCAACTAGCACTACTTGTATAATTATCTACATTGCATCTTCATACAGATTAAGATCATTTTGTCCACTTGTTTCTTACATAAATTGTGATCAAGGAATCTATTCTCAAAGCAATTCACTACAAACTCATGATGTTGTTGGCATAAAGCTCTTTAATCATACCTCTCCATCTTCATATATCATCAAATCATCTCGGAATCTTTTATCAAATAAGGTCAAACATGACAAAGTCTTAACGGTAACCATACCAAGATCTGCAAGTTTATTCTCACTTTGATTTCTTCTTAGGATAGGTGTCTTGCCTATAGTACATTCTAGAAGCTTCATGGTGTCACATCCATCCCATATATGCATCTCTTTGGAAATAAGCACATACTGACATTTTACTCAAGAAAACAAGTCAACAAGAGATTAAACAAGAAAATTTTAATTTTACACATTTCCTTGCCCCACCAACCTTCGGTGATGAGCTTGCGTCTCTTACTAGTGACGTAGGGTTGGGAAAGGATGGAAATGCCCTTACTCGCCTATGCCTTGCCCACGGTGATAAACCCACGCTTCTTACTAGTAGCGTGGGGCAAAGTGTAGGGGGTCTTCTTGACAAATAAGTACAAACAATCATACGCAAACAATTCAAACTCTGAAACTTTGAGTCAAAAACAAATGAATCAGCTGTGCAAAATCCCAAAAGAATTAAAATCCTAAAAACCCAGATCTTGTCTACTATGTGGCCATCTATGGGTCTAAGTCTGGATAAACCGCAAAGCAAGTGCACTCTAAACTATGAAGTCATTCGGGTAGAGTAAGCTTGTAGCTTCCAATTTGGTTCCACCAAAGCTTTGTCTATCTTTCATCACTATCATTTCACCACATTTCACAAACTTGCGCCCTTCTTGACTCTCGGTGATGAGCCCTCGCATCTTACTAGTTGCGTGGAGTTAGGAATGGGGCAAATTAATCTGTTCATCATACTGGTTATATTCATCACTCTGCAAAACAAACATGAGGTATCCAAATTGCTCACAGAAGCTAAGATTCAAAATCACAATATATCTACATTATCGTGTATCAGCATCATGAAACACAAAAAGAAAGCAAACATTTGCATCATCTGTTCTCCATTGCATACATTCTAAAAATCATATAAACATACATCATAGTATCTGCAAGAGAAGCTGGAAATAGAAAGGAAAACATGAGTGCCAAGCTCTTAATCCAAAATGAATGCATATATATAAATAAACAATGTTTATATACAATGCCATCATGCTCTAAGCATGGTCAAAACGCTCAAAGAGCCCGTGATATACAAAGAATATATAATACAAAATACACGAGAGCCAAATGGCTTCTCAATCCCTGCGCGAGACCCCTCCGAAGGTGCACACCCACGCTAGGACTCGGCTATGCCGGCGCTCGAATGTACGGAGGGCTCTCGGGGTCCCGAGGGCAGCCGCGGTCTCACCCCGAGAATGACTCCTCATGAGGCACTCGGCCGTCCTATAGCCCGCTAACTCGTGCGAAGGGTTGACACCATCCACGGCCACGCCAAATGGGAGCGAAGACATCGGTATGTCTACCGGCTGCTGAGGGCTCCCCGGCATCTACGGATAGCTCCGCGGGTCCTATCCATGGGGATCATCAGGGAATCGGTACATACCCTGCGGATCAAATCCCGCCACTCGTCAATAGTCTCTGCAAACAAAGGAGAAAAACAAATTAGAAACCAAGCAAGAGGCTAAAAGATACAACAATAGCAACTAAGGAGAGCCTACATATAAACATTAAAAGGGAGAAAGGGTAACTTACTCGGATCACCAGGCCTCCAAGATGGGTCGCTGGGACCAGCACCCACCGCGGATGCCACTGCCGACTGAGGGGCTGCTCCTATGGCAGGAGCAACGTGTCACCCTACAATGGACTCATCCTCTCCACCATGGCCCTGGGAGAGTGGCTCCTCTGAAACTAGAGTCACCCTCTCTGCGCTCTGCTCATCCCTCTCTGCCTGCATAATGTCCTGAGTGTCATGCCACTCAGGATCACTGTCATCAGTCTCCTCCTCTGACCCTCCCTCTGTGAGCTCCTCAGAGTCAGAGTCAATATCTATGGGGTCATCGCTACTATGAGCAGGACCCGCAGCAATCTGAAGCAAAGGTGCCCGAGGCACACCGGCTCTCCCTCTAGCGCGAACTATCCTCCTGGCTGCAATGGGAATGCCAGGAGTAATCACTATCCAACCTCGGCCTCTAGGCCCCCCTCTGGCCTCGCGAACTGATCTGTAAACTGGTGCCACTGGGGGAAGCATGCCCGTATATGGAAGGCCAAACTGCTGAGGAACCCGGCCGAAAGGATGTACCTCCACTCGTCCCACTCGATCGATAAGCTGCCCTGTGGTGGAGCAGGAGATCAGGGTAAGAGTCTCCTCACCCCATATGCCGGCCATAAGCCGGTACGGTGTCGCCTCCATGTCTGCAGTAGTAAGGGAGGCAACTGGCTGATGAGGTGCTCTGAGCACCGACATGTCCATCCATCTGGCTGCCCTCACAGCCCCAGGATCTGCCACCTCCACACCCCTGCCATAAGGGATAAAATGCTCATACACCCAACTCATGACTAGAGTTGGGTGGCTCAATGACTGTCCCTGTAAACGGACCACCCTATATAGATCATGGTAGGTGGTCCCCAGAATATCTGCACCCCAGGCGTATATCCGGCCATGCCCCTCTATCTGTGCAATGATGGGGGCCCAACAATATAACAATGTGTCCCCTCCCTTGTCCCCGATCAATCTCGAGGCAAGGATCCCCATGATGGGCATGCGTCGGAAAAGTGACAGGTGAGCTGAGAATCAACAAGTAACTCTTCTGCGTACCCGACCTCCAGGGTCGTGCCGAGACGACCGGTGTGGGTAGAATGCGCGAGCAAACTAGTTAGGCGAGTCTAATGTCTTCGACACGCACTAATGGTATTTGCGAATCTAAAGCAAAGAAGGCCCTTCTAACTTGGTGGTGTGATAGATCGATCGGCGAGGATGGCTGCTCGAAGGCTCAATCAATATCGAGCTCGGCGTGATTCGATCTATGGGTTGTGGGATGCGTGGAAAATGACCGGGATGGTTTCGTGTATTTCTCTGATAGGGTCATATGGTGGATATAGTCAACTCTATGGACGATTCTCGGCCTAGTCAAAATTCTCTAGTTTCGTTGGTTATTTGTGTCTAGTAGGGATAAGCTGTTGAATGATGAGAGGTGGAATCGGAGTAGTGAAATACTAATTTACGTAGGCCGGTGTCATGTCTAATTCTCTTATGGACTCGTTAGGTGTGGGATCTGTGGATCAACCATAGACTCTTGGTTGTTGCGGTCCCGTTATGGTCATACGGGAGATCAAGTTCGATTCCTAGTATCCGGTAGTCGTAAGCTTTTTCAGCTTCTATGTTTAGAACCAACGGTTGTGCGATCTTCTCGAGAATACCTTACGGGTGTTATCGCATGACTTGGATTCTTAAGTGGTATCTATATCTACTAGGGTGTCTCAGCGTTTGGTTGTGGAACTAAAGGATCACACCCGAATGTTTGTTCTCTTTCGAGCCCTTCTACGATCATGTGGGTATTTTCTAGGGTAATCTGTAGTTTGGCTGATTTGACCAAAGCAGATGTGCTTGAGTCGTCTTCGATGTTTAACCCTCTGTTGTGCCACTGATCATGTTGGAAGTCATGTTGTTGTTTGGAAGACTTGTATCCTAAGGTTTTGGTCGATATCGATTATTGCCACTACGGTATTGGGTGAGGCACAATTGGCTCGAAAATGTATTCCTGGGCTCCTAGGTCCCGTAATTGTCATCTGCGATAATGAAACAAACTATAATAAAGTAAAATCTAAGTGCACTTCTAGCATATATAATTTCTTTTTGTATTTTCTGGCAATTTATAAGAAAGCAACTATTTAAAATATTTAGAATTGACAACTAAACTAACAACGTAAAACAAACAAAATAGCCGATTGTAGCTATTTGTCTGTGCAATTTTGTATATCTATTCTAAACAACGAAATAACTAATCTATCTGCAAGATTCTCGATCCTACCTCAGAAGTGAGGAATGAATCATAGTTTCTCAGAAACTATCAATCCCCACAACCTCCCTGGCAATATCGAGAATAGAAATAACTGAAATAAAGTGATTAACTACTTTATTTGATAAGTTCTAACTAAAACTTTGAAAGATGGAACCTGGATTTCGCAGAACAGTGGCGAATCCGACGGTGTGTGTGTTCTTGTCCCCTCGGTATGATCTCTTCGTTCTTTGTGCTCACGTGAATCCGAGAAAAGCGTGGAATGCTTGCATCAGCGAGGAATAGATATTTGGATCAATGGACAGCCTTGAATGCGAGACGAGAATAGAATGCGGATAGGAGAGGGATAGCCAAGAGTACGAGCTTGGCCTATGCGATTCTAGCGGGGTCTCTGCGAATCATGCAACAAAAGCGTCAGGAACACGAAACTAGTACGTATGAAGAGCAAAACCTGCAACTTTAATGTTTGCCTAGACTATTCTACTCCAAAACAATAATCTTGTTTGCACAAGTTGGATGCGTGGCTTACCAGCGGCAACACAAAGCTAAAACAAACTGCAACAAACTATACTACCAATCCTAAGCAAACTAAAGGGACACACTGAAAACATGAAAGTTGGAGTGAAAATGGTGGCCCGAATAATGTTTGCACTTGCACAAGTTGGATATGTGGCTTACCAGCTGCAACACAATACTAACCAAAGCACTCAATGAGAAAACTAAGAACCTAAGCAAAGGAAAACTAAAAGCTGCTGTACAAGAAATTCAAAAGCAAACTTTGGAGCAAAATTGAGCAAAGCGAGAGGCCATTTGCTTGCACAAACCATGCATTTATAGGAATCAAACATCCAAAAATCAAATCCAAAGCTGAACTCTAAACATTAAACAAAAGAAAAACACTATTCAGGGGACCAAAAACATTAATGCATGCTCAAGTCGGCAAGAAAAGCTGGTGAGTCGTGATATTTCACGCGGGTCGCGTCAAAAGAGCGTTACGGAAAGCGCGCGCACGGGACCGCCGCCTGCTGGGGGGGCGGCTGATTCTGACCGCCGCCCTGTTCGGGGCGGCTGTCCCGCAGCGCCTTTAGGGCGGCGGTTTAAATCCTTGAAGACCAAAAAGCCAAGAAAAGAGGGAAAAATAGGGAAAACAAAGCACGCGGGGGCTAAGCGGGGCATGCGGGATGTTAACGCATATCTGTAAAGCTTTTCTGGATCCCGAACACCTTGCGAAGAGACCTGTATCATCATTGGGGCACTTATTACATCGTTAGCGATACGGTACCTTACAATTTTGGAGTACGTACATATTGCCCCCTCGGAGAAGCGTTTTAGCCATGAAAGGCGTAAAGCGGTGGGTCAGTATGGCCGTCCCGAAATGGGAAGTTAGAAGTTATACCTTACACGCAGTGTGTTGAAATGACGCCGTCAAAATTCCGCTACTGCGAAATGAAAAGAGAACTCAAATGCGAGATAGATCTGATAATTTGGAAAATAAACGTTAAAATAATAGAGAAAGAGGACGTACCATTTGTGCGAGGATAGAAACTTACCTCGTCGGCGCTCAGAACTGTGAAAAAGATATTTAAAAGCGAATCGGGCGTTATATATATGAAAGTGGGCCCATTTTCCTATTCATTTGCGTGAGTCGATTTGGTTGATTTTGAGCTCTGGGACCCACGGTGACGGTTTCTCACGCGAGTAGAGTCAAAACGTCCATGATGAGATAGAGATCATGCCTCCACGTGCGGAACGCCACCCCGCGAGATCGGGTTGGTTTTCTTCAATTTTGTGTTTTTCCCCCTTCTGATTTGAAATGTTAAATTCTTTGCTTGATGGGGGGTTATTTTGAAAATGTTTGGTTTAAAGGGTCCATCTAGGGGGGGCGCCTACTGGGTAGGCCCCATTTTTGATTAAAATAGTCATTTTTTGCATTTTTTGGGCTTTTTAAGCCCAAAAACCCGCGCGGGTTTTCGGACCGCGACCGCCGCCGCCACAGGGGCGGCGGTTACCTGGCCGCCGCCCATACGGGGGCGGTCTGAGACCGCCGCCTTTAAGGCGGCGGTTACAAAACCGCCCCCCTGCTCAGGGCGGCGGTTCTGAACAGAATGCAAAAGAACCTATTTTGAAAGCTTGTACTTGTATTTTTAGCATTTGTACGTGTTTTTATGCTTCTCTTGATATTGTTTAGATACTAACTTACTCTTCTTGTGTGTTTTTGGGTGTATGCAGGCAAAAGAGGAGTACATTAGATGGAGCCGGGAGAGAGAGTGTGACTGGCTGCCCGGGGTATTGGATGCCCTCTCAGCAGATGAGGAGGACACATTGCAGAGGGCCGGCATATTGCGTATATCGCGTGTGCCCCACGTTGCTCCATCCAGTCACATTCTTTGTGACCTATTTTCATATTGGGATGCGAGATCGGAACACCTGCCCAAGCTGGAAGTCCGTGGTGAGTGGACCATCACTTTGGAGGATGTTTACCGCATCACAGGGGTCCCGATCATCGGGAGGAGACTTAAAGCCAGAGGCAGTGGTTCGGGGCACGAGATAGCTCAGTGGGCTGGTTATATGGGGGATGCAGCCATTTCTACGGGGCCGAAGAAGGGAGTGCGAGTCAGATCCATTCCTTCTTTGCCCATCCCTATCTTTCGACAGGCTATTATGGGGATCCTTGCCTCGAGACTCATCGGGGACAAGGGAGGGGACACCTTATTATACTGTTGGGGCCCCATCATTGCACAGATAGAGGGACATGGCCGGAAATACGCCTAGGGCGCGGACATTTTGGGGACCACCTACCATGACTTATACGGGGTGGTCGGTGCGAGGCAGTCCTTGAGCCACCCCACTCTAGTCATGAGTTGGGTGTATGGCGCTTCATTCCGTATGGCGAGGCGTGGAGGTGGAGATCCCGGGGCGGTGAGGGCAGCCCGATGGTCAGATATGTCAGTGCTCAGAGCACCTCACCAGCCAGTAGCCACCCTTACCACGGCAGACATGGAGGCTACACCGTACCAGCTTATGGCCGGTATATGGGGAGAGGAGACCACGACATTGGTCTCTGCTCCATCACGGGCAGCTTATCGATCGTGTGGGACGGGTAGAGGTACACCCCTTGACGGGGTTCCTCGGCGGTTTGGCCTCCCATACGTGGTATGCTTCCTCCAGTGCTTTGTTTATAGATCGGTCGAGAGGCTAGAGGGGGCACTAGAGGCCGTGGTTGGACAGTGGTTACCCCTGGCATTCCTATTACAGCCAGGGGGATAGTTCGGGCCAGAGGGAGAGCTGGTGCGCCTCAGGCACCATTACTTCAGATTGCTGCAGGTCCTGCTCATAGCAGTGACGACCCCATAGATATTGACTCCGATTCGAGGAGCACACGAGAGGAGGAGGTCGGAGGAGAGGCGAGCGGACGGAGAGCGATCTGAGTGGCATGATACTCGGGGACATTGCAGGCGAGAGAGAGGAGGAGGAGAGTGCGAGAGAGAGAGGCCGTGGCACGAGGAGCCACTCTCCGAGGCCATGGTGGAGATGATGAGTCCGTTGCGGGCGCCATGTTGCCCCTGACTACGGGAGCAGCTCCTCGGTCGGCGGCGGCATCGGCGGCGGAGTCTGGCCAGCCTGGCGACCCATCTTGGAGGCACAGTGATCGAGTAAGTTATCCTCTCCTCCTTTGATGCTTGTTTGTTTTAGGATTTGTCTTTGAATGTTAACTCTCCTTATATTTTTGTGTGTACACTTTAACCTCTTGCCTAGTTCTAATTCGTTTTCTTTCTTTGCTTGCGAGGCTGGCTGTTGATGAGTGGCGGGATCTAATCCAGTAGGGTTTGCGTCGATTCTCGATGATCCCTATGGATAAGACCCGTGCGGAGTTATCTGTGGATCCGGGAGCCCTCGGCGGCGGCGAGCCTGCACCTTGGCGTCTTCGCTCCCGTTTGGCATGTGGCCAAGATGGTGTCAACTCTCCGTACGAGTTGGCGAGGCTATAGGACAGCCGAGCGTCTTATGAGAGCCGCTCTCATGGCGAGACTACGGCGGCGCCCCTAGGGACCCCGAGCCCTCCGTCCATTGAGGCGCCGGCGTAGCCGGAGTCTGGCGAGGCGCGCACCTTCAGCGGGATCGCGCAGGGGTTGAGAGGCCACTTGGCTTTCTGTATTTGTATTTAGATTCTTTTATGTATTACGGGCTCTTTGAGCGTTTTGACCATGCCTAGTGCATGATGGCATTGTATATAAACTTTGATTATTTATATATATGCGTCGGGTTTGGATCAAAACTTGTCATTTGTATTCTACTTTCTTTATTTCAAACTGCTTCGTGTATACTATGATGTATGTATTATATGCTTTCTAGAATGTATGCGATGGAAAACAGATGATGCAAATGTTTGCTTTCTTTTTGTGTTTCATGATGCTGATACATGATTTTGTAGATATATTGTGATCTTAAATCTTAGTTTCTGTGAGCAATTTGGATACCTCATGATTTGTTTTGGCAAAGTGATGAAAATAATCAGTATGATGAATAGATTAACTTGCCCCACTCCTAACTCCGCATAACTAGTAAGATGCGAGGGCTCATCACCAAGAGCCAAGAAGGGCGCAAGTTATGGAATATGGTGAAGTGATAGTGATGAAAGACAGACGAAGCTTTGGTGGAACCAAATGAAAACTACAAGCTTATTCTACCTGAATGACTTCATAGTTTTGGATGCTGACTTGCTTTGCGGTTTATCAGGACTTAGACCCGTAGATGGCCACATAGTAGACAAAATGCGGGTTTTAGGATTTTAACTCTCTTGGAATTTTGAACATCGATTCATTCGTTATTGACTCAAAGTTTGAATTGATTGTTTATGACCTTTTAACATTTACTTTGTTTAGAGGACCCCCTACACTTTGCCCCATGCTACCTGTAAGAAACATGGGTTTATCACCGTGGGCAAGGCATAGGCGAGTAAGGGCATTTCCATCCTTTCCCAACCCTACGTCACTAGTAAGAGATGCAAGCTCATCACCGAAGGTTGGTGGGGCAAGGAAATGTGTAAAATAAAATTTTCTGTTTAATCACTTCTTGACTTGTCTATTTGAGTAAAATGTCAGTATATGCTTATTTTCCAAAGAGATGTGTATATGGGATAGATGTGACACCATGAAGCTTCTAGAACAGACCATGGGCAAGACACCTATCCTAAGAAGAAATCAAAGCGAGAACGAACTTGCAGATCTTGGTATGGTTACCGTTAGGACTTCGTCATGTCTGATTTTGTTTGATAAAAGATTCTGAGTTGATTGATGATATTGAAGACGGAGAAGTATGATTAAAGAACTTTATGCCAGAAACATCACGAGTTTGAAATAAGTTGCTTTGAGAATAGATTCCCTGATCACAATTTGTGTAAGAACAAGTGGACAAAATGATCCTAATTTATATGAAAATGCGATGTAGATAGTTATATAGGTAGCGTTAGCTGCTTACGCGTAGAAACGTTTGAGGTGGAGAGAATTGACTGTTTCGCCAAACTCCTCACCTTCTAGCGTGCATAAGAGGTATGCACCATTTCCGTAGTCCTTTGTGACTCGGTACGGGCCCAACCATTTGGGCCGGAATTTCCTTCCTTCGCCGGTCTTCTTGTCGATCCGGCTGTCTAACCTTAGAACTAGGTCACCTTCGTATATGTCACGTTCATAGACCTTCTTGTTGTACTGCCGGCACATCCGGTCGGCATAGACTCTATGTCGTTGTTCGGCATCTAACCTAGTTTCATCTAGGCTTTCTAGTTGGGAAAGACGTGCTTCTCTGTAAGCGTCCTCATCTAGAATCCCTTGTAGTGAAATGCGGAGACTGGGGATTTCAACCAGTGGGAGAAGCGCCCGACCCAAATACCAATGAGAAAGGAGTTGCTCTGTTGGCGTTCTTATCGAGGTTCGGTGGGCCTGAGGCCGGATATAACTTTAGATGCCAATCCGTTTGTTTTCTTTTACCGTTTTAAGGAGAATGGCTTTCAACGTTTTGTTTGTTGCTTCAGCCTGCCCATTGGCTTGGGGATAATATAAGGAAGCCGTATGATGGCTTATTTTGAACTTACTGCATAGCTCACGAACTTCTTCGTTTTTGAAAGAAGTTCCATTATCTGAGATAATGATTTGTGGGATACCGTACCTGCAAATGATTTGGTTCAAAATGAACTTAGCGATTACGGAACCAGGTACAGTTGTAAGAGGCATAGCCTCTACCCATTTAGTGAAATATTCAGTGGCCGTGATTATAAAATTGTGGCCGTCTGTGGACGAGGGAGAGAATTTCCCTATCAAGTCCAGGCCCCATGTAGAAAAGGGCCACGGAGTAGCGATCGGTTGCAAAGCTTGTGCCGGCATGTGGATCTCATGAGAGAACTCGACATTTATGACACTGCGTCAAACTCTATTGTGTCATGTTCTAGAGTGGGCCAGAAATAGCCCATTCGATGTATTTTTCGAGCAGTGGCATGGCCACCGAAGTGGCCTCCACATATACCGCTATGGGATTCATGGAGAATCCTCTTGGACTCTTCTGTGTCAACACACCTTAAGAGCATTCCATCGAATGCTTTCCGATAGAGCACCTGCTCTATAATGACGTATTTAGCTACGATAATGCGTAACCGTCTTCTTTGTTGAGGTGTAGCTCCTTCTGGATACCTATGGTCCATGATATAGCTAATGATATCAGCGTACCAAGGGCACTCAGATATAGCAGGTCGGGTTTCGACGTAGTATACGCATTCATCTGGAAAGTCTAAGTCTACTAAGTCACCTCCGTCTAGCGGGTTATCAGCTAACCAATCTGCGATGATTTGCCCTTTAACTGACTTTTGGTTTACAAAAGTTAATTCGAACTCTCCCATTAAGGTTATAAAACGTCCAACTTTTTTGGACAAGGACCCTTGTGTGAGAAAAGTCCGTAAATGGTCCGTCTTTACTATGACCCTTGTCTCTTGATTTAGCATGTAGTGTCTTAGGCGTTTAGTAGCAAAGACTATGGCAAGACATTCTCGCTCTGCTTGTGTATAGCGCGTTTCGTAGTCGAGCAATGTTCGGCTAATGAAATAAATCGCACGCTCTCTTTTGTCATCGTCTTCTTGGGCTAGCATGCAAGCTAACGAAACATCGGTAGCTCGTGAGTACAAAATTAAAGGGCGATCTAGCTTTGGTGGCATTAGCGTAGGCGGTGATAGCAGGAAACGCTTGACTGCATCAAAAGCTTCATTGCGATCTTGATCCAATCAATCTTTATAGTCCTTCTTGAGTAAATTGTTGATTGGATGAGCAGCGAAGCTTAGATCGGGATAAATCTCGGATTGCACCCAACTTTCGAGAAATGATCGATTCAGATTCATTCGAGGTGGGACCATTCGAGGACGGCCGAATTTTGGCTGGATCAACATCGATCCCTCGTGACGATATGATGTAACCTAGGAGCTTTCCTCCTGTTACACCGAAGACGCATTTCTCTGGGTTTAGGGTAACTCCATATTCTATTAGGCGTGAAAGGATGATGCGGAGTACTTCAGGATGGTCACAACGCTTCTTGGCCTTAGCCAACAAGTCATCTACGTAGGATTCCACGATTTTATGGATTAAATCGTGAAATATGTATGTCATGGCCCGCTGGTATGTAGCACCGGCGTTCTTGAGACCGAATGGCATAACAGCGTAGCAATAGGTTCCCCAAGGAGTTATAAACGTGGTTTTAGCTTGATCTTGCTCGGATATTTTGATTTGATTGTATCCCGAGAATCCATCCATGAGAGACAAGAGTTCAAAACCTGCTGTTGCATCAACAATAACGTCATGGATGGTAAGGGAAGTCATCCTTAGGGCAAGCTTTGTTGATATCTCGAAAATCTATGCAGATGCGTATCTTTCCATTCTTCTTGAGAACGGGAACGATGTTGGATACCCATTGGGAGTAGTCAACTGGCTTGATGAATCCTACTTGAAGGAGTTTTATCACCTCCTCTTTTACCATGAGGGCTACTTTGGGTTTCATGGGTCTTGATTTTGTTTAATTGGCTTTGCATCGATCTAGTGACGAGGTTGTGTGTACATGATGTGGGGTGCGACTCTGTCATCTCTTTGTAATTAAATGCAAATGCCTTTTGATGTTCTTTGAGAACCTGAGTATGTATTTCCACTTCCTCTGGGGTTAACGAAGAACCTAACTTTAAAATTCTTGGTTCATCTTCCGTTCCGATATTGACATCGATTGTTTCTTGATTAAAGAGGCATTACCCTCTTGAACTCGGGTGGTGCGGAGGTAGATCTATATCATCCCGTTTTCCACCACGTATATATTAGGTTCTTTTTGTGAGGAAGATTCATTACGAGGATTTCGAAGTAGGAAGATGAATGCGAGATCGAGAGATAAATCTAGCGTGTGATAGGAGAGATGTAGTCTTTGCAAAGGCATTTAAGTAATCCAAAGTAGCCGCATCATTTCCAACATGGTCTAGGGACGGTAGATTTACTTCCGTTTGAAAGAGGATCCATCATTGTTTTTATTAATGGTTAGTTACGAATGGATACCGTGAAATGAGTATCTTCTAGCTCATTGTTTGGAGTAAAGCGTGATCTTGAGGTTCTTTATTGAATCGGCGAGAAGATTTTTTTCTCGCGGGATTGCTTGATGGATATGAAGTTGAACGCCTTGCTTAAATCTAATACTGGCGTTTTTGTAAAGTTGCAAGTGTTCGGCTTTAGTTTCATATACCTACGAAACTTGGTTTGCCACTAATTGCGAGTCTCCTAAAACTCTGATATTATCAATACCAATTCTTTTGGCTAAGGTAAGGCCAAGGAGGAGGGCTTCGTACTCAGCGCCGTTGTTTGTGCATTCAAAGTTTAATTTAAAAGAGAATGGGAGGACCTTCTCTTGGGCGAGGTAAAATTATACCTGCCCCGCTCCATGTGGCATTTAGCTCCATCGAAATGGAGAGTCAATACTTAGCGGGAGTATGGATGTAGGTGTATCTGCTTGTGTTTGCACACTCTACTTCTACCATACGAGAGATCTTCTTGCGAGGAACCAACACCTAGGGAAAATCCGATACCTACTGAATCGAATGGTAAGAACATTGGTGAATCTTGTTCTATCAACTCAACGATCTTTGCAGTAGTCCCTAATGATACTATTTCTTTAGTTTTACCTTTAGGGGTTGGAATTGTTTTGGCTATGTTGGTAGTTTCAAGATCCGTCGTAGGTATCAACTTTTCCTCTGGCTTTGGGTCAGAGGGTTTGTTAAGTTGGTTTGTTGGAAGTTCGAATTCTGAGTGTACACCTGGTCTCTTCTTTAAATCAGCTAGGTGTACGTCAAACGGCTTTGGATCACCTTTGGCTACAAATACCTTTCCCAGATGCAGGAATCTTACTTCTTGAAATAGCGTGGAAGGGATTGCCTTCATTCGATGTATCCATGGTCGGCCGAGGATCATATTATAGTTAGTTTCCCGATCTATAATATAAAACTCAGTCAGGATTGTTTTAGGTCCTAAGGTGACCGGTAGTATTATAGTTCCTATCGATGTGGCTTTAAGGCTATCGTAGCCTCTCAAGGTATTTCGTGTAGTAGAACAGTTTGTTTCTCCATATCCCAATTTTTGGAGAAAAGAGAAAGGGACTATGTTAACTGCAGCCCCGTCATCAACCATTGCCCGTTTTACATAGTTATTATAAACTTGTACTTGCAAGTGTAGGGTTGGATCGCCTCGGCGTGCGATCTCAGCATCTGTAGGCATTTTACTTATTTCGAATATGAATTCAACATCCTATCCACTTTGTCCGGTGGATAAACATCAAAGTCTATATGATTTACTTGCGCTTCCGGTGGTGGAGTGATACTAACTAAATGACCCAAACCTAACGCCTCTAAAAGAGCAGCCACTGTGAGCGGGGAATTCTTTAGTAAATCAAGGAATGAAATATGCGAGAAGGTTTTGTTAGATCATTAATTAGATCGTAAGCACCCATAGGTTTTGCTACGGTTTCTTTGGATGTTATCATTTCGGCGGTGGCTTGGACTTGGTTGAGAGAAATACTCTCGTGTTCTCGTAATTGCTTGACGGGTAATTCGGAGTCTAACTCTACTAATCCAACTACCTTAGGTCGTGGTTGACTTCTAGTTGTGGCGCGACTAGCAGTTTAGCGAGGTTGAGGCCTCGTGATCGTTGTTTCTGTTATTGCACCTTTGTTTGTTCAGTTGGTTTGACCTATCGTTATCATGATTTGGGAGTGGATCATTAAAGATCTTGAGAGGGCATACGAGGGAAGCGCCCCTGCGAAGGTAGTTGCCGTTGGTGACGTAGGATCTGCTAAGAACATATCCATAAAAAATTGTTTTTGCTCATTTGGCAAGCGTTGCATGAATTTGTTGTAATCACGACACGTTCTAGTGTCATGCCCTTGAATTTTATGGAAACCACAATAAGAATTGGGGTTGTAATTCCCGTTTTGTTGGTTTGGTGTATATTGTGGCCTAAAATTCCGATCAATTGTTGCTATTAGGACTAAAGTTTTGTTTGTTTGGTTTTGACTTTGGTTTTGATAACCAAAGGAGTTTTGGCTTGGTCCTTGTATGGGATTTCGCCGTTGTTGTTGTTGTGGATTATTAAAATCCACCGTATTGATCGTCGGGGTAAAATTGTTGTTTCTTTGGTTGTTTGTTTGTGACGGAGTATTATGCGACATTTACCCTCTTGGGCTGGTCGATTACCCCATCTGTTGTTACCCCACGATTTTTGTTAAGGATTTTGGGTCCTTGATTGGCGCTTGTGGTGGTTGTAGTATTTTGAGTAGAGGTGATTAACCTCCCGTTTGCTCCATACGTCTTACGGCCCTTTATCTATCGCTGCTTGATCAATTCGCGAGAGCGCTCTCAAGTACCTCGTCATAAGTCCTTAGTGGGAACTTACTGGACTTCTTCCTTCACTTCTCTGCTAAGAGAATGAAGGAATAAATCATATAGCTCCATCGATCCATGTTTGGAGCGCTTTTGAGGAATAAGGGCGTGCGCCACCTTTGGATGAAATGGGCGACAGACTCGTTATGTTCTTGCTTGATGTGCGAGAACTCCTGATTCTGTCCTTAATAGTTTGTTCATGTCGAAGGCTTTGATGAACTCGGACACGAGTTGTTTGAATGAATGTATGGAAGCTCGGGTATTACGTAATACCAATCGAGGCAATGCCTTCCAGCGTTTTGGGAATATTTTAGCAACAACCCCATCCCATGGGAGTAGTTCACGAATGGCTGTAGCGTAAGCTTTGATATGCGCATTCGGATCTCCTTCTCCTTTGTATTTGGGCAAATCGGGAAGAGGCCTTGGAAGCATAACGCTTCGTATGGCGAAATCTAAGGGCTCCTTTAAATATTATGAATAAGTCCCTATTGCATACGTCTCAACCATTGATGGTGCCTGTTGAGGAGGTGGTGGCGGAACGGGTTGTTGATATGGCATAACATACGCGTTGGCAGGGGCATAAGGAGGTCCCTGCGTTGGAGCAAACATGCCGGGGGATGAGTACATATCTCCTTGTGGTGATTTGGAGTACATGTTTAAGTACGAAGGTGTACTATCCAGGAATGGATTGCTCTGTACTGGACCAGGAGGAACAGTGCTAGCGATAGTGGGTCTAGTTGGCACTTGTTGCGAATATTGAGGAGTCATACCTAACGTGCCTACTCCTGTGAGGAGATCTACTTGGCTAGGATGGTGCGGAGGATTGGAACTCCCTGTTTGTATGATTCTCGAATTTTGACTTGCTTGGGCAAGTTCTAATCCTCTAACCTTTTCTATTAGAGTTGAAATGACTTCGTTTGGTGAAGTCACGGTACTTTGCCTGAGTGGCGTTTGTTGTGTACCTTGGTGTTGTATAGGCATGTGATAGCTGTCATGGGCTGATTGCTATCTGCCAAGTTTCTCACGAGTATTTTCCATACGTGATGGCATAGGGGAATTTTCTTGAGGAGAGAACTCGGGTTGTATCTGCAAAGTTCCTATAGGTGGGGTACATGCCTTGAGAGCGTTGTTCACTCCTAGGATAAAGTATTGATTGTATCGTCATCTAGACCGAGTATGGATCGATTGTCTACTAATAGGTGGTCGAGTAATACACGAGAGATGCGAGACTCTCCGATTAATGTCATATTGTTCGAGCCTGAAGGCTGTTTGTGTTTGAGCAAGTTGCTCCAACCCCTCTGTTTGGAAGGACGAGTTATATCTAGTCCTTGGTGTTTGTGTTGACAATTGATTAGTTGAATAGTTGTCGCCCCACATTGAGAGTGAGGGTGATGATTGCCTATTACATTGGGCGTAGTATGCCTCAAGACCCAGAGAGTGCTAGTATGCATCGAATCCAGACATATTCGGGGGTATATGAATACCGCGAGAATAATGGGAAGGAAGCGAAGGTGATTTGGAGAAGATGAAACTTCTCAAAGAGAAGGTGAAAGAATTGTTTGTTTCACGTCGGGTTCACCAATTTTGTACGTCGGAAAAGTGACAGGTGAGCTTGAGAATCAACAAGTAACTCTTCTGCGTACCCGACCTCCAGGAGTCGTCTTAGAGGCAGCCGGTGTGGGTAGAATGTGCGAGCAAACTAGTTAGGCGAGTCTAATGTCTTCGACACGCACTAATGGTATTTGCGAATCTAAGGCAAAGAAGGCCCTTCTAACTTGGGTGGTGTGATAGATCGATCGGCGAGGATGATATTTGCTCGAAGGCTCAATCAATATCGAGCTCGGCGTGATTCGATCTATGGGTTGTGGGATGCGTGGAAAATGACCGGGATGGTTTCGTGTATTTCTCTGATAGGGTCATATGGTGGATATAGTCAACTCTATGGACGATTCTCGGCCTAGTCCAAAATTCTCTAGTTTCGTTGGTTATTGTGTCTAGTAGGGATAAGCTGTTGAATGATGAGAGGTGGAATCGGAGTAGGTGAAATACTAATTTACGTAGGCCGGTGTCATGTCTAATTCTCTTATGGACTCGTTGGGTGTGGGATCTGTGGATCACTGACCATAGACTCTTGGTTGTTGCGGTCCCGTTATGGTCATACGGGAGATCAAGTTCGATTCCTAGTATCCGGTAGTCGTAAGCTTTTCAGCTTCATGTTTAGAACCAACGGTTGTGCGATCTTCTCGAGAATACCTTACGGGTGTTATATGACTTGGATTCTTAAGTGGTATCTATATCTACTAGGGTGTCTCAGCGTTGCATTTGTGGAACTAAAGGATCACACCCGAATGTTTGTTCTCTTTCGAGCCCTTCTACGAGTCATGTGGGTATTTTCTAGGGTAATCTGTAGTTTGGCTGATTTGACCAAAGCAGATATGCTTGAGTCGTCTTCGATGTTTAACCCTCTCAGTTGTGTCACTGATGTTGGAAGTGCATGTTGTTGTTTGGAAGACTTGTATCCTAAGGTTTTGGTCGATATCGATTATTGCCACTACGGTATTGGGGTGAGGCACAATTGGCTCGAAAATGTATTCACTGGGCTCCTAGGTCCCGTAATTGTCATCAAAAGCGATAATGAAACAAACTATAATAAAGTAAAATCTAAGTGCACTTCTAGCATATATAATTTCTTTTTGTATTTTCTGGCAATTTATAAGAAAGCAGCTATTTAAAATATTTAGAATTGACAACTAAACTAACAACGTAAAACAAACAAAATAGCCGATTGTAGCTATTTATGCGTGCAATTTGTATATCTATTCTAAACAACGAAATAACTAATCTATCTGCAAGATTCTCGATCCTACCTCAGAAGTGAGGAATGAATCATAGTTTCTCAGAAACTATCAATCCCCACAACCTCCCTGGCAATATCGAGAATAGAAATAACTGAAATAAAGTGATTAACTACTTTGTTTGATAAGTTCTAACTAAAACTTTGAAAGATGGAACTGGATTTCGCGAGCACGGTGGCGAATCCGGCGGTGTGTGTGTTCTTGTCCCCTCGGTATGATCTCTTCGTTCTTTGTGCTCACGTGAATCCGAGAAAAGCGTGGAATGCTTGCATCAGCAGGAATAGATATTTGGATCAATGGACGGCCTTGAGAATGCGAGACGAGAATAGAATGCGGATAGGAGAGGGATAGCTTGAGAGTACGAGCTTGGCTATGCGATTCCTAGCGGGGTCTCTGCGAATCATGCAACAAAAGCGTCAGAACACTGAAACTGAGTACGTATGAAGAGCAAAACCTGCAACTTTAATGGCTGCCTAGACTATTCCTCCAAAACAATAATCTTGTTTGCCTGAAGTTGGATCGTGGCTTGCAGCGGCAACACAAAGCTAAAACAAACTGCAATGACAAACTATACTACCGATCTAAGCAAACTAAAGGGACATGACACTTTGAAAACATGAAAGTTGGAGTGAAAATGGTGGCCCAAATAATGTTTGCACTTGCACAAGTTGGATATGTGGCTTACAGCTGACACAATACTAACCAAAGCACTCAAGAGAAAACTAAGAACCTAAGCAAAGGAAAACTAAAGCTGCTTAAAACAAGAAATTCAAAAGCAAACTTTGGAGCAAAATTGAGAGCAAAAGCAGAGGCCATTTGCATGTGCACAAACCATGCATTTATAGGAATCAAACATCCAAAAATCAAATCCAAAGCTGAACTCCTAAACATTAAACAAAAGAAAAACACTATTCAGGGGACCAAAAACATTAATGCATGCTCAAGTCGGCAAGAAAAGGCTGGTGAGTCGTGATATTCACGGGGTCGCGTCGAAAAGCGTTACGGAAAGCGCGCGCGCGGGACCGCCCGCCGCCTGCTCGGGGCGGGTTCTGGACCGCCGCCTGTTCGGGGGCGGCGGTCACTGGGACCGCCGCCCTTTAGGGCGGCGGTTTAAATCTTGAAGACCAAAAAGCCAAGAAAAAGAAAAGAGGAAAAAAAGGGGAAAACAAAGCACGCGGGGGCTAAGCGGGGCATGCGGGATGTTACGCATATACGTAAAGCTTTTACGGATCCCGAACACCTTGCGAAGAGACTGTATTAATGTACTCCTCTCTTGCCTGCATACACCCAAAAACACACAAAACAGAGCAAGTTAATATCCGAACAACACCGAGAGAGTCATAAAAACACGTAGAAAGGCTAAAAATATAAGTGCAACCTCAAATATTAGTTCCTTTTGCAATCTGTGCAAAACCACCGCCTGAGCAGGGAGGTGGTTTTGTAACCGCCGCCTTAAAGGTGGCAGTCATGTAACCGCCGCCCTGAACAGGGTGGCGGTCGTGGTCCGAAAACCCATGCGGGTTTTTAATCTAAAAAGGCCTAAAACAAGCAAAAAATGACCATTTAACCTAAAAATGGAGCCTACCCAGTAGGCGCCCCCCCTAGATGGACCTTTTAACACTAACATTTTCAAAAATGACCCCCCCATTACAACAAATTTAGCATTTCAAATTTAAGGGGGAAAAACACAAAATTAAAGAAAACCAACCTGTGATCTAGCGGGGCGGTGTTCCGCACGTGGAGGCATGATCACGATCTCGCTGCAGACATTTTGACTCTACTCACGCAAGAAACCGTCACCGTGGGTCCCAGAGCTCAAAAACAATCAAATCAACTCGCACAAATGAATAGGAAAATGGGCCCACTTTCATATATATAGCACCCTGATTCGTTTTAAAAGACTTTTCACAGGTTTGGAGCGATGGAGGTAAGTTCCTATCCCCGCACGAATGGTACGTTCTCATTCCCTATTATTTTAGCGTTTATTTTCCAAATTATTGTATCTATCTGCACTTGAGTTCTCTTTTCATTTTGCAGGTAGCAGGAATTTTGGATGGCGTCATTTCAACACACGGACGTGTAAGGTATAACTTCTAAACTTCCCATTTCGGGACTGCCATACTCGGACCCACCGTTTTACACCTCTTCATGGCTAAAACGCTTCTCCGAGGGGGCAATATGTACGTACCCAAAATTGTAAGGTACTGTACTACCAGAACAACGTGACAAGTTCCCAATGATGATACAGGTTTCTCGCAAGGTGTTCGGGATCCGAAAAAGCCCTCGGAGTATGCGTTAACATCCCGCATGCCCCGCTTAGCCCCCGCGCCCTTTGTTTTCCCCTCTTTCCCTCTTTTCTTGGCCTTTTGATCTTCAAAGTGGCGAAACCGCGCCTGCAGGGGTGGCGGTCTCGTGACTGCCGCGCCCGATCGGGCGGCGGTCTGTCTTACCGCCCCGCTTAGAGTGGCGGTCCAAAGACACGTTTTCAGAAAAGTGTTTTGATGCGACTCACGTAAAAGATCAACGTTTCACCAGCTTTCCTTGCCGACTTGGGCATGCATTTATGTTTTTGGTCCCCTAGAATAGTGTTTGGCCATTGTTTATGGTTTTTAGAGTTCAGTTTGGTTTTGATCTTTGGGTGAATGAAAGCTATAAATAAATGGTTTGTGCACAAACAAAAGGCCTGATCTTTTGCTCTCATCCTCTCATTTTCCATAGTTCAGTTTATCATTTTGCTTAGAGGCCATAGTTTCAGTTCATTTGCAGGCTTAGTTAGTATTGTCCAGCTATTGGTAAGCCACATATCCACACTTGTGCAAGCATCTTGTTGTTTTACCCATTCCATTGAAGTAGAATAGCTTAGGAAGTCATTAAAGTTATAGGTTTTGCTCTTCAAACAGGGTAGTTTCAGGTTGGAGTTAGCTTTATGTTGCATGACTCGCAATAAAATCCCGCTAGGAATTGCATAAGCCAAGCTCTGTACTCTTGCACTATCCCTCTCCTACTCACATTTTTAGTCTGCTTTCGAGTTGTCCTTGTCCCAATATCTATTTCTGTCGATGCTGGCATTACACGCTTTTCTAGATCCATGTGAACACGAAAGAACGAGGAGATCATCGAGGGGACAAGATTCGCCAGCATTACTGCATAATCCAGGTTTTAACTTTCAAAGTTCTAGTTAGAATCATATCAAATAAGGTAGTTAATTTTTTCATTTCAGTAATTTCTATTCTCGATATTGCCAGGGAAGTTGTGAGGATTGATAGTTTCTGAGAAACTATGATTCACTCCTCACTTTTGAGGTAGGATCGAGAATCTTGCAAGTAGATTAGGAAAGTTATTGCATTATTTAGAATAAATCTACAAATCGCACAGAAAAATAGCTACACTCGGTTATCTTGTTTGTTTTAAATTGTTATTTAGTTGTTATTTCTAGATACGTTTAAAATAGCTGCTTTCCTTAAACTCTTAAAAAGTTAAATGCAAAAATAGAAGTTATATATGTTTTAGTTTTATTTCACGTAGTTAGAATTTGCTTTATTACAGTTAGATTTTAAATTTCATTTTGTATGACAATCACGGGACCTCGGGAGCCCAGGGAATACATATTTGAGCCAATCGTGCCTCAACCAAACCTCGTCACAGCAATAGTTGACATAGACCAAAATCTCAGAATACAAGTCTTCCAAACAACGACAAATTTACAATTGATCAGTTCCCAGTTGAGAGGGTTAAAAATAGAAGACAACCAAGCATACACGTTTTGGTCAAATCACCGAATTACAGATTACCCTAGGCAAACATTCGCATGACTGTAGAGGGGTTCGAAAGAGAACAAACCTTTGGTTGCGATCCTTTGGTCCCACAGCCAGGTGCAGGAGACACTCTCACAGACATAGATACTAGTTTAAGGATCCATGTTGCACGAACGCCTGTGAGATATTTTGAGAAAATCACGCAGTTGTTGGTCCTAAACATAGAAGCTGAGAAATCATATGATTACTGGATACTAGGAATCAGGACTTGATTTCGCATATAACCATAACAGGACCACAATAACCAAGAGTCTACGGTTGTGACCCACAAGTCCCACAGCATAACGAATCCATAAGTCAATCAGATATAAACATTGGCCTACGCACACTAGTATTCCAATCCACTCCACTTCCACCCATCATCATCGAACAATTTTCCTTACTAGATATAGCGAAGCTAACGAAGCTAGAGAGTTGGACTAGGCGGAGAATCGTCCGTAAAGTCAATTGTTTCCACCATCCACCATATGACCTTGTGCTGGGGGCGTACGAAACTATCCCGGTCATTTTCCACGTATCCTACAACCCATAGATCGAATCACGCCGAGCTCGATATTGATTGGAGCCTTCGAGCAGTCATCATGATCAATCTATCACACCAGTCCAAGTTAGAAGGGCTTTCTTTGCCTTAGATTCACAAATTCCATTAGTGTGTGTCGAAAACATTAAACTGCCTAACTAGTTTGTCTACATCCCACGCATATTCCATCCCCACCGGCTGTCTTGGCACGACCTCAAGAGGTCGGGTACATGGAAGAGTTACTTTTAGATTCCCACGCTCGCTTGTCACTTTTCCGGCATATAGTTCTGTATGCCTCCACAAAAGGATCCATGAATTGCCTTCCAATAATTTTTTTCACATCATACATTGTGTTATGATAATTAGATGAGATCTGGGACAAGGTGGCGTCTCCCACAAGTTTTTCACTTTGGAAGTGAAAGAAACCATGGATGGAGTGCTTCTATTTCCTTGATCGTTAACAATAATTTCAACCCTGTCATGCTGCCATACTCCAACACGGTTTATGTGGTTTCGAGGTCGATGTTAATTCCCTTATGATTTTTACCCATCTCCAATACCTCAACAAGTCAATAAATTACAATTGCATGAGAAAACAAGAAACCTAAACCATTAAACACACTACTTCTTAGGTAAAAGGAATATGTTCCATACCACCACCTCCTTTCCTTCCTTTCTTTAAGTGTTTTTCTTACTCCCGATTCTAGAGGCTTCTCTTTCCTAATTGGAAAAAAAGTATATAACTTCCTTTTATAATTTCAAACTAATCCTCTTTCTATAATTATAACAGAGTCTATGTATGTAACACCCAAAAATTTCCCACACAATACCTAAGGCAAACCCAAAGATTAGTTTGGAAAAATTACTGAGAATATATATTTTTGTTTATGACGAGGTTATAATGAGAATACCTTCAACTAGATTTAATTTAATTCACGGTTAATATTTTATTCGTTTTAATTAACATTTAATTAATATTATTTAATTCCCTAGATTGGCATAAAATCCCCTTGAACAATCTTTATTTAATTTAGTAACATAGTTCTAATGTCATTTATTAATTTATTATTCTAGGGCTAAGTCTAAACTTACCCTCCCATTAAGTTAAATACAAATAAATTTAATCCCTAAATTAAATGTTGTCTAGTTACCCTTGAGTAAATTTGATTTAATTAAATACAAGGGTCAAGGAATTTTAATTTTAAAAGTCACCAACTACACATTAAGGTTACAATTTAAGTTTTATCTTCTAACACTCCTTTAGAGGCCCCATTCACAAGCTACACATACATTTCACTTAAAACATATTCCCACCTATTTCTCACCTAACTTTTGTAGGGATGAATCACAACCCTTAGATGGATTCAATGAGGGCCCTAGGATCTTAGGGATTTCACACTAACCCTAATCATCTCTATGGAGTGTTCTTATTCATTCATTTGACTTATTTTCTCATTTTTGTTTTGTAGTTTTTTTGGGAGAGGAGAAAGAGGAAGAGCCATGAGAGCAAGAAGAACAACCATGGCAAATTTTTCATGGCTTAAGTTGTAAAGATTCCACTATTGTAATATTGCTCATTTGTTTAATGTAGAGATCCTACAATGGATATGTTTTGTATTTTAATGAAAATATTTTCTTGTTTTGAGTTCAACAATTGGGAAAAACCCCATTTCCTTTAATCTAAGAATCTTACACATTTGGGTGCCATAAAAAAAAGATTTGAGAGCTTTAACACTTAATTTCAACTCATTTTTAGTTGTTGGAAGTTACCATTTAATTATTTTAGGCTTAGATTTCCTTAAATTTTAAATATGGGTTTTTAACAAATGAATTTTATTTTTCCATAAAAAGTGCTGAAACCGCCGCCCTACATAGGCCAACGGTCCTGTGACCACCACTCTTCCTAGGGGGCGGTTCATTGATCGGCCATTTCTGTGTTGGGCAATGATTACGGCTCACGCTTTGCTTTGCACGGGCGGAGATTCTGTTCTCTAAAAATAAAATCTTCCCAACTTGCATTTTTAAACAGTTCTTCTACTTAATTTGATTTTTAAAGAAATAATAAATTGAGCTAAGGTGTCTTCCATTCATTGGTTACTAGATTGATAACATTTCTAGTTTTATACTCAAATTGCCTAACATCAACTCATTCTCTATTCTTTCCTTCAACCTAATAAGAAATGTAACCAAAATTTCACTATTTTCACTATGTTTCCTTTTGCAATAGAAACAAGCAACCATTTACTTTCATTCACAATAACTATATGATAATCCATTTTAAGCAACAAATATATTTTCAACATGATCTTCAACCTTTTAAAAATGAAATAAATCACACTTTAAAGGCAATAAAGTAAACTTAGGTTGAAAGAACTTTATTTCCATTTCAATCCCATTTCAAAGTTTCTACTTCATTTAAAATGCAATATTTGGTGGTTTTATTTTACAAGCACTAGCACATTTAAAATGCAAAATATTTCCTTCAAAAACTCTTAGTAGAATTTACAAGTTGAAGGGTTTTCAAAAAACAAATGTAACTTTTCTTTGCCTATTTTCCCTTATACATAAATTTGAAAACTTAATATAACTAAACCCTTTCTCAAAACATTTACAAGAGGTTGACAATATTAAAAAAAAAAATGTAAGCTACAGGCTCTCCATTTAAAGGAGACAACATGGTAAAATTTCTTTTACAAAGAGGGATCTCTTTTCCATTTCTTCAAGGTGCTACAAGGACCAAATCTTCACTTGAGCTCCACCATCTTCCCAAAGTCCAAACACAACCACCATAATAAGGGAGTAGGCAATACTCTCCTCCCAACCAATAATCCAATGAGGAAGAGAAGCCTTCTTCCTCATTGACCCCCGAGCCCCAACAATGACGCAATGAGGGGTATAAGGCAACCTTTGGCAACTTAACAAGGTTTCCACATTCACATTCACACCAAACATTTGACATAACAAGACAACAATAAAATCACATCAACCCACACAAGTTTCCCAACACAAAGGCTCTAAACTCAAGCCAAGAAAGAGAAAGGAACATGAAGATCTACTTATGCCTCCCAAGGGTTTGGGTGCCCACCTTAAAACCTCTAAGAACTTAATCACAACCAACAAAACTCTTATGCCTCCCTCAAATAAAAACAACTCTTATTCCTCCCTTAAATAAAAACAACTCTTATGCCTCCCTCAAAGAAAAATAACTCTTATGCCTCCCACAATAAGACAACAAGATAAGCACAAATTTAACTTATCACAAGGTGGGGCACCCCAACCCAACTCCCTCCTAAAATACCCAATAAACTCTTATGCCTCCCTCCAAAATATCCCCATTTCCATTTTCTCCTACACAACCTAAGGGCCATTTTACTTCCCAAAAACACACATGCAACAACAATTCATTCACAAACATATGCACAACAAATTAGCAAAAGAAAAACATGGGTGAAGACCCTACCTTGCCATTTCAAGAGTTTCCAATCCACAAGCAAGTTCTAAGTATTTTCCAAGTCTAAGCAAGCACAATCTAACTCCAAGCTCCAAACAACACTCTCCAAAACAAATTTCTCCAAAATAAAACAAGTAACCCCAAAATCCTCAAATAAATTAGAATAAATAGAAAAGAGAGGAGAGAGGGGTGATGTGGCTCCATGTAGGATGTGGCTCTATGTAGGATGCCACATCATTTCTCCTCCATTCCACATCATAAGGTCAAACCCAATCTCCAAAGAACAATAAATTGGTGTTTGAGGGAATGACAACCCTCTTACACACTCAAACCCAAACCCACACCCCAAAGGACACGGTTAAAAACTTTTTTTAAGAAATGTGCAATTAACTATTCTTTTTCTCCACTAAAACACATAAAAACCTAAAATAAGCCCCTCACATAATAGGCATATAGGGTAGCTGACTTTAAGAGGTGTGGGACAAGCCTAACTTGTCCCACAAGCCTCCAAAATTGGCTTGAAAGTCAAAATCCGAAATTTGCATGCAATGTTGAGTGCACAAGACTCAAAATTAATTAAATTCTTTCAAATCCAACACAAACCAAGACTACCAACTCACATTAATTTCCCCCTTTTGTCACATCCTAAATTACGCTAATTAATCAAGTCTAATTAACTTAAATGGAGTACTTAACAACACAAATAAAAGTGAATCGCAATACTAATAAAATACAATTACTCACAAATAAATAAAACCAAAAAGGAAACCAATAATTACCCAAGGTCACATTTGAGGCCATCCCCAATGGGGACCTCCTAACAAACTAACAACAATAAATCATACATTTACACTAGTTTCTATGGTGACATGTTGTCAATACCCCAAATTCCTTCACTATTGGTCTCCTATCCCCTTTAGTTTGTTGTGTTGCAAATGCTTGCAAAAATCAAAACAATACCTTTCTGGCCTCGTGGCCATATTAATGACATCGAGATAATAAAATGCACACATATACATATCAATTCACATCATCAATATCATAACTAAACCATCGCTAAAATTAAGTAATTCACCAATTGTTCACAATTCTAAATATTTCAATTTTATCAATTGGCAATAAGATCACAAAACCAACTAAATCATCTAGTAACATCTATATATCAAAACCAATGTGTCAATACAGTAGTAGCCCAAGATCATCAAATACTGATATGTCAATCCATGCATATAATCCATCATGTAAATCATGTCATAAGTCTAAACATCCATATTGTCTATCAAATAAGCTAATCAAATATAACAATCTCCATCTATCAATGTCCAAAATATGATAACAATGTCTATAACTCCAATCCAAGATAAACAAAATCAAAGCAATATCCATGTCAAAGAGGAGTGGGTATTGCAATATACATCATGTTCAAGTAAAATAAATATAATTTAAACTTTTGACATGCATGCATTTGTAGACTATCAACTTAAGTATAAATCTTACGTGCATGCTTTATTTCATATAATGCGATCTATTATTTAACAATTTTGTGTATGTGATCATTCTTTTTATACCATGCAAAGTTATTAAGGTTTTTAGCTAATATTTTTAAATAATATATCATTTATATAAACTATATATATTGTTATCTTGAAATAATATGAGTACACAAGTTTTCTTAAAAAAATTAATATTATTTCTGAATTTAAATCTTCAGATATTTAATTTACTTATTTTATTATATTTCTATGTGGTGTATATATATATGTGTATGTATCTATGTATATACTAGCAATCGCATGTGTACAATGTAATGTGAAGCTGCCTTGGAATTTTGATTTGTTGGAATGAAGTCAACAGAGAAGGCTGCAAAATCGAATGTGGCATAAAGCACTCTATCTCTGTAATACTTCATCTTATCTCCTTTAACTTGAATTTGACCTCAAACTTGCTTTACTAGAAGTTCAAAGCATCTCCTTGGGCTTTGAGGAGTTTTACTCCTTTCTTTTAGCTTGCTCCATTCCTAGCAGCAATGCTTCATACTCCACCATATTGTTGGTGTTCTTGAACATCAACTTGTGGGAGTATGGGAATATCTCATGATCTGGAGATATTAGTAGAACGCCGGCTCCTGATCCAAAAGAACAACAGGTGCCTTTAAACTCTAGAGTCCAAACTTTTTCAGCTCCTTTTGGTTCTGGCTCTGGTTGAAGTTCGGTTCTGGTACATTTTTATCCATTTCCAAGAAATAGACCCCACGGTCAGATTCTTGAAAAATAATATGAGATCTAGGATCCTCAAATTTTGTCACTGTGTACATGGACTTCTTTTCGGATCCAACTTTTGATTTATTCCTCGATAGGAATATGAGCACATGACCAATCCATTTTTACTTCTCCTCCCAACTCTTTGCAGAAATTTCTACTCAGCAACATCCCATAGGAAACAAGAATATCTGCAACTAAGATTGTCATCTTTAATATTTTGTCAGGAAAAGCTGCCAAAACAACTTGAGCATCTTTGATTTGTCGATTAAAGGGACTTGTCTCTCCATGGAATAACACCTTTTTATGGTCTTTGTCAAGGTAAGCCCAAGAGCATCTGCAACTTTAGCTAACATGACATTGTCAGAAGCACCTGAATCTAGAATGCAATTGCTTAACTTGAAACCATCAAGCAATAAGGAGACATAGAAAGGTTATACTCTTGCAGAAGATGATGGGGATTTAACAACTGCAACATTGTTCTGGGGAGGAGTATCTTTGGGTTTAGGCAAAAGGCCTTTTGATGTATTGAATTGTCCTGGTGATTGTACATATTTGACTAGCCTATTTAATTGCTCAGGAAAGGCTCTCATGTATTCACTTCTGATATTTGAATCCTAGTTTTCTTGACATGATCAACAATGTTGAAGGAAGGTATAGATTCAGATACTTGAGCTACTTTTTGTGGTTGAGATGAAGAACTCACATTCTTATCTCTAGGAGCTAAAGAAGAAGGTAAAGGGCTGCCCCTTCTTTGTTCGTCAACTAATGCCTCAACTTGGTGAGTTTGTGGTTTTGTAAATACTACATATGTATGACCATGATCATCTTCATGAAGCTTCTCATCGTCATGTTCATATTTGTAGTTTAGGTAATTAATGTTGGAGTCACTAGTAGGACCTACAAAATCATCATTCTTGAGTTGATCAGTGTCAACTTCCTGGTCTTCTTAATTCATCTCCACGTTGTTTATAGGAGTAGCTTCAATTACTAATCTTTGGGAACCATCAATGCGGTTTTAGTTGTTGAAATTATGAGCAGGGGAAGTGTTGTTGCCCGAGACATTTGAGCCATTTGTTTCTTCATCTACAACATCTCATTTGCTAACTTTTGCAACAGTGAATTAGAAGTAGTAGTAGAGGATGAACTTTCAACTCTAGAAGTGTTGCTCTTTATCTTTCTAGCCATCTTTGAGGTTGTATTCAATTTCAACCGCCGTGTTTTGGGCTGCTAACAAGTAAGTCAGCCAAGCGTGCTCTTCGCAATTGATAACTAACTTCAGGAAGTAAAGCATTGATGAAGAACACCTTTTTATTCTCATCATTCAGAGAAGAAGATGCCGGAAATTTGTAAAGTATTCTTTGAAATTTTGCAATAAAATCCCGCATGTGCTCTTGTGGCTCCTTCTTCAGCTGAGTCAGTTGGGTTATCAATGTGCTGGAATCTTTATTTGGATTGAATATTTTTAGGAATGCATCTCTCATAGTGGCCCGAGTTGGCTATGGTACCGGGAGCTATCTGGTAGAAGCATTCTCCGGTCAAGTCATGTAGAGTCTCATGAAGAGTCTAACGAGACACATATTCATGTTCTACTGCAAGCTCTCCACATGCTATAAAGAACGCAACCAAGTGGTCATCGGATTCTGATTTGTCTCCAAAGAATTTTAGAAAATTCTTTCTCGTCCCTTTAGGTAGATCATGCATAGGAGGAGTCGATTCGAGAGGTCAAAGCTGCGCCCCATGGAACAAGTGTTGCGGTGGCAAGTGGCTGATTCGGTATCATGAAAGGAGCACATATTCATTGAGAATAGACTTGGTGAACAATCCCAGCTACTAGGTTTTTTTGGACATGATCTGGATCTGGAGGAGTTTACACTCTTCTTCCTTGTGAAAGACTAGATCTGTGGCTTCTAACTTGAGAAAGATCTGGTCTGCTAATTTGTGTTGTTCCCCAGCGGAGTTGCCAAAAACGGTTGGCTAGATTTTCTGCATAGCTGAAAACCTAGGTAGTCATGAGATAAATCTCCCTCATTTACCGGTGAGGCTCCCGTGTAAGATTTTGTCAGTTGTATTTCCTAGTATCTATTTGTTGGTATTACTTTAACTATGTAGCTCATGAACCATAACTAGACAATTTTGCAGCAAGTAAGCAGCTGTAAGCAATATGTGCAAGAAAGGGAAATAATTAAATACAAGAAGAAAGGAAAGGAAATGTGCAACCTAACCAATAGTTGACAGAGTTGATTACATGCACATAGAAGAAACAAATAGATCTTAAAATGCAGAATTTGAAGCAAGGGAAAGTTTCAGATCTAGATCTAAGACAACAAAGTTTATGTGTAGATCTAAAAAGATATAAGAGACAAATGCACCGTTGACACAAATTTATCGGAAATATCTTCTCTATTCCTCTGTTTGCGAGAAAGCTATCGGGGGTTCACTCAAATTCTAGAAACAGGAAGAATACTGATTAAAAATTTTGATCCGTTAACCCGTAGATTCTTCTTCTATTTATAGTGTATAGAAGACAATTACAAATAGGAAGCTTTTAATGAGTTCCCGCATGTTGAAGCTATAGAAAAGGGGAGCGTGACAATCTTCCTCCTAGAATTCCTCTTTGCATGACATGCATCTTTTTAACTAAAAATAGAACCTTCTATTTTGCATGTTTGCCACCTATTTCCAAGTAATTGACTTCTTCAAGTAACGAATTTTAAACCAATCACTTAAGTTTTATAGTTTAATTGATTGCTCGATTACTTTGTTAGAGAAAATAAGAGAAAGAAGAAGAAAGAGGAAAATAAATTAGAAGAAAGATGTAATACTTTCAGTCTTGTTCTTTTTCCATATTCTACATGCGGATGACTCTTTTGCCTTTGATTCTCACCAAACTGGATCTGGAAGCAACTGACTGTGATTTGCTTACGGGTATTTCCTTTGATATGTCTTCCCTCTTATCCTTGAATATTTTTCAATTCTTCTTCAGTACATGCACTAGTGCAATGTTTACCGTAAATAATTTAGACAAAACTCATCATTTTTATTTTCAATTGCATATGAGCAATTTTAAATTCCGGAAAGCACTCTGGGTGAATGCAAATACAAATAAATTCAATGAAGGCTTCAACTAGAAGATTGGGAGCACATGCACAAGATCTGGAAAGAATCTTCCATGCCGACTTCTACACGAGCTACGTTAGAAACAAGAGGATGAATTTTTTTTGGAAGCCTTTACAATTATGAGATCTAGATCTGTCAATTAAATCAGCGATATGTTCAGGGCCTATGTTTGTATCATTGATTTCATCAAATATGGAAGCTAAGCATGATTTAGCTAATCCTTATCTTTCATCATGCTTCAACATGGCTGGAACAATCTTTGTCTAAATTATTTTTCTTTTAATTCTGCTAGAATCCCTTGCAATTGGATAAATTTGTGCAGATCTGGCAATTTCTTCAGATTCAAAAGATATATTCAATATACCTAACATTAATTTGAACTTCCTTTCACTAATATGAGCACCTGTGATGAATACCTGTAATTAATTCAGACAAAGATGGAGTCTAGGGCATGAATACTTGATTTTTATCACCAAAATCTGCATATAAAGCCTGTTGCCCTAAAATTTGAGGCTTTGCTTACATGCAAAGCAAGCAAAAATATTATTTATTTCACCAGAGCACTTATACCAACATAAAGATAATTATCATAGCAAGAATCAAGCCATTCCAACCCTAGGCGCAAAACCTTGACAAGCTTCATGGCAATAAAAACACCTTTTGATGCAAAAACCTCCTTTCCTTGGCGCTTGTAAAAACACATGCAGGCTGCAATCCTTAGCAAAAACAATTAATTGTTTCTTTATTATGGCATCCCATGCTTATATAATCCTCAACATACTATTTTTAATAATTGTCCTTCATATTTCTGGCAATTTAATTAATAAACAATCATGTTTATTCACCCAAATTAGGCGCCCAATTATGCATGCTACTAGTGCTTTTAAATAAATTTATTTTATTTATTTTTAACATGCATCCTTGACTTCTCCTTAGCTCTTCCGCTTGCATTGACTTTCCTTCTATTTATGGCGCCTAAATTGGGTGAATAAACCATTAATAAATATTATTAAATGCATTATTATTCACCCAAGGTGGGTCGCATTTTTAGCAAGGGTAATTTCCAAAAATAGGAAGTCAACTTTGATGGGAATTTCTACCTGCTTTGCGCAGCTTCAAAAATACCCTCTTTCACTTAAGTTGTTTGACTTTTATAATAGGAATTTTTATCTGCAAGGCGGGTAAGAAATTCATTTGGTGCTTTAAGTGATTTTATTTTATAATGGGAATTTTTACCCCTGAGGTAGGTAAGAAATTCTCACATGCCTCTTGCCTCTAATATTCCCATTGCTGACTTAAGTGACTTTGACTTCATGGGAAAAAGTACCTGTAAGGTAGGTAAGAAATTCCCACCTGCCTGCCACCTCTAATATTCCCATTGCAACTTAAGTGACTTTGACTTCATGGGAAAAAGTACCTGCAAGGTAGGTAAGAAATTCCCACTTGCCTGCCACTACCAAATTTTTATTGCAGCTTAAGTGACTTTGACTTCATGGGAAAAAGTACCTGCTGAAGGCGGAGTAAGAAATTTTGCATGCACGCCACTACCAAAATTCCCATTGCAACTTAGATCTATTTATTTCAAAAAGTGTGACTTTCCTGGGAGAGGTTTTTTATGCATGACTTCATCTTTTTATTAGAAGTTTGCTTTCGAGAGGCGATTCCTTGCAGTGCGATGGCAGTAAATGATCTCTAGATGTTCCAGGAAATTAAACAGACTATATAGGACAAAGAATGAACCCAGGGGAATTAAATGGAAAGACCACGGGGAAAACCAAAGAAAAATGCAAAAGAAATTTAAAAAATGAAAAACGTTGCGAAGTCAGCAAAGCTCGAATTCATTCTGGTGAAAATCCTAGTGAAATGTGTGGATAATGGCATGCAAAACTTCAACTAGATTAAAGTGAGCACAATTTACTTCAAACGAGGCTTTATTTATTTAATAAATAATTAAATAAAAATTTCCCATAGACAAAACTTGGCGGAGGGATCAAATGAGTTTCAAAGATCGGGTATTTGTGAAATTGGCTCTTATGGTTCTTTGGGAATATCTTAACATGATACAAACATCTTTTGGCAATAAAAACACAAAAAGACCCGTTATTTTAAACGAACATTTTTTTTAAAACATGGGGTAGTCTCAGATTTCAAGGTAAAATCTAGAGACACCAGTCTCTACACACTAATCTTGTTTAGAGACAAAAATTTAAAGGTTGAAACTTACGTTGTTACATACAAAAATGAAAAAGCAAAACTGTTAAAAATAGCCAGAAAAATCAAAACTGTTGAAAATATTCGGGAAAAGAGAGAACCTCAAAAAGGCCGTCATAAGCTTGTCATTTCGCTCGACAAATTTAATAGCACGGAAAACGTCCAAACAAATGTCAAATTTAACGCGATCGGATGAACAAATGAAAAGGCATTTCCCATAAGGGGAACACCTTCGACGTAATTAAAGTGTGTATATGTATTTATTTTTGGTATGAGATCAATTAATTATTTTCGTGATTTATTCTATTCCATTTATTGAATATTGGTCGAGTTAAGAGCACGTATGTATGTATTTTGTTATATCATTTGATATAATTTGAATTATTTTAAACTATGTTTGATATGACTTTTGACCCCTTTAATTTTCTATCTCATGATAGCATCGTTTTTATTACTTCATTTTTCATTTTTCCTTCTTCCCTTATTTTTATCATGGTATTGGGAAGTAATTGTTTTTGTATTGTATAGATTTGGCCAACATTTTTGTACTCGGTACAAAAATTTTCATTGTCATTGGGCCCTCTATATCTTATAAGTTACTGATTCCTTAGGTTTTGTAGCCTTATTTGTCTCTTGCACTTCTTCTTGCATTATAATAGGACCCTATTTGAATTCTAGAACGTTATTATTTGTATTATGTGCATTTAGCCAATTATTTTTGTATTGATTATGAAAATGGTCATTTTTGTTTGATCCCTCTACATCGTATAATATGCAATTCCTTAGGTTTTATAACCTTACCTACCTCTTGTGCTTAATTTTGCATGCCAATAAGGACCTTATTTGAATTCAAGAACCATATTATTTGGATAATATGGATTTAACCCACTATTTTTGTACTCATTATGGAAATGGTCATTGTCATTTGGGCCCTCATTGTCTTATATGTTGTAATTCCTTAAGTTGTGCAATTCCTTAGGTTACGTAACATTTTTATAACCTTACCTTCCTCTCGTGCTTCACATTCCATGCCAATAGGGAGCTTATTTGAATTCAAATATTATATATAAATGAATGTATTTAATAGAAATCAACAATCATGTAATAATGAGGAATTACACATTCAACCTATTACGAGAGTTATATTGAAGTTCAAGAGAAAAATTATTGTTTCCAAGAGCATACCCCATTCAAATATAAATTCAAATACCTAGATGTCTACTAGTAGATACCCAAATTGGTATAAACCTCATTTTTTTATTGTTTCAATGTAGTGTTGTACATATTGATCATTAATTTGAATAATTGATTTATTGACTCAATTTATATTCGATGCTTACTCTCCATTTCTCTCGATCATCTCACACACTCTTTAGTATTCCTATTTTATACATTTTTTAATTTGTAATATGTGGGGTTTGATTCTCCATCTCAAAGAAGCATTTCATCAAGTGATTTGCACACATCCGTAATTCCACCTTTTCACATTTACTTGAATTATTGTATATCCGTTCAACAAAATGATTTGAGCATTTCCCCACAACGAATTTGCTTAGCCCGTGAGACCAAGTTTTTTTTTAAGAACCCCCATTAAAATTTTCCATTGCACAACCTTTTTTTTATCCACCCCCTTTTTCTTTCAGGTTGTAGGAGTAGAATATTCCTCTCTATTTTCTTGATCTCCTTACTTTTGAATGGAAACTACATGCATATACGCATATGTGTCTAACAGAGAAGACCCTAGAATGTAACATCTTATGGAACTCACGTATACAAAATAGATGAAGGATAATTCCTATGTACTCTCAACCGCCTCTTTATTCTTATGTGATCCACAAGACCAGGAAACAAATCCACATAACCAACATAGGCTTAAGTGGGGCATTGATGATAAATGTTTAGATTTTCCTCAAGGAAGTTGGCATGACCAAGATTTCTAACCATGCTCTAAGCCTACGCTTCTTAGAGAGTGCTTTGACATTGAGCACTAAAACCACAACATCCCACTCAAATCCCTCCATTATTCTTTGATGGCACCAAAACTCTATTCATCGGCTCCCATTTAGGTGCAGAAATTTGGAAGGTTGCGAAAAAGGTTTTCGTGTGTGTGTGTGTGTGTTTTGATTTGGCTCTAAACTCTGCCGATTGCATTTTATTGAAAGTTTCCAAAGCCTTTTCCAAACCCATTTTGTATATCTTGTTGTCAATGTTGTCCTCAAAACCACGTTTTCAAGACATTATGTGAAACAGTTCATGTTCATGTCTATGCTTCCACATTTTGCATACATGTCTACTAGGGCCATTGCAACTATAACATCTGACAATATTCCTCTATCCTTTATGCTTTCATTGATATCCATACCCTGTTCCAAATATCTCATTTTGACACAAGATTGGAGGATGCTAGCAAAGGTTATGGAATTTGGATTTACACTACGCCATCTGATGGCATGAAATTTTCTATTTGCTTTTCAACCAAATCTATTCTTGTAGAAATTACAACCGTGGTATTCAATCAATACCAATTTCACTAAGGAATTTTGTTAAGTAACCCACCTACCTTGATGTACTACTCTAGTGCATTTAGGGAGATAAAGAAAATTTAGGGAGGCCCATATGCATTGTCGGCAAGTCCATGTTCCTTCACATGGCAATATTACTCCACCTAGCACTGCTAACAACCCAAAAACGTGAGAAGGAGCTCCGGGTTAAAAAAACTAAGATCTTACTTTTTCAATTAATTTATTATATTAAAATATCCCTTTTTATTTTTATTTTATTTTATGCCTCCTAATTTATTATATTTTGTTTTATTTATTTTATACAACATTTATATTTTATTAATTATTTTAGTTATTACTTAGATCATATAACGTGCACCTATTCATATATTCATTATTTTTATCAGTTTAATATGTCAAACTTGGATCAGGGTAATAAAATTATCATTTATTATCTTGTGAAACAAAAGGGTGAGTTTAAAGCAAATGAAGACCACCCTCTAGATGAGATCAATAAACGATGAATTTGAGGTTGGGTATGTGCGAGACACGCTTGCGATGGAAATGAACTAAAGCAATGGCCTTTGAAGGGGATCTTATATTCAAGTAAAAGGGTGATATTACAAGGTTATAATCCCATATGATTGCGAGACAAATTCATTAGAGTACCCTATAATCGCACAAAAGTTTGGTGAGATAAGATTTTGTACCGGCAAGTCAGATGTGAAGGTGGAACCCACACTTCACCATTAGGACAATGAAGTGGGGCATTACAGTCCCCTCCCATTATATGAGCATCGTCCTCGATGCAACATAAGACTAAGATTAGAAGAGATGCTCATGAGCAAGGTGGAAATAATCAACAACTCATGTCACCAGTGAAAAGAATACTTGTTGTCAAAGCGTGACCATAAGGAAGAAGGCAAGTCTAGATGATTTCTTAATGTTCTGTGAAGATTGGTAGTTTTCATTTTGCATTATTACTTAGTTAATCATTTTCCTTAACAATATTTATTAATCTCAAGTTCTTAATATTTCAATTATTAGGATTTTAGTTTATCTATTTTTCGTGGGTGCCAAACAGAAACTGACATCACAATACCATGCCAAGTCTAAACACAACACTAATGGTTCAAAAGACATCATGATATATACCTTTGAGACTATATCACATCACAAGAACTCAACTGAACCATGGAAAGAACATACACATGACCCACTCAATATATTACTTGTCACACACATGCCCCTCACACAAAATTACTTGCAACATAAGCAGACTATAACAACATGGAATTCCAAACAGTACACATACGAAGGTTTCACAAAACTCAAGACCATAACTGTAGTTACATAGTGTCAAAAGTGAAATAAAATGTACCCTCAATGAGGAGCATCAATCCTTAACATTACAAAACACAACCGAACACACATGAGTACACATAAATCATAATACAATAACATACACCTCCTAAAACATCACAAAACTCCATATACCTCCAAAAGCATCACAAAACAACTCCTTATACCTCCCAAAACATCACAAACAAGTACATATACATCCCAAAGCATCACATAAAATCTCGATATACCTCTTAAAGCGTCACAAAAAAATTCCATATACCTCCCAAAGCATCACAAAATAGCTACATATACCTCCCAAAATCACAAAACAACTACATGTACCTCCCAAAACATCACAAAACATCTTCATATACCTCCCAAAGCATCACAAAACATCTCCATATACCTCTCAAAGAATAACAAACAACTCTATAAACCTCCTAAGAAATAAAATAAAAATAAATTTTCCTTTTAGCTCCACTAAAGAGGTCGGTCACCCTATGGCCCTAGGCACATAGAGTTTGAATACCTCTAACCCAAGTGACATAATAACTCATGGTTCAACAACCCGCTAGTTATATGTAACTCCTTGGGGTGTACCCCCATATAACAAAGCGGGCTCATAGGTACAACCTATCTTTAGTGAACTCATGTCCCTAGCACAACACATACAACATTAGAACCAACATTCCAAAACAATAAGAAAAATTTCCAAGTGGCATCAAATTCAATCGCTTTAGGCCAGGAAACTAGTTTAAAACTCAAGGAAGAATTTTAACTTAAATTCAAATTTCAATAAAAGCAAAATAAATGGCTAATTAGCCGTAGTTAGTGCAAAATTTCACATGTTAGTGCAACAACCAAAGAAAATGCCCAAAATTACAACAACTCAACCAAAAGTTAAATAGAAAAATTTTTTGGTTCTAGAAGGGAGAGAAAAGAAAAGTCAATTTATGAATAAAATACATATAGATAAATATCACATCACAATCACTATGTGGCCTTATACCACAAAAGGGGTACTCATCAAGTTGCTGACACTCAAACATTTAGCCTTGATTTATAAAATAATATATCAAATAATACAACTATCATAATCTCTTCTGAATCATCCCTCCATACTCCCACAAGGCTCAACATAGTCAAAATCACATAGGATTATTCGATGGACAACCCACATAGGAAAGAGCAGGGGACATTAGTTTGCATAAGTTGAGCCTAAGGTGGTGCGCATCCACAATATATTGAGCAAGATCAAAGTATACTAAACAAATAGAAGTGGGTTTTCAGTCTATATGAGACTCCACTTCCTAACTCGTACTCAACTCAAGATTATGAAAACTTGGTCCACGCCTCCTCTCTCCACACATACACTCTTAACGAATACTTCCCTTAGGGTTAGTTAGTGTAAGGTTCACAACATAACACATAACTACATCACTAACACAATGGTGATTCATGCACATTAACCATAATGTCTTACACATGGTATATATACATGGTATAACACAATCATTACTTTCACGGGTTATAATACATCATGTTTCCACATAATGCACCCAAAGTGCAAGTACTGCACAATAGGGGTCATACAATCACCATATGCCCCTAATTCACGACATGAACCATCACATATTACACAAATTATACATATGATGAACATAGTGACTAACATTACAACATATAGTCAATCGTAATACAATGTGGTAACACACACGATTCATCATCACACGGTGGTGACATCACGATACAATGCAATTCACTATACACCAATTTTCTCATGCAACACATAATCACACCTATATATCACAAAATAACAAGATGTATGCAGAGAAAAATCACATTGAATGAAAGATAAACAATAAACAATGCAAACCTCCATGTAATCCTTCAGTGTAAACCTCAGTAAAGGTTATAGAAAATTTGTTTATGAACCTTGTAAATGGATGTGGGTGCTCTTGAATGTTCTCCAAATGTGAGTGCAAATGCTACAAACACATATACTTTGGCTTGGAAATTTAGCAGAGTTATTGTACTATACAAGAGGATTTGTAAGAGAGTAAGCCTACAATTTATAGAGGTAGAAGTAGTTGAGAATTAGTTAAATAAGGTTGAATTCTCATGCTAAAAATAACATTGGAGGAAGATTCTGACAATGTCGGGAATTTAGGGGCAATAAATGAATTAAATGCAAAAGATGCATCTGGAAAGGGGCTTGTATGTGTAATTCAATTGCCCCCACCTTTCTAGGATTTTAGAAGTGTAGTTAACTAGGATGAGGATGTGGAGTCAAGTGGTTGTTGACTAAAATAGGTGGAATTAAATAACTAAATTTAATTAGTATTTAATTGTGAGGAGATAATTAACCATTTAAATAAATAAAATGTTTAATTATATTAGCTAAAAGGTGATATGAATTAATTTAATAAATTTCGATAGAATGGTAGAATTAAATTAATTTAATTGTGAGGAGATAATTAACCATTTAGATAACTAAATGGTTAATTATATTAGCTATGAGGGTGACGGAATTAATTCAATTAATTCCAAAGGCATGTTATAATTAAATTATTTAATTCTAATGGGTAGGAATATAACTTAGGTAATAGAATTAATTTTAATTAATTCTAAAGGGGAATATTTGAATGATGAAATTTATTTAATTAATTCCAAAGGGGTGTATTGTGGCGAGATAAAATTAATTTAATTAATTCTAATTAGATAGAAGTGGGATAGAAATATGTATGTATTTTTAGGTTGTCTACACAAGACACTCCAACTCTTCGCAATCCATAATAACATTCTTTTCGCACACAAAAAGGTGACGCATCACACGTGAACTCCTCATTGAATCCACAAAAAGGAGAGAGAATACTCTCATCACAAGCACATCAACAGGATAAAAATACGCACTAAGTGACATGCACAACATGTGCGTTCATAATATCACAATTACAACGTTGGTCACATAACAACATATATCACATTACTCTTCCCATATCCACCACCACCATGCAAAATCATCACAACTCCAATCCATTCCAAAGGTTCGAGAGCATGAACCTTTGCTCGATACCAAATGTAACGCCCACATTTTACACACACAAAAACAACACTAAAAATACCGAAATAAATTTTTTTGACTTAAATTGTAGTACACATGACACTACAAGAGATTACTTACGACTACGCACAACACATGATATGTTTGCATAACATTAACCCACATAGATAACATGAAAACACGTGATGCACATCAAGGCCACTTTTTTGTCAAATGACAAGGCACAACATAATGATTCAACTACAATATAAACTTATAGATAGGATCTTCCCACGACATGATATTTTAGGATTACACATTTATTACAATCATGTTTCAATCTTTAACTTAAGTTTTAGAAAGACTCATAATGTGTGAATCATACATTTATTTTCCTTTTTACTAGATTTCATTTATATTGTTTAACATTTAACTTACGGTGTATCTCATTAAATAAGGATCATCTACATTATTTCAATTACTTGTTTAATTTGTTCGTTTGTTAACAGGATATTTATTTACACATAGGGATATTTACATACACAAAAGGCTACTAGGTATTATCCCTAGGATTCACTCCTAAGGGCATGCATCTTGATCTTATATCATACCTTCATTACACAACATGGAACAAGTGTAAGTCCAAAGGATGTGAATTTCAATTTTTTTGTTTAAAGATTTAGGGTCACATTTCTTTCACTCATTTATAAATTGATAGTTGATTTAGTACCACAAAGGATTATATATGAAATAGGTTCTTTATCCACAACAAGAGGGTTTAATCACATTACAAGGAAGATCATGTTTCACTTTCTTGTGGAATAACATCCCACAATCACACCTCCTAAGGTCACGTGTCAATTATAATTTTACTATAGTTATGCTCCAACAATTATTTAAGATTTGAAGGAGCTTAACATGACAACATGCTTCCTTATTTTAGTTTCTAGATTAAGTTTCCTAGTATCATTTCGTCCAACTTAAGAGGGTTTTCCTAACAAGGTTCATATGATTTTTGTAATGAATTGTGTAGCCTATTTTTAATAGGGACATTTGTATCCTCATGAGACTACTAGTCCCTATCTTAGGGAATTTGTCTCTAAGAACATGATCACCTAGTTTCACATCAGACATCCATTACCTAATAGGACTAGTGGGAGAGCAAGATGGAGTAGTTCATCATTTTAAGGGTTAAGGTTCACATTAGAGTTTACACAATGTGGGTCTTGTTTCTCACTACAAGATGGTTTAAACACGGTAATAAAATGACCTAAATTTCACCTTTCTCCAAGCACATCATCTTATGGTTACGTTTTCACAAATTAATCATACACTAAAATGTTGTTAAGTTTCACAATTAACTCTTGGTATTGCATCATAGAACCCAAATGACAATTGAGATTGGGTATCAAATTCATTTATGATCCCAACTCTTAAAGGTGACTTTCAAGGGTAGTTGACAATCTTGCCACCTAATACTCTTCACTCTACTCTTGTGCCTCGACTAAAAAGGTTTTCCATTATGTTGGATTTTGGCTACTCATAGAGTACCACCTTAAGAAATCACAGTCTCTTTACTAAACACACAACTATCCATCCTAGGAGGGGACCACATACCCAAGACAAAGTTTAATCATGTCGTTTCTAATCTGTTGGGTTCACAACAATGTCGCTAAGCATATAGTCTATGCCAATAAACTCAAACTTGGGATCTTATTTACCTAAACTAGAAGGTGTCATTGAGTGTAAAGATTTAAGTTCATCCTAAGGTTTTAGTTTTCTATGCTAAAAAGAATCACACATGAAGAATAGTTATGCACAAATTTTATACTAGGGTTGACTATTTTGTTTAGATTTCTTTATTACATTTTCAAGGTAAGGAACACAACACACCAATTATTTAATCATCAATTACACATTGTTTATTTAACATATATGTACAACACCTTTTTTGGTTTCCATACATATATCTGAATCAAAATGACACCTATGGTTAAATGCACATTTCCCAAAGCACCCTTAAAACTAGCATCTCATACATATTACAAATTTTCAACAATAAACTTTGTTGTAACGTGTAGCAAGACACACACACACACACACAGACATGTACACATTTATATTAACATATATAAACTACAATAATACACAATGAATTACAACCACATCGTTTCGCCATCTAACTTGTATCTTGTAAAACCATGTGAGCATGAAATCAAAGATAAATCGTTCACATTGCATCCACCTAAATCTAGCATAATTAAAGTTTTTATTTTCCCATTTACATACTAATAATAATTTGCAATCGAAAGGAGAGGGTTAGAGACATATATATATATATATATATTCCATTTCATTTCTTAACCAAGAGAGAGAGAAAGATAGGGAAGAGAGAGAAACACTATTTTTCCAAAAGTCACATTTCACACCACAAGCCACACAAGAGAGTTTCATATAGTTACTTATATGTTTAAAAAAAAATCATGACGGTGTATTGTCTTGGCTAGGGTCCTACGAGCTTATTTCCCATTATTCTACTAGTTGTGAAAATGTCTAATTTTAGCTCAGAGGCTAAAGAACCACGTTAAAAAATTGACTTCGATGGGCACTTGCTGTGAGTTAAATTGCTACGTGTACTCCTATATACCAAGAATTCACAAGAACTGGCAAAATTCAAAACTGGAAAATGGTTTACAATTGGCAACTAGTTTTTGGGGCCATCGGTTGTAATTGGACTAGTTGCAACAACAACCAATTTTAGCTTAAGGGCTAAGAAACCTCATCCAAAACTGAATTTCGATGGTTGGAATCTCCACGAGAAGATTCCTACATGCCCTCCTATATATGGAGAATACGTCGGAGTTGACGGAACTAGGAACTAGAAAACGGGTTGCAAACGGCGATGAGTTTTCCGGAGCCACCGGTCATAATTGGTCTAGTTTAACCTAGTCAAACTACAACTGGAGGCCTACAAAACCCCGTTGCAAAACTATCTAGAAATGTGTTTTCCTAAATTGAATATTGTAATCAATTATCTAGTAGAAATACTATAGGTTTGCGAAGGTGGAAAAGCGCTCCTTCACTCGGGGTGGTCCAAATGGTGAGACGAAATGAAGGCCAACTTTTTGAGTTTTAACAACTTCCTAGAACTGCAAGAATGGGGTAACAGGGCACCTAGAGGGGTGGAGAAGAGAGCAAAAACAATCACTCGGGGTCAATCTAAAGCTTGATATAACTCCCCACATAACGAGGGACATAGACGAAACTTGCCATCCCTTTTGGGGCCCAAAAGGTTGTTTTGTGAGTCTTCAAAAATTACAATTTACCTAATTTTATGAAAGGACAATAACTAGGTTTAACTATGAACTCCAAATCAGCTAGCCCACTCGAGGCTGGAGCTATCCGTTTGATTATTGAGTTTTCAAACATTTGAGAAGGTGGGTTTAAGTCTAAGGTTTACACCAAGGTTTATTTGCAATGCGTAAGTCACAAGGTGATGTTTTATTGTTTTGTGATACAAGTCTGTTTAAAATAACCAAATGTTTAAGCATCTAATGGTTTAAAATTTCTATTATATTGCAAATGAAAAACCAAATTATACGAAAATTATAAAAGATGAAGGTAAGGAGACCATGCTTGGAGGAAACAAAGCTAGTCAAAACTGTGGGGTTTGATTTTCCATCTCAAAGAGGCATTTCATCAAGTGGTTTACACGCATCCATAATTCCACCTTTTCACATTTACTTGAAATATTTTATACCCATGTTCAACAAAATGATTTGAGCATTTCCCCACAACGATTTCAGCCTGTGAGACCAAGTTTTAATGAAGAACCCCCACTAAAACTTACCATTCCATGGCTTTTTTAATCCACCCATTCAATATGCCACTTTACGGCAAATTGTAAGTTGAAATCCTCTTCAAAATAAGCAATTAGCTATTATGAGCTAATTAAGCCTATTTTCCCCTTTATTTGGTCAATATACTCTACTATTGACTCAAACCTTTCTTCCAACCACTCAAAATCACCCCATTCACCTCCACAATGTCTCAACAAGCTTCAAAAACTTATCTTAACCTTCTAGTTGACCCTAAGCAGATGATTAGGGTTCCCACATCTTAATCACTTGTTAATTCACTAATTGTGATTAGCAAAGCTTAATCATGATTAGCAATTCTAATCTAATTTGGGGATTTTAGTCCCACATGCACCAAAATATTAGTTTTCCTCAAAGTGAAAACTATAAAAACAACTCACCTCATTCCTTTATACTTTACACCATGCTTTGATTTGCATCTCATATAATAAATATGCACTAAATATGATTTATAGCCAAGTTTAATCCTTTCCTAAAACCTTCAACAAGGTTAGTAGATGAATATCTAAAGTGACTTAACAAGTCATTTGCGAGAGGTCATTTCACCATTATTTGGAGTAGCAACCATAACCATTTGATTGCTTTCTTAGGTCTATTCAGGCCCATGTTAGGTAATTGAACATATTAGTAGGCATGTTTAGTTATATTTTTAATTATATTCATGTTAGTTAAGCATTATTTTAAGCTTCTATCTTAATGTTGCATTCTAGACTTAGAACCTTGACTAGAGATGGCGGTAGTGTTAGCCTACCTTAATTAGTCATGCAATTTACTTTGTAAAGTTTAGGGTGCTTTCATTTCGCACGCCCAGTGGGACCATACCCCATTGCATTCAATTTTTAAGCTTTTTAACTTAGTTTTAAAGTTTTTCATTTCAAGTTTTTAGATTAGTTTCAAGTTTTTAGTTTAAATTTCAAGTTTTCTAGTTTAATTTCAAGCTTTCTAGAGTAATTTCAAGATTTTTAGATTAGTTTCTCAATATTTATTAATTACTTTCAAAGTTTTAGAGTAATTTTCAAAGTTTTGTAGATCAATTTTTCAAGCTAGGTAGTTGTTTCAACTAGATTAGTGGTAGAAGTTGTGTTTTCATGTTCTTTGCAGGATATAAGGAGGCGAAGCCCTGTCAAAATTCCCTCAAAATACCAAATATTGGACCTTTTTTCAAGAAATCTTCTCAAAAACTCATATTTTTGACCACTTACAAAAAAATGTGCATGTGCATGCGAGAAGAGTGCATGTGCATACATAAGAGCGCTTGTGCGTCAGAGGAGCGTCTCTACATCCAAAGGAGCACCTATGCATCCAGAAGAGCACCATTGCAACACTAGATTTTTGACTCTAAGTGCAAAGTGTGAATGTACATCTAGAAGAATGCCCATGCCTCACTAGAAGCGCCCATGCATAAGCGATCGTGTAAAAATGAGAGAGGAGTGCCCATGCATTACTTAGGAGTGCTGTGTATCCAGAGAAGAGTGCCCATGTACCAAGGTAAAATTTCTCAAACTTCAAAATTTCAAATTTTGTGTTTTTGGGATGGTTGTCATTTTTAAGGGTTTTTAGTTATTGTTTTAGTCCATTTATTGATTTTAGAGAAATATTCCTAACAAAATTGTCCTAAGGTTTGATAAGGGGTCTTTGAGTAAATTGGGTTAGGGTTTGATGAATGATTATGTTTTCATGCTTTCATTGAATTTGGAATAGATTTTTGTATGCTCTTGTCTTTCACCTAGTGTGATCTTGAGAACCAAAACACCCCTAAACCACTTTTTACTTCTTAGGAGCAAGTAGGAACAATCATCATTCATTTTGTGCTTAAGGGAACAAACTTGTATTTTTTTTTACATATATGTAGACACCTAAAATATGCTTACACTTAGCATTTCATCCAATTCAACCAATTAACGACACTTCGTTAATTCCCATTCTTCGCTCCATTCTCGGATGCCCATTCACAACACCTTCTTGGTCATATTCCTCCTATAATCAGATTATTTGGCTAATATCTCTCTTATTAGCTAAACATTCCTCCTTTCAACCATTCAAAACCTCCCTAGTTCTCTCTAGACCACTTCTATTGGCTTCAGAGGCTATTTATCAGCAACAATTGGTTATCCAGACCCCTCCTAACTCTCAATGAGTCTCTAATCACTTGCTAATCAAGTTTAACTAGCATAAACCAAGCTTAACTAAGCCTAAAGCATGTTTATCCTAATCTAATCTAAAGGAGCTTTAGTCCCATGTGTACCCAAATTCCAAACTCTTCCAAACCGGAAACCATTAATACAAGCCTAAGGTTTTCCTTTCAAATGGTCCTTCTCTCTTAAGCACTTTAAAAAGGCATTAGAAATCATTTGTGATAGCTTTAAGCTATAAAACATTTGGATCTTGGCTATGCTCCATTGTTGAGAGCTCCTCCATTCATTCTAAATATAGGGAATATCTAAAGCTTGGCCATGTAACCAACTTAGAGAGATCTCTTCACTATGTTTGGGAGTAAACAACACACAATTTGATTGCTTAGAATCTAACTAGGTTCACTTTCATTAAGCTTTAATGGAGTAGAGAGTAGTATACATGTTAGTTTTTGACATTTTTGTCAAAGTTATAATACTTTCTGTTAGTTTCTCTTGTTTAGCTCGTATCTCATGGTGCATAGTTGAGTTAGCAAAGCTTTGAGGTTCTTTAGCCTCATTCCATAGCTTTTTCAACTTTCCATTGCATACATTTGGCATGCCCATGGGACACTTATGTCCATCCTCCATTAATGGAGGTCTTTTAAGTTTTTCAAAGTTCACTTGCAAGTTTTTAGAAGAAACAACTTGTTATTTGCTTATTTCCATTTCTAAAACTAGTTAAATCACCCTTGTTTGCATATATTTTGTGGGTTTGAACTAGAAATAAGCTTCTTTGACTAAAAAATAACATGTTTCCTTTTGAAAATTTCAAATTATGTGATTTTTACAAGTTTTACAGGGGGTACACGTAGGTGTCTTAAAGGGGCGCGTCTCTGTCAAATAGGGCACGCCTCTGTCAAAATAGGCACGTACGCATCTTTCGGTGCAAAACACTGTGCGCATCCGTAGGTGTCATTCAGGCACATACCCATTGAAACAAGTGCGTACACATCTTTCTTGTGTAAAAACACTAGCGCACACACGTCTCTGTCATTTAACCGAGTGCATCTCTATTAAAATAGGCGCACACATGTCAATAAAGGGGCACGTCTGCGTCGAAGCTGTATTCACCACAAAACTTACGGAGGCCATAAATTTTTCTCTCGAGATTCAAACGACTCCATTTTTGTTGAGTTGGAAAGGTATTGAAGATAACTATGCAATGAAATCATAAAATTAGGATTTTGACTTACAAAAAAATTATGGTTTACATTATTAGGTAAATAGTCATTTTCTAATTTATCTTAAAGTATAAAAAATTGTTTTCTTGGCCATTCTAACACTTCGAAATGTTTTGTGACACTAATCAGTTGATTGCAGGGTTTTTTTTATTATTTCATCTTGCATAGCTTAAGTGTTTTTCATTCCTTAGCTTGAATAAAACTTGTGAAGTGTGTATGCTCTCTCCTCACACCTTTTGGCGATCTTGGAGATCAAAAACACTTGTACAAACTTTGTGTCATACTTTAAACAACACTTGTTCTATGATGCTAAAAAGTAAAATAGATTTCCATATGATTTGTCTTAGTGGAATTTTCACATTGCGTATGCTCTTCCTTCACACCTTTTTGGTGATCTTAGGAATCAAAAGAAAAGTGTAAATTCTCTTTCTTAAAGTTTGCAAATGGAAAACTACTAAACTCGTTATCTCTAAGGACCTAACGATTGCTAAAGAAAGGCGTCGAAATAAGACACAAAACTTCTAATACACATGTTTTATGCAGGTTGCCAAATGGTGTGCTACTTGAAACCACATATAAAGTTAAAAAGATAAAAAAATACACCATTTCACTTCACATTGTATTACATGTTTGAAAAAGGGTACGTCCTATCCACTTAAGCTGGAACATAAACCCTTTGGCATAACGCCTTAAGATACAACAATAGGGGTGGTTCTAGGAACCCTCAAGTAATCCACCGTTGAGTAACCTCGTGGATAAAACAGGAAGTGCTCCGCTTACCCACTTGACTAGTTTTACACTATGAGTTAGAGTCACAAGTTATCCGTATGTTGCTTAGTGAAGGTACAACTGAACGCACTAGTTTTCATTGTATCAGAAGGGGGTAAAGTAAAGTCGAGATACTCCCAAGATAGTCAGGGTGACTATTTGGGTAAATCGAGCTCACTTAAGATGGCTTGTGACACCTAGTTGAGAGATCTTGTTAGGGAAGCCATTCCGTCAAGGAGCCCACTTTACTAGTCCATTATCGTGTCTTGGCCATCACGAAGTGATAACTTGTTTGGATTCAAAGCCTTGTTTTTTGAACATGGTAATGAATCCATTTAAGTTAGATCTAAGTGTATCTCATCACAAAGTTTACAACGTGTTACTTATCTTGGTTTCTTTCTCACCTTTGGACGAGGTGAAACTATTCCCAAGTAACGCTTAGTTTATTTCCATATTTTGATCTACACCTTTGCATTCTTGTTGCCCATTTGGGACAAGAGAAGGCATCTTTCGGGAGTGTTGTCATAGATAGTGTTCACCAATTTTTTTTCATTTACGCTCATCCATGTTTTGCATGTTGAGTTGTTAAACATCTAAAGTGCATGGATGCATCCTCATATCTTTGATGGCCACTTGATCTTGATTTCAAGATCATCATCATAGTTAGGATTGATTCATCATTTGATCTCCCTTTGACGTGTTACCTTGTTCGCATTGTCTCAACACAATTAAGATACTTATGTCGTGTTTCTCGTAAACATGATCTAAGTGTCTGCATTGTGGCGTTACACTGCCAAAATTTTAGAAAATATTTAGTATACTTTGACTTAGTTTTACTTCAAACATTGACCAAAATATTGAAGAGTTTCACTTACTTTTTTGGCATCGTTTCGATACCACTTTGACACTAATATCCGCTTCTCTGCAAAGCTTGACAGACATGTCCAATTGGCATGGTTACGTGGCTTACATTTGTAAACCTCTCCCTTTAAGCATTTAGGCCTTGTCAGTTGTTGAACTGGTCATAATATCCTTTGATTGGGAGTCACCTCTACCCTTTGTTAATATTTACGCCTTGTTCATTTCGAGCTTGATGTAAATATTGACATTGTGTTAATCATCTTTGCATCGAACTATCATTTTGCACACAGATTTTTAGGGTGTATTTCCTTATTGATTGGCTTGTGTTTCACACTTGCATGATTGTTCCTTGTGATCATTCATCAAGAAAACTTGTTTTCTAAGACAAATCATTTTTGATCTCATCGATATTGTGTCATCACAATGTCTATTTTCCTTAGAACTTCTTTGGAAAATCACACACGCATCTCCATACTTACAAAATGTCTAGTTGGATTTCATTATGCTTCTTTGAATCGACACATCACTTCTTTCCCTTTGAAGGAATTCCATCACACTATCTCATACTTACTATAATACGAAACCTAGGTTTAGGAATTCAAATCAAAAGATTCCCATTACGACTAAGCCTCATTTGGTTCTTCACGCTAGAGGGCCCATTCGGGTACCCTGTTCCCCACCTTCAGCTCATAGTCGGTGGTATGGTTTGGATGCTTCTGATCCAAATTATTATTCAAGTTCCCCCACTCTTCTTCTAATTCAGATCCAAACTACCATTCAGATTCCCACTCTTCTTCTAAAGATTTGGATCCCAACTATTGTTCGGATACCCCTAGATCAAATCTTGAATCACGGTCCTCCCTTTCTTCAAAGGACCTTCATTCCCAATCACCTCAATGATGTCTTCCTCCTTTGAAGACTCGTGCGACTCCAAGTTCCATCGATCGAACATATAATTTGGTTCTTGAGTCATGGTCCTCCCTTTCTTTGCAGGACCTCCTTCATCAATTGCTTCGACGACCCCATCCTCTTTCAAAGAGTTCCAAACTCATATTACCTCTAGTCAATCATCCAATTCGAATCCTATGTCGTAGCTTAACGGATGGCTATGTGATCGTACTTTCCAACCTACATTATGTCATCTTCTAGAAAAATGACCTAGGTCGAAATCCAAATCATCTATTCATGAAACGCCTTCCTCCAATCCTACTTCTTCTCTTAAGTCATCTTCTTTTGTCAATCAATCTTCCCCCATTATCGAACATGTTTCTTCTATTCAACCTTCTATGGCCAAAGAAAAGCAACCTCTGTTGATTGATTTCTCTGAGAATGAAGGAATAATTAGACTACATGATGATATCCCTTTAGAGGATTGCAAACAAGGATTCTTTCTAGAACTCGATACGCTTGTGTATTAGGGAAAATAAGTTGATTCCTTTTATCAAAACATAGGGGAAGATCCTAAAGTCATGGAACTTGATTCTTCTTCTGGAATTCCGTCTTCACCTTCCTTTGAGCATGATGAGATGTCAGGGTGTAGCATTGATCCGTGGCATATCTTCTCATTTCCAAATCATTCCTTATCTATCACCATTCCTCAATCAAAATCTCTCCTTGGGTCACCGCATTGAGTAGCCCATCGGCTTCTTCTATCCTAGGGCCACATCCTAGTAGCCCTCCATTTTCTACTTGTGGGTCACCTCTTGGTAGCCCATTACCTTCTATTCTTGGGTCACGTCCTAGTAGCCCTTCTTCCTCTTCTATCTATGGGACCCCTCCGGTAGTCCCTCCTCATCTATAGTTTGGCCACATCCTGGTAGCCCTTCATCATCTTCTATTAGTGGCTCACCTTTTGGTAGCCCATCCTCTTCAATTCTTGGACCGTATCCTTTTCATCCATCACATCATCCTCCTACCAATGACCTGGAGCAATCCCACCATCATTTCTCTCATTCCTATCATCAATCATAAACGTTCACTCTCTTCTCCCACTTCTCGGGGTCAAAAAAGTCACACGTCAGCTTATAAGAAACCCAAATAGGTTCATTATCAAGCTAAGATCAAAACTTCCAAGATCTTGAAAGCCCCCAACAACTTGAACAATCTTAACATTGTAAATCAATCTTGATTTAAGAATGTAAATCAACATAACCATCAATTATGGCCAAAAGTGCACAAACCTATGGATAAAAACTCAAGATCCTACATACAAAATCCATGTTTCAAGATAAATCACAGTCATTTTTTGAGTATGAGCTCACGACAATCATTGAGATTAGGGAAAACATGACTCTTGATAAACAAACACGCTTAATCTCCCTTATCAAGGAATTCACAAACATCGTTGTTGGATCTTACCACGCAGAGTGAATTTGTTTGTCTGCCTTTCCAAAAACTATGAAAAATCTAAAAATCTAAAACAATTCAAAAATACAAAAACATGAGAAAACATAAGAAAAAAAATCAAAGGTACAAAGATCAAACATTGCAATCAGGTATTGCGTACACATGGATGTTTCTTTCATCCCTTCCTTGTTATTCTTCTAACATTCTTCCGCCATTTTCATCCCTTCGTGATATTGTGGTTATCCCATTCACACGCATTTTACGACATTTATCTCTATGGTATCTGTTTGGCCCCGGTCTTTTATCACCTTGGTAAATTAAAGAATGACTAACCTCTTAGAGATCCTATCACATTCAACTTATAATAAACTTGTTACGAAGAAATTTTAGACATATTTGTTGACATTAGCCAATGTCATCATCGCAATCACTTCCATATCCTTTCATCAAGCCATCAGTGGTTCTTAACCCCTTTTCAAACAAGAGATCGAAATAAGTTTTCGTAAAGAAAAAGAAACAAATTTAATCAATCAAAAGCTAAAAGCTGCAAAAGAAAAAGCAAACTAATATATAACTCTCTCTTGAGGTATCTCCAATAATCTCTACTGGGGCTATGGACACATGACTAGAAGTAGAGCAATGTTGCGATTAGAATCAAATACATCTCCATTGGGGCTATGGATGCCTGGTTGGTAGCGGAGCAATGTACAGCCATACTTCCACCCTTCATTCACAAATCGCCTATCACCTATCAAAATAAATCATTCCTATACATTGGCTAGGGTGTATTCACTTTTTTCTATTAAATTTTCCCTTCAAGAGGTAATAAATTCCATGTGCACACACTGGATCTCTATGAGTAGGCAAGATTAGTATGTTACCAAGTGTCCTTTTTTAGACCTTCCTCAAACTCTTGCTTTAGTCCTTATCTTGTCTCATGATTTGTGCCTTTGGCTAATCACTTATTCATTGGGAGGATTCTAAGCTACATTCATATCATTCACATCATTCTTCTACTTCGTTCAAAACATCCATATGTATAAGATTACTTTTTTTGCAATTTTTTCGGACACCTTTGTCCCCTTTCACAAAAACAATCTTCTCCTTCCTTTCTATCATGTGCTTTTAGGCCAACTTACGCTGGGGGCATCCTTGCTTCTTCCCAATACTTCATTGGTTTATGTTCATCATCATGTTGAACTTATTCATATTGGCCTTGGGTCCACTTCTACCCATGAAGAGTTTGCCTTTGAATACTCCCACATAATCACTAGGGCATTTTACATCTTCACCTTTCTTGTACGCATGTGGCCTTATGCCCTTGTACATCCCTTTATCACTAGGGGCATCCACACTTCCTTGTCTTCATGTACATAGTTTCACAAAACTTTCAAAATCAACAAAAACATTCAAATCTGTTAGAAAAATCACAAAAACATTAAAATATGTTATAAAAATCACAAAAACATTCAAATATATTATAAAAATCACAAAAACATTCAAATATGTTAGAAAAATTAAAACATTCAAATATGTTTAAGAAAACTTCTAAAAATTCAAAATCATCCTACAAAACGTCACTCTTTAGTTCTCACCTGTTCATGTGCATGACTCACGGATCATCTCGATCTACCTCCATCAAACAAAGCTAGGTTGTTTACTTTGTATCAGACTTTGGGGCACAACAAGTTGTTTGGTACTATTTGAAGTGCACAGTGCTTTTTCATCGGACAAAGTGTCCTTCATTATTCCCCTCACATGTATCCTCACTTGGGGAACCATCGTCAACCCTTGTCATTAATTCAAATAGGTTGGAATTGAAGCTCGATAAAAAAATATTACATTATGTTTCTCTGTTAGGTAAGTTTGTTTACTTTCTCGTATTGCATTGCATTATGTATGTTGCATGGAGTTAGGCATCTTTTACTTCCTCGTATTGCATTGCATTTTGTATGTTGCATGGAGTTGGTGTTTTTAGAAATGGACATTTTTTCGTAAATGGCTTTCAATGTCATACTACACTTTTGTTCATTCTTTTTAATAAAGACCGATGATGAAGATCACTAGCAATATGATGAAAAATAAATTTTTTTAAAAGACACTGGATGGATGTTAGCTCAATCCCCCTTCCTCATACTCCTTTTCTTTTGTATCCCTTTTCTTCTTCTTCACACTATTCTTTCTTCTGTTATCTTTCTATCATATTTTTCAATCATTAATCGATCACTTTCATCACCCCATCGACAATCGAGGGGGCATCCTTGATTCTACTCATTTTTCTTCTATCCCTTCAAAATTTTCTACTTGTTTATGCTTGTCTACTTTCTTTGAAGTGACGTCGCTTATGCCACCTCAAAGAGGGGCAAATGTAGACATCTAAAATATGCTTACACTTAGCATTTCATCCAATTCAACCAATTAACGACACTTCGTTAATTCCCCATTCTTCGCTCCATTCTCGGATGCCCATTCACAACACCTTGTTGGTCATATTCCTCCTATAATTAGCTTATTTGGCTAATATATTTGTTATTAGCTAAACATTCCTCCTTTCAACCATTCAGAACCTCCCTAGTTCTCTCTAGACCACTTCTATTGGCTTCATAGGCTATTTATTAGCAACAATTGGTTATTACTCCTAACTCTCAATGAGTCTCTAATCACTTGCTAATCAAGTTTAACTAGCATAAACCAAGCTTAACTAAGCCTAAAGCATGTTTATCCTAATCTAATCTAAAGGAGCTTTAGTCCCACATGTACCCAAATTCCAAACTCTTCCAAACCAAAAACTATAAATACAAGCCTAAGGTTTTCCTTTCAAATGGTCCTTCTCTCTCAAGCACTTTGGAAAGGCATTAGAAATCATTTGTGATAGCTTTAAGCTATAGAACATTTGGATCTTGGCCATACTCCATTGTTGAGAGCTCCTCCATCTTGCATCCATCCATTCCAAATATAGTTAGTAAGGGAATATCTAAAGCTTGGCCATGTAGCCAACTTGGAGAGATCTCTTCACTATGTTTGGGAGTAAACAACACACAATTTGATTGCTTAGAATCTAACTAGGTTCACTTTCATTAAGCTTTCATGGAGTAGAGAGTAGTATACATGTTAGTTTTTGATGTTTTTGTCAAAGTTATAATGCTTTCATGTTAGTTTCTCTTGTTTAGCTCTTATCTCATGGTGCATAGTTGAGTTAGCAAAGCTTTGAGGTTCTTTAGCCTCATTCCATAGCTTTTGCAACTTTCCATTACATACAATATACTTGATATCTTAGTTTAAGAGATTTTTCATTTGATAAAAAATTAAGGCTAAAATTTGTGTATGATCTTCCCTTGCACCTAGTGTGATTGGGAATCAAAAGAAATTCTAGTCTTTCATTAAGAAGCACTTGGATTAATTAGGAATAAAATTTGTTTTGCAAAATTTTATGGTAGTTAGTTGATTTACAAGTTTTTCATCTAGTTGGGTTACTTGTTGTTATGCTCTTCTCTTACACCTAATGTGATATTAAGAACCAAAAATAACACTTAATCCTCTTTCTATAATATTGTGAATATTTTTGAACTACTAACCATTTGTGTGAAGGACCTAAAATGATTTTCAAAGAAAGAATTTCTCTCTTCAAACCAAATTCTAACATTCACGTGTGATTTTAGGTTGCCAAAGGGAGTGCAAAAAAACCAAATTAAGTCTAAAAGATAAAAAACACACCACACCCATCACATTGTATTTGCAGGTTTCGTCTAAGAGCTACCACTCGTCCGCTTAACTAGGACATAACCCCTTTGGCATAAACCTTAAGATACAACAATGGGGGTGGTCATAGGAACCCTAAAGTATTTCACGTAAGAGGGAGCCTTGTGAACAAAATAGGAAAGTGATCCACACTACCGAATTGACTAGTACACCTTGGTGAGATTAGAGTCAAAGTTACTTCCATTGCATGACCCCAATGATAATACAATTGAATGCACTAGTTGCTCATTATATTAGAAGGGGGTAAAGTAAAGCCAAGATACTCCAAGATTAGTCATTCTGAATTTCTTGGTAAATCAAGCTCGTTGAATTAAACTTGTGACACATAGAGAGAGAACCACCTAGGAAGCTTGTCGGATTGGAGCCATTGTTTTTGTCTTAGTTATTATACTTGAGAACTCTCACAAAGTGACAAATTTTGTTAGATTCAAACTCTTGTTTTTCAAACAAGGGAAATAATCTCTTAAATTAAAACCACGTGATATTTCATCACAAAATCTACTTAGTGTCATTTTGTCCTAGTTTTTCACTTGTCCTAAGACAAGGCGAAACTCTACCAAAATAACACCAAGTTTATTTCAACACCACTTGATCTACACCCTTTTTTTTTGTTTCCCATTTTTGAAAAAAAGGAAACAACATATATGGATACCACTAGATATCACTTGTACACCACTTTTGTATTCTACTTGTGCGACTAGGTTGCAATGTTGGAGCACAAGTGTTGAAAGTGTGCATGGTATGTACTCACGATCTAATAGGCCCCTCTTGTCTCAAAGACCCATATTTGAGACTTATTATCATCGTAGTTAGGTGATTTCATCCTTGTCTTCTTTTGAGTTTTTACTACTGCCCACATTAAGCCATACAATTGAGATATTTATGTCTTGTTTCCATTTGTGAAATTAGGCCTAAATCTCTATATTGTAGAGTTGTGTCGCTCACATGCATAGTAATTTCTTGTTATAATTAGACATAGTTTTTACACCCTAGCTTTGTCTTGAGTTTTGTGAGTGTTGAGGTTACTTTGTTAGCATCACTATAATTCCATTTTGATACTAAAATCTTGTTTTCTCACAAAGTTTGATTACTTGTCCAATTAGCACTATTTTTTGCTCACATTTGTATCGTCCATTTTACAAGACTTAAATTTTATTAGTGTTTAAAAATAGTTTTGAGTATACCTTGTTAGAGGATCACGTTGACATTATCTTAGCATTTAGGTCTTGTTTGTTTCAAACTTGACCTAACTGGTGATATTGTGTTGTCACTATTTTGTTTCAAACCTATCTCAAAGAAACATAGGGAGTAAAATTTTGGTGTGGCTGAATTTGAGTATTAGACGTCATTATATTGTCTTAGACATCACATATGTCATACACTACCTTGTTAGGGTAGGTCATTCTTTGTTCTTGGTAACTCTAAAACCAAAATTTATGTTACCATTGCGTAGTTCACTTCAATACCTTTCCAATGAAAAAAATGGAGTCATTTCGAGGTCGGGAGAAAAATTTATAGCCTTCGGAAGATAGGTTAAGAATTTAAAAGTGCAAAAGAGAGCACTTGTGCATCCAAGAGAGAGAACCCTTGCAACACTAGATTTTTGGATCTGTGTGTAAAGTGTGCCTGTGTATCCATAAGAGAACCCACGCCTCCATTGGGAGTTCCCATGCATAACTAACTATGTTAAAAGTGACAAAGGAGTGCATATGCATTACTTTGAGTGCTGTACACACCGAGTGCAGCCCATGCTCTACAGAGTGTGCCCATCCACTAAGAAGTGTGCCCATGCATCAAGGTAAAATTTTCTCAAATTTCAAATTTTTGTGTTTTTAAGTTTTTGTCAGTTTTTAGTATTAGACGTCATTGTATTGTCTTAGACATCTCGTGTCATACATTACCTTGTTAGGGTAGGTCATTCTTTGTTCTTGGGTGTCCTTAGGTTCATATTGATCCTCCATATTCATGACCATTTATTGTTTGGTATTTCTTTGTAATGATTTGACGTCGTTATGCCACTTGGTTTGTCCTAGGACCCATGTTTGCAAATGTCTAGCTGGTTTTGTTGTGTTGCCCAAATTGACACAAGAATTCATTCCAATTGAAGGAGTTCAATCACACTATCTTGGTCTAGACATTTTATCCTACAAACACCAATAATGACCAACTATCACGAGGTTCCTTATACATACGACACTAAGGAATCAAAGTTTCGACATTTCCATCAAAGGATGCCCATCACGGCTAAGCCTCATTTGGTTCTTCACGCTAGAGAACCCGTTGGGTACCCTGTTCCCCACCTTCATCTCATAGTCGGTGGTATGGTTTGGGAAACTTCGATCTAAATTATTATTGGGTTCCTCCCACTCTTCTTTTGAATCTGATCCAAACTATTATTTTGATTCTTTGGATTCACCTTGGTCTTCTAAAAATTCTCATTAGAGTTATTCACCTCATTCAAATCTTAAGTCAAGTCATCCCTTTCTTTAAGGACTCCCCTTATCAGTTGACTAAATGACATGTTCCTTTAAAGATATGTGCAACTCCAAGATCCATCAATAAAACCTCTAATTTGGTTCTTGAGTCGTGGTCCTCCCTTGCTTTGCATGACCTCCCTTATTTGTCACCTTGATAACCTCCTCCTCTGTTGAAGATCTGGGTGACCCCAAATTCATCTAAGTCGACACTCATGTTACAATATCCGAGTCGACTACATCACATGTCTAGCATTCACCTAAGTTAACACTAAGGATGTCACAATATTGTAAGTCAAAACCCATGTCGCAATATTCTAAGATGAACTCGTGTCACAATCATCTAAGTTGACTCCTATGTTCAAATCATGAAAGTCACCTATATGCATACATCACAAACAACTCGGATCTCTCAATTATTTGTCGACATACGCAATCACCTTTTGAGATCTATGATGATCTACTTGATTGTTTTCTCGAGTAATATGTTGTCTTTTAGGAAAAATTATACCAATCAACTATCTCAAAGCACATGTCTTCTTCTACTCACGAGACATCTAGATCCAAATCTACTTCATCTCCGAGTCATCATCTTCTCAATCTTCCACACCATTTGGACCATTTCTTCTAACCAATCTCATATGATCGAAGAACAAATACCCCTATGAGCCGATTCATCTTCAAGATGAGGAGATGATCATGGAATTCCTAGGGTCACATGATGACATTCCCTAGAGGATTATAATCAAGGATTTACTCTCAACTTGATACACTTGCACATTTGGGAAAATAAATTGATTCCTTTTTTAGAAATAAGGAAGATCCTAAGACCATTGAGGAAGATCCTTGTATTTTCTTCACATCCTTCTTTGCATAGCATAATTCCTTAATCATAATCTCACCTTGGTTCACCACTAGTATCCCATCATCTTCTTTATATGTGGGGCACCTCAAGTTTCCCTTTATCATTTATTTGTGGTTCACCTTCTAAGTAGCCCATTTTCTTCTCACCTTGGGTCACCACCTCCAGTAGCCCATCATTTGCTTCTATATGTGGCTCACTCAGTAAGTATCCTTCATCATCTAGGTGTGCCTCACCTCCTGGTAGCCCATTTTCTTCTATATGTGGCTCACCTCCGGGTATCCCCTCTTCGTCTATACTTGGGGACATGTCATATAAACCCCCTCATCTTTGATTCTTGGCCCACTTCCTAGTAGCCCATCATCATCTATATATGGGACACCTCAGGTAGTCCTTCATCTTCAATCTTAGGGCCACATCCTTGGTAGTCCTTTATCTTCAGTTTATGGGACACCTCCTGGTATCCCATCCTCTTCAATTCTTATACCGTATCCTTCACGTCCATCATATTTTTCTTCTATCAATGATTGTGGCCAGCCCACCATCATTTCTCACATCAATTTTATTCATCCACTTTCTTCTCCCACTTCTCGAGGGATCAGACAAGTCACATATTAGCTTATAGGAAACCAAAATGATTCCTTCATCAGAATAAGCTCAAAAATTCCAAGAGCTCCAAATCTCACAACAATTTAAATGATCTTAAAGTTCAGAATCAACCATGATTCAAAAATGCACATCAACGCACCCATCAAGTATGGTGTAAAGTGCAGAAACCTCTGGATAGGGACCTCAAGCTCCCACACAAAATCCATGTTTCATGATAAAACATAGTCATCTATTGAGTATGAGCTCACCACGATCATTGAGATTGGGGATAATATGAATCTTGATAAGAAACACACATAGTCTTCCTTATCAAGGAAATCGCTAACATTTTGTTGGATCTTATCACGTCAAGTGACCTTGTTGGTCCCACCTTTTCAAAAAAGACAAAATACAAAAATATGAGAAAACATTTAAAAATATATATCAAAGGTAAACGAACACACATTGCAATTAAGTATTGCATACACATGGATGTTCTTTCTTCCCTTTCTTTCTCTTCTATTGTAAGTCTTCCTACCATTTTCATCCCTTTGGTGATATTTTAGTTAGCCAATTTGCACACATTTTGTGACATTTATATTTATGGTATCCATTTGCCTTGGCCTCTTTCATCACCTTGGTGAATTAAAGAATGAAAACCTCTTAGAGATCTATCACAATTAACATCTTAAAAACTTGTTGTGAAGAAATTTTGGATATATTTTTTGACACTAGCCAATATTATCATCATAATCACTTCCGCCTCCTTCCATCAAGCCATCATTGGTTCTTAACCCCTTGTCAAACAAGAGAGATGAAATAAGTTTTCAAAAAGAAAAAGAATAAATCAAATCAAAAAGCACAAAGCTGAAAGTAAAATAAAAATCAAAAGTAAATTGATATATAACTCTCTCTTGGGGTATTTCTATATTCAATCTCTACCAAGGTTATGGATGCCGATTGATATAGAGAAATGTTACGATTAGAATCAAATATCATCCATCCGTTGGGTACAAAAATGGATTTATGGACACCTCGAGAAAATATACTTTTAGAAGCGAAAATGAGGCAATACGACTCTCCTTCCACAATCCATTCACAAAAAAATCAACTTTGAAAAATAAATCATTCCTACACATTGGTTAGGGTGTCTTCACTTATTGACTATCAAATCTTCCTCCAAGAGTAATAAATTTCCATGTGAACACATTGGATCTCTATGAGAAAACATGATTAATATGTTACCAAGTGTCTTTTTGGACCTTGTTCAGACTCTTACTCTAGTTCGTATCTTGTCTCACGATTCATGCCTTTGGCTAATCACTTCTTCATTGTGAGGCTTCTAAGCTACATTCACAACATTATTGTTCTTCTACTTCATTCAGAACATCCATGTGTATAATATTTCCTTTTTACCATGTTTACGGACACCTTTGTCCCCTTCTCAAAATAATCTTCCACTTCTTTCTATCATGTGCCTCTTTGCTTAACTTACGTTGGGGTATCCTTGTTCCTTCCTAACATGTCATGGGGTTACAGTTATCATCATGTTGAACCTATCCATATTGGCCTTGATCCGATCTAACACGTGCTTGAAGAGTTTTCCTTTGAATATTCCCATCTAACGTTGGGGGCAATTTCACATCTTCACTTTCTTGCGCATGTGTGTGGCATTCTACCCTTATACATCCCATCTGTCATTTGGGAATCACATTTTTCTTCTTTTCTGTAAATAGCTTTTAAAAAAAAATGTTTCTAAAAATTAAAAACATTTAAATATGTTAGTCAAAAAAGTCAAAACATCCAAATAAACATAAAAAAACTCCAAAAAAATGGTAAAAAAAATTCAAAAACCCAAAAAAATGGAAAAATAAATTTAAAAACCCAAATTTATCTTAGCATTGCGTATTTCACTTCAATACCTTTCAACACAAAAAAATGGAGTCGTTTGAGGTTGGGAGAAAATTTTATGGTTTCTAGAAGAAAGATAGGTTATGCACTCAGTCTTTTATCCCACATGAGTTTCGTTTTCTTCAGCGTGAGTGCCTTTTCCTCTGCACATGTGCCTTTTCACGCGTGAGCACCTTTTCCTCCACAAGGGCACCTTTTGTTTAGCATGAGCACCTTTTCCTCCATAAGGGCTTATATACCTTTTAACCTCCCGTGACATGTTTCTCACCCCAAAGTACCCTGAAACCGCCACATATTTCTTCTAAAATTCTTCTAACACTTGATACGATGATATTTTTAAAAATAATTATTTTGCATTCGTTTTGATACTTTGGGGCATGTTTTTGCTTCCACGAACCTTTTCTACTACTTGGGCATTTTTACCTCACGATCAATTCTAAATGTTGTCTCATACTTCGTTATTTCTTCTATAATATTTTCTTCTATAAAAATAAAAAAATTCAAAAAATTGATAAAATCATTAAAAATCCAAAAAAATTGTAAAAAAATTAAAATTTTACAAAAAATGGTAAACAACATATACGCAACTAAAGCCTATGTTAATTGCATTATCCTCAAACATCGAAATATGTCTTACAAAAGCATCTTTCTATGGTTCTTGTTTGTTCTGGTCTCAAATGACTTGTGGATCATTGTGATCTACCTCCATTAACAAAATCTTGACTGCATGTTATGTCGGTACTCTCATGCAATAGTGAGTTGTCAGAGATTGTGTCATAGTGCATGAAATATTTTCCATGGGACTTCTTGTGTCCTCCATTATTCCCCTCGCATGTATCCTTTCTTGGGGCACCATTTTAAAACCCTTGTCGTCATAACACAAACATTTGGGAATTGCAACTTGATAACAAAAATATCGATATAATTGTCTTAAACATTGTTTGTTTGAGTGTGTGATTGTATTGGTTTCTCTGTTAGGTTAGTTGGTTTACTTTCTCGTATTGCATTGCATTGTGTATGTTGCATTGATTTAAGCATTATTTTACTTTCTTGTATTGCATTGCATTATGTATGTTGCATGGAGTTACGTAATAATGGACAAATGTTAGTAATTGAGCTTTTCATGTTATCTTACATTTTTGTTCATTTCAATAAAGGCCGATGATGTATACCTAGGGGAAAAATGATATAACCAAGTTTCTTATTGAAAGGTTAGATGCAAAGATTGGGCTTGTCCTATATTTTCCATTATCATTTCTTCTCCATTATCATTTATTATCACCACTAATTTTTCTCTAGAAATCACTTGGGGCAATAAACAACCATGTTTATCCCTATCCTTATTCCTTCTAAATACCTAAGGGTTTCGCCCGTTCTAACCTATTTTCTTCAATCTATTTCAATCATATTTTTAATTCTTCTTTTATCACCCCATCGACACTCGAAGGGGCATCCTTCATTCCACTAATTTTCTTCAAAAATTTACTTGTTTATGCTTGTCTACTATATTTAAAGTGAACTCACTTCACCTCAAAAGGAACAAATTTAGACACCTAAATTTGCACTTTTGCAATCTTATTTTCAAACACACAAATCACTTTTCATTTTTTCCAATTCATTATAATTAACTAACGCGTTTCTTACCACTTTAGCCAATTAACAACACTTTGTTGATTGTGTAACCCCTCTTTCACATTTAGGATACCACTTTACGATGAATCGTAAGTCAAAATCCTCTTCAAAACAAGCAATTTGTGATTATGAGCTAATTAAGCTTATTTTACCCTTGATTTGGTCAATATACCCTAGATTGACTCAAACCTCTCTTGACCACTCAAAATCACCCCATTCACCTCCAAAATGTCACACCAAGCTTCAAAATATTATCCTAGCCTCCTAGTTGACCCTAAGCGGTTGATTAAGGCTCCCACATCTTAATCACTTGTTAATTCACTAATTGTGATTAATAATTCTAATTTAATTTGGAACTTTTAGTCCCACATGCACCAAAATATTAGTTTTCCTCAAAGTGAAAACTATAAAAACAACTCACATCATTCCTTTATACTTTACACCATGCTTTGATTTGCATCTCATATAATAAATATGATTTATAGCCAAGTTCAATCCTTTCCTAAAACCTTGAACAAGGTTAGTAGATGAATATCTAAACTGACTTAATAAGTCATTTGGAGAGGTCATTTCACCATTGTTTGGAGTAGCAACCATAACAATTTGATTTCCCTCTTAGGTCTATTTAGGCCCATGTTAGGTAATTGAACATATTGGTAGGCATGTTTAGTTAGATTTTCAAATATATCCATGTTAGTTAAGCATTCCTTTAAGTTGCTATCTTAATGTTACATTCCTAGACTTGAGCCTTAAATAGAGATGGCAATGGTGTTAGCCTCCATTAATTAGTTATGCAATTTACTTTGTAAAGTTTAGGGTGCATTGATGATAAATGTTTATGTTTTCCTCGAGGAAGTTGACACGTCAAGACTATCAACCATGCTCTAAGCCTACGCTTCTTAGCAAGTGCTTTCACATTGAGCACTACAACTGCAACATCCCACTCATATCCCCTACATTATGCTTTGATGGCACCAAAAATATATTCATCATCTCCCATTTAGGCGCGGGATGGGAGGTTGAAAAAAAGGTTTTCATATATATATATATATATATATATATATATATATATATATATATATATATATACATACATACATACATACATACATACATACATACATACATACATACATACATACATACATACATACACATACATACATACATACATACATACATACATACATACATACATACATTACACACACACAAATATGTGTGTGTGTGTGTGTGTTTTATTTGGTTTTAAACCTACGATAGCATTTTCTTGAAATTTTCTAAAGCCTTTTCAACAAACCCATTTTTGCATGTCCTGCATGAGTCAATGATGTCCACAAAATTATGTTTTTAAGACATTCATGTCAAATAGTTCATGTGCTTATCTGTTGGTGTGTGGGATCTATGTGTCCTCCACTCACATATGGAGGGTCATCTCACTGGGTTAGGTTTAGGGTTTTCTTGTGTGTCATGCACTAGGGTTACTCAACATCTTATATGTATCCCTTCATTTGATTTTTATGAGTATGCCAAGACACTCCATTATCTTTCTTTATGTGCAAGCTTTGTTATGTTATGCAAGTTCTTCCATTGATTGATCGATTACTGTTTGGAGCTATTACATTTCCTTTAGAGTGTAACTTCATCGTGGTGCACATTTTTCGATACGATTCTCACCAACTATTTCATGGTATCAGAGTTGAGATCGGGTAAACGTGCATTCGTCATCTGAGTTGTGATCACTCTTGGTTTTGTTATTTTTTACTCCTCGTGCAAGTTTTTTTCGATCATTATATTTTGGAATTTTATTGCTAACGTCTTAACAAATTTTTCTTGGAAAATTCGAGCTTTTTGTTGTGTTCTTCATGCATGTGCATATCTCCTTGAGTTTTTCAAGGGTTTTACAGCTACATTTAGCTAGCTGCAGCTAAATCTAGCAGATCAGCTAAAATAGAGGTTCTTTATTCTGGTTTTTTTAAATCATTTATTAAAACTAGAAATTATTTTTAGATCTTTGTTCTTGGTTTTTTCGTGTTTGCATGGTGTTTTTTGTAGATTCAGGTCAAAAATTCAATGATTGGTGTTTTTGTGCTCAGCCCCGAGCTCTCTCCACCAAGCCATCTCCTCTTTTTCAAGTTCCCCTTTCATTTTTTTGGCTTATTACGATCTGTGAGGCTGTGGTTTTCCCTGCGTGGTTATGGTCTTCGTGAGTTTTCCACCCTACTCTGCTCATGGTCTGCGAGGCCGTGAGTCCTGTGTGGTCGTGGTTTGCAGTTTGTTGTATGTTGGCCATGAGTCCTTCACCAATGGCTGCGTGTTTGAATAGTCTCCCCTCTGCCACTTGCCAAGCCCCACGACCTAGCCGTTCCACATCTCTCCCACCATGGGATCCTCCCTCCACAAAGCACGTTACACGCAAACTCAAACTCCAACTCATTTTTTTGGTAAGTTTATTAAAATTCATTTCGTGGGTGCTTTTTCCATCACAAGTGAGCCTTTTTTTAAAATCTATTTCTATTAATAGAAATTAGTTTCTTTTAAATTTAATAGATTTTAATAGATCTTAGTAAGTTTCCTTTAATAGATCTTAACCGAAAAATTCTAAATTGTAAGTGGAAACAATTTAAATTTGATTTCTTTAAAAAGGAAAGTATTTAAAATATTTAATTAGGATTTAATTAAATCTTAATTAGTTTCTAATTAGTTGAAATTAATTAGATTTAATTATATTAAATCTAGTTTTATTAATTTCAAATTGACCTTCTTTTACAATTAGTATTATTTTAAAATCGTCCTTTAAATTAACATTAATTATCATTTTTAACTCCCATAGCTTTAAAATTAGCTAAATTAGGCATTTCCAAATGATAATTTTTTAAGCATTATTGTCGATTTTTTTACTAATCGTGCGCTCAAGTGTGTAGTAACACTCGAGCTCCTATTTGTCTTCGCGTGCTTTTTCGACATTCTAAAGATCTCTCGGACTCATCTTGAGTTCGTTTAAAACATTGTATTTTACCCTTATTATTGCTTGTGACTAGTGAGCACATCCGCCATAGTTTGCGGCGCAGCAGGATTTGATTTCGCCTCCTTCCTATTTTTTTGCAATTGTGCTTGTGTACGGTGTCACTTTGTTGCACTCCACGAAACATGATTGTGGTCTCCTCTCTTGTGCATTATTACGTTGATTGCAAGGTGAGTTACCAAGTGTTTCAAGATGCACGCTCGGACCCGATTGTATTCAACGCACTAAACTATAAAGTGTCGAAAGCAGGGGTTATTATATTGTCCTGGGTGGTTGTGATTCTTGTGTTTCTTTTCTGCATTATTTCTCTCTCTTCACTATGGATGCACTTTCAATTCCTTTTCTTACGCCATTCAAATTATTTGAATGGAGATCAAAAATAATTATGAAACTAAGGGGTAAAGGGTTATTCCACATCACCATGGGAAGCGAGATTGAACACTGACGACCACGAAAAATCTAAGTGGTTAAACCGTAGTGATGAAGCTTTAGGTCTTCTTTACATGTTTGTTTCTCCTGACTTGCTCTTCCACATTGAGTCATCCAAAACACCTAATTCTGCATGGAAAACGTTAGATGGAATGTTTGGACAACAAGATGACATGAGAGCGCATGAGTTGGAAAATGAACTACTAGGGTTAAATCCTAGTGATTTTGAAAACCTACAAGCATTCTTCTCTAAGTTTGTCCACACTAGATTGTTGTTAAAGGAATGTCAAGTAGAGAAGAAATATTCTCAACTGATCTTGTTGATTCTCTCTAAGTTAGGTCTTGAATATTTTTTCTTTGTGTCAACTTTTACACTACAAAAGTTGCCTTGGGAAAGGATTGGAATATGCCCTCCTTTGACTATTTTTCATCCCAACTCATTCGAGAACAGACAAACCCATTCAAATGGGGTCTCTCAAGCCCAAGTCACATGCCCTTGTAGCAAGTACTAGTAACGAAAAGAAGACTGAAAAGAATAAAGAAAAAAATGATCAACCTAAGAAGAAAACCAAGACCAAAACTAAATTTAACACAAACACTTTGACTTCTGAGCCTAGAGCATAGAAAGACAAGTATTTGTGTTCCTATTACAAGAAGCTTGGTCATAAAGAGCATATGTGTATGAGAAAAAAAATTGATCACCTTACTCATTTACTTGAGAAAAATCAAATAGGTGTTCCTGAGTCTATCTAACAAAATGCTCCGAAGGTTGAGTCTTCTACTGCAAAAGGTTCTAAATCTGATAAGAAGAAAGGAAAGGCCCTTGTAGTCAAAGTTGTTACTTCATCAACGTGGATTATAAATTCCAGTGCTTTACACCACATGGCTTCTTCGCATGTTGAGTTCTCCAACATCGAGCCTTGTGGTATGTCCCAAATCATGATGTGTAATGACATGACGATTGTCGGGCAGTAGTGGATCGGTAGAGATGGATGGGGGAGCATTCAACCAAGTGTTGAGTATTCCTCATCTCTCTACCAATCTCCTATTGGTTTACCAAATTACTCACCTTGGTGAGGGAATGCAAATGGAATTTGGTCCTAACTCAGTGATTATTCATGAGCTTAACAATGACACTATAGTGGCTGAGGGAAAGGCAGATCACCATTCATGGTTGTATACCTTTTCCCACTTTACTTTTGATTCTACGTCCACTACCTTGCTCACTCATGCAAATGAAGTTAGTAAGATATGGCATGATCGTTTTGGACATCTAAATTTCCTTGAACAATTAAGCCAAAATGAAATGGTCAATGGGTTACCCCACGTCAAGTTTTCTAAGGGTATTTTTGAGGGTTATACCCTTGGAAAGCATCTTGAAAAGAAATTTGACAAAGGAAAATCCTGGAGAGCTACTTGTCCTTTGGTTCTTGTTCACAGTGATATTTCTAGTCCATTTCTATCTCCTTCGTTTACTAGAGCTCTTTATGTGCTAACCTTCATTGATGACTATTCGTGATATCTTTGAACATTTTTCAAGACTTTAAGGCTCATGGTGAGAAGCGGGGAGGAACGGTCTATTAAGGTTCTTCAAACCAAAAATGGAGGTGAATATGTAAACAATAGGTTCATGGATTTTTATACTTCTGAAGGGATCTCCTTGCAGCATACAGTTGCTTATAGCCCTTCGCAGAATGGAGTAGTAAAGAGATGGCCACTTGTATGATTAACTCAAGCTCCCTTCCTCCACAGTATTGGACTAAAGCATTGAATTGTGCTAATTACATTCAAAACCATGTTCCACACAAGGCATTAAGAGGGATGACACCCTTTGAAGCTTGGTTTGGACGCAAGCTTGATGTTGAGCACTTTCAAGTCTTCGGATCCAAGGTTATGGCTCGTATTCCCAAGAAGAAACGCAAGGCATTGGAACCACAATCCAAACCTTGTATCTTTGTAGGGTATCATGATGGCGTGAAGGGATATCGATTGTTGAATCCTACTTTTCATGAGCTTTATATTGAGAGAAGTGTTAAGTTCGATGAGTCTTATTCGACTTCTACTTCTCTACCTATTGAGGTTCTTGACTTCATTGATTGATTCGACTCATCAAATGATGATGTTGTTGAGCGTGCTCCTCTTCCTGATCCTCTCAACCATCAGACCCTTGAGTCTTCGATTCGACAAGTAGTGATGATGAGGACTATGTCCCTTCTCACTTGAGTGATGAATCTTCCGGCTGAGACCCTGATCCTCGTGGTCCTCTTTGGGCTAGAAAAACTTTACAAAGTGCTGGAGATTTAGTTAGAGATACTTCGGATATGAGACGTACTCTCTCAAATTTCATTGGACCGCACTCTTTCTTTGCCTCTACCTTTGATCCATAGTCTTTCCGGGAGGCTTATGGTATTCCTAAGTGGTATTTTTCCATAGATGAGGAGTATTCCTCTCTCATGAAGAATGATACTTGGGATCTCACCCCTCTTCTGAAAGGAAGAAAAATCGTTCAGTGTAAGTGGGTGTTGAGAACAAAGAATGGATTAGATGGAGATGTCAAAAAGTTTAAAGCGCGATTAGTAGCTAAGGGTTTCTCCCAGATAGCTAGGGTTGATTATAATGAAACCTTTGCTCCGGTTACGAAGATGACTTCTATTTGGTGACCCTTGCCATTGTCCCGAAATGAGATGGAAATTCCATCAAATGGACGTTAAGAGTTCCTTCCTTCATGGTGACCTAGAGGAAGATATCTAAATGGAACAACCTCAAGTTATGTCTATTATCCCTCCCTCAATTATAAGTTAAAGAAGTATCTTTATGGCCTTAAACAAGCCCCTCGGGCTTGGTATGCCAAGATGGACTCCTTTTACTTACATCGGGGTTTACTAGGTGTCATTACAGATCTAAATGTTTATATTCTACGGCAAGATGACTCCATACTCATTCTTTTTCTCCGTGTTGATGACTTGTTCATCACGTAAACTCTTCCTCTATTATTGATTCTGTGAAGATCACCTTGGCCAACAAAGGTTTTCTATGGTGACTTAGGTATGCTTTATTAATTTTTGGGATCTAGATTTCACAATCTGACTTAGGAATTTTGATTTCGCAACCTAAGTATGCTCTTGACTTGCTTGCTCATTTTCAGATGTCTCGATTGCAAGTCTTCTCCTACTCCTTTTCTTTCCGGGGTTAAGTTGGTTTTTGATTGCTCTACTCCCTTGGTTGATGGTACCCTTTATCGACAGTTGGTGGGGAGCTTGATTTACTTGACTCACACTCAACCGGATTTATCTTATGTTGTTGGGATCATGTCCAGATTCATGTAGGAGCCACATGAGCTGCATTGGAAAGTAGCTAAGCGGATCCTTCATTATGTTCATGGCACCTATACTGATGGCATTCACTATTTTGGAGGGGTGGATATTGACTTGATTGGGTTCAGATTTTGATTGGGCCGGTGACTTAGATCATCAGAAATCTACCTTTGGCTATAATTTCTCTCTTGGTTTGGGTCTGTTAGTTGGTATAACAAGAATCGAGAATGTAATTGCGATATCTTCTAAGAGAGAATACAGAGGAGCGATTAATGTTGCCACAGAGGCTATTTACCTACGGTGGTATTCGATGAGTTTGGCATCCACTTTCGGCGGCCTACCATTATCTATTGTGATAACACGAGCACTATCTCAATTTGCAGAAATCTAGTTCAACATCAGTGAGACGAAGCACATTGAGATCCATATGCACTTCATACGAGAGCTTATTCATGATGGTATCATCGACATTCAATACATTTAGACCCAGTGATCAGATTGCAAATATATTCACCAAGCCTTTCACTGAAGTGAATTTTCTTAACTTGTGGTATCTTCTTGGGGTGAGGTCTTATGTAGTTGCTCATATTCTTTAGGCTATATAATCCTTTCTCTTCTTCTTCTTCTTCTTCTTCTTCTAGGAAGATGTTATTTGTAAATGGGCACCTTATCAAGCCTTTAGTTGGTGGGGCCCATTGACACATCTTTCTTAGTTGTTTAGGAGTGTCTTCTTGTTCTGTCTAACTAATCATAGCCACTACCACAACTTCGAAGAAGGGGGTGTTGGTGTGAGGGATACTATGTGTCCTCCACTCACATGATGTAGTCAATGTTGTCCACAAAACCATCCAGTCCTCCACTCCTATGGGATCCCGATCAATGTTGTCCACAAAACTAAGTTTTTAAGACATTCTATCAAATAGTTCATGTGCTTGTCTATGCTTCCAAATTTCACATACATGTCTACCAGGGCCATTGCAACTACAACATATGACAATATTCCTCTATCATTTATGCTTTCATTGATATCCATACCCTGTTCCAAAGATCCCATTTTGAGACATCTTTGGGAGGATCTTTGGAGAAGATTGTGGAATTTGGATTTACACATGCTAATGCAACGACATGAAAGTTTCTATTTCCTTTTCAACCAAATCCATTCTCACGAAATTACAACCTTGGTATTCAATCAATAGCCATTTCACTAAGGCGTTTTGTCAAACAATCCACCTACCTTGATGTACTACTCACTCGGCAATTTCGGGAAAACAAGGACAATTTAGGGAGGCCCATACACATTGTCGTGAAGTCCATGTGCCTTCACTTGTCAATATTACTCCACCCAATTGCCGCTAACAACCCAAAAACGTGAAAAGGAGCTCCAAGTTTTTAAAAAAGATCTTACTTTTTCAATTAATTTATTATATTAAAATCTCCTTTTGATTTTTCTTTTATTTTATGCCTCTAATTAATTATATATTTTTAATTTAATTTATTAATTATTTTATTATTACTTAGATCATATAACGTACACATATTCATATATTCATTATTTTTATTAGTTTAATATGCCAAACATGGATCGGGGTAATAAAATTATCGTTTATTATCTTGAGAAACAAAAAGGCAAGTTTCAAGCAAACGAATACCACCCTCCCAGATGAGATCAACGAAACGAAGAATACAAGGTTGGGTATCTGTGAGATACACATACGATGAAAATGAACTAAAGCAATGACCCTTTGAAGGGGATTTTATATTCGAGTAATACAAGGTTATAATCCCATACAATCGATTGATACCCTCACAAATAACAACCCCCAAAATGACGGATTCATTAGAGTACCCCACAATCACACAAATGTTTGACGAGATAATATTTTGTACCAACAGGAAGATGTGAAAGTGGAACCCACACTTCACCGTTAGGACAATGAAGTGGGGCATTACATGCCCCCCCTTATATGAGCCTCTTTCTCAATGTGACACAAGGACGAGATTAGAAGAGGTGCTCATGAGTAATGTGGAAATGATCAATGACTCATGTCACCAGCAAAAAGAATATCTATTTTCAAAGTGTGACCACAAAGAAGAAGAAAATTCTAGATGATTTCTTAATGTTCTGTGAACATTGGTAGTTTTGAGTTTGCATTATTATTTAGTTAATCATTTTCCTTAACAGTATTTATTAATCTCAAGCTCTTAATATTTCAATTCTTAGGATTTTAGTTTATCTATTTTTCGTGGGTGCCCAACAGAAACTGACATCACAATACCACACTAGGGCCAAACACAACACTAATGGTTCACAAGACATCATGATATGTACCTTCAAGACTATATCACATCACAAGAACTCAATCGAACCATGGAAAGAACATACACGACCCAATCAATATAGTACTTTTCACACACATGCCCCTCACACAAAAGTACTTGCAACATAAGAAGACTATAATAACATGGAATTCCAAACAATACACATACGAAGGTTTCACAAAACTCAAGACCATAATTATAGTTACATAGTGTTAAAAGGGAATCACAATCGTACCCCCAATGAGGAGCATCAATCCTCAACATTACAAAACACAACTGAACCCACATGAGTATGCATAAATCATAATACAATAACATACACCTCCCAAAACATCACAAAACAAATCCATATACTTCCAAAAGCATCACAAAACAACTCCTTATACCTCCAAAAGCATCACAAACAACATATACCTCCCAAAGCATTACATAACATCTCCATATACCTCCTAAAGTGTCACAAAACAACTCCATATACCTCCCAAAGCATAAAAAAACAACTACATATACCTCCCAAACATCACAAAACAACTCCATATACCTCCCAAAGCATCACAAAACATCTCCATATACCTCCCAAAGAATCACAAAACATCTCCATATACCTCCCAAAGCATCACAAACAACTCCATATACCTCCCAAACAATAAAATAAAGATAAATTTTCCTTTTAGCTCCACCAAAGAGGTTGGTCACCCTATGGCCCTAGGCACATAGAGTCAGACACCTCTAACCCAAGTGACATAATAACTCGTGGTTCAACAACCCACTAGTTATCTGTAACTCCTTGGGGTGTACCCCCATACAAACAAAGTGGGCCCATAGGTACCACCTATCCTTGGTGAATCTATGTCCCTAACACAACACATACAACATTAAAACTAACATTCCAAAACAACAAGAAAAATTTCCAAGTGGTATTGAATTCAATCACTTCAGGCCAAGTGAGGAAACTAGGCTAAAAATCAAGGAAGAATTTTAACTTAAATTCAACTTTCAATAAAAGAAAAACAAATGGCTAATTGGCCATAATTAGTGCAAAATTTTCCATGTTAGTGTAATAACCAAAGAAAATGCCCAAAATTACAACTCAACTAAAAGTTAAATAGAAAAAAAAATTATGGTTCTAGAAAGGAGAGAAAAGAAAAGTCCAATTTACGAATAAAATACGTATAAAGAAATATCACGTCACAATCACTATGTGGGCTTATACGGCCAAAAGAGGGGTACTCATCGAGTTGTTGACACTCAGGAATTGAGCCTTGGTTTATAAAATAATATATCAAATAATACAACTGTCATAATCTCTGCCTAAATCATCGCTCCATACTCCCACAAGGCTCAACATAGTCAAAATCACATAGGATTATTCGATGGACAACCTGTTGACAATTTTTGCACTCATGTAAAAATGGGCAACTTGAAACTTTGTTTTCGATGGAAGACATTAATGAGATGAACCTAACTAGTGGGAATAATACAAATTTATTGTGTTTTTAGTTGCAATAATTGATTAACTACATGTAATCTATAACTATGTGTGTTGTTATAAAATATAACACCTCACATAGACTGTCATTCCATATTCATCTTCGTAAAGGAAACAAAAGCCCCTAGGTGGACTAATGTATTGCCTTAGTGAAGGTGGGAATCACTGTTTAGGTGAAATGTTATATTCAGGAGTAGCAAGCAGAGTTTTAGTTACATGGAATTGAGAAGAGTTCATTATTAAGCTTAACCGAGAAGAGTTCACTATTAAGTTACAGGTACATTAAATTTCATTATTTCTGCATGTTTAAGTACTATTAATCATGTGATTGAGTTGTTTATTTCATTATACAATCAATACATATCATATAAGGCTGAATGCAAAAAGAAATATAAAACTCAATTACAGAAATTAATGTCATTTATTCATGAATAAATTCAATATTTCCCACACAATCCATGGGATGTAACTCATAACTACTAAAGTAGGAAGTACATGTGCATAAAGCTAAAAGTAAAAGAGTATAGAATAAACCCATCATTGCCTTGGGTTTTCTCCTAGTCTTCTTTGTTCTTTCTCTAGCTCCATCTTCCATCCTTGTCATCCAATAACTACAGATGTACTGAAAAATGAAAGGAAAAGACATCAATAAAGAGCTTAGGGTTTAATTTGTACTCATGTATTGTTTAACTTCATGCAAATGGATTTCCTAGTATTATAGGCATAAGGTACATCATGTAACTGCTGCAGAATTGAGAAGCCGTATCTTACAGTAGCACATATGATTCGTAGAATCATGACAAAAAAGAAAGAAAACAAAAATACTATGGAACATAAGAGAGGCCAAAATCCTAATTATTTTCTAACTATTTTCTTAAGTGTACAGGTACAAGTTACAATAGAAGAGATCAATGCATGTTTTAAAATTTTGTGTTGTTTAGGATAGATTGCACTCAATGACCAAACATAATTCAAGGATTACGAAGAAGACTCACTCATGCATTCAAATGTTCGAGGAGAATAATCAAAAGGATAAACAAATTACAACTCTTATTTCCATATGCATATTTTAATTGCAAATGTCATAGTACAGACTTAAAGTACATCTTTAAGTTCTAGAAGATCAGAGCTACAGATTCAAGAAGATTGATAGAATAAAGAAGTATTGCAGATTTTCATAATAAAAGGACAAAACATATTGCATTTTTCATTTTCATAAGTTACTTCCATTGCAAATGTCATCAACTTCTAGAACTCACAGTTTCCATCATTCAGAATACTTATGTAGATGCAGGAATCATTGAATAGTAATGAACTAATCAAGCACATTTTTAGTCTATGATAAGAGTAGAAAGAGTTTCAATTCAGATTGAAGGTGTATTAAGGAAGAAATAGAATTCAACATACAAAACTCCATGAGGTTTTTTCAGTAAATTGAGCTTGTGAAAGCACCATAGCTACAAAAGCAAACCCGGTTTGGGTCTTGAAAAGAAGCAAAGAAAAGGAGAAGTGATAAAGGTACACAATGAATGAAAAACACTTATGTAATTTTAGGAACATCAATAACCCTTCAAAGTTATAGAACATAATATTGGAAGTGTTGTTCAACAACTGGAGCATACAATTTCAGAGTTCAAGATTGGAAAGTTTACCAAGTGTGCCTATTTCAAATTGAAAAGAGATAAAGAAAAAAACAACAATGCATTTATCAAGACAAGATATGACTCGGTATGCCTTTCAAACTCATTGAAGAAATAGAGATCATAAAACATCCAACATATTAGCTCAAATGAATACATGGAAAGTTCTCAATTCAAAGTGGATATGTATATGAAAAGTAAATCATAAAGACATACATCTTCCTACCAAGTTTCAATGCTTGAAGAAGTGACCAATCTGAGTGAGAGTATATCAAGTACATCAAAAAAGTAGAACCAACATCACAATATATGCAAGATTCACAACTTACAGAGCAACATTGAAGCTTTGAACCAGTTCAAAGCATCATCAATAGTGCATAGTAAATAAAACTTGAGCAATAGTGAATAAGCATTCAACAAAAGTTTTCCAAATGCTCAGAAGAGTTCCAGGATTTCAAAGTGCACCATCATCAACAAATTGAATCATGGTATTATGATATAAATAAGGATAAAACAAGCGAGGAATCAATAAATGAAAAGTACACACCGCATGAGGATCATTCATAGGTGCTTAAAAGAACAAATTTCCGAAGAATAGCAATACATTTTTGATCAAATCAAAATTGAGAATTAAGCTTCGAAATACAAATAGGAAGGATTAAAAGAGTGCATTCACAAGTTCAAGCACAAGATACAATCCAAATTCACAGCTCATGACCATGAGGGAAATTGAGAAAGTTCTCAGAAAAAACTCAAATAGAGTAACCTTTATTGTTTTTGTAGAAAAATCAAGAACAAAAAATATTTATAACCAATGGCCAAGCATAAAAGATCTACGACTAAACAAGGACATCCAAACTTGCAGTAAGTGTTACAGTTAAAGAAAAAATACACGAAAGTTTTAGCTACCTATTGAGGAAGGAATGAAGACCTATCATCTTGGGTACCACTAAATGCTGAGAGGCCGAGTTAAGCTACAGTTCGAGTGGAAGAATAAGCTACCCAGTACAGTCATGGCGAAGGGTAATGCAAAGTCCCGAAGCTTCAACGTCTTTAGATCCATTCACGAAATCTTCAAACAAAATATGCAGATCAAGGAGATATTTACCTTTTCCCACAACCATCACAAATTTTTTAAAGTCTAGCAAAAGAACTCGGGAAGTGAAATAGGAATCCGTAATTACATTGAGCTCAAATAGTAAATCAAAATTCAGACCCAAAAATAACAAGGTAATAATACCTTAGAGTAGTTGATAAAATGGAGGAAAATCCACTAAGTTATTGTGTATGGGATCCATGATCGGAAAACCCTTTCTCAGAATGCCACATCAAAATTGCAAGCATCAGAAATGAAAACGAAAATGCCCACTTCAAAAAAGTTACTGAGATATCAAGATTCGAGCTCGAAAGGCACAAACAATTTCAAGAGAGATCAAAATCAAATACCCAAGAACATTTTTCAAAGAACAATCAAAGAAAATGAACCTATTAATGGGTATTTCAAGATTTGGCCGAGAGTACAAAAACTCAACTAAAGATTTGTGAAGACAAACAAACCCTTGTCGATTTTGGAGCTAGAAACAAAACTAGAAATTACAAGTCATCTAGTAAGAAGCATGTTTTGACCAAACTTAACAAATGAAAATGCATCATCTATATCCAAACCTAGAAGCAATGTTTAGAAGGATCACAGAACTCAAATAAACCTTTCCCAACTATAATTTTGACTCTTGAGTACAGATAAAGAGTTATAAATACAAGGAAATTGACAAAGGATGAACCCGGTTTGGGTATAGATGCACAAGATTCAAATAAGATTTTTGGGTATGCAAAAATATCATCAAAGCTTCAAGAAATAAAATGTTTGAATCTCATTTACAGATGCCCTCAAACTAAGAAAATATTAGAACCTCATTTTCTACACTCAATAAATAATCATCTTTCTCACGATTGTTTGAGTTTTCTATAAATCTTTGTGAAAGTTATAAGAAGAGAGCAAGAACTTACCAGTTAAGTCAAATTTTCAAAACCATCAAAAACATCTTCAAAAGCATCAAAAGAGAAATAAATACCGAGTTACATTTCAGGCTCAAGAACAATGCCGTGCTCAAAAACTCAGTGGAAATGTAAAAAAAACAATGTATTAACATTGATAAAACCGAAAATGGCAGAAATGAAGCAATTACGAACTTGAAATGATCAAAGGAGGCCATTGAAATCACCCACGAGTTCAATTCTACAAGAAACCGAGCTTTAGATCATCATTAATGGTGGTCACTCTCTTGTAGAGCTTGAACCAGAGTAAAAACAATAAAATGTGCAAGTATTCACAGATATAGAGCCTCATGAGTCAAGAGAAGATCGAAATTGAGCTCGAGAAATTAACTAATGGCGGCGAGTGATAATTTTTTAGGGATTCACCCTATTTTTCCATCATGCAAATGTGAAAATGAGTTAGGTTTTAATTTTTTACTCGACTACCACCTAACTCCTCATAGAACCCAGAGTTAGTGATCAACGGTGGAGATCACAAAGTACAAAGATCTACGGTGCATAGCCTTATTCGCCAACTCAACCGTTTGAAACCTAACTCACCAAAGGTCAAAGTACTCGAGAGATCAATGGCTCAAGATCGAGAAGGATGAAGATCGACGATCAAGATCTTGTGCCAACTCCTATGCATTTCATATTTATTAACAGGAGATCAACGATCCACATTCCTAAGTACAAAAGATCAATGGTTAACAGAGCACCAACAACATTCATTATAAATCCTAAACCCTAAATGAGTGGTACGTAAAAATGACGGTCATGGATCATAGGGAAAAATATCAAAGTTCCTAATGAAATGCCATCAACTCAACCAAGGTTTGTAGAAACTCAACTAAGTTGTTAGGTACATAATTGTCACCCACCAAATTATGGGTCTAATTGTCGTGGGGAGGGCCAACCTCGATCAATCAAATAATTTGCATTTTGACCTTATCAAGGTCTAAAATCCATATGATGATTAATCAAAAAGGTGAAAACTTGATTAATCAAAAGGTAAAACATTGATTAATCCCAAAATCCGAGAAGAATATTGCATGCAATGATAGCACAAAGGAGACCCATGACTATAGTATAAACCAAGGCATATGTCGTGTGATTAGAAAAGGGGAAAATAGAGTCAATTATTATATATACCCAACGTCAAAAAAGAAGAATCACATTACCTTAAACAAATCAAACTACCTCGAATGATAAATTCAAGTACATGTGGCATAGCCAATGAAAGGAAAGTGCCTTTGCATCATGAGCCATGTGGTCCCCACTTTCTTAAGGGGTATTTTGCAAAGTTTGTTCCTAACATAGTAAGAAAAGGACAAGAGAATTATTCATGCAGGTGGTCCCCACAGTGGTTGGGAGAATATTTTGTGAAGTATTAGAAATCAAGCAATTTTTATTTACGGGGATATTATTTTGCATGTGCATCCAAGGGGACAAAATTGTAAAAGTGCGATTTATCATTGCGATTGTCACATCATGCAAAAGAGGATAAAAGCAAGAGGATAAAACTTTCATTGGAGGAGACTTGCACAACAAGCAAGTGGTTAATTTTAGCAAAAATATTCACCCAAGTTTTATTAAAAATAGATCAGTCAATTGCACTTTGACTTGAGTTTATTTTTGTAACTAAGGCTATTAATGCCTCATTGTAATCAGCATGTCTATTTTTATTCCTTTATTTATTCATGATAAAGGGGTAAAATTAGCATGCATGGGCAAGTAAAAATTTTAGCCTATTTTTAGGAGGGAAGGGGTGAATTATTTTGATATATATTGTGTGTACTAGCAAGGCACAAGGGGAGGACTTTTGGACATAGGAGTGTTGAAGCATATTTTTCTGTTAGTTTTTCCTTGAATGAGAACTAGTTTTGACCTTTCCAATTATTTGCAGTGGTGTGTATCTTTCCATTAATTCTTGTGAATGTTAATTCCCTGATTAATCATCTTACCTTGCTGCAAATCTGGTATTTTCGCATAGTCTTAGTGTGCATGTTTATCTTTTTGTGTTGTTGTGATTTATCCCTCAATACATAAGTGTTTTGCCTTAATATTCGATGAAAGCCATTTGTTCATGCATCTAAAATTCATTCTCAATTTTATTGTGCATATACTCAGTCAAAGACCTCAACAAGTTTGGTGTATCACCCATTTCAATTTTAGTTATAGTCATCTTTTTACCCTCAAAACCCCAAAAAATTAGTTTAGGATACATCAATAAGGAACCGACCTTGATATCGAAGACTCACCTCAACAATAGGTATACCCACAAACCTGAGGTGTTTCCATTGTATCTATGAAAGTGAGAGATCAAGAAAGCTTAGAACCCTTGTTGTCATGTCTCAACTGGGGTGCACTTTTGAGAGATAACACAACCCACATAGGAAAGAGTAGGGAACGCTAGTTTTCATAAGTTGAGCCTAAGGTGGTGCACATCCACAATATACTGAGCAAGCTCGAAGTATACTAAATGCGAGATAAAAGTGGGTTTTCAATCTATATGAGACTCCACTTCCTAATTCGTACTCGGCTTAAGATTATGAAAACCTGGTCCACGCCTCCTCTTTCCACACACATGCTCTTAAAGAATGCTTCCCTTAGGGTCGGTTAGTATAAGGTTCACACCATAACACATAACTACATCACTAACACAATGGTGATTCACGCACCTTAACCATAACATATTACACATGGTATATATATTCCTTTTCCCTCTTGATCTCTCACTAGTTCCTATTGCGTAATGAAATTATGATGCTAAACTAAGTAAACATGTTTCTTAGAAAGCAGATCCTTAGGATAAGAACTAGTAGCCTCATGTGTGTACAAATGTCCCTATTAACAATTGAGTTATACAAGTTAATTATAATAAGGTATATGAACCAAATTAAATGAAACCATTTTAAGTTAAATGTTAAACGATATAAAGGAAATTTATTCTAGAAAAAGGGAATGTATGTTCATATGTTAAGTTCTCTTTAAATCCTTAAGAGTAATTATTGAAACATGATTGTAATAAATAAGTATCCATAAAAGTGTTGTGTCGTGGGTAGTTCCATTCATAAGTTTGTATTGTAGTTGGATCATTGTTTCTTCTTTATTATTTGGGAAATGTAGTTATGATGTGCATCATGTGTTTCATGTGGTTATGTTTTCTTCTTGTTGGGGTGAGGTTTCATCATTGATTATTTGGAGGAATAATAGAAATGTATTTTTGTGTTGGAGGAACCAAAGTAATTCATTGCTAGTCTAAGTTGAGGGATAATCACATGTTATAATGGAGAGATAAGGGTCTTGTCAAATTTTATGTGGTGTGTATGCTTTAGAGGGACCAAAGGCTAGCCAGGATTCCTTCTTAGAGTGATAAGGGGTAGTTGTAATGATGACCTCTCCCCTATGTAAGCCTCTTAGGTAGGCTTGGTTATGTGTGTCATCTTTCCTTATGAATCCAATCACTTCTCATCTTGTGGTACATGTGGGTCCATGTTGGTATAAATGTCTTATGTGATGTTGAATTATCCTAAGTGATCCCATGTGGTGTCGTGTAACAAGTAATGAAATTAAAGAAAATTATTTCGATATTTTTAGTGTTTTATTTGTGTGCCTAATTTTGTGGGTGTTACATCTCTCCTCTTATGTATTTTAGAAAATACTTATTATTTATCAGTTGTTACATGTATGAATGCATTACCCTGATTTTGAATGGTTAATGTTGGAAGTTAATTAGATCATAATACTATGCCTATTGCAAACCCTTATACCCTTCTTATTTTTTTTGTATTTCATAACATAACACATAGAAAATTAATTAGGGTGTAAACATTTTGTGAACATGCCTCTTGAATCAAATCTATTTTTCAAATCCTAGTGGCACCAGGGTTTCATATTTTGACCTATCATGACTTCTTCCCATGGTCCTACTATTCCTATTTAATAGTATTTTCACATCTCTCCCGCAATTCAATTTTTTTTCAGGGAACATGTGAACCAAGCAAGTTCACCTACATATATAACATGAAAACACATGATGCACATCAAGCCACTTTTTTGTCAATGACAAGGCACAACATAATGATTCAACTACAATATAAACTTATATATAGGGTCTTCCCATGGCATGATATTTTAGGATTACACATTTATTACAATCATGTTTCAATCTTTAACTTAAGTTCTAGAAAGGATCATAATGTGTGAATCATACATTTCTTTTCATTTTTGCTAGATTTCATTTATACAGTTTAACATTTAACTTATGGTGTATCTCATTAAATAAGGATCATCTACATTATTTCAATTACTTGTTTAATTCATTCATTTGTTAACATGATATTTATTTACACATAGGGCTATTTACATACACACAAGGCTACTAGGTATTATCCCTAGGATTCACTCCTAAGGGCATGCATCTTGATCTTATATCATACCTCCGTTACACAACAGAACAAGTGTAAGTCCAAAGGATGTGAAGTTCACATTTTTTTGTTTAAGGATTTAGGGTTGTGTTTCTTTCACTCATTTATAAATTGATAGTTTATTTAGTACCCACTAAGGATTATATATGAAATAGGTTCTTTATCCACAACAAGAGGGTTTAATCACATTACAAGGAAGATCATGTTTCACTTTCATATGGAATAACATCCCACGATTACACTTCCCAAGGTCAAGCGTCAATTATAATTTTACTATAGTTATGCTCCAACAATTAATTAAGAATTCAAGGAATTTAACATGGCAACATACTTCCTTATTTTTGTTTCTAGATTAGGTTTCCTAAGTATCATTTACGTCCAACTTAAGAGGGTTTTCCCTAACTAGGTTCATATGCTTTTGTAATGAATTGTGTAGCCTATTTTTAATAGGGACATTTGTATCCTCATGAGACTACTAGTCCCTATCTTAGGGGATTTGTCTCTAAGAACATGATCACCTAGTTTCACATCAGACATCCATTACCTAATAGGACTAGTGGGAAAGCAAGATGGAGTAGTTCATCGTTTTAAAGGGTTAAGGTTCACATTAGAGTTTACACAACGTGGGTCTCGTTTCTCACCACAAGATGGTTTAAACATGATAAGAGAATGACCTAAATTTCACCTTTCTCCAAGCACATCATCTTATGGTTACATTTTCACAAACTAATCATACACTAAAATGTTGTTAAGTTTCACCATTAACTCTTAGTATTGCATCATAGAACCCAAATGATAATTGAGATTGGGTATCAAGTTCATTTATGATCCCAACTCTTAAAGGTGACTTTCAAGGGTAGTTGGTGATCTTTCCACCTAACACTCTTCACTCTACGTGTGTGCCCAACCAAGAGGGTTTTACATTATGTTGGAGTTTGGTTACCCATAGAGTACCACCTTAAGGAAATCACATTCTCCTTACTACACACACAACTATCAATCCTAGGAGGGGACCACATACCCAAGACAAATTTTAACCATGTCGTTCCTAACTGTTGGGTTCACGGAAACGTCACTAAATATATAGGCTCGATGATAAACTCAAACTTTAGATCTTATTTACCTAAACTAGAAGGTGTCATCGAGTGTAAAGATTTAAGTTCATCCTAAGGTTTTAATTTTTATGCTAAAAAGAGTCACACAGAGGAAAAATTATTATGCACGAATTTTATACTAGGGTTGACTATTTCGTTTAGATTTCTTTATTACATTTTCAAGGTAAGGAACACAACACACCAATTATTTAATCATCAATTACACACTGGAAATGCACTATAAGATATTAGATTCAATTTCATTTAACATATATATCCAACCCTTTTTTGTTTCCATACATATATCTAAATCAAAATGACACCTATGGTTAAATGCACATTTCCCAAAGCACCCTTAAAACTAGCATCTCATACATATTACCAAATTTTAATAATAAAATTTATTGTAATGTAGCAATACATACATACATACATATTCCATTAACATATATAAATTACAATAATACACAATGAATTATAACCATGTCGTTTTGTCATCTTACTTGCATCCTGCAAAACCATGTGAACATGAAATCAATGATAAATCGTTGGAATGACATCTACCTAAATCTAGCATAATTAAAATTTTTTAGTTTCTCATTTACATAATAATAATAATTTACATTCAAAAGGAGAGGGTTAGAGACATATATTCATTTCATTTCACTTCATTTCTTAACCAAGGAGAGAGAAAGAGATAGGGAAGAGAGAGAAACACTATTTTTCCAAAAGTCACATTTCACACCACAAGCCACATGAGAGAGTTTCATACAGTTACTTATATGTTTCAAAAGTTTTCACGATAGTGTATTGTCTTGGCTAGGGTCCTACGACCTTATTTCACATTATTCTACTAGTTGCGAAAACGTCTAATTTTGGCTTGGAGGCTAAAGAACCACATTTGAAAATTGTCTTCTGATGGGCACTCACAACAGCTTAAATTCCTATGTGTATTAATATATACCAAGAATTGACAAAATTCGAGAACTAGTAAATGTTTTACAATTGGCAACTAGTTTTCTAGGGCCATCAGTCGTAATTAGGCTAGTTGTAACAACAACCAATTTCAACTCGAGGGCTAAGAAACTATTAGCATATGGATTTTCACGCATGCAAATGACATGCAACAAGCAGTGTGGGAATGAAGTCCCTCCTCAATGAAGGTGAGGTTGCCTTTATTGAAAACCAAAAGCTGTATTTACATCTCGTACATTCAAAATTGTATGTGGGGGTTTTTGGAACATCAATGGAAAGAAAAGTGAATGAAGGAGATGGAATGGAATGAAGGAAAGGAGTGAAATGGAGTGAAATGAAATAACATGCAAGAGTTAGGTAAACACAGAGCCTAATATTGCACAAAGAAGAAAGACGAATAACCAACACAAATAAAACGGAGTTTGAGTTAGCCAAACAAGAACGTGTAAAAGGGAGCACACATGAGTAAGTAGATAATTAGAGCTTGATCACTGTGAACTAGAACAACTGATTAATAAAATTGACAATAAGATCAAAGATAATATCTGCATGCAAGATTTAAAAACATAACATCTAATGAACATAAGAACATCAAATGTTACAAGAGACAATGAATGAGACACAAAGTTTGTATTTCATTAACTCTAAAATGTTTTTCACAAAAGAACACAAAGTTTCTTCCTGAAATAAAGCTTGCACAAAAGTATTTTCTCCTCCTCTCTCAAAGTCACCCTTTACAAATGAGCCCCTCACTTCCTTTTAAAACCCAAAAGTTGGTTACAAAGTAGTTAGGGTTTTACATGATCATTAAATAAGGCACTTAAGTGACCTTTGACTTTTTCAACAACTTTATTAAAGACAACCCAAAAATAGAAATTACTTAAAATAACCATTGTTTCCCGAAAACAAATAACAACACCTTTTAAAATATACAATAATAACCAGTGCCTTATCCATTGAAATGGGGTCCGCCTATCTCAAGCATATGAGAAATGGACTCTCCCACTTCGTTAGATACCAAGAAAATCAATTCCCTGCACCGTCGGTGAAATTAGGATCTGCCGCTTTTGCTAGTTGAAAGGATCTAAACCTTCCCAAAGTTTCAAACATATTTTCTTCTTCTAGAGGTTCACTTGGTTGAAGAACAGTCTCACAAAATACCTGGAATTCAAGAATTCTACTTGGCATATCATTTAAATTAACAATTTTGGATTGAGCATTCTCAAATAAGTTCTTTAATTTGATGCACCACTCCATGGAAACTGACGAGAAATTGTTGGGAGAGTATACATGTCTTTAAACAATTGTGAAAATTGTTCTTCCACCTGCTCCGATGAACACCTTTGATTATGCTCATTTACGAGGTTACAAGGAATCTTAGCCATGAATTCTGAATCAAGGAGAGTGAAGTGAAGGCTTCATTGCACATGCTTTCATAATGGATCATAGAATCCTCAAGAAGCATTTTTCTTGATTTGAGATGCAGACACCAAAGAAAACGTGTCCCTCGATGTTCAAATTTGAGAATTCCTTCAATAGCTAAAATTGAAGATTCCATACTTGTCATCTCCTATAAATTGGGAAATATCTCATCCAAATTTGATATAGTAGAAACAAAAGTTTCTTTGAAAGAAAGAATTGGATCAAGATACGCACTGACATCTTCATGAAGCTTAACTGCGGTCTTGATCATCCCCTGGCCTAAAATGAGAATCTCTAAAAGCCAAGTTTTAGTGACATGGCCCAATGTGTTTATTTCCTTTGACAAATTGAGAGTATCTTCATCTGGGGCAGCCACTACATCAGGTACTGGGAAGGTGGATGATATGGGATTTATCAAATGTTGAACATATTCCACCAATTGATTCTTTTCGGCCTTGAGCCGAGAGTTTTGAGACTTGTATTTCTCAAGTCTTTTTAGCACGATATCAATTGAATCTCGAGCCATCACCATGTCACTTTCTAATGTAGATCTTCCAAGTCCTAGTCTAGAAACTTCATTGTCGGCAGGCATCATAGCATCGTGCTCTTTATCCACTTGTGGAATGGCAAGGTCTGCAAATTTGTTTCCATCATTATCCACCATTATTCGAGAAAACATCTTAGGCTTCTTAGGAATGGCATCATTCGAAATTTTGAAAAGGGCATCAAAATCAATGTCAATTGGCTTGACAACTCTCTTCCTTTTCTTCACTTCGGAATCAACCTAGGAAGGAGTATCATTCACTATTTTAGCATACAGAATCCTAGAGTTTGAATCAATATTCTCATTATTTCCAACATCATGAGATCCTTCTTGAATCCTATTTACGACCTCGATTTGAGGAGACACAACCTCAATATCCACTTCCTGATTATTCGGGAGATTTTGGGAAATCCCTTCATGAACTACATGCTCGAAGTATTTGATATTTGAATTACCTGCACCTGAGTGGATGCTTGTTTGAAGCATGGTTGAGGATCATTTGCTGCTAGCTTTGGAGCACTATTAACAATGTGGGTAGAATAATCTCTACTCGAGGTAGAAAATCTAGACACACGCTCTTTTCCTTCTTCGGGGTTAGGATCTTTAGATCTTTCACCTTGTGACACGTTGCTTGGCGAAGTGGATTTCAGCAACCACTCCTTTCTCGCTTGTTGTGTATGATTGGATGGTAATGAGGTTGATCGAGAAGAGACTTTGGTCGAATGGAGACCCCCTCGTATTGGAAATTTTTGTGATCTCAAACGTGATCTGGAATTGATTGCAATTTGGCAAGTTCTTTGTCATACCAAGATATGCTTCTTTCAATAATTGGTTGGTTCTTGCCATCAAGAGAAAATTCATCTCTCTTGGTCCAGTCGATTCGAGGCAATGGGGTAAAGGCAACGGCATCATATGAGGGATCGACGACATCCTCATCATCATCTATGAATGAATCGGGAGGACTCTTGATGTGGAAGGTCTTGATCTGAGAAAGTGTTAGGTGAGAGTACTCACGTCTTCTTACCTCATGTTCATTCGAGCAAGCAGCCAGAAATCTTCCATGGTAGGATTATGTTGGTACTTCGCTCCCTAATCTTTTACATATATCCATTGATATCAAACCGGGCTCTCTTCACATATGGATGGATGGTTATGAGAGCGAACTCTTTTCCATGAGTTGTGTAATCGAAAAGATTTGGACATTGGTATTCCCCGATTTGGATCGGGAAATGAATTCCTGAATGGTGCTTGTCACTAAGAAGGTAGTGAACTTGGAATAATTGTTGTGCCAGCTCCATTAATGCCCATCTGTCACTGACGTACTTAGGAAGTTTCCACGGGGTCCCAAAGAAAGCCACTCATGTGAATGTAGGAAAAATATGAAAATTGTATAAACCAAGTTCCCATCGGGAAATGACACTCATGGCTTCTTTAGAAAACCTTTCCTCAGTATTCGATTCAAGTTTCGGATCACGCGGAAGGTGAATGCATCGTTGACTCTTCTAAAATGGTGAGAACTATTTTTGAAACTGAGTTGAGGGTAATAATGAAAAACATTGTTTGATGGCCCCATGACCCCTCTTGTTTCAAGTCCCGAAAATAGCTTTCTTCGTGTTACTGCATAGGTCAGATATGAAGTCATGTAGAAGCATCCAGTCATCTTAACTTCTATCAATTGTTTGTGGAGGGTGTTACTGATGGTGGTGGCCCAATCCACAAACTCTTTCTTGGCTAGGATGATACAGATAAACTGGTACATCCATGGGTGGAAAATCCTAGCAGAAGGTAGACCGAAAAACTTGACTTAGGAGAGTGATCATGTCTCTAATTTCTTCCATGAACTCAACGCGTACATACTGAGTTCTTTGGGAAGCTGTCGGTCGAGGTCTCTTGGTTACTAACCAGTTGTTGTTAACCATCTTGCTCCATCTCATGGGTTCTTCATCCTAGAATTCTTGTGTTGATTGGCGAGTGATATCCGCATTCTGGGAAAGTCGGGTATGCCGAGCAATTCCTCAATGTGTTCTGGTGTGATTAAGAGGAAAGGCTTGCGATTATCTTTAAAAATTCCTCGTCTCTCAGGGTCATAATGCTTCACGCAAGCAATAACCAATTTTGGACACTGCACCGAGACAGGGAATGCTGTTGCTTGGGGTAGACCACTATGGTAAAGTCTATCTGAGAAAATGGTTTTGCCTTCAGTTTTCACCCGCTCACAAAACTGTTGCACGTTGATGTGACCTAGATTTGTATCAGTGATGTTGTCATATGCTGACTTAATGGAACTGGGAGGGATAATTCCTTGGAATTCATACTTCAGGGCGGATTTGTTAGATTTCTCCACTGGCTTCCTCGATCTCCCCGTAGATTTGGATTTTTCAGCCATTATGAATTTTACAAAAGAACAACTCAGGCACACAAGACAACGCAAATGGGGTCGGGTCTCAGTCTCGAAACCCCATTGATGCAAGAAAAATATTTTTCGCTTTAATATTATTATTATTATTATTATTATTATTTTAAAAATAATAATAATAATTGATCCTAATTACAATTTTCTTTTTTTTTTTTAAATGTCAATACAAACATATCGAGACTAAGCTCGAGTTCCAAATCTGGCGATAACAATGATATTTATTTTTTAATTAAAATCTCCCGATTTTAATATTTTACGTGGATCAATTTAATCTTTGTTTTTATTTGCCTTGGCTGCATGAACTACTAATTTTATTTTTTTGCGTTAGAAGACTCCTGATTTTGTGAATGCATGGAAATGATTTGTATTTCTTGGGTTGTTTTCTTTTTTTTTATCTATTCCAAATTGCTGGTTTATCTCCCCTACACGTGGTAAATTCCTTCATGCTTGGGAATGCGTGTTATTTCTTCATGAAAAACCTGCTTGGAAGTTTTGTTGTTCTTGTTTTCTTTTGCATGTGTGGGAAATTGTTCTCCCTATCCCTGGTGCCTCCTCTTTTCCATGTGTGGATTCTCCTTTGTTGGGTGCGTGGAGTTTGATTTTAATTTTTAAAAACTGTTCTTTCTCCTTTTTGTCTCGTGTGGGATTCCTCTTGGTTAGGGCACATGGAATTTGATTTGTTTGTTGTTTCACCTCTCTATCCTCACGCGTGGAGATTCCTATCCTAAGGCGGCCTGTTGTTTCTCTCTCTCCCTGCGTGGGAAGATTTCTTGATTTTATTTCTTTTCCCCTTCAAAACACGCGTGGACTCTCCTTTGATGGTTGCGGCCTATTTTTTTAAAAAGATTGTTTTAAAATTGTTCCTCTTTTCCTCACGCGTGGAAAGGAATTTTTAAATTTTGTTTTATTGAAAACTTCTCCTGTCTTTTTCCCGAGGCGTGGAGATTTTCTTTGACATTCAAATGAATTTGTTGTCCTTCTTTTCCTCTTGCCTTTGCATGCGTGGGTTTTGAAAACATTTCTTTATATCTTCCTGGTGCATGGAAAGTTGTTCTCTTTTTACTTGGCGCCTCCTCTGCCCAATGTGTGGGCTCAAAACAAATGCCTCTCTTTGGACTATTTTCTTTCTTCCTCCCACACATGGTGAATGTTTTAACTATTCCTTGGCATGCGTGGGAAGCTGCAAAAATGTGGCTTTGTTCTTCCTTAGCTGGTGTTTGTTTGGATTTTGATTAAACTTCCTTGCATGCACGACTGATATATCTTCCTTCACAATGGCGTGAGTTTCTCTTGCATTATGGGATGTTGACAAAATATTATGTCCTTCAGAAGAAATAAGAAGCAATCGGAAAGCTTCACACGAATTTTTCCAATGAGTTTGATAGAGGAAGTTATGAGGATTAATCCAACTTCCTCTCTTCCGGGTAGTGGACTTTAAGTGTCAGGGGGAAATGGGGAAAGCAACGGCCAATTGCCAACAGGAATGGCAAAGTGGGCTGGCAATCCCTGTTCAATTTCCCCATCTGGGAAATTGGGAGATTTATTGCCCGTTAGCCAATCCATGATTTGGCAATTGGTGGAGAAAATCCCATGTGTGGGAAATTTGAAGAAGATTGCCAAGAAAGGGGAAATCCGGGTTCGGGAAGCCAAATTGGCATTCCCGGCAGTTGGAAGCATAAGCTTACTTCCCCGGAAATAAAAATTTGTTGAATGAACTTTTAATTTATATTTATTTAATTAAATACTCTCAAGTTATTTAAAAGTTAATTTTATCAAACAAGGAGTGATTAATTAATTAAATATTAATTAATTAATTTTAATGTATTTTAATGCGATTTAAAGCCTGGCGGGAAGAGTTCTCGCCCAAAAAGGATGAAACGAAGACCAAAATGATCACAAAAATGAGACAGTTGTGATGAGGGCAATGAACCACACAAAGTAACACTTTTGAAAATTTTCAAAATTTTCATTTTTATAATTTTTAATAATTTTGCAAAGTCAAAATTAGCTGATAGCAAAGAAACCTCGTCCAAAACTAAATTTCGCTAGTTGGAATCTCCACGGGAAGATTCCTACATGCCCTCCTCTATATGGAGAATACATAAGAGTTGACGGAATTGGGAGGCTGGGAAAAGGGTTGTAAATGGCGCCGAGTTTTCCGGAGCTACCGGTCGTAATTGGTCCAGTTTGACCTAGTCAAACTATGATTGGAGGCCTACAAAACCCTGTTGCCAAACTATCTAGAAATGTGTTTTTCCCCAAACTAAATGTTGTAAGCAATTTTCTAGTAGAAATACTAGAGGTTTATGAAGGTAGAAAAACACTCCTTCACTCAAGGTCCAAACGGCGGAGACGAAACGAAGGCCAACTTTTCAGTTTTAGCACTTCCTAGAACTGCAAGAATGGGGTAACAGGGCACCTAGAGGGGCGGAGAAGAGAGCACAAATGATCACTCGGGGTCAATCTAATACAACTCCCCACATAATGAGGGACACAGACGAAACTTTCCATCCCTTTTAGGGGCCCAGAAGGTTGTTTTGTGAGTCTTCAAAAATCGTAATTTACCTAATTTTACGAAAGGATGATAACTAGGTTTAACGACGAACTCAAAATCAACTAGCCCACTCAAGGGGTTGCAGCTATCCATTTTGATTACTGAGTTTCCAAACATCTGAGAAGGTGGGTTTAAGTCTAAGGTTTACACCAAGGTTTATTTGTAATGCGTAAGTCACAAGGTGATGTTTTATTGTTTTGTGATACAAGTCTGTTTAAAATAACTAAATGTTTAAGCATATAATGGTTTAACATTTCTATTATATTGCAAATGAAAAACCAAATTATACAAAAATTATAAAAGATGAAGGTAAGGAGACCATGCCTGGATAAAACAAAGCTAGTCGAAGCGTGGGGGTTTGATTCTCCATCTTAAAGAGGCATTTCGTCAAGTGGTTTGAACGTATCCGTAATTCCACATTTTCACATTTACTTGAAATATTTTATACTAGTTCAACAAAATGATTTGAGCATTTCCCCACAACAATTTCAGCCCGTGAGACCAAGTTTTGTTGAGGAACCCCCATTAAAATTTACCATTCAACAAATTTTTTTACCCACCCCCTTTTTCTTTCGGGTTGTAGGAGTAGAATATTCCTTTGTATTTCACCGATCCCCTTACTTTTGAATGTAAAGCCGTATGCCTACTTCTGCATGTGTCTAATGCAGAAGAACCTAGAATGTAACATCTTATGGAGCTTGTGTAGACAAAAGAGATGAAGCAAAATTACTAAATACTCTCGGCCCCCTTTATTCTTATGCGATCTACAAGAACCAAGGAAACAAATCCACACAACCACCATAGGCTTAAGTGGCGCATTGATGATAAATGTTTAGATTTTCCTCAAGGAAGCTGGCACGTCCAAGACTGCAACCATGCTCTAAGCCTATGCTTCCTAGAGAGTGCTTTCACATTGAGCACTACAACCACAACATCCAACTCAAATCCCCTCCATTATGCTTTGATGGCACCCAAACTCTATTCATCAGCTCCCATTTAGACGCAGTTGGAAGGTTGCAAGAAAAAGGTTTTCATATATATATATATATATATATATATATATATATATGTTGTTTTTATTTGGCTCTAACTCACAATTGCATTTGCTTGAAAGTTTCTAAAGCCTTTTCAACAAACCCATTTTGTGCATATCTTGCAGTCAATGTTGTCCACAAAACCACGTTTTTTAAGACATTTTGTCCAATAGTTCATGTGTCTGTCTATGCTTCCACATTTTGCATACATGTCTACCAGGGCCATTGCAACTACAACATCTGACAATATTCCTCTATCATTTATGCTTTCATTGTTATTCATACCCTTTTCCAAATATTGCATTTTGACACAGTGGGAGTATCTTTGGCGAAGGTTGTTGAATTTGGATTTAAACCTGCCAATGTAATGGCATGAAAGTTTCTATTTCCTTTTCAACCAAATCCATTCTTGCAAAAATTCGCAACCGTGGTCTTCAATCAATACCCATTTCACTAAGGTGTTTTGTAAAATAGTCCACCTGCCTTGATGTACTACTCCTAACGCATTTAGGGACACAAGGATAGTTTAGGGAGGCCCATATGCATTGTCAGGAAGTCCATGTGCCTTCACATGGCAATAGTACTCCACCCAACTACCCGCCAACAACCCAAAAACACGAGAAGGAGCTCTAGGTTTAAGAAAAAAGAGCTTACTTTTTCAATTAATTTATTATATTAAAATCTCCCTTTTTATTTTCTTTTTATTTTATGCCTCCTAATTTATTATATTTTTGTTTTATTTATTTTATACAACATTTATATTTTATTAATTATTTTGTTATTTCTTAGATCATATAACATGCACCTATTCATGTATTCATTATTTTTACCAATTTAATATGTCAAACTTGGATCGTGGTGATAAAATTATCGTTTATTATCTTGTGAAACAAAAGGGTGAGTTTCGAGAAAACGAAGACCACCCTCCCAGATGAGATCAACGAAACAAAGAATACAAGGTTGGGTATCTATGAGACACGCCTGCAACGGAAATGAACTAAAGTGATGGCCACCGAAGGGGCTTTTATATTCAGGTAAAGGAGTGACACTACAAGGTTATAATCCCATACGATCGGTTGATACCCTCATAAATAATGACCCCCAAAATGACGAATTCATTAGAGTACCCCACAATCGCACAAAAGTTTGGCAAGATAAGATTTCGTACTGACATGGCAAATGTGAAGGTGGAACCCACACTTCATCGTTAGGACAATGAAGTGGGGCATTACAATATGAGCTTAAATATTCAAATAGTAACTTATTTAATATTAACAATAAAAATTTAATGTATTTATATCTTAAATATCAAAGTGTGTGTATATGTACATATTATTGCTATAGGATCAATTAAATGTTTTGGTAAAAATGTATTTATGTGCATAAATTGAGTATTGGTCTAAGTTAAGAGCTTGTTGATCTATGCATTTCTTATATCATTTCCATAATTTGAATTATTTTAAACTATGTTTAATGTGACTCTTGAACCTTTTATTCTTGTTTATCTTATGAAAACTTCATTTTTTATTATTTTATTCTCGGTTTGTCCTTGTTTCCTTCTCTCTCTTTCTTATTTTTTATCATGGTCTTGGGAAGTGATTGTTTTTCTATTATAAGGATTTAGGTGACCATTTTTGTACTTGTTATTGAAATAATCATGCTCATTCAATCCTTATATGTCTCCTAAGTTATCGTTCCTTAGCTTTGTGAATTTTGTTATAAACTTGTCTTCCTTTTATGCTTCATCTTACATGTCAATAAGGACCTTATTTGAATTCAATAATTTTATATAAAAAAGTTTCTTTGAATCTACTTGCCAACACCTTACTAAGCCAAGCGTCTTTGGAACATTACCTAGAAAAATGTCTAAACGCTCACCCAAAGCGTGTGCAACTACCAAGTTCCTTCTTTGTATTACTTATCAAGATGTGTGTCATGTTCATAAACAATTATCTCATGAGGAAAATAATTATGCATTATAACAAGATAACCAAGTAGTATGTAAATGAGTAACTTAATCAATCATCCATAAACAATAATTAACAAGATGAATAGACTAGTCATACCATGACCATCTCGATAATATGTGCAATCCATAAGAATTCATTCATTCAATAATAATAACATATATTACATATACTCAACATTGATTATATTATGCGCAAGTATTTATGCACGACATACTTACATACCAATAATTCTACTCTAGACTCTTTATTCCTCACCCGCAACACCTATTTATACTCGGTGGGAACTTGTCATTCATCACTTACATTCTTTAATCATGCTAATAGACATCCTAAATATAGGCTCTATGCCCTTAGATTCTTGCTCTAACTCCAACTCACACTATAAATAGCTCAATCCTACCCATGCTTTGTTCTTATATTTAGCTTTGTCCTTGTGTCATTATCGTCCTCCTTTGCATGTTCTTTATATGTATTCGGTGTTTTATCCTTTCTTTGTCTATTTGGATGTGCCTTGCTTGCTACGCCAACTCTAATTTTCCTATTTTTAGCCTACGTTAGAAATTCAAGCCTAACTCCGAAAACCTCTCTATGTGTGTATGTATGAACCCTGCGACCGAAATATTCATCCCTCTTGCACACATACCTTTAACGCATTGACTTATCTTTGTAATTTCTCTCTACTTACATCCATGCTTACACACATTAATATGGCCTTTGTTATTTTCTCTCGCGATTCATGCATGCCCTTTCGCGCACGGTCTTTCTCCTCCACACATGGCTTGTACTTATCCATATTTTCAGTCTAACATTACCCCACACTAGGAGTATTTTCCATCCTTGACAATAAAAGAATCAAGGAATAATCATGAAGAATTTCCAAAGAATGAAAGAATAAGGGAAATTACCCATATGAATCAAAGAATGAAGTATGTTCGCTCTGCGTGCATCCAAAATTCAAGTCTATTGTGATGGTAAGAGTTTTGGGAATTCTCTATTTTTGCACTCTCCAAGTTGTTCCATCTCTCGAGCTCTTTAGCGACCTTATCCGGCACCATCTCTACAATGTCCTGGAATCTTTCCGAGTTAGCTCTCAAATATTCTCCCGTAACTCCTTAATCACCTCATCGAATCTTGAGGCAATAACCTCTAGACTATCCATCCTATGTTGAATTTCCTTTAGCCTTTCCTCAATGGTATCACACTTAGATTTCATCATTTATCTCCTCTGTGCAACCTCTTGCATCAACTATTCACACTCGAACTTATTTGTTTTCAATGTGGTCTATAATTTCTTTAACTCTTCCTCATCACATGCGTTGAGCTTTCAAAATTACTTTAAATTCTTAGCAATTATTTTTAAAAAAAATTGCCTTCTGTACAACCTCCTTTATTTTTTTGCTAAGTGACACATATTCTTCAATCTTCTTTTCAACCTTATCCTTATTTTCCTTAGCCAACTCTTCTACTCTAGGCCCCAACCCACTTTTCACCTTGACTACCAATAAGTGTACCAGCTCCTCTAAATACTCCATTTCTATTTCATGGTTTGGTTTGGCTCCGGTACCATTCTCGAACACGTGCATGTGATATTACTTATGATATAAAATTCCTTATCGTATGCGTTGGTCTCTTCTTCTCATCGATCAAATCCTTGGTGATTTTTTTATTTTCCTTGTCTTTCCACTCTATATCCTTTCGCATATTTATAATTGTGTCCCCTTTATTGAAATTCCTTATCCTAACTTCAATGGTCATTTTTTTAGAGCGTTGCTCACTTGTTCGTCTGAGATCTTGTTAGAGTCTATTATAGGAAACACCCTTCCTGGTTCCTATTTCAGTTTCACTTCGAAAGTGACTCTTTACTCACCTAGAACTCGGGTTCCTCCATATGAGTCTTCATGTTCCAAGAGAGCATTTTCCTTGCGTGTGAAAGGTCCTTGGCTTTATTAAAATTTTCCCAATGAGAATATGTCTTCTATTGGTATTGAATTCTAAAATCTATCCCTTAGCAGCTTTTTTGGGTCATGGAGGTGGGCCATCCGGGGTGCTTGTGGAGGTTGATGTTGTTTCCTTCCTCATGTGTGTTGTTTCCTTGGGGTCTCATGTGCTATAGTAAACTTCTCATGGCTTGTCTCCCCTCTAGTGTCATGTCCTTCCATAAGCCTTTATTCTTCTTCGCCCCTTCTTTCTTCTCATGCTCTTCTTCTTGCTCTTCTTTTTTGGGCATCACACATATCCTTTTCCTACTTAGGGCCTTCTTACTCTTCTTTATATTCCTCCACTTCTTCTTCTGCTCTTGCTTTATGTGTAGTTCCTCCCTGTATCAGTTGTTCTTCATCTTCCTCGTCTAGATTATGAATGATGTGGAGGTCTTCTTCCTCTATCGGGATTGGTTTGCACTCTTCTCTGTTTGGGGTTTCTTTATCTACGTGGGATGCACTTATCTCATGGCACTCGCTCTCATCTTCTTTCTCTTGTTGCGATCTAGATGTCCTTCGGTTAAATATTCTTCCTCCTCCAGGGTCTCCTCACGCCTACGCTTAGGATATTTACCACGTGCTTTTTTTTGTGGCATTGGAATTTCGATGTCGCGTGCGTTGACCTCTTTCTGTCATTAATATTTGGTCGTAGGCAAATATAAACTCCGCATGCCTCTTTGCCAACTACCAAATTCATAATTGGGATAAGATCCATGTTATCTGTCTCTATGGTCTCCACGTATGTTGCCTTTGATACATAATAGAACTAGAGAAAGGAGGAGGAAGAGAAGAAAATCATTAATTTATGCATACTAGGAAAGGGGTGCCTAACATCGATTCCTCGCTTCATGCCGTCATATTTTAAAGGTTGAGGAATGGATGTCGATTATCATTAAATTTGGGTTGGTGAAGTGGTTGGATGTTGATTCAAAAAAATAGGTGCGACTTTGAGGTGCTTCACTAAATTATGAGTTAAGGCTACAATCCGTAACTTGTAAGACTCACAAGATTATAAACAGATTTTTTTCCTTTATCCGCCGTAGCATTCCACATGTTTTCATCTAGACCTATTCCACGTGACCTTTTAAATGTTTCACAAAAGAATTCAAACTCGATATTTCCTATAGACTTAGAAACACCGTGAGACACCAAATTTTGTATATCATCCATAGAAATCCTCATTCGCATTGCCATGGACTTCAACATCTCGCACCCGGTCCGTCGCACATCCTTCTCTTTGTTGTACTCACCCGAAATCCAAAAAGGATTTCTTTCCTTCGCTTAATTCACTTGTTTCGTTGACTATAAATGTGTGGAACACCGCATTCGGAAAACCCATGGAACATTGGGATAGTGTTTTTCAGCTTTCAGACTTAGTTATTTCTCAACTTACTTCACTTCCTTGCGGGTCGATGGTGCCTCCATGCATTGTGGTTTTTCACCTTGTCACCCTGCGAAGTGTCACTACTTCTCTCATACTACGGAAACCCAACTTTGTGTTGCACGACACTTCCATCATGTGGTCTGGATTTTCACATGTCACCCCACGAAGTGTCACTTATCTTGCTTTGCATGGATTCCATCCTTAGCCGAATTTTGACCCTTTGCAAACGCAAAAACTTTTTGGCCTTCAAATCTTCCTCATGAAACCCACAAAGTAGGCTATGCGACATCCGTAGATGAATTAAACCACACTCCCTTGTTCCGTGGATTTGAAAATCCATGGAATGCTATATTTTCCATAGCAAGTCTCTCGACTTTTATACCAAAATCCACCTAAGTCCAAATTTGAACAAGTTGTTCGAAATTACATGGGTGTAGTTTGGGACAACATTAACTAAACTATTTTTTTACATATACTTTGGAGATTTAGCCAAAAAAACTAAAATAAATAAATAAACAAATAAGGATATTACGAAGCGTAGTCACTCTCATTGGAGGTGATACCAAAATAAATGGAAGATTTATTTAACTAGCAATCACATGTGTACAATGTAATGTGAACATAAAACGGTATATGTTATTTGATTTAAAGGGATAGTTATTACTTTTGTAGTTGATGTTGATAAGGGGTGTCATTGAACATTCTGATCAACCCAATAGGAGAAAAAGTAATGCCATTGTCCAACTCCTGCATTAAGTTAAATTGACACGCTTGAGTTGAAGATATCATGTTGTGTTTGAATGCTAACGACAAAAACAAAAAATCATATGGAAAATAAATATCAATATTTTAGGACTCAAAACATAGCTTTTCATATTAATACAGATAGTGAAACCTTCACTTTGAACTTGTTATTGGCTACTACCCCTGAAAACAAAACAACTATGTTTTGGTATACCACATTGGATTGGCATTCTTACAGGTCAGTAAACATCAAAATAGAAACAGTCCAAAATACAGAAATGTTGCTTTTCCAAAATCTCTTGGAAATGGAACGACACATAAACATCCATACAATAAATTATAAAATATAAATATACATTTAAAAATGCATACATAATAATCATTTTAGTCGATAAAGTTTTAAAAACACTTGAAAAATATAGTTATCACAAAAGTTTAAAATATTCAACATACTTAAAATTTCATTTATCTGTGTGACATATCATGTTTTATAGAGTTCAAAGAGGCTGAAATGCAAAATATTCAAAATAACAAATTGTTGTAGTTTGTTGAAAAACTTTACAATGTTAAAAATGTTTTTTGCTTTGATTAGGCTTTTAACTTTCATTTTGCGTTTGACTATTGGTAGGGGATGGGTTAAGGTAAGGGAGGTAAGGTAGTATTAGGTTTTATTTTTTAATTTGTGAAGATTTTTTGGAAGCATTTTTATTTGGCATTTTTTAAGAAGGGGGACAGGGGTACAGAGGGCAGGATTTCAGGACGCAAAAAAATCCTAAATGTCCAAGGGGACACATGCTAGAAACAACATTGCCCGAGAGTTTTTGGTGAGTCCAAGACATTTCCAACATGTTTCATATTAGTGTTTCACTCCCAAAATACTTCCCATAGGAAATGACCTGTAAGCATTTCCTACATCGTTATTTATTTTAAATCAAAGCAATAAGGTAGATTACACTAAATAATGCATCATAACATACTAACCTTAAGAGGAACCATCGTGAAAACTTCGAAATCTCACAATTTAAGAGTGATTGGTGAAGCAGCACCTCTTGGAAGACGGACAAGATCTCCTACAACAAGTGTACAACACACATCAAGCTTGACATAAGGGTTTGGAGAACCTGCAACTTAAAGTGAATAAGAACTCAATTTTTTTCAAATGGATATCTTACTTCCTTTGTGAGAGTATACGACAGAATCACCATTCCAATTTTCATCTGCAATCTTTGGAAAATAATCCACATCCTTTCGAATGGTAGCAGTATTAGTTTTGGATTGGAAGTCATGAATCAAATTCTTCTTGTCAACCCAACACCATCCAACACCTTGACAATTAAAGATGCCAAGAACTCCAGTGTGCTTGTTCAAATTCCAAATTTTTAGTAAGCTGCAAGGAAAAGCACACACCAGAGAACACAATAAATCTTGAATGTCCCCAAAGAAGACAACATTGAATATTACTCTGAGGCACCTAATCACAAAGACATACTACAACAAATTACATAAATGATAACGACTATCTATCAACTTCTGGAACAAGGCTAAACCAAAAGAGAGAATTTGGCAAAAAAAATCAGCTTGAAATGGGAAAAAATAGATTCAGACTCACTTCTTTCCATCATGGGCTGGATCAGCAAATAGACAATCTTTTGTAGGTCTTCCAGGAAGCTCTGCACGCAATACCGATCCATCTGGAAGAACAAGTTTCTTCAACACATCGAAATCATGGTGTCCAGGCTTATCACTGCAATCCCAGTCCAAGATGGAAGAAACTAATTAGCCACCCAGAGAAAATTGTTTTTGAAAAAGAGAAGAGGAGCAAAGCATACTATAAAGTGATCTTATTTGTAGTTCTATATAATTAGAGTTTTAGTAGTCTAATTTATTTGGATATATTTTAATTTTATGGAATTTTTAGCCACATGGAGTATCCTTCGTGACCTATTTCCCATGAGTAAACATTTATTCTATGACCTTTCACTCATGTACATTAGTAATAATCACAAAGCAAGGGACCTGCTAAAAGCAGACGCACCTCTACGCGATGCTAGTACTAGAGAGGAGGATACAAACAAATCAAAAAGAGACTTTCATCCCAAAGACTACTTTCAGATTGGTAAAAGCCTTTGGAGCATATAATGCCTTATAAGGCTATCTTGTCTCACAATTATTATCAACTCCTTTCTGTTAAACAAAATGTGTCTCAATGAAAATGTGTATCCTATGGTTTGACTAAGATGATAATCAGTCAAGAATTTACCTAACATAAACTGAGTATCCTCCAACAGCTTGTCCAGCAGCATGGTATTCAGCCATCAGATGAAGACTGTGTCAATTAAAAAAGACAAATAAGCTACTTTGCCATGCCTTGAAGCCTAAGATATGAGTTTTAATGTATTAAAATAGAAATCTCATATTGAAAGGAAAATTACAAGGGGTATTTACATGAAACATATCCCAATTAGGCTGCATAAATTCTCCTAAGAAAACACTGTTGTAAGCAACAGAAGCAATATGAATGGTATGTGATGCAGGATCCCTTGGCCAGAAATCATCAGATGCTCTTATAACAGCTGTTTGTTTTGAGCTGTAAAATCCATATAAATAATCAACCGTTTTCCTTGGGCTTGTAAAATCACTGTAAATAATGAAAGCAAATTCTTATATAAGTTCCAAATGATCTAAGAATCTCTCTCTCTACTTTAGCTGCAAGAAAAATGTATTTAATCTTCTAATTAATTACCTGTAAAGGCCATCAGTGTTGTGACTCATACAGGCAATGATGCCATTATCAGGGAAATTACTCTCAGATAAATATTCCTAGCATTGACATTCATTTGGATGTAGCTTTTCTTTTGAAAGTATTCTAGAGCCTTGAAAATAGTTATAATAATGGAATTTTCTAATCCGGTGTGGTATTCAGTTTGTAAAATTATAATTTTTCAAGAATACCCGACAATGAAGGGCATAAATTTCCAAAGGTGATGAAAGAGATGAATGTCATGAAAGTAATGGATGGGAGAGGAGTATTAATTTATTGGCTTCACCATAATTGAATTTTTCATTATCCAGATTAAATCTGCAAAAACCAGTGATGACAACTGACTTTCCATTTGTGAGACATTTACATATACATAATCAAATATGTGCCCCTGCATATTTATTCGATTATTTGGTATTTATGACACTCTCAAGGAAGTTGCATTGAAGTGATTAGATCCAACTAAGCATATTATTCTTGTCATTTATCTGTAATTATATCTACAATTAAGTTTATTTTGGTCTGAACTACACACGATGCTCTCCGTCCAATGTAGCAAAAATTATATCAACACGAGCTTGCTTGATGTCATTTGATCCAACTATTTTTCTTGTGGAACCTTATACAATTAGAGCAGGCAGCAACATAATAAGAGTGTACTACTACTAGTATCGGAAGTGGAAAAGGAACAAAATGCCCAAAAGCTAATTTTCCCCTTCAAAAAGAAATGCGAGCACACTTTTATCTGTTTTAAGGGTTCTGAGTGGACTGAATTAATATGAAAAAATATGGGCTGTTAGAGGAAAAACTGGTCATTGTTTACTTGAAAATCGGCTCATCCGTTGAGAAAAGCAGACCCCAAGATAGAGAGGACTCATGGGGATGCATTTGTTTTCCGACACAACACCGTCCCAGTCTCATTCCAGTCAAACAGTATTTTGTGAAATCAGCTCACCAAATCTCACAAACAAATGCCCATCAGAAGTATTGTTTATGCTCCCTGTAAAATCTCTGTGCTTACCATCTGCATATTCATCCAAATACCTCTTGTAATTATTACTAGGGGTCAGTTGGTTCGTTGGGATGCTAGGAACTTGCTTAAGAGCAGGCACTGGCAACATCAACTTTAGAACTCTGGCAACTTCATGCATGGTGAGTCGATGAGAGGGACATTTATTTGTGCAAAGCAAGGCCAACTGGAAAGTGTTTGAAAAAATGCCATTTATGTAATCAGCTGGTGTAAAGAGATATCCCTTTCCTAATTTGATCCTAGCTGATGCCAAATTTGAAGCCTTGCAAAAAGAACAATGGAGGAGTAAAAAACATGTCTTATTGTTCTGTGTATATTTGAGCAGTTTTGAGTGCATGTAATTGCAGTCTTTGGTGTGCGAGATGAAGTTTCTATGTTTTTGATGGGTGAGAGGCTTGATTCACAATTCTGCATTGTAGATAATATATACCCACACCAGTCTTAAGTGAAAATGTCTCTTGAAAGTTATCTTTAGTGTGAAGAACCTATGCAGGTTATGGAGGATCAGGAGGAAGCTTCAAATGGTGTAAAAACGTCAAATTGATCCTTGCATGTATAAAAACAAAGCTATATGGTAATGTAATCAGGGTAGGATGAAGCTATTTTGTCAAACAGTCCACGCAGTGCCTTGTGTAATGTTCCACATTTTGTGTTCCTTTATCTTTTATGTTTTGATGGATGTCCACACTCTGCTCCAAAGCTCGTATTTTGGCACATGTCGGGAATATGATGACAATTGTAAACTGAACTGGTTAGAGACATGTTTGCTGCATACAGTGAAACGACTGTCTCTTGAGGAAACCCATGTCTTCTGTTTGTTGACATAATCGTATTCCATGAGAAGCTATCTCAGTCTTTCATTTAATCAAACACTTTATGAGCACCTATCAAACTTCTGCACTTAACAGACATAGGAGATCATGTTATAGCATGTCATTCAATGAAAGTATAGATAGTATTAACTTGGTGTCTTGTCTTTTTACTATCAAGCCAATAGTCATTCCTAAGTGCTCAGAGTTTCCCAGAGGCTACCAGGGATTTGGTTGTTTTTTTTGGTGGGTGATTTCCATTGTGTTTGGGCTTCCAGTTAGAAGTGGGGCATAACGGTTGCTCACCTTTCTCCTATCAAGCATCTGAATTTGTTTCCCTTTTTGGCTATGCCTAAAAACATAGACAGAGGACGAATGGAAATGGCATGAAAAATCCAAACTGAAGTGGGAATAAGCAAAAATACAAGTTGGGCTCTTCCTTGAATAAGCTGAAAACAGCAGTCAAAAACAATGTCTATTAAAAGTGTGAAGACCACAGTGGGAAAAGTGCACAATATCATTCACAGGACGTCAATGGAAGATGTGGGGACTGGTGAGAGGAGAACAGCTAATGCTCTGGATGAACAAAAAATGAGGAGCTCAAATGCAAAGTCAAGAACCCTACAATGCACAAGTGGTTGCTGGAAATTATTGGCGCAGCTGGACAAAAAATTTGCAACCCTGCTACCCATTTCTTTGCAGACCATGGGTTTCCATTGAGAACTTGCCTTATGATAGCAATTACACATTTTCTTACAAGGATTTCATTACTCCCTTTCATATTGAACTCCATCTTCATAATGTGTTTGAATTTCGATTTTTGTTGTTCAGAAAATTTTCATGATACAGAATTCTATCTTTTTCTAGTTTGAACAGTAATATCATCATACCTTAATTGCTTACGGAGATTGTATGTTGCACAGATTCCCCAGTCGGTGAGGAAACGGAATCTCAGACGACGGTATGTCATTCATCCTTCCTCACTTAAAATAACATACACATTAAGCTCGTCCTCCACTAAAAAACCAAAAATATAATTTTGCATGAATATGGGATGTGTTATGGTTCAGAATTTTTCTTTAAGCCTAGACAGTGGATACTATTCCAGTGTTCTACTTTATTTGAAATGCAAGAAAAATATGTGGTTCATTGTTCCTCGAAGATACTACGCTATCTGTGGAAGATGCAGAGATTCGGTTGCAGGCGTAATCGTATTCCATGAGAAGTTATCTCGCTCTTTCATTTGGTCAAACACTTTACGGGCATGTATCAAACTTCAAAGATTGTTGAAAAAGATTGCCCGAATTTGACATTCCTGTAGAGGCATCTTCAAAAGTGGATGCTTTTGTGTGAAATAATTTCTTACTCTAAAGAAGAGTGTAAGAAGAGTGTTTTGAGTAATTTTTTTCCTTTTTGAATAATAAAGAATTCTGATTCATAGAAAATATATATCTAACATGTTAACTAGCATACCTATATTCTCTAAATATATGTAAAATATGCCGAGAGGTGAAGTTCACGAGGCACCTATATATTTATATAATATATAAATATATGTAATATATACCTCTCGGCATATATTACATATATTTAGAGAATATAGGTATGCTAGTAGCAACCGCAGGAGTTGCATTATACATAAAACAATACCAAAAATAAAGTATGAAAAATAAGGGGGAATTTAGTTCGTGTATGAATAAAATAAAATTTATAATTTAATATTATAATTATTTATTATCAAAACATAGTCACTTATATGTAATTTTCTTATGTAATTATATTACTATATAACTTAACACATATTTGACTTTGGAGAATGAGTATGAGCAAAAAAATCAAGGTCCGTAATGCACGAAGTTCTTATGGATTTTATTAGTAACCGTATTATCAAGTTAAAAAAATACAATCCTTTTTCATACGAATTGAAATGTGTAATGTACATCATATATATCGAACATGTTAATGAGTGAATGTTATAGTGAGTTTTTCTCAAAAGATACTTGGTAGATAAATAAAACAATTTTAGTATAATAGAGGAATTTATTCTCTTCTAGATTAACGATGAAAAAAAGCTAATGAAAGTTTTTTCTGAAAGGAAAAGACAAAAAATACACTATTATAAAGATTTAAAAAGAATACAAAAAAATTGTAGATAAATATTAGCTTAAAATTTTGGTACAAACCAATAAATTATAAAGGAAATATTATATAAGAAGCATCCATTGGTGTTTTGGTTTCTGTGTATGGGTTAATTTTGAAGTGGTAGAACAATATTAATATATGTAAAATAAAGTTTCAGACATTCATTTGATGAAATCTTTTAGAGTGTTTTCAACAAAAACAAGAACTAAAAGTAAATAAGGGATTTAATACCATATCATCTTGTTAACTATTGATTGTGAAAGTTTGAAAAAATTATCTATGTAGGAGTTCTTTTCTCAGATTACTCCCTCCATGCAGAATATATATCAATAAGAACTAAAATTAAATATGGAATTATATATCAATAAGAACTAAAATTAAATATGGAATTAAATACACCATCAACATGTGAATTATCATGTAATCTTTCTCCTTTTTTCCCTAAATTATATATTAAAACCCAAGCAATCTAAAAATCAATTTCTATTTTCCTCCAAATCGTATATCAAAACTCAAATAATTTAAAAAATTCTTCTTTTTTACGGAATCATATATCAAAACCTGAATAATTTTATTTATTTTTTGATGAAAAAGTTCTATTATATTAAATTCAACATGATAAAAAATTATCTCAACAAAAAGTGCGGGGTATGAGAGGGTCATATAGATCTGGTGATTCAAAAAACTTCCCCTGCCATATTTGAAGGCATTGCCACATTTGTCTTGCAATTCACTGAAATTATCTCGCAATTTTCTCCATAGATCTCCTGATTTAAAAAACTTCCCCTGCCATTTTTCAAGGCATTGCCACATTTGTCTTGCAATTCACCGAATTTGTCTTGCAATCTTCTCCGTGCCGAGGCCACCAATCGATCCACTTCCTCTTTGCCGATCGCCCTAGTCTCGCTTTCGTTACAGTTAATGACAATCTGATTCCTTGCTTTCGTCTTCATGTCCTGCGCGGACACCGTGAGCATGCCATCCGCGTCCACTCGAAAGCGAACCCTAATCTCTGGCACTCTAGAACGGGCCGATTCAATTCCTGCGAGCACGAATTTACCCAGAAATTTGTTGTGTGCAGTCAATCGTCTCTCTCCTTGATACACATTAATTGCCATGGACGTCTCATAGTCATAAGATGTTGTCACCAATTCCTTCCTGTGAGTGGGGATGGTGCTGTTTCTGGGAACGATCACTCGCATGATACCTTTTGCAGTTTCGATACCCAGACTCAAAGGGGTGACGTCCACCACCACTAAATTCACATCTTCTTTGTTTAACGCGGCTGCCTGCAATGCGGCGCCGTAAGCGACCGCTTCGTCTGGATTTATACTCTTGCACAGCTCCTTTCCATGGAAGAATTGGGTGAGTAATTCCTGCAACTTTGGTATCCGCGAAGAACCCCCAATTAACACAATGTCGCTCACTTGTGCCTTGCTCATATTGGCGTCTTTTAAGCATTGTTTCAGGATTCCAATGGTTTTTGGAACAGGTCGGCGTTGAGCTCCTCGAATTTGGCCCTGCTAATCTTGACATATAAATCGTTTCTTTGATAGAGGCAATCGATCTCGATAACAGTCTCGACTGCAGACGACAAATTCCTTTTCGCCCTCTCGCACTCCGCACGAAGCCTGCGAAGAGCTCTGCCGCTCGATCTCATATCAATTTTGTATTTGTCGTTAAAAATTCCAACGCAATAATCGAGCAGCCTGTTGTTAAAATCTTCCCCTCCCAAATGGGTGTCCCCTCCGACCGCTTTCACCTCAATTTTATGTCTCCGAACCCTAACAACTGAAACATCGAAGGTGCCTCCCCCGAGGTCGAAGATGACAATGTTTTTCTTCTTCTTCTCCTCCTTCATTATGGATCCATAACTTATTGCGGCGGCGGTGGGTTCGTTGATGATGCGCATGGCCTTAAGCCCTGCAATTTTACAAGCTTCTCTCGTCGCCCTCTTCTGTGCATCGTTAAAATACGCAGGCACTGTCACCACCGCATCTTTCACATCACACATTAAATACTCCTCCGCGATCTTCTTCATTTTAGCCAGCACCATTGACGATATTTCCTCCGCCGAAAACAGCTTCTTCTCGCCTCTGTAATCGACTTCAATCATGGGTTTGCCATCGTCGTTAACGACAGTGAAAGACCAGAGCTTCCTGTCGGCCTCCACTGAAGGATCCGTGAATTGCCTTCCAATAATTCTTTTCACATCATACACTGTGTTACGATAATTAGATGAGATCTGGAACAAGGCGGCGTCTCCCACAAGTTGTTCACTGGAAGTGAAAGCAACCATGGATGGAGTGCTTCTGTTTCCCTGATCGTTAACAATAATTTCAACCCTGTCATGCTGCCATACTCCAACACAGCTGTATGTGGTTCCGAGGTCGATGCCAATTGCCTTATGATTTTTACCCATCTTCAGTACCTGATCAATTACAATTGTATAAGCAAACAAGAAACACAGACACTCTGCTTCTCAGCGTTTTTGTTACTCCTCACTGATTCTCCAGGCTTCTCTTTGTCTGATTGGCAACAGAGTATAAACTTCCTTTTATAAGTATTCTAATCCCTCGCCCTTTTCTCACAGCTTTTTCTCTAAGCTTTAAAACAAATCCTCTTTCTTATATATAAACTAACGCTCAAGTTGCGTGATTTATTTTAAAAGGAAAGCTCCATAAAAAGCTTTTAAAGTATAAATCTTAAGTTTTATGCTTTATTCCATACAATGCCATCTATTATTTAACAATTTTGTTTATCTGATCATTCTTGCAGAGGCTTATTAGTTAATGTTTTTAAATAATATATTATTTATATGAATTATATTTATTGGTATCTTGAAATAATATGGGTACACAAGTTTTCTTAAAAAAATTAAAATTACGTTCAAAATATATATGTGTTTATATGTTTTTTTGTTGGTATGGGATCAGTTAATTATTGTAATGATTTATTGTATTTTGTTTATTGAGTATTGGTTGGAGTTAAGAGCTTGTTTGTATGTATTTATTATATCATTTGACATAATTTGAATTATTTTTAACTATGTTTGCTACGACTTTTGATCCCTTTAATCTTCTTTGTCTCGTAATAGCATCGTTTGTATTCTTTATTTCCTTCTCTCTTTATTTTTATCATGGTCTTGGTATGTGGTTTTTGTATTGTATAGATTTGGCCAACATTTTTGTACTCATTACGAAATTTTCATTGTCATTTGAGCCCTCTATATCTTATAAGTTACGATTCCTTAGATTTTGTAACCTTATTTGCCTCTCGTGCTTCATCTTGCATTACAATAGAAACCTTATTTAAATTCATGAACACTATTATTTGTATTATGTGCATTTAGCCAATTATTTTTGTACTTGATTATGAAAATGGTCATTATCATTTGGACCCTCTACATTTTATAACCTTACATACCTCTTGTGCTTCATTTTGCATGCCAATAGGAACTTTATTTGAATTCAAGAACCCTATTAATTGGATTGTATTAATTTAACCCACTATATTTGTACTCATTATGGAAATGGTCATTATCATTTCGGTCCTCATTGTCTTATAAGTTGTGTAACTTTCATTCTAACCTTACTTGCCTCTTGTACCTCATCTTACATGTTAATTTAGGGACCTTATTTGAGTTCAAGAACCCTCTTATTTGTAGTGTATGGATTTAGCCAATTATTCTAGTACTCATTCATTCGGAAATATTCATTGTCATTTGGGCACTATCTATGTCTTATAAGTTTAAATTCCTTAGGTTTTCTAACTTTTGTTGTAACCTTACCTTCATCTCATGCTTCACCTTACATGCCAATAGGGACCTTATTCGAATTCAAGGAGTCTATATAAGTGAATGTATTTAGTAGAAATCGACAATCATGTAAGAATGAAGAATTACACAATCAATCTAGGGAGAAGGGCCGTGAGTGGTACACCCTAAGTTAAGGGGTCTCCAAAATCAATTGTTTATGATATGGGATTGTGATTTTTTCACTAATATGTAGTTTAGATTTGTGTTAGCTTATATATATTTTTTGAATGTTCAATTGGAGGAAAACCATATTTTGAATTGATTTAAAATAATATATATGAAAATGCTACAACCATGGTGGAAACCAATACTTGAATATAAGTGAAATTGCTTGAACATTGACTTTTTGTACTTGTACATGGGTGAAAACTCTTACATGTCATGATGTGATTGGCTACTTGTACAAATTTTTGAACTTCAATAATCAAAATTTTAGTTTTTATTCCATCAAGTATTGGATATTTTAAATGCAAAATCTTGTTCAAGTATTGGGACGTGTTCACATCTCGGCCCTTCTCCCCTATTCAGAGTTATATTGAAGTTATAAGAGAAAATTAATGTTTCCAAAAGCATAACGGGCATTCAAATATAAATAGAAATACCTAGATGTCTTTTAGTAGTTAACCAAATTGATACAAACCTCATTTTTTTATTGTTTCAATGTAGTGTTGTACATATTGACCATTAATTTGAACAATTGATTTATTGACTCAATTTCTCTTTGGTGCTTACTCTCCATTCCTCTTTATAATCTCACACACTCTTTTAGGAATCCTGTTTTATAAATTGTTTTTATTTGTCATGAATCCCTAATATGTGTTTTCATTTTATGTCATTTATTATAGGCCCTAGGCAACATTATAGAACATAGTGTACAAGTGCCCAACAAAATTAGCGAACACATATAAATAAAAAACCTAATTTTTTATTTTAAAAAAATAAAAATAAGTTGGAATGTGTGCTAGTAGTGGAGTTAGTGGGGTGCATGGGATTGGAGACATGATGGAATAGGTAACCTCCCCCCCACCCAACGTGAAGGCACATGGGCATCCGTATGGCCCTGTCAGACTGTCTTCTCCCATTGCATAATGAAACTACAATGTTTTTTGAGATCTGGAGACTCTACCCACGGAAACCCTCTCACATTGAAATTTAGCAGTGTTGGATCAGATACGGTGAGGGAAGATATGTATGCAAGAGTGGAAGCATGGACGTGACATATAAATTGTTCACCAAAATTCCTAAAATAAATGTGACCTCGTCGACTGCAATGGCTACAGGATATGCATGAAAGGGGTCTGTTGAAAAGGTTTAGAAAAATTCAAGAAAATGCTAATGGCATGTGTAAAGTCATCCTCCACGGCCTTTGCCAACTTCCTCCCATCATGCGCCAAAATGAAGATTTGTCATATGTTTAGTTGCAATTGTCTGGTATTCATGTATGTGAAATGGGAAGCTTACACAAGGCAAGTCAATTGTTCAACAAAATGCATCAAAGAGATGTGGTCTAATGGAACACACCCTGACCATGTAAGCTTCATTTTTATTTTATTTAAAATGCAAGGTTGCAAGTTTAGTGGAAAAGGGTTGTAAATACTTCAATGGAAAAAGTGTCACTTATAGCATTCCACCTAGAATTAAATATTATGTCTTCTCGGTTGACATTCTCTGTTGTCTTTGGCTATCGACTCACCAATTAAACATATGGTGGTTGTGATGGATGTGTTTGTTTTCTACCCTTGTAGAACACATAAGATTTCGTAGTACAATAATTTACAACAACTCTTCTTTTGAGTTGAATCGTCAAAATGTTGTAAGTTATGTTCTTCTGTTAAACATCTATGCATAAGTGCATAGGTCGTGAGTGAGGTTCAAACGGTAAGGAAATCGATGAGGGATAAGGGAATTATTCCTTTGTCGTTGTAGTGAGAAGTTGGAAATTACATTTGGATTGTTAAGTCATGCCCTAGGACAACCAATGGAGTTTCCAAGAACCTCTGTGTATGTGTTGACTACCATACTACAACCAACTTTATCTCCAAGATCACCTATAAGAATAGAAATTAACTCTTCCCACTCCTTCAATCTCAACTTTAAGATATCTTAATGTGGGTCATGGTGTGCAAGATAGGTCTGCTCAAAAGGTCTTTAAAAATTTGAATCCAATGCCATTAGAAGGTGTAAAGCGAGGCTCAACATCCTTGGACAACACACTCTCTTCTTGTGTGAAAATGAGAGCTTCAAGGCAAGGGTGTTTGGTAAGGAACTTCACTACTGTTCGACTAGATGCCTCAAAGAGACGTGATATCATGGTTTGTGTTGGTGGCAAGACGCGCCCAAAGTGGAGTTTTTAAAATAAATGGGAACCCGAAGCCAAAGTGTATCTAGCAAGTGTTCCACCAAACTCTGTGGCGATGAATGCTAATATTTTTCCATGCATGGTTCATCTCTCCATATCCTTCATAATTTTTGTTCTTTAGTTTTCATTTGTAATGAAATAAATCTAAAACTTTGGAATATCTCACATTCAATTATTTTTATATAAACTTGTTTTGTAAAACAATAAAATGACATGTGGCACTTAGGTAACCCAAATAGCTCTTGGTAGCTAAGCATAAACTTAAACCCCTCCTTCGGACACAATTTGGAAAAATTTGTAACCAAACTATTATAAAGCGCAAAACAACAAAACTCCTCTTTACGCTACTCTTACTTTTACGAGAACGAATCGTAGCCTACCTTTTGATCGTCACTCGTGGCTTCAACCATAACCTTCTACGCTACACTAAGACCACTTTCGGGTGTCAAACTTAGGTCTTCATGTCCTACTAGACCACGGGTGTTATTAGGTCTTCATGTCCGATTATCAAGCGAGAACTAGAAGAGTTGTCAACTAAAAAAATCAACCCTTTCCGCCTACCTTGCAAAGTTAGAGAATGCAATTTTGAGAGACTTGCAAAACAAAACTCTGAGCCCCATAAAGGATATATCAAGTGTCGTATGTGTTCTTTGTTATGTAGAGAGTCACATCAAGCAATAGCTTGACCTCGTTTGACCATTTTCTCTCTCTTTACATCTCCTCTAAGAGGATTGGTGCTCTGTTTTTGCACTTTCAGGAAGCTACTCAAACTGAAAAGTTGGCTTTCGTTTTAAACCATCATTTGAACCCTAAGCAACGAAATGTCTTTCTACCTTTGCAAACCTCTAGTATATTTACTAGAAAATTTCTTACAACCTCCAATTGGGGGAAAACACTCTTCTAGATAGTTTCGAAAGGGAATTTTTTAGGCCTCGGGTCGTATTTTGACTAGGTCAAACTGGCTCAACTACGACCGATGGCTCCAGAAAACTCATCGCCATTTACAACCTGTTTACCAGTTTTCATTCATGTTGTCTCTGTTGAATTCTTTGTGTATATGGGAACATGTACGAAATTTCTTGTTGCACGTTCGTCCATCGAATGTTAGCTTTGGACGTGGTTTTTTGAGCCCTCGAGCTAACTTTTGATCATTTTGCAACTAGACCAGTTATGACCAATAGACTCAAAAACTAGCCACCAATCATGAACCGTTCGGCAGCTCGAAATATCTCAATTCCGTGAATTCTTGGTGTATAGGAGGATACATAGAAATTTACCCATGGTGTGTTTGCTCATCGGATGACAACATTTGAAAGTGGTTTCTTAGCCTCTCGAGCCTAAATTGAATGTTTTTACAACTAGCAAGAAAATGTAAAAAGAAAGTTGTAGGACCTCCAGTGGGTAACCAAACCTTCATGGAAACTTGTTGACACTTGTAAATAACTGTTTGAAAATCTATCATGTGACTTGTTGTGTGAAATTAAACTTTTGGCAAAATAATGTTTCTCTCTCTTCCCTATCTCTTTCTCTCTCCTTGGTTACGAAATAAGGTGAAATGAAATGAAATAAACATAGGTCTCTAACCTCCTCCTTTCGAATGCAAATTATTAATATTATGTAAATGGAAAACTGAAAACATTAATTATGCTAGATCTAGGTGGATGCCATGCCAGCGATTTATCGTTAATTTCATGCTCACATGGTTTTGTAAGATGCAAGAAAGATGGTGCAATGGTGTGGTTGTAAATTCATTGGGTATTATTTGAAATTATGTATGTGAATGGAAATAATATATATCTATTTAATATTACAATTTTATAATGTGTATGAGTTTCAATTGTTTAGGGATGTTTGGGAATATGTATCTAACAATGGGTGTTATTTCGATCCCAAAATTTGTATTGTAAAAGTTGAATATATATGTTAAAAGGAATTAAATGTTAATACCTTGTAGGCAATTGTTGATTATAATTGGTGTTGTGTTCCTTACCTTAAAAATGTAATAAAGAATTCTAAATATAACAGCTTAACCCTAGTATAAGATTCATGCATAACTTGTCTTCATGTGTGATCCTTCTTAGCATAAAAGAAATTGAAACCGTAGAATGAAATTAAAATTTTGCACTCGATGACACCTTCTAGTTTAAGTAAATAAGAGCCCAATTTTGAGTTTTCGTCATAGCCAGTATGTTTAACAACATCGTGGTGAACTCGAAGGTTAGGAACGACATGGAAAAACTTTATCCGAGTAAGTAGAACTAACATTTCTTTAGTATCCTAGTGGACTACCAAGTCTTATGAAGTTAGATCTAGAAATTAACTTCATCTTTGAATGAATTCCTTGTGGGATCCAGACAACACAAATGGAGCTAGTGAAATAGTTGTGCTATGACTTAAACTCTTGTTAATGATCTCTTTAGTTCCTTGCAGATAAATGTGTTACCTTGGATACTAACAACATAACACCTTGGTCTTTCATGAAGGTTTTTAGCATAAATATGTACTCTCACCTTAAACTCATATATAGTTGGGGTGTAGATCCTTAGGTGCAATTGGAATTAAACCAAACCTTGGCTAATTAAGGGGTTAACTTATGGGTAGAAAATGGTAAGTAACTCCTTACAAATGAAATTGATTTGAAATATGTTGACTTTAGAGAACCCAAGAAACCAAAAACTTGGTCCCGTAATCCCTTGTTATGCCTTTTTATGACATTAAGAATAAAATAAATTTCACATGCAAAATCATGAAATGCAAAAACATGGGATCTTACCTTGAACACAAATCACTTGTGGTTCATGTGTAGTTTATAATGCTTCTAATCATGTACTTATTCAAGATGTTAGAAAAGTACTTTCGTAACTCTTTTGTTATAAAATGATGCCAATAATGAGACCATAGTGCAATGTAAGAGTAAAGCATATAAGAGTAAAATGAGATTTGAGGTTAGGAATAATGTCACTCTTGGAGTCCTTATAACTCAATTAGACATTTCCTTGTGTTAAAAAGAATATGAATTGCCTTGGTGAGATCAACTTCGAGAAAACAAAAGATATTTATAAATCTAAATAAAATTTCTTGACTTGGAAATGTTGAATGGATTCAAAAATTTATCGAACTATATTAACTACGATAGGGAAATAAGGATACCATGATCGAATAATGTTCATGGAAAAATGTATCTTGAATCTAAATCTCCTTAAATCCTAATATTTATTTCTTGATATCACGTCAGATTCACTTATATAGTGAGGGTAAAATTTAAACATTAAATAAACATTTGAGAAAACATAAGCTTAACATAAGAACGAGAGAATTAGGAACTTTGTATGCAATTTGAAATATGGCAAATACTTATGTAAATTATGGAGATTTTCGTAAGGGATAAAGAGCCAACTTAAATGGTCGAACTATAAGTTGAATGTGAAATGAATTTAAGAATCTGTAGGTAGAAAATGGATAAAATTATCCTTGTATAAAAATGTTCTTGGAATGTTAATCATAACTAAGATGTAATCATGGTAATGATGTGTTGTGGGTTTGCCAATCCTTGGGTCCCTTTTTCTTGTGGTTGGGTCATTACTAGTATTCATTCATTGGGAAAGTGTGGCATCGACATGTATATGGTGTTGTCATGTGTCTATGTGAGTCGATGACTTATGTAAGTGTCTTGTGTGTTGTTGAGTTTCTCTTCTTGGAGCCCTTGTGGTGTTGTGTAGTGAGCAATATAAGTCAAAAAAAAATTCTAGTTTTTTCACAATTGCATTTGTGGGTGTAAAATGTGGTCGTTACATTTGGTATCAGAGTGGAGGTTCATGCTCTCAAATCTCTTGAGCAGATTGGTGTATTGGTGTGTGGTGGTGGTGGATATTGGAAGAATAATGTGATATAAATTATAATCGAACAATGTTGTAATTGTGATATTACGAACACACATGTTGTGCATGTCACTTAGTGTGTATTTGTTATCATGTTGATGTGCTTGTGATGAGAGTATTCACTCTCCTTTTTTGGATTCAATGAGGAGTTCACGTGTGATGTGTCGCCTTAGTGTGTGTGAAAATAATGTTGTTGTGGATTGCGAGAGTGTTGGAGTTTCTTGTTATTTTGTGGTATGTAGGTGTGTTGATGTGTTGCATGACATAATTGGTGTATAGTGAATTAGATTGTATCGTGATGTTGCCACCGTGTTGTGATGAATTGTGTGTGTCACCATGTTATATAGAAATTAATTTTATGTTGTAATGTTACTCGTTGTGTTCATCATACATATTATTTGTGTAATATGTGATGGTTCATGTCATGATTTATGGACATATGGTGAATGTATGATCCCTATTGTACAGTGATTGCACCTTGGATGCATTATGTGATAATGTGATGGATCGTAACCCGTGAAATTAATTATTGTGTTATACCTTGTACATATACCATGTGTATGATGCTATGGTTAATGTGTGTGAATCACCATTGTGTTAGTGATGTAGTTATGTGTTACTTTGTGAACCCTACACTAACCAACCCTAAGGGAAATCGGTAGTTCAGGTGTATGTTTGGAGTGAGGAAATGTGTACCGTTGACTAGTAACTCAAGCTAAGTACGAGATAGGAAGTGAAGTCTTACATAGACTAAAAACCCACTTTTGTTCATTTGGTATGTATGGCACTTTCTCAATGGGTGTCATGTGTATTGTGTTTCATGAGACACATTAGTCTCAATAGATAGTGACATGTACTCTTTTTTCTCTCCCTATATGGTTATTGTATGGATTCAACCTAAGTGTAGTTACGACTATGTTGAGCCTTGTGGAAGCAGCAGAGGGATGATTCATACAAAGATGGTGACAATTGTATTATTTGATATGTTATTTTATGAGTTGAGGCTCGATGTCTGAGTCTCAGCAACTCATTGAGTACCGTGTTGGTGGTTGTATAAGGCCATATAGTTATTATGATGTGCTACATCTCTAAATGTATTTTATTCGTAAATTGAACATTTTCTTTTTCCTTGATTGACATGTTCTTAAATTTTTGGGCATTTTATTTGGTGGTTTCATTAACATGCGAATTTTGCACTAACTATGGCTATTTGGCCATTTGTTTTACTTAGTTTTATATTTGTTTTCATATCTAAAGGTTTTATAGCCTAGCCCCAGGGCTTGGGATTTTTGCCACTTAGCACTTGAAACAGATTGTTTGTAATGTCCCCTTTCCTACGCCAAAAGGCCCAAGGGCCAAGTCGAGTCCAAACCGTGGACATACCCAAGGGGCTGTGGACGCTGGGAGCTTTTGGGAAGGGGCCCCATGGTTCTAATATCCAAGTTTTACGTTTGGGGGTCACTTTTGGACCATGGCGACTCAAAAAGGAAAAAGTAACTTTCGTTACTTTTATTTTATTGGCCCCTCCATGGAATGAAATGCACCTAGGGTTATTGGGGCTCATTTTCCGAGGAGAAGTATATAAGGAGCTGGGAGAGAAAGGAAAGGCACTTTTGTTGCTTACATTTTAGCCTCCTTCACATGCAAAGTAGTTATTGCACATCTACAGCTTGTGGAGTCAAATCCCACAGAGACCCTAACTTCGGTGGTGAGAGACCCATCCCTAGCTAGTAGGGCATTCTTCGAGTAGTGAGAGATCTACCCTAGTCTGTCATTGTGGAGCCACTTTCAGGGTTGTGTGGCAAAGACATTATAAAATTTTCAGAGGAAGGATTTTGAGGGTTTTGGGGGCATTTGGGGAAGATAATCAGAGGGTCTCAAATCAAATTCACACAGCACCATTTGGGATAGGCATGGCATCACGTTGAAGGCACCTCCATCATTTTTGACCTCATTCCAAGCGAGGTGACTTGCAGCCTTTATTTGGGGGTTTTCCAATCGGCCATTGTCAGATTTGAAGGTGGAAATATTATTTCTTATATATGTCAATGTTATTTCCAAAGACCCTTATTTTTGCTCTTGTATTTAGAGAGTAACGAACCTCGGAAGTTTTCCAGTTGTCTAGGGCACGTTGTGCTTTTTCTGGCAGCAGTTTAATTTGTGTAAAATTCCAAAAACAATTTTATTATGTCCTCTATAATAATATCAAGCTCTCTTTAAATTTTCAAGTAATTCGAGTGGATATCTTGGGAGATATTGATTTTATTTAGTTTGTTGTCCTTACTGTAAAAATATGCATAAATCAGTATTTTACTTTGCTGCAATTTTCATATATTTTGTGCATTTTTAAGTAGTATCCCATAAGGGATATTTCAATGGTATCAGAGCAGTTATTTCTCCAGCCTGTTGGGATTGAAAGATGGGGGACAAAGACAGTGAGGATATAGGGGTAGATCTGATGAAATAATTGTTCACCAACATGGTAAAGTAAAGCAAGAGACTACCAATCTCTATTTGAGCCAGCTCACTGAGAGATTAACACAGGACAAGTTTGATACTCATGTGGAAAGAGGAGAAAATAGAAATAGGGGACAATATGGTCAAAGAGGTGAGGGTGGACATTCAGGACAGCGGTCCCCCATTCTTCTACCAGGCCTCTGGGGTTTCACGAACCTTCTTTCTTGAAGGATCCGGAAGTTTCACAGGTACGGAAGCCAGGGGATATTGTAGATGAGGAGTCTTGTTGGGAAAGGTACCAGACCTTAAGTGATGGCTTTCATGACAACATGCCATTCAGGAATATTACAAAATGAAGATTGGCAACAAGCCTAGGAGTGATTATTAGGCACAGTGTACCAAAGATGCAAAGGAGGTTGGGACAGATTTTGTTCCACATTTTGACAGTTCTAAGAAGTGTACTGCATAGTCTTGGGTGTAGAAGTTGAAGACATACTTTGACTTGAATCCTATGCGTGAGGAAGATGCAATTAAGTTTGCAATCTTACATCTAGAGGGAGACACTCATGATTGGTGGCATCATGGGTTGATTACATAGGGACACATATACATCACGACTTATGCAGAGTTCACAAAGAGGCTAGTGAGCAGATTTGATAAGAGGGACCCCGACAGGTATTTTAGAGAGTTGACTCATTTGAGGCAGACCGGTTCCGTGGATCAATATATCACCAATTTTCAGAGACTATCGGTCATGGTACCTGATGTTACAGAGATGAGGTTGATTTCCCTATTCACAGCAGGTTTGACAGATGCTCTCACTAGATTTGTGAGGGCATTTGAGCCTTCTTCGTTGCATGAGGCTATTAGGAGAGCTCGTGACTTGGAGTTATCCACTCCTAAGTTGAGGTTTCCATCTCGAGTGCAACCTAAGGGTTTCCCTTCTAGAACCGAGGGTTCGCAGCCGAAGGTACCTCCACCTAGGAAAGATACATAAACTGGAGACCATTCGGATCTAGAGAGGATAAGGAGGAATTGAGGTGAAAGAAACTATGTTTCAATTGCCGCGCACCTTGGGTTCCAGGACACGATTGCAAGGGTAGAGGGAGGGCCCAATTCATAGAGGTATTTGAGGAGAGTGATGGTGACGAGGAGTTAGACACACAGGATTAGAGGATGATGATGATGAGGCATTAGATAGTGCGGGTGTTGAGTAGGATAGTGAGACTTTCCCCAGGAGACTATCGCCACCTTGTCTAGTACCCCGAGGTACAAGGCATTCAGAGTTAGGGGAGTTTTACAGGGACAATGAGTGGTGGTACTCATTGATAGTGGGGAAACCCACAACTTTATTGATGCCTCATTGGTTGAGAGGCGAGGGTTACAGACAGAGGAATTTAAGGGCTTCAACGTGGTTGTAGCCAATGGAGATTCTATGAGATGCACACGATGGGTTCCCCAATTGAGCATCACGATGGGTAACTATATAGTTACCAATGATTTCTATATTGTTGGTATTGGAGAGACCAACATAGTGCTTGGGGTACAGTGGCTCCATTCCCTTGGTGAGTTTTGGACTAACTTCTAGACAATGGAGCTGAAGTTTAAGTCCGAAGGGAGGAATGTGATCTTGAGGGGCTTATCTTCAGGGGCACCCCGAGTTGTTATGGCCAAGAGGATCAAGAGGATCTATAGGCATGATGGGTGGATTGGGTAGTACATTGTTTGGTTTCGACCAAGAAATCAGAGGATGGACAGCAGGAGTACCATGTGGATATACAGGGCCTATTGGACAGACATAGTGTAGTGTTTGGTGACATACCTCCAGGAATACCTCCAGATAGGGGATTTGAGCATGTGATTGAGCTCGAGGATGCTAGATCGGTGGTCACTTCTCCTTACCATCACCCCAAATGGTTTAAGGATGAGATCGAAAAGACTATACAGGAGCTCATTGATATGGGGCATATTAGACCGAGTTCCAGCCCTTTTGCTTCTTCGGTGGTATTGGTGAAGAAGAAGGATGGGACCTTGCGATGTGTATGGACTACCGTGCCTTAAATAAGAAGACAATAAAGAACAAGTATCCCATACCACGCATTGATGAGTTGTTGGATGAGCTACATGGTGCAATCTATTTTTTGAAAATAGATTTACATTCGGATATCATCAAATCAAAGTCAGGGAGCAGGATGTGCATAAGACAACGTTCAGATGCCATTACGGTCACTTTGAGTTCTTGGTGATGCCTTTTGGATTGTCTAATGCTCCAGCTACATTCCAGTCTTGCATGAATCATGTGTTCAACCACCACTTGTGGAAGTTTGTATTGGTTTTCTTTGATGATATTTTAGTCTACAATAGGACTTGGGAGGACCATATCAGGCACCTGGGTGAGATATTGGGGATATTAGAAGCTAATTTTTATATGTGAAAGCCTCTAAGTGTGAGTTTGGCATGACCGAACTTCTATACTTGGGATATGTAATTGGTGGGGGTACAGTGAAGGTGGATAGAGGGAAGATACGGGTAATCCTAGATTGGCCGCCACCTAGGACATTGACACAATTGAGAGGATTCGTGGGGTTGTGCACATACTACCGGAGGTTCGTGAAGAATTTCTCTCGGTTGACTGCTCCATTGACCGATTTGACCAAGAAGGGGGATTTTTCTTGGTCAGACGCAACACAACAGGATTTTGATCACCTTAAGGAGGTGATGAGTTCGTGTCCCATCCTCACATTACCAAACTTCTCCGCCCATTCATTCTAGAGTGTGATGCATCAGGAGAGGGTGTTAGGGCAGTTCTCATGCAAGATAGGCATCCCATCGCCTATGAGAGTCGGAAATTGAAACCCGTGGAGAGAGGGTATTCAATTTATGACAAGGAGATGTTGCCATCATGCATGCCTTGGCCAAATTAGACCAGTACCTTGTGGGCAACAAATTTATTGTTTTGTACGGATCATAACACTTGAGGTTCTTCTTGGGATAGAAAGAGCTCAATGATCACCAACAAAGATGGGTGAACAAGGTGCAAACATATGAATTTGACATAGAGTACACTAGAGGTAAGAATAATATTGTTGTTGACGCTTTATCTAGGAGGCCTTACCTCACTTCTATGCTTAGTTCTATGTCTGAGATTTCAGCAGATTGGAAGGCTCATATACTTGTTGAGTATTCCAAAAATTAGTTTTCATGTGAGATCATGGATGGTATTATACAAGACAACCAATACAGAGTAGTGGATGATCTCATTTTCTACAAGGATAGGATTTTCCTTGTACCAGGATCCAAAATGAAGGAGAAGATCCTTCGAGTAGTACATGATACACCACTAGCTGGACATCTTGGGTATTTCAAAACATATAGGTTCATCAGGGAAAGATTTACATGGAAGGGGATGAAGGACAATGTCCTTAATCATGTAAGAGAATGTATGGTTTTCCAAAGAAACCAAATCCGAGAGTCTTTTACACAGATTACTTGAGCCTCTCCCCATTCTTGAACAGAAATGGGAAAGCATATCTATGGACTTTATCACAAGGCTTCCCTTGGTTCATGGGCATAATTGCATTTATGTGATAATTGATCGATTAACTAAGCATTCTCATTTCTTTTCCCTACCGAAGGGGCATGAGGCAAATGGATGTGGCCCGGAACTTCTATACCGGTATTTTTAGGCTACATGGTTTGCCTAAGAATATTTTCAATGATGTGAGGACAAGATCTTCATGAGCATCTTTTGGCAAGAGATCTTGATCTAAGCAGTACGGAATTGACTCCTAGCACTAGCTACCACCCACAGACAGATGGGCATACGAAGATAGTCAATAAGTGGATAGAAGGCTACTTGCGGAGTTATGTGACAAGACACTAGATGGATTAAATGGTTACACATGGGTGAGTATTGCTACAATACCACCTACCAGATGAGCATAGGTATGACCCCTTTCCGATCCTTGTATGGGTACGACATCAGGACATTTGTAGATTTGGTATTACCAGATAGTCGAGCTCCCAAAGCTTGAGATTGGTTATAGGAGAACCAGGATATTCTGAAGGATCTCAGAGAGAATCTTCAAAAGGCATAGAATCAACATAAGTTATATACATATTGGCACAAGAAAGAGAGGTCTTTTGAGGTTGGGGATATAGTATTCCTATGTTTACATCCATATAGGCAGTCCTCACTGAAGTAGAAGGGTGCAGAGAAATTGAAACCATGATTTTATGGTCCGTACTAGGGTAGTTCGTCGAGTTGGGGAAGTTGCATATGAGCTAGAGCTACCGGAGCATAGTAAGATACATAATATCTTCCATGTTTCATGCCTTAAGAAGGCACTCGAGACCACATATTGTACTATTTACAGATTTACCGCCGCTAGATGAGGAAGGGAAGTTGGTGCTGGAACCAGAATCCATTATTGAAGAGAGACAGAGGGGGCTCAGGAGCAGAGTAATCACCGAGTATTTGGTGCGATGGAAGGGATTGCCACTTGAGGATGTTACTTGGGAGGGAGAGCAGATTTTGCAGCATCCTAATTTGTAATTGCTTGAGGATAAGAAAAATTTGGGAAGGGAGGACTGTAATGTCCCCTTTCTGTAATATCCCCTTTCCTACGCCAAAAGGCCCAAGGGCCAAATCGATTCCAAACCGTGGACATACCCAAGGGGTTGTGGACACTGGGAGCTTTTGGGAAGGGGCCCTGTGGTTCTTATATCCAAGTTTTGCGTTTGGGGGTCACTTTGGGACCATGGCGACTCAAAAAGGAAAAAGTAACTTTCGTTACTTTTATTTTATTGGCCCCTCCATGGAATGAAATGTGTCTAGGGTTATTGGGGTTTGTTTTCCGAGGAGAAGTATATAAGGAGCTAGGAGAGAAAGGAAAGGCACTTTTGTCACTTACATTTTAGCCTCCTTCACGTGCAGCAGTTGTTGCACATCTACAACTTGTGGAGTCAAATCCCACAAGGAGCCTAGTTTCAATGGTGAGAGACCCGTCCCTAGCTAGCATGGCATTCTTTGGTAGTGAGAGATCTACCCTAGTCTATCATTTTGGAGCCGCTTTCAGGGCTATGTGGTAGAGACATTATCAGAGGTTTCAGAGGAAGGATTTTGAGGGTTTTGGGGGCATTTGGGGAAGATAATCAGAGGGGCTCTAGATCATATTCATGGCGGCCATTTGGGTTGGGCGTGGCAGCACATTGAAGGCGCCTCCATCATTTTCCGACCCCATTCCAAGCGAGGTGACTTGCAACCTTTATTTGGGGTTTTCCAGTCGGTCGTTGTCAGATCTGAAGGTGGAAATATTATTTCCTATATTCTCAATGTTATTTCCAGAGACCCTTATTTTTTCTCTTGTATTTAAAGAGTAACGAACCTCAGAAGTTTTCCAGCTATCTAGAGCACACTATGATTTTTCTAGCAATAGTTTAATTTGTGTAAAATTCCAAAAATTGTTTTATTATGTCATCTATATTAATATCAAGCTCTCTTTAAATTTTCATGTAATTTGAGTGGATATCTTGATATTAATTTTATTTAGTTTGTTGTCCTCACCGTAAAAATCTGCATAAATCAGTATTTTACTTTGCTGCAGTTTTCATATATTTTGTACATTTTTAAATAGTATCCCATAAGGGATATTTCATTTTATGCTAGTTCTAATGTCGTAATGTGGGGAATAGGGTCATGGGATGCACCATGGAGTGGTGGAACCTATGGACCCGCTTCGTTGTACGGGGGTACGCCCCAAGGAGCTACATATAACTAGTGGGTTGTGGAACCATGAGTTATTATGTCATTTGGGTTAGAGGTGTCTGGACTCTATGCACCTAGGGTCATAGGGTGACTGGCCTTTTTTGGGGAGCGAAAAGGAAAATTTATATTTATTTTATTTGCTTGAGGGAGGCGTAAGAGACTGAGGGAGACATAATGGTCTTGAGGAGGCTTAAGAGACTTAAGGGAGGCATAAGAGACTTGAGGGAGGCATAAGAGATTTTTGTGGGTGTGATTGATGCTTTGGGAGGTATATGGAGTTGTCATGTGATTCTTGGGAGGTATATGTATTTGTTTTATGATGCTTTGGGAGGTATATGGAGTTTTTCTGTGATTCTTGGGAGGTATATGTATTTTTTTTGTGATGCTTGGGAGGTATATGGAGTTGTTTTGTGATGATTTGGGAGATATATGGATATTATTTCGTGATGTTTTGTGATGTGTGGAGTTGGTGTTATAAGTTATGTGTACTCTTATGATTCTTTTTAGACATTGTTATGTTAGAGGCTTGACATTCCCCTAGGTTTATTTATACTATTGGATCTTGTCTTGAAATTGTGTGGGTATAGTCATGGTATTTGGGTCATGTGATACCAGTGGTATATGTATCAGCATCATGATTCATTTTTGTTAATCACTTGTGTGTGTTGGATCTAGTCTTGTGACATAATTATTGGAAATTATTTGTTATGTGGATTACTTGTTGTCTTTTCATGGTGGAATTAGAGGCCTTGTGATGTGATATAGTCGTGAAAGTATGTAGCAAGATGTTTCATGGGTCGTTTGTGTTGTGTTGAGTTTTATGTGACACCCTGCAACCAATTACTATTGGGAACCCACAAACATAAGACAATTGAAAAATTCTAAACAATGAGTATTAAGATCTTGAGATAAGAAATACTGTAAAGGAAGACTAAATAAGTAATAAAATAAAAGAGAGTTGTCAATCTTCATAGTACATTAAAATTTAAGATATTGCCAAAATTAGTTTACTCCCTTATGGTCGCATTGTACATAAAAGGTGTTTTGTTAAATGACATGTATCATTATTGACTTTTTTTTCCGCCTACATATGCTTTGGGTTTTGGTGTCGTGTCGCATTGACGACGATGCTCTTATAAGGGGAGGGAAATGTAGTGCCCGACAAAATTAGCAAATGCATATAAATAAAAACCTAATTTTTATTTTTTAAATGAAAATAAGTTGGAATGTATGTTGGTAGTGGAGTTAGTGGGGTGTGTGGGATTGGAGATAGGATGAAGCAAGTAACCCCCCCCCACATGAAGGCAGATGGGCATTTGTATGGCCTGTCGACTGTCTTCTCCCATTACATAATGAAACTACAATTTTTTTAGATCCAGAGACTCTACCCACGGAAACCCTTTCGCATTGAAATTTAGCAGTGTTGGAAAAATACATTGAGGGAAGATATGTATGCAAGAGTGGAAGCATGCACCTAACATGTAAACTATTCGCCAAAATGCCTAAATGAAATATGACCTCGTCAAGTGCAATGTCTATGAGGATATGCACAAAAGGGGTTTGTTGAAAAGGTTTAGAAAAATTCAAGAAAATGTTAATAGCATGTGTAAAGTCAGCCTCCACAGTCTTTTTGCCAACTTCCTCCCAAAGATGTACCAAAATGAAGATTTGTCAAATGTTTAGTCACGAGTGCACAGTAGTCATGTATGCAAAATGGGGAAGCTTACACAAGGAAATTCAATTGTTCAACAAAACGCATCAAAGAGATGTGGTCTAATGGAACACACCCTAACCATGTAAGCTTCATTTTTGTTTTATTTAAAATGCAAGCTTATAGGTTTAGTGGAAAAGGGTTGTAAATACTTCAATGGCATAAGTGTTGCTTATAGCATTCCACCTAGAATCAAATATTATGTCTTCTCGGTTGACATTCTTTGTTGTGTTAGCTATCTTGAGGAAACTCTAAACTTTATCATCGACACACCAATTAAACATGTGGTGGTTGTGTGGATGTGTTTGTTTGGTACCCCGTAGAGCACATAAGAATACAGAGTTACAATAATTTACAACAACTCTTCTTTTGAGTTGGATCGTCAAAATGATGCAACTTATGTTCTTCTGTCAAACATCTATGCATAAGTGCATAGGTCAGGTGAGGTTCAAATGGTAAGGAAATCGATGAGGGATAAAGGAATTATTCCTCTACCGCCATAGTGAGAAGTTGGAAATTGCATTTGGATTGTTAAGTCATGCCCTGGGACAACCAATGGAGTTGTCAAGAACCTTTGTGTATGTGTTGACTGCCATACTGCAACCAAACTTTATCTCCAAGATCACCTTTAAGAATAGAAATTAACTCTTCCTACTCCTTCAGTCCCAACTTATTAAGATATCTTAATTTGGGTCATGGTGTGTAAGATGGGTATGTTCAAAAGGCCTTTACAGCTTTGAATCAAATGCCATTAGAAGGTGTAAAGCGAGACTCAACATCCTTGGATAGCACACTCTCTTCTTGTGTGAAAATTAGAGCTTCAAGGCAAGGGTGTTTGGTAAGTAACTTTATCTTGTGGTTTGTGTTGGTGGTAAGACACACCCAAAGTAGATTTTTGAAAAGAAATGGGAATCCGGAGTCAAAGTGCATCTAGCAAGTGTTCCACCAAACTCTGCGCAGGTGAACACTAATATTTTTTCAAGCATGGTTCATCTCTCCATATCTTTCATAATTCTTGTTCTTTAGTTTTCATTTGCAATGAAATAAATATAAAATTTTGGAATATCTCATATTAGTTTAATTTTATATAAACTTGTTTTCTAAAACAATAAAACTAAATATGACACTTAGGTAACCCAAATAGCTCTTGGTAGCTGAGCATAAACTTAAACCCCTCCTTTGGACAGAATTTGGAAAACTTCATAACCAAACTATTATCGTAAAACAACAAAACTCCTCCTTATGTCTTACTTTACGACTTGTAGTTTGATCATCATCTATGGCTGCAACCACAACCTTCTACACTACTAGACCCTGGGTGTCAAACTTAGGTGTTCGTGTCCACCTTTGGTATTGGCGAGAACTAAAAGAGTTGCCACCTAAAAAAAATAACCCTTTTCATCTACCTTGCAAAGTTAGAGAATGAAAATTTTGAGAGACTTGTAAAATAACATTCTACACCCCGTAAAGGATATGTCAAGTGCCGTATGTGTTCGTTGTTATGTAGAGAGTCACGTCAAGAAATATCTCAACCTCATTTGACCATTTTCTCTCTCTTCCTAGCTCGTCTAAGAGCACCCATGCTTTGTTTTTGCACTTTCAGGATGCTACCAAAACTAAAACGTTGGCTTTCGTTTTAAACCACCGTTCAAACCCTAAGCAACGAAATGGATTTCCGCCTTTACAAACTACTAGTATATTTACTAAAAATGTATTACAACCTCCAATTTGGGAAAAACACTCTTCTATATATTTTGGAAAGGGAATTTTGTAGGCCTGGTCACTATTTGACTAGGTCAAACTGGATCAACTATGACCGGTGGCTCCAGAAAATTCGTCGCCATTTGCAACTTGTTTACCAGTTCTCAGTTCTGTTGACTCTGTTGAATTATCCAAATATAGCGGCACTTATAGGAAATTTCTCCTTACATGTTCTTCCATCAAACGTTAGCTTTGGACGTGATTTTTTGAGCCCTCAAGCTAACTTTTGATCGTTTACAACTAGGCCAGTTACGACTGATGGACTCATAAAACTGGCTTCCAATCGTGAACCGTTTGGCAGCTCTAAATTCTGTCAGTTCTTATGAATTATTAGTTTATAGGAGGATACGTATAAATTTACCCATGGTGTTTTTCTCATCAGACGATAACATTTGAAAGTGGTTTCTTAGCCTCGAGCCTAAATTGAATGTTTTTACAACTAGCAAGAAAATGTAAAAAGAAAGTTGTAGGACCTCCAGTGGGTAACCAAACCATCGTGGAAACTTGTTGACACTTGTAAATAACTGTTTGAAAATCTATCATGTGACTTGTTGTGTGAAATTGAACTTTTGGCAAAATAATGTTTCTCTCTCTTTCCCTATCTCTTTCTCTCTCCTTGGTTACGAAATAAGGTGAAATGAAATGAAATAAATATGTGTCTCTAACCTCCTCCTTTCGAATGCAAATTATTAATATTATGTAAATGGAAAACTGAAAACATTAATTATGCTAGATTAAGGTGGATGCCATGCCAACAATTTATCGTTGATTTCATGCTCACATGGTTTTGCAGGATGCAAGAAAGATGGTGAAATGGCGTGGTTGTAAATTCATTGGGTATTATTTAAAATTATGTATGCAAATGGAAATAATATATATGTATTTACTATTACAATTTTATAATGTGTATGAGTTTCAAGTGTTTAGGGATGTTGGGAATATGTATCTAACCATGGGTGTTATTTCGATCCCAAAATTTGTATTGTAAAAGTTGAATATATATGTTAAACGAAATTGAATTTTAATACCTTGTAGTGCACTTATAGTGTGCAATTGTTGATTATAATTGGTGTTGTGTTCCTTACCTTAAAAATGTAATAAAGAATTCTAAATATAACAGTTAACCCTAGTATAAGATTCGTGCATAACTTGTCTTCATGTGTGATCCTTCTTAGCATAGAATAAATTGAAACCGTAGAATGAACTTAAACTTTTGCACTCAATGACACCTTCTAGTTTAAGTAAATAAAATCCCAATTTTGAGTTGTCGTCATAGTCGGTATGTTTAGCGACATCGTGGTGAACTCGAAGGTTAGAACGGCATGGGAAACTTTATCCAAAGTAATTAGAACTAACATTTCTTCAAGATATCCTTGTGGATTACCAAGTCTTATGAAGTTAGATATAGAAATTAAATTCATCTTTGAATCAATTCCTTGTGAGATCCAGACGACACAAATGGAGATAGTGAAATAGTTGTGTTATGACTTAAACTCTTGTTAATGATCTCTTTAGTTCCTCACGAGATAAATGTGTTACCTTGGATACTAATAATAGAACACGTTGCTCTTTCATAAAGATTTTTTAGCATAAATATGTACTCTCACCTTAAACTCATATATAGTTGGGGTGTAGATTCTTAGGTGCAATTGGAATTAAACCAAACCTTAGCTAATTAGGGGGTTAACTTGTGGGTAGAAAATAGTAAATAACTCCTTACAAACGAAATTGATTTGAAATATGTTAACTTTAGAGAACCCAAGAAAATAGAAACTTAGTCCCGTAATCCCTTGTTATGCCTTTTTATGACATTAATAATAAAAGAAATTTCACATGTAAAATTGTGAAATGTAGAAACATGGGATCTTACCTTGAACACAAATCACTTGTGGTTCATGTGTAGTTTATAATGCTTCCAATCATGTACTTATTCAAGATGTTAGACAAGTACTTTCGTAACTCTTTTTTTATAAAATGATGTCAATAATGAGACCATAATGCAATGTAAGAGTAAAGCATATAAGAGTAAAACGAGATTTGAGATTAGGAATAATGTCACTCTTGGAGTCCTTATAACTCAATTAGACATTTCCTTGTGTTAAAAAGAATATGAATTGCCTTGGTGAGATCAACTTGAGAAAACAAAAGATATTTATAAATCTAAATAAAATTTCTTGACTTGGAAATGTTGAATGGATTCAACAATTTATCGAACTATATTAACTACGATAGGGAAATAAGGATACCATGATCGAAGAATGTTCATGGAAAAATGTATCTTGAATCTAAATCTCCCTTAAATCCTAATATTTATTTCTTGATATCACGTCAGATTCACTTATGTAGTGAGGGTAAAATTTAAACATTAAATAAAAATTTGAGAAAACATAAGAACGAGAGAATTAGGAACTTTGTATGCAATTTGAAATATGACAAATACTTATGTAAATTATGGAGATTTTCGTAAGGGATAAAGAGCCAACTTAAATGGTCAAATTGTAAGTTGAATGTGAAATGAATTTAATAATCTATAGGTAGAAAATGGATAAAATTATCCTTGTATAAAAAAATTTGTGAATGTTAATCATAATTAAGATGTAATCAGGGTAATGATGTGTTGTGGATTTTCCAATCCTTGGGTCCCTTTTTCTTGTGGTTGGTTCATTACTAGTATTCGTTCATACGGGAAAGTGCAGCATCGACATGTATATGGTGTTGTCGTGTGTCTATGTGATTCGATGACTTATGTAATTGTCTTGTGCATTGTTGAGTTTCACTTCTTGGAGCCCTTGTGGTGTTGTGTAGTGAGTAATGTAAGTCAAAAAAATTATTCTAGTTTTTCACTATTGTATTTGTGGGTGTAAAATGTGGTCATTACACATAGACAATATCCTTCATAAAATATTCTACTTTGAACTATACTTACACGAAGCAATCTATGGTCTACAAAAATAGCCTCGGTCATTCTTAATCAAATATTTTGGATTGACTTACATTGGGTCGACTGTTTGAATTCTTTCCTAATTTATTTGAAATTGATTTTTAACCATGGCATTGGTCACAAACTTTTCCATTATTTATCATATCTTTTTACTTTTCTATATTTCACCCAACACTTAGAATCCTTCATTAAGTCTTAGATACCTAGCCACTTGTCCCTACACAATCTCTAGTGTATTGCACATCTCATACATGTCTTGCATATAAGCTTAAATAGTCAATATTAACTTATTTAATATTAATAATAAAAATAATATATGTATATCTTAAATATCAAGTGTGTGTATATGTACCTATTTTTGTATGACATCAATTAAATGTTTTGGTAGTAATGCATTTATGTGCATATTGAGTATCTGTCTAAGTTAAGAGCTTATTGATCGTCACAATTCTTATATCATTTTCAATAATTTGAAATATTTTTAACTATGTTTAATGTATTTATTGACCCTTTTATTTTTGTTTATCTTATGAAAACTTATTTTATTATTATTTTCTTCACGGTTTGTCCTTGTTTCCTTATCTCTCATTCTTATTTTTATCATGGTCTTAGGAAGTGATTATTTTTCTATTGTACAAATTTAGGTGACCATTTTTTTACTTGTTAGGGAAATGATCATGCTCATTCAATCCTTATATGTCTCCTAAGTTACAATTCCTTAGGTGTTGTGAATTTTATTATAAGCTTGTCTTTCTTTTATGCTTCATCTTACACATCAATAGGGACCTTATTTGAATTCAATAATTTTATATAAACAAGTATATTTAATATATATTAATAATCATATAATAATAAATAATTACACATTCAATCTATTGTGAGAGTTACATTTAAGTTACATGAGAACAAATTATTGTTTTCAAGAACATCCCTCATTCAAACACCTAGATGTCTTTCAATAGATATCAAAATTTCATACAATCCTCATTTTTATTTTTATAATGTAGTGTTATACGTACATGGTCCTTTAATTTTAGTAATTGATTTAGTGACTCCTTTCCTCTTTGATGTTGGCTTTTCATTTGTCTCTATCATCTCACACACTATTTAGTATTCCTCTTTTATTCACATTTTTTTATTTTTAGGGTTCCCTACTTCATGTTTTCTTTTAATGTCATTTCTTTTAGACCCTTCATAATATTCATATAAAACATAGACATTATCCTCCATGAATTTATATACTTTGAACTTTATCTTACACAAAACTAGCCACACTTTGTAAAGCCCACATTTTTTGCGCACAAAACCCAAGACAAAATCAATGATAAGTTAGGAAAATTCACGGAATATTTTTTTGTTTAAACCGGTTGCAACAAGATAACCTTCAACTAGATTTAATTTATTTCTCGAGTTAATAATTCATTCATTTTAATTAACAATTAATTATTATTATTTTAATTCAACATTTCAGAGCTCAAATCCCCTTCCAGGGTTCCCGTTAAAATTTGATAATTAACCCTTACAAGCCATTGGCTAAAATACATGTATTGCATTATTTATTTAATTCATCCTTATAGTTCAAAAATCATTTATTTATTTAATACTCTAGGGCTAAGTCTAAACTTACCCTCCCATTAAAAATAAATTTAATCCCTATAATAACATTGTTTATTTATCTTGGTAAACAATTCAATTTAAATAATGTCAAAGGTCAAAACCCTTTATAAAAGTCACTAATTATAGCAATAAGGGTCACAATTTAATCCTAAGAACCTAACACCCCTTAAGTGGCCCCATTCATAAGTTACACATACCTTTTATTTAAAATCATATTCCCACCAAAATCCTCACCTAACTTTTGTAGGGAAGATTCTCAACCATTAGATGGATTCAATTAGGGCCCTTGGATCTTAGGGATTCAAACTAACCCTAATCATCCTTAAGAAAAGATCTTATTCATTTTTTTGCTTATTTTCTCATTTTCATTTTGCAGGTTTGGGAGGAGAAGAAGAAGGAGGCCATGGAAGGATATTCAAGCTCAAGGATGGATACTCATTATTTTATTGTTTGTTCTATTTGTAACCCTTTTTTAGGGTTTTTATATTTTTATTTGCTATTGAATACTTCATTTGTATTTTCCCTATTTGGGTATGGGCATTTTTGCCCCATTTTAAATCTTGTTGAATATATGTATATACAACAAATATTTGGGTATATACATGTACACACACACACACACACACACACACACACACACACATATTCTTTGCATTTTAAATAAACTGAATTTTTTTATTATTGGAAAAGGCCACGGCTTAAAAACACATTCCATAATACAAATAAGACAGGGTTTGGATTAAAGCTGTAGGCTCAAATATATAGCATGGCAAAGTATTGAGTATAAAGTGGTATGATTATAGTTTGTATACACACACACACACATATTCTTTGCATTTTAAATAACCTGAATTTTTTTTTATTATTGGAAAAGGCCACGGCTTAAAAACACATTCCGCTATACAAATAAGACAGGGTTTGGATTAAACTGCAGGCTACAATATATAGCATGGTAGTATTGAGTATAAAGTGGTATGATTATAGTTTGGTTGGGGGAGGTCGCGACCCCACCCCCATCCCATATTAATATGGGGTGGGGGTGGGATCGGCGACCTCCACCCCCACCCGCCAAACATAAAACAAACAAAACACTTCCTCAATATAGTGATCGCAACTTTCACACTATTTCAACATAATTTTTTTAATAGGTTTTAATTATTATTACTTGTTATTATTCACACACACACACACACACACACACACACACACATATCCCACAATAGAGTTATTTTGATAGTATTATAATGTTTTATATATATAAAAACTTATATAATAAATTTATATATATATATATATATATATATATATATATATATATATATGTAAATATACATTTAACATTATACATTTTGAACTAGAAAGATTTAAACATCTATTTAAGATCATTTACTTAGGGGTTTATATATAGACAAGACGATTTAAGATTTTCTATTGATCCATTTAAGAATTTTAAAGTACTTTCTTTCCTTCAATCATAATAAGAAATGTAACTATAATTTCAATACATCAATATGCCCCTTTTTTCAATAAAACAAGAAACTTTTTCCTTTCTTCACAATAAATAAATGACAACCATTTTAAGCAAACAAGTGCATTTTCAAATAAGAACATCAATCTTTTAAAAAGAACCTAATACACTTTGAGGCAAGTATTTGAGTTGAGTATAGGCTTAGGTTGAAGAGAGTTTAAAGTTCATTTTCAAAACCATATCAAAGTTCTTACTTTTCCCAAATAATGCAAGGTTTGCTAGTTTCACCTTTTTACAAGAACTAAACCATTGAAAATACAAGTTTTCATTCAATGCACTCTTGATAGAGTTTACAAGTTGAAGATATTTTCATGGTAACAAATACAATTTTCCTCTCCTATTTTCTAATATACATACATTTGAAAACTTGATACAACTCAACCTTCACAACACATTTACAAGAAGTTGATAATCCTTAAAATACAAGTTACAAGCCCTCCACTTAAGTGGAGACAACATGGCAAAATTATTTTACAGAGAGATCTCTTCTCATTTTTTCAAATACAAATATGGCCAAATCTTCACTTGAGCTCCACCATCTTCTCCAAATCCAAAACACATAACAAAATAGGGGAGTAGAAAACACTCTCCACCCAACCAATAATCCAATGAGGAAGAGAAGTCTTCTTCCTCATTGACCCCTAAACCCCAACAATGAAACAATGAGGGGTATAAGACAACCAAGGAAACATTACAAGGCTTCCACAATCAACATTCAAACAAAAATTCAACACAATAAGAACAATAACAAAAATCACATCAACACACAAGTTTCCCAACACAAAGGCTCTAAACTCAAGCCAAGAAAGAGAAAGGAACATGGAGATCTACTTATGCCTCCTAAGGGTTTGAGTGCCCACCTTAAAGCCTCCAAGAACTCAATCACATACCCACAAAACTCTTATGCCTCCCTCAAAGAAAAACAACTCTTATGTCTCCCTCAACTCTTATGCCTCCCTCAATAAAATAAACAAGATAAGCAAAAATTTTACTTATCAACAAGGTGGGACACCCCAACCCAACTCCCTCCTAAAATACCCAATAATACTATTATGCCTCCCACCAAAATATCCTCATTTCCATTTTCTCCTACATAACCTAAAAATTCATTCTATTTCCCAAACTCATAAAACAAACAGCAATCATCCATTCACAAACATATGCACAACAAAATAGCAAAAGAAAACATGGGTGAAGATCCTACCTTGCCATTGCAAGAGTATCTAATCCACAAGCACAAGCTCCAAGCCTTTCCAAGTCCAAGAAAGCACAATCCAACTCCAAGATCCTCCAAAATGCAAGAGTCTAAAATATAAAACAAGTAACCCCCAAATCATCAAACAAACTAGAATAAATAGAAAAGAGAGAGAGAGAGGTGATGTGGCTCCATGTAGGATGCCACATCATTTATCCTCCACTCCACATCACATGGTCAAACCCAATCCCCAAAGCACAATAAATTGGTGGTTGAGGGAATGACAACCCTCTTACACACACAAACTCAAACCCACACCTCTAAAGGACAAAATTAAAAACTTGTGTAAGAAAGTGCAATAAATAGCACCTTTTTGTCTTACAATCACATAATGGGGTCTATTTTTGACCCCTTAACCCATAGGGGTAGTTGGTAGGTGAAATTAAGAGGTGTGGGACAAGCTTAACTTGTCCCACAAGCCTCCAAAAATGGCCATTAAGCCCAAATCCGAATTTGACATGCAAGGTTGAGTACACAACACTCAAAAGCAATAAAATCCTTTCAAATCCAACACAAACCAAGAACCACCTACTCACATTAATTCCCCTCCTTTGGTCACATCTTAAATTACACTAATTAATCAAGTTTAATCAACTTAAATGGAGCACTTAACAAACAATAATAAAGGTGACTCACAATACTAAAATAATACAAATACTCATAACAAAATAAAATAAAATAAAAAGGAAAACAACATATTTACCCAAGGTCACATTTGAGGCCACCCCCAATGGGGACCTCCTAACCATCTAACAACAACAAACAACATACAATTACACAAGTTTTCAAGGTGACATGTTGCCAATACCCCAAATTCCTTCACTGTTGGTCTCTTATCCCCTTTTTGTTTGTTATGCTACAATTTCTTACAAAAATCAAAACAATACCTTTCTAGCCTCATGGCCATATTAACGATATCGAGATAATAAAATACACATATATACATATCAATTCACATCATCAAATATCATAATTAAATCATTACTAAAATCAAGTAATTCACCAATTGTTCACAATTCCAAATATTTCAATTCTATCAATTCATCAATTAGCAATAAGATCACAAAACTAACTAAATCATCTAGAAAAATCTATATATCAAATCCAAAGTGTCAGTACAATATAGTAGTAGCTCAAGATCATCAAATATTGATATGTCAATCCATGCATATAATCCATCACATAAATCACATCATGTCAAAAGTCTAAAACATCCATATTGTCTATCAAATAGGTTAATCAAATATAGCAATGTCCATCTAACAATGTCTAAAGATAAAATATGATAACAATGTCTATGGCTCCAATCTAAAGTAAGAAAAATCATAGTAATATCAATGTCAAAGAGGAGTGGGCACTACACACATGGTCTATAAAAATGTCCACATTCATTCTTAATCAAATATTTTGGATTGAGTTCCATTTTGTTGATCTTTTTTTTAAGTTTTACCTATTTTATTTGAAATCAATTTCAGCACCATTATGTCCATAATGTGAGGTTGAGAATATTATATTTATAAATCCCTTAGAAAAATTATTAACAAGCTAGTGAAGAAACTCTTACCATTCAATTATTCAAATCTACCCTATAGAAATGTATTGAGGTATTAAAAGTTCAAATACTAATATTTCCCCACATTGCATGTTTGTTACAAAGAGGGCCTAAGTTAAAATCATGTTTATTGCACACTTTTATGCAATGCTTTTTCACTTACATAGATGGGAAAAATACATGAGGCTCTATCAAGAATACATAATCCAATGCTCAAAGCATACCATGAGGGGTATCATGAGGTCATTACACCATGATTAGTTTATATTGTTTTCAACATCCTTTTTTGTTTGAGTGTATTGTTAGAGTTATAAGAGAAGATAAGTCATTAAAAAACCTTGTGCATGATCGTGTATATCTAAAACATGATTTTAAATAACATGGGAATTATCGTATGCCAAAAAAGTTTAAAATACCACACACAAACACTATTTAATTTCTAATACACTATACAAACTTGAAAAACTCATATCAAGTTGAGTACTCCTAAGTAACTTTTATATTCCCTAGATGATCTTATTTGATATATACATAGTCTATCACTCTTGTAGGCCTTGCAAACTACCTTTTAATAACTCACGGTTACAAATTCCTCACTTTTATTACAACATAGGATCTACGCATTTTTGGAATCATTGCATTACAAATGTGACCATGGCTTGAAGAAAAGGAGGAGGGAGAATATTGAATTGTTTAAGTTTTGATATATAATTTGGGAGGGAAAAAGGAGGAAATTTTTTAAATTTTTCAAGGTTTTAAAAAGAGAGGAGGAAAATTTAGTAAATTGTTTGAGTTTTCATATACATATGATATTTGAAACATTTACTATTAATAATTTTTGTTATTCATTAAAGGTGTATACTTATCACTCAATTGTTTGATGTCTCGGTTATGACATTTAGATTTCTTTGATTTTCTTTCTCCTTTCTTTAATTAATAAATTTCTATATGCCACAATCACAATCATGAAAACACATGTTACATACAATCCAAGAAGCAATATATATAATACAACAATGATACAAAAACAATGCATAGGATATAACACTTCATGCACACACTACTCCTCACTACTCTCCACATTTCCAGGACATGTGAGCTCAATGATCGTCTGCACTTGCATGATCTCTAGATTGTGACTACACCGATAATGTAATAATGACTCATGTAATGTAGTGTTCTCTTCTTACTTGTTGGCATCTTGGGCTTGGGACTCGCTAGCCTCACAATCAGATCATGTTGGGGTTAGCACACCGGTTGTACAAATAATACATCAAATCTAAGCATACATGCAAATAAAAGCGAGATATTCTACTATAAGAAATATACATAACAAGAGATATAAATCAACACCAAATTTAAGGTGGTTCACCTTGTGTGGTCTATGGCCACCAAGAAACAAACTAATATATTATCCAAAGCTTTCACAAGATATACAGTCTTCCACACCTCTCGGATGTACAAGTACTTTCTTTCACTCATGTTTTTTCTTCTTCTCTAAGAATTCTCTCTCTCACAATTATTCTCACAATAATCATCAACATTTGCAAGTTTTTCTTAATTCTTACTTCTAAACCCTATCTTTCATGCTTATATAAGGGTATACAAACTTAGGGCGCTTATCCATGCAATTACAATCAATATATCTGATTTAATACTAAAAATAGATCTAATTCCCGTGAGTTAATTAAAACACCCACACACAGTAACCGATGTCGGTTCCTCCTTTCCTAACCGATGCAGTCATAAGTGACGATGATGTTGGTCCCTCCGTAACCGATGTCGATTCGTGTTTTCTAGCAAGATTCATATTGCATGTTAATCTAAAGTGATTGAGCTCCACAACTCAACGATCTCCCGGTTGGAGATTAATTACTACGCGTTATACATGTACAAGTGTCATTCTTGGATCCTTCCTTAGCTTTGTTTCTTCTTTTTCAAGTCTTAAACTCGAAGACCAACAGAAGTGGAGTGTAGCTTCAACTTCTCCTTTGCTAATGGCTTCATTAGCATATCTACATGGTTTTCACTCATATGAATCTTTTTCAAATTCAACTTCCCATCCTCTAATACCTATTGTATGAAGTGATACCTCAACTAAATGTGTTTCGTTCTTGAATGAAACGTTTATTTCTTTGCTAAATGAATTACACTTTGAATGTCACTAAATGGTTTGTAATCATATTTATCCTTTCCCAACTCTTTCATGAACCTACTCATCCATATCATCTCCTTGTTAGCCTCTTTAGTTATAACATACTCGCCTCGTAGTAGTAGACAAAGCCACAACCTTCTATAATCTCGAAATCTAGCTAATTGTCATCCCACCTACTATGAAAATATATTCAATAGTGTTTCTTCTACCATCCAAATCTCCAGCCATATCCGAATGAGTATAGTCACATAAAAAAATATCTTAATCTCCATAGCATAAGCGCATGCTAGATGTCCCTCTTAAATACCCGAGTATCCATTAGACTGATTTCCAATGCTCTTTACCGGATTGGTCATAAATCTACCCACAACTCCCACTACCTGTGTAATATTTAATGGGTACAAAGCATACAATACATGAGACTCCCAATTGTTGAAGCATATGTCACTCATGTCATCCTCAGGTGATGATGGACACCGATATTTTCTCAATTTGAAGTGTCCACCATAGGTGTACTAATAGGTTTTTCATTTTGTATCTTGAGCCTTTCTAACACCCTATAGATATAATCCTCTTGAGACAAATATAATTTTTTGTTCTTCATGTCTCTGTGTATTTGTATGCCAAGGATTCTGTTTGCAACTCCTAAATTCTTCATAGCAAATGTGTGAGATAGCTTTCCCTCAAGCTCACCAATGTCCTACATACTAGATCTTGCAATAAGAATATCATCCACATACAGTAACAAAATAATATAGCTCCCATTTTCAAGCATCTTGAAATAAACACAATGGTCATATTCACATCTCAAGTAACCATGTTCATGCATAAAACTATCAAACCTCACGTACCATTGCTTTGGAGTTTTCTTGAGCCCATATAGGCTCTTTTTCAACCCGCACACTAATTTATCCTTACCCTTGACTTCATGCCCAAGTGGTGCTACATATAAATCTCTTCATCCAAATCACCATGAAAAAAATTTGTCTTCACATCTAATTGCTCTAAATGTAAATCATGTACTGCAACTAAACTCAATAGTACAAATAGAAGTCATCTTTACAACAGGAGAAAATATTTCACCAAAGTCAATACCTACTTTCTATGCAAATCCATTTACTACAAGCCTTGCCTTGTACCTTTTATGTCCACCCTCTTCTTCCTTGATCATGTAAACCCACTTGTTCTACAATGTCCTCTTACCTGCTGGTAACTTAACCAAATCCCAAGTCTGGTTCTGTTTTAAGGAGTCCATCTCCTCATCCATGTCATGCTCCCACTAGATGTGGGTCTCATCCTACATTGCTTCTTCAAAACTCTTTGGTTCACCATTATCAGTCAATAATAAATAAAATAGAGGTGTAAATATTTTTGGAGGTTTACTTACCCTTTGTGACCTTCTCATAGGATTTTGGGGTACCGGAGGCTCATTCTGGACCTCCTAGACATTCGTATCCAAATCTATCAGTGACCGACGTTGGTCACATGTAACTCATGTTGGTTTTGCTAACATATGTAGGTTTGGCTCTTCTATAATCGATATCGGTTCTATTGACCGCCGAAGCGTCGGTCGAGGGTAAACCAACGCCGGTGATTATGTAACCCTGTCGATATTATTTTTAAATCCGGCAGTTCATTTTCATTCACTAACTAATCAATCGGTTCATCCTTGGGTACCAAAATTTGATCCTTGTACATTCTCTTGTCATTCCATTCAATGTCACGAATCCTAGTAATTTTAGAATTATCTAAATCCCAAAAATAGAATCGAAATCACCAAATTCATAACCAATGAAAGTGCATATCTTCGATTTTGCATCCAATTTTTTTATTTTCCTTATAAATATGCACAAAAGCTTCTGAACAAAAATCTTTAAGAAAAAAAAGATCTACTTCTTTTCTAGTCTAAGCTCCCTCTGGTATTTCTCCATCTAGTGAACTTGAAGGCCCACGATTAATCAAATAAACCATTGTATCAACTGCTTTTGCCCAAAACTGCAAGGGAAATCTAGAATGTATCCTCATACTTCTAACACGTTCCATGATTGTCATGTTCATTCTTTCTGCAACACTATTCTATTGTGGTGTTATTGGAACCATCTTTTCTCTACGTATCTCATTCACTAAACAATAATCATTTAAAGCCTTACTACAATATTCACCACCATTGTCAGATCTAAGGCACTATAACTTTGAATTTGATTCATTCTCAATAAGGGTTTTCCATCGTTTAAAAGTCTCAAAAACATCAGATTTACGTTTAATACAATAAACTCATACCTTTCTTGTAGCATCATCAATGAAAGTAACATAATACTAGCATCCTCCATGAGAAGCTACCTGAGTTGGTCCTCACACATCTGAGTGTACAAGCTCCAATTTTTCCTCCTTAGTTACCCCAATTTTAAGAAATTTCACTCTGTTTTACTTTCCAAAGACACAATGCTCACAAAAATCAAGATCTAAATCTTTCAAATATGATAACTTACCCTTAGCCTTTAAGATTTGCATTCATTTTTACTCATATGGCCCAATCGATTATGCCACATGCATGCATATGAATCTAAAGTAAATAATACAAAAATGAATCAATAACACAGGTAGATAAATATAACGTTCCTACCTTCTTACCTCTTGCCACAACAAAAGCACCCTTGGTGACTTTCCAAGAGTCTGCTGTGAATGTAACCATGCAACCAGATTCACCTAGTTGCCCTGCAAAAATAAGATTCCTCTTGAGGCTTGGCACATGCCTCACATCTTTCAATATCCATGTATTTCTATTCTGCAATTTTATATGAACTTCCCTTTTACCAGTAATACTGCAAGGTTCATCATCACCCAAATAAACATGTCCAAAATTACCCTGGACATAATTTCTGAAATAACCCTTATTAGGGGTTACATGGAAAGAAGCTCCTGAATCTAAAACCCATGATTCAATTATATTATCTAAAGAAAGAATAAGAGCATCTTACATTCCCCTCTATTCTTGCAAGATTTACTTCTTTACCTTTGTCCGATTGTTGGTTTTCTTTATCCTTTGACCAATAATCTTTCTTTCGCATGTCCTTTCTTTCCATATTTCCAACAAGTAATTCTCTTAACTCTAGATTTAGATATGATATCCCTTCACTTTGTCTACCCCTACTTTCTACATTCAAAGCATTCCCAGATGACGATTCCTCTGTACTCTTCCTGCGAATTTCTTCATTCAAGATTATACTAACCACATCATCAAACTTCAAAATATTATTAGCATATGTTGTATTACTAACAACCATTACCAAGTTATCCCAACTACCAGCAAAGAACATAAGAATAAAAGTGTTTTCACTTCATCATCAAATGGTATATCAACCGATTTTAATTGATTTACAATAGATCTGAAATCATTCAAATGACTAGATGCAGATCCACCTTCATGCATCTTAAAACTAAATAGTTTCTTCATCAAATAAACTTTATTTGAAGCACTAGGTTTTTCATATAAATTAGCAAGAGATTTCATTAACCCTACCGTAGAAGTCACTTTTGTAATATTAGAAGCCACGGATGCTACCAGGCTCAATCTTATAGATCCCAAATCCTTTCTGTCAAGAATCTTCCATTCTTCATCAGTCATCTTCATAGGTCTAGACTTTTCATCCAACGGTAAATACAAATCTCTTTGATATAGATAATCCTCAATCTGCATCTTCCATAATTGATAATTTTAGTCGTCAAACTTCTCTACCTTGTATTTGTTTTCTTCTGCCATTGATGTAGCTCCCACTCAATTAGAAAACCCTCTATGAGTAAATATGTCAACACACAAAACCCTCAAACAAAGCTCTAATACCAGTTGTTGGGGTTAGCACATTGGTTGTACATATAATACATCAGATCTAAGCATACATGCAAATAAAAGTAGATATTCTACTAGAAGAAATATACATAACAAGAGATATAAATCAACACCAGATTTAACGTGGTTCACCCAGTGTGGGCTAAATCCACTAAGAAACAAGTCAATCTATTATCCAAAGCTTTCATAAGATATACAATGAAGATTTACAATCTTCCACACCTCTCAAATGTACAGTATTTTCTTTCACTCAAGCTTTTGCTTCTTCTCCAAGAATTCTCTCTCACAATTATTCTCACAATAATCATCAACTTTTGCAAGTTATTCTTAATTCTTACTTCTAAACCCTAGCTTTCATGCTTATATATGTGTATACAAACTTAGGGCACTTATCCATGCAATTACAATCAATAGATCTACTTTAATACTAAAAATAGATCTAATTCTCATGAGTTAATTAAAACACCCACACACATGTAACCAACATTGGTTAGCCCTAACCGATGTCGGTTCCTCCTTGCCTAACCGATGTTGGTTACTTTGTTTTCCAGTAAGTTTCATATTGCATGTTGATCCGAAGTAATTGAGCTCCACAACTCAACAGATCATGTGTCACATCACTCCCAAGATGGACCTCGAGATACCGGCAAGCTCTATTTGGATCTCATCTCGTTAACTCTACAATACCATGCATATGATATCGACAACAACCTGGATCAAAGAGATAGGCATCGGCTGATATCATCTACTTGCTCTCGGTATCCTTCCATCACTATATCTCCTCTAATGTTTCAAAGTAATGTACGTATGGATGCATCAATAATGGTAGTCAAATATGCATCATTTGTGATTTCCAAGACATATTTATTAGCACTAATTATTTCATTACAATCACATCTAAAAACAATAAAATGGTATCATATTTACATTGTGCTACTACGAAAGTTATAGCATCCTCTCTAGGAACCTCTCCCAAGACCAACACCCGCTTCACTCTGTAAGTGGAGGAAAATATGTGCCAACTACATCGCAATGTGTTGTGCCCCCATTTGGCCTTTGTCAACCACTATACGAAATAATAAAACACGCCGGTTCTTGGCCCACCATGGTGTATAGATCGCTCTACACCCTATGTCATATTTATCATTGAATACCACATCATGATCTACCTTCTCTATGGGTGGAGGCACTAGCTCCACTTGTAGTTGGCCCAAGATGGGGCCCTCTTTCTATGCTACATGTTTCAACTATATCCAAAGATAAGGTACTAGGGGAACTTCTTGTGTAGTACTAAAGCCGTCGAGTCACCCTCTCATACCGAAACGGTTCTCCCTACTAGAAAACCTAATCCTATAACCACATGGTTCATCCTATCATGTGTAGCTTTGCAACATCCTCATACCATCCCCTATACTCTTTTTGTAGGGTCTCCATATGATATATGTTGATGTCAACTTATCTAGAATAGATCTATAATTCATAGTATCAAGCTCACTTAGGCATGATTCATCTCACCGCCACAATCTCAAGGTGGGCCCAATATTCCTGCAACACACTAATAAATCGTAAACAAGTAATGTGCTCATATGCTCATACATATAACAATGAAATTACTACACACCCCCACCATGGCTCTCAAGTAAACCTATACAATGCCTTGTATAAATGTGTTAGCATGATCTCGATCACATGCATATTGGGTCCCCTGCTCCTTCGTAGAAAAGCATATATACCACATCTTGTATGATATTGAGACACCTATGTCATCCATATCTACAAAATATGCTAGCAATATAGCTATATACTTCCTCAACCGTGGAATAGGAAATTTCACAATCTCACTAAGCCTGATGGAGGACTCTCCAATACCACAACGTCCCAATAAATGTATGTTTTCCTATCACATATGAAAGGGTGTATCTTGGGGAAATACCTATACTCTCACTCTAATAATAGGCAATCTCAAAATATGGTATGCATCCTCCAAAGTTGTTTTCATATCCCCTGTGGGAAGCCAAAATGTGCACGTATCAGCATTCCATTACTCACAAAGTGCATTGATCAAATGCATGTTTGGGGGCAACTCCCCCAATCTCGATACATGATATAGTCGGCTATCTAACAAATCCCAATCAGCATCATCTAATCTCAATGAAAAATTATCCATGTGCCACTCACCATGGGAATATTATGCATATAAATCCCATTGTAAGCACAAACACACGTAATCAACATATCAATATCTCCAAACAACCAAAGCACATCATTATGTCTAAATTTAAACCAAAACACCTTCTACATCATAAAAATTAGTAAGTCATCCCTTTGGATCAAAAACATACGGTCAAATTCAAAACCATACATGTTAGAGTTAGGACCATACAATTCTATACGGTTTTCCCCAAGTGCCATACTAGGCCAATCGGTTAGTTTTTGACTTTCCTACATAAAATCTGACCAATTTACAAAAAATGAAGAACATGCTAAAACAAAAGATTAATGACACTCACCAACTCCTTCATTGTCTAGATCTGAATGGCCTCTACTACACGCACAAATTGTGATTGAATCGCATCCCTTACTCATGACATTGTCACACTCGAGACCTCTCGTTTGCACTTCTTCACAATTATAAATGAAAGTTACATTTCACTTTTCACATTTACTATATATAGTACCGATCACTAATGGCATTTTATCCACTTATATATAGCCTATGGTATTCCTTTCTCAATCCCTTCGTAACATTACGGCATGTATCTTATCAATTACTTCATTTTTTACATCATTTACAACATTATGATCATCTTTCTCTTCTCATTTGTGTTAATATGTTATTACTCAATCTTGCATTTCTTTTCACTTGCGCACTCAATTCTTCTTGATTAATTTTTCCTTCTCTATTGGCACATTTTCCATCCACTGTCTATCATTGATATCTCACTCGATGTAGTAACTACCACTACATACATCTCAAGTCATCCTCTGCTAAATCATTATCTTTGTGACTTTATCATAACTCTTTACTTTGGCCTCAAGTAATTGTGTCTTGCACTCTCCATTTTGTTGAAGGGGGTAATATAGAGGGCTACTATGAAAAGTTTCCTTTTTCACTTTTTATATGTAGATCATCAAGAAAACACAATTGGCTAGCCATACAAGGTTTTACTCTTCTACATGAGCTCATATGCAAATCCAACAAGTTGGTTATGCAAGGTCATTTTCTCTCATCGTGTACAATGCAATCTTAAACACAAATGGTCATGTGTGATTACCCAAAATAAGTTAAGCACCAAAGACCCCTACACTTATTGTAATTACAGGGGAATTAAAATTATCCAAATACAAAAATAAGCACCCATATTACTAATTATATTAGCACAACTCATAGTGCACGATGGTGGCAATGAGTTGTCATTTCCATTTCACCTTATAGGGGTTTTCAAAAAAATTAAGAACTAGATCCGTCTACAACAAGCAGTGTGGTCCCATTATTGGGAACCGTTATTAGGGGCAAGCTAGAAGGCCTTATGACCCACTTCCCTTGGTGTAGGGAACACCCAAGTCCCGCATTATTATGAAATTAAGCACTATATTGGGGATTTGATCACCCTCAACCTCTACAAACCCGCCAAGATTAAATCCCCATAGTTATAAACACTTATATATGCAACTATAATATCCTCCTTGGGCACCTATGACATGTTTCTCCTTTATCTCTACATCGGAAAACCAATGACCCACACTTTCCACCACAATTTGTTATCTTCTCTCAACATGCTTACATGTTTCTTTCTTCAAACACTCTCACATATACGATTCTTTTTTTTTTCTTTACACTAGTAAATTTCATTCACTAGCATAAAAGGAGGAAATTTAGACCCTAACAATTGCATAAAACCACCATTACATCATTTTTTTGATAGAATTTTATGTACAATATTTTTGAACAATCAAACAAGGTTTTATTAGCATTAGCCCTTTAGTGATTTGCTCTTATTTTCTTATTGAACTCATTTCCTACTTTGATTGGACTTTGAGCTCCTACATAGATATCTTTGGCACCATGTTTGCATTGCTCGTTATTTGAGCTTGGGTCGGGACCTTTCGACACTAAAATTTTGCTCCGTAATTTCTATTTCATTAATGTATGTATTAGGAATAGGATGTTGTTAAGTATAATTAGTAGTAGCATCCGATAGAAGATAACGGCGCTGCCGGTATGATGCCGCCAATAATGTATAGTATAGTAATAGTCAAAAGTACAATAGGAATGTTGTGGTAAAAAGTAAATAGTTGTCGTAAGTGGTCCAAAGAATGTTAAAATGTCAAAGTTGGGGTAAGTAGAGAAGTAGGGTCTACATGATTAGGAATTAGAAATATTATATTGGAAATAAGAACAAGGAGTGAGGTCATAAATATTTTGTGTATTTTATTTGTAAAAAGTCTGAAAATGTGGAACCCATGTGAAATGATAAGGTTTATCTTATCTTAAAAGATAAGCTTACATGTACGAGATAAGAGTTAAGGTATGGAATATGATTCGTCGAGTGGATTTCTTATCTTATCTTAGAGATAAGATGGATAAACTGGAAGTTCTATAAATAAAAAGGCCACCCCCTCATTTAGCATAGAAGGAAGTAGTGAGAAATATTGTATGAAGTGTGTAAAGGAAGCTATCAGTTTAAAGGTGTGTTGAAAAAGCCATTAAGAGGTGTAATTGTAAAGTTTCTCCCATAGTATTGGTGGAAGGCAAGTGAAGTCAATAACACTTGAAGTACCTCATGGGTGAGATTGTAACAATTTCATGTTAATATTATAATTTACTCTGATATTTCAGATTTATCATCATTCCTTCTTATCATAGTTGATGGTATTCTTGTGTTATGTTTGTTGTTGTGTTTCCAGATTACATCCACTAAACTATAGGCTGTGCATTAGTAAATAATCATAGCACGAGGAGTTCCCGGTGAAGAATTATCATAGTGTCGGATTGGTGATGACATTTTGGTTCCATTACTGGGACCATTCCTCGTTGGTGGATTTTCTGGAGAGATATTCCCACTTAGTCAAAAATCAATTGGAGGGTAACCTTATTTTTACTGTGCATAGTAGTTACCATGGTAAAGTCATTTTTGCCATGAATAGTAGTTACCATGGTAAAGTCATTTTTGCTGTGAATAGTATTTATCACCAGTAAAGTCACTTTTTACCGTGAATAGTATTTACCGCAATAACTTCACTTTTTCTTTGTGAATAGTGTTTACCACAAGAAAGTCGGTTTTTCTTTATGAGTAAGTCAAGTTTTACCATAGTTACCATGGTCATTTCTATTTTACTGTAGAAAGGTGTAAAGTCACTTTCTATTACAGTGATTCCAATTATTTGTGCACATAAGTCTTGTTGATTTTACTTGTGGGTTGGTATTTTACGGTGGTTACTTTTGAAAATGGGGAAGATTCCTATTTTTTCAGCCCAATCTAATGAAGATGCTTCCTCTTTCATTCAAGAGTTTAAATGATCTTGTATTTGTAACGGCCTCATAAAAAGGGAACAATGGACTGAATTTTTTCTTACCTTTTTGGATGGTTCAAACACTTAGGTGGTTTGAAACACTAGGTGATAATGTGAAAAATTCATGGGATTTATTAACCGAAAGTTTTCTTGAAGAATTTAGTGAACAATGAAATATGCGCAGATCTCATGATCGATATCACAAAGCTATTCCAAGGAGAGAAGGAGAAGATAAGGGATTATCATGCTCGTGTTCTAGAGCTAAGGAGGAAGCTCGATGCCCAGATCCGGAAGGAAGGATTAGCGGATGGGTTGATGAATGGCGTGGATAATCTCCTCTGTAAGCACTTCATTCTTGGGATGAAGCCAAAGATCAGACAACGAGTGAAGTATGACCGCCCAGCTACCATTGAACAAGCAAAGGAGATTGCAAGAAGGCAAGAAGAAAGCATGAAAGAGGAGCCCAAAGAAATTGTTGCTAAAGTAGAGCCTACACCAGCACCTTTGGTCCATAATCCACAACCACTCCCGGTGAGCACAAATATTTCTCCTAGTACATCTATTGAGTATGAAGATCTGCTCAAAAGATGGGTCGATTAACTATTAATCTTCTTGAGGAAAAGAATTTAGTTCTCGGGGAGGAGATAGAGGTCCAAAAAGAAATATTTCTAAAGTTGTTTGTTATAGTTGTTATAAAAGGGTCATTATAAGTATAATTGTCCGAGATAGAGTTTCTACATCTGCTAAAGGAGATAATGATAAAGGAAAAGCACACTGTGAATTCTTTTGATGTAGTAGATAAGAGTAGAAATAATGAAGTAGATGTGTTTGTAACAAAAAGAAAGAAAGAAAAATATAATCAAGATGAAAATGATCCTAAGAAGATGAAAGGAGAAACTAGTAAGAAACATAGGAGAAGAAAGTTGGGTGTGCAGGATTTTCTGATTTCACAAGGGCAAGGACCATACTCCATTTTGGAAGATCTGTCCAAAAGGCCTACAAATATTACATATAGTCAACTCTTGGCTATGTCTTCTGAGAAGAGGCGGGAGCTGCGAAGTGGACTCAATGCTCGACGAAGGAAGGAGGTTGAGGTCCCTGTTTTGGAGGCAGAGGTGGATCCCTATGCTCCACAAGCTGAGGTATTATGTAATGGTATTTCAATTCATGATGTCTTAGTTGATGGAGGTGCTGCAGTTAATGTAATGACCAAGTCTGTAATGAATATGTTGGGTTTAAAAATTGATCACCCTTCAACACTTATGTTAAGGTCATTAAATAAGGGAAAAACTAAACCAGAAGGTGTAGTTTCAAATGTGGCAATATCTGTTATGGGTGTTGTATGTGTGGTAGACTTTCAGGTGATGAAAAATGGTACTGTTGCATACCCAATGTTGTTGGGAAGACCATGGCTAAGGAGAGTTCATGCAAGAAACTACTGGAATGAAGGTTTCATGACACTTGGACGTGGTAGAGAGAGGGTGAAGATAAATGTGATCCCTCGACATCATAAGGCAGAACCTGTGGATTCAAGTGATGAAACTGATGATTGGACATCCTCTGATTACTCTAGTACCAGTGAAGTGGACACTGAAGATGAAGAAAGTGAGGTTGATGTTTCAGTCATGGATATCCTTCCAGTCACATCGACTCATGACCCCATAAAATTATCTGAAGAAGAAGTTGATGATCGTCTCCAACAAATAAAGATTGGTGATGCTGTGATGGAGAGTGAGAAGGAATCCTACCTCCAGCTCTTTCGAAGGTACATACACATATTCACTTTTGATTACAAGGAACTTCGTCAAGTAAGTTGGGTAGAACATTCTATTGAGCTGGTAGATGGTGCTCAGCCTATAAAGCAAATGCCATATAGAATGAATCCTAATTTTTCCAAGACAAGTAAAAGAAAAAATAGATAAGTTGTTTGATGCGGGATTCATATTTGTTGTGGAGAATTGAGAATGGGTTTCTCCCATTGTGATCTCAATAAAAAGAATGGGAAGTTACGCATTTGTGTTGATTACGGGAAGCTCAATAAGGCAACAAAGAAGGATCATTACCCTCTTCCATTTTCGATCAAATCTTGGGACGAAGTAATTGCTAGGAATGCTATAGTTTTCTTTGATGGATATAAGCAGCTCTGACAACCAAGTTCGTATAACGAGAGAAATATCACCAAGACCACGTTCACCACTCCTTGGGGAACGTTTGCTTATAGAGTTATGCCTTTTGAGTTGTGTAATGCTCCAAAGAACATTCCAGCGTTTGATGAATAGGGTGTTCGAACCCTACATTGGGACCTTCATCGAGTATTTCTAGATGATTTTTACATCTATGGGAGCAAGTTGGACCACCCGCACTAGATGGAGACAAAGATTTCAAAGGTTAGATGAAGCACAAGCCTCACTAAACCCTACAAAGTATGTCTTTGGATGTTCTAAAGGCGTTTTGTTAAGGCATGTTGTATCCAGAGATGGTATTGTTCCGATCCGATAAAGTTTCAAAATCAAAGATTTGCCATTTCCTATGAATAGAAGTAAGTTGAGATCATTTTTAGGCATGTAGATTACTATAGAAGGTTCATCAAGAATTTCTCAAAGATTGCATGTACCACTAACCAAGTTCTTGAAGAAGGATGTTACTTATGAACCAGAAATAAGGCACATGAAGCTTTTGGACAATCAAGGAAGCCCTCGCTATCTTCACCTATTTTAAAGAATCCAGATTGGAACAAGCCATTCATTGTGTACACTCGATGCCTCCTGATGCAAAGACTAGGAAGTACTTTGAGCCAAAAGGATGAAAATGGGAATGAACATCCAGTTTACTTTGGGAGCGAGACAAATGAGTAGTCTTTGAGGTAAATTATATCAGAATCGAAAAAGAGGCTCGCTATCATTTTTATAAAGAAGTTTAGGAATTATTTGCTAAGGTAAAAATTTCTAGTTGTAATAGATCATCGTGCTCTAAAATATATTGTAAATAAGCCTAACCCATCAGGGAGGATACCAAGATGGATAATTTTGCTACAAGAATTTGAATTTGATATTATAAATAGGCTAGGAAAGAAGCATGTCAATGCAGATGCACTCTCTCGAGCCTATGATGGTTTAGGATCATCTTGTGATGATGATGGTTTCCCGACACAAAGATTGTTATCCTTGACACAATCCCTAGTGAATACATAGATATTTGGAATTATCGAATGAATTCAAGTTTTCTGATGGTGCCAATGCAAAGACTAAGAGAAAGATTACTCAAGTCAGTCATCCATATTCTATTCTACATGGAGTATTATTTTGAATAGGACTTAATGGACAGTACAAGAGGGCAGTTGGACGTGATCAAGGGAAGGAGCTGCTAGAAGAATTCCACAATGGTACATGTGGAGGGCACTTCTCTGGACAACTTACAGCAAGAAGGATCTTGGATGCAGGTTATCACTGGCCCACTCTTTTTAAAGATTGTTATAATTATTGTAAGACATGTGATATTTGTCAAACACATGGTAACCGTAAGACTTCATCAGCTCCATTATGCCCTATTCTTCCACTTGGTCCCTTTGAAAAGTGGGGAATAGACATTGTAGGTCCACTTCCAACTACCTCACGCCAAAATAAGTATATTGTAGTTGCCACAGATTATTTAACCAAGTGGGTTGAAGCTAGGCCATTGAAAATGACTTCCATAGATGAAGTGGCAAGGTTAATGTATGAATGCATTGTCACCAAATTTGGTTGTCCATTAGAAATTGTAACAGATCAAGGAAGCCACTTCATTAATGAGGTAGTAGAAGCCCTAGTCAATAAGTTTTCTATTAAGCACAGGAAGGCAACAACATACAAGCCAAGCACAAATGGACAGGTGGAACGAACAAATTTTGTGTTGTGTCAAATTCTAGCAAAAGATGCAGCCTTACAGGTACATAAATGGGATAAGAGGATTCATGCAAAGCATTGTGGGCATATAGGGCAACATCAAAGTCAGCAACAGGACACTCCCCATTTCGGTTGGCTTATGGCATTGATCCAGCTTCTTCCTATTGAGTTTGATATTCCCATAAATGAGTAATGGAAAATGAAAGAATGGATGAAAGTGATTCAGTAAAAGAAAGGTTGGTACATCTTCATTTGCTAGAGGAAATGAGGGAAATAGCTAAGGATACAAGCTATAAGAAGAAAATGAAGCAGAAGGAATACTTTGATCAAAAGATCCGTTGGTCTCCATTTCATGTGAATGACTTGGTTCTAGTATATGATTCCAGATACAAAAAAAGAAGACAGAGAAAATTTCTTCCAAAATGGATGGGGCCCTACAAAATAGCAGTTGTGCATGAAAATGGTACGTACCGACTGGAGGAATTGGATGGCACTCCCATTACGAAATGGGTCAACCACGACAAGTTGAAGATTTTTCAAGCACTGGAATAGTCTACTCCGAGGACGGAGTAGAAGCTAGGAAGGGGGAAGATGTCGACACTAAAATTTTCCTCCGTAATTTCTATTTCATTAATGTATGTATTAGGAATAGGATGTTGTTAAGTATAATTAGTAGTAGCGTCCGATAGAAGATAATGGTAGCTATGCCAGTACGATGCCGCCAATAATGTATAGTACGGTAATAGTTAAAAGTACAATAGGAATGTTGTGGTAAAAAGTAAATAGTTGTCGTAAGTGGTCCAAAGAATGTTAAAATGTCAAAGTTGGGGTAAGTAGAGAAGTAGGGTCTACATGATTAGGAATTAGAAATATTATATTGGTAATAAGGACAAGGAGTGAGGTCATAAATATTTTGTGTATTTTATTTGTAAAAAGTCTAAAAATGTGGAACCCATGTGAAATGATAAGGTTTATCTTATCTTAAAAGATAAACTTACATGTACGAGATAAGAGTTAAGGTATGGAATATGATTCGTGGAGTGGCTTATCCTATCTTAGAGATAAGATGGATAAGCTGGAAATTCTATAAATAAAGAGGCCACCCGCCCCCTCATTTAGCATAGAAGGAAGTAGTGAGAAATATTGTATGAAGTGTGTAAAGGAAGCCATCGGTTTAAAGGTGTGTTGAAAAAGCCATTAAGAGGTGTAATTGTAAAGTTTCTCCCATAGTCTTGGTGGAAGGCAAGTGAAGTCAATAACACTTGAAGTACCTCATGGGTGAGATTGTAACAATTTCATGTTAATATTATAATTTACTCGATATTTGATTTATTATCATTCCTTCTTATCATAGTTGATGGTATTCTTGTGTTATGTTTGTTGTGTGTATTTCCAGATTACATCCACCAAACTATAGGTCATGCATTAGTAAATAATCATAAAGCACGAGGAGTTCTGGTAAAGAATTATCATAGTGTCGGATTGGTGATGACAGATCAGTACACACGGTTCGACCACATTATGTAGTCTTAACCCCATTTATTTTCTCGATCTTTTCCCCATGTGGGCCCATTTTTCATTCTTTTATCTTTCACTTTTTATCTTTTAAGTCAAGGCGTTTCATGCCACTAATGTCTTAATTTTGAAATAAGAACTCATATATATATATACATATATATATATATATATATATATATATATATATATATATATATATATACAAGTCTAACCTAGACATTTACTATCTCACAATCACCTAGATCTATCTATCTTATATTGAGTTGAAAAGGAAATGAACACTTTTGCATATTGCATACATATCGTAGGTGGGCATAAATCTAGTTATCCTCATCAGCACACAAGGGTTTGATTGGGATGAAGTATTCTAGCCTGTTATCGGTGTGGAAATACAAGGGAAAAGCTAGTGAAAGGTATTGTTGCATGCACATCAACACAAAGTCGTAGGAGAACCGCATTGAGTTTGAAATGTAGTGTAGTGCTCAATGACATCACAAAGGGGTGACCATCAAGGTCAGTTCGACTCAAGAATTTGCATTTGTTTTATCTAATGTTTTCTTGAGTGTGTTGTAGGATAGCTAGGGTTTGTTTTGCAAGTTCAAGTGTGAATTAAAAGGTTTGATGCAACATTGAATATTCCAAAATGTGATAAATAGTGACACATAGTGACGGTGAAGTTTCCAAAACCTTGTTTTCTCTACAAGGAAAACCGTACATTGGGGTTAGGATGTGTTGTACGGTCTTTCCTAGATGTATGGACTTGAGTAGAGAGGTAAAAAGCACAGTAGTTGACCTACACAATTTTTTTAGTTTATTTGAGCCCAAATCTCATCTCGACACATCTTGACGGATATTTAAACTAGCTAAGTGACCTTCTTAATCTTGGTTAGACTCGTGGTTTCTTGTATCTCCCACTTATAATGATTGTTATGTTGTATGTGTTATATATCGATGTGAAACATAATTGAGTGTCTTTGCAACATTAGTTTGTATATCATCAACTCAAAAGACCTCATTAAGTTCAATTCGGGTTGATACAATTATTGGTCCCCTTTGTAATGTTTATTTTTATGTGATTAATTTTTGAAAAGGTAAATAGCCCTTGGCATATGTTTAATTTATTTTATTTTGTCTTATTTATCTAGTTTTTATCTTACTTTTATTTATTTAGATTAACCCCTTGTTATTGTTAGTTTAATGGTAGTTTTATTAAGTTAATCACTTCCCACTTGCATGGGTGGATTTAGCTTATCTTATTATTTATTAATTGGATTTAGAATCACCTAATCCATGATTAGGTCCTAATCCATGATTAGGTAGACCCAACACCCCTCTTAAAAGTCACTTCTTCCTAAAAATTCGAATTTGGGCAAGAAGTGACTTTTTGGAGGAGTGTGGGGCAAGTTGAAGGTTATATTTGTTTTGAAAAAATCCCCAAGTACCATACATATGGAGGGCTAAGCTCTTTTCGACTATCATAATGCCTATTTTCCCCCATTTCAACCTCTTTTTCAACCACCCAAATTTATTGTTTTTGGATCATGTCATTATCTTAGGTTTTGTGTGCAAGTTGCTCCAATATGGAGACTTGGCTTGTTTGTTTTTGAATTTATTTTATTTATCGAATTTGTAAAACCATGTTGGAAGTATTTGGGTGACTTGGGGCCTTGGGTAGAGGAGTGACACATGTCATCTTCCTATTGGTTTGATATTTGGGTTTTACTTTTTTTTTATCCTCTAACTTGTAGGTTTTGGGGGTTCTTTTGCTTGATTTTGTTTTAGCTAAAAAAAATTAAAGGAGATTGGTTGAAGGAAAGCTTGTTTTTTACTTTGAGAGCTTAGATTTTAGGCATTTTGGAAACATTATGTTGGATTTTGGAAGCTTAGAATTCTTCTTACTTACTTTTTGTGAGGTAGGCCTCACATTCTCGCAACTATTTTATAGCAATGGAATGAAATCTTGTTTCCTTTTATTAGAGAATTTTTGTGTTTGTATTGTTTTATGTTTGTAAAAGATTCGTTCTCTTTTATTTTCTTCACCATTCCCTTTGAGAGTGGATTTTACATGTGTAGGGAAAGAGGGATGAATTCTCTCTTATTTCCACAAGGTTTGATGGACAAGCTTTGTTAGAATTTTTTTATTTTTACTTGCCTTTCTATCGTTTGAAATGGGATATTATTTCCCAAATGATTTGAGAACCATCTCTCTTCCTTGCTAAGGAAACCTCCAAGGTTTGGAAAGCCTTAACAAGGAGGGGGCAAGGAAGTATAAGGATTTTTGAGGGATATGGAATTATGGAGGAAATTTGAGATTTTAGAAAACTTGTGGACACATATATGGCTACTTTTGGATATGTTAGAATTTGGATTTTTCTTCCTCTCTTCCCCATTTAGATAGAAGTATGGAACTTCTTGAAGTGTTTTTGGTGTTATTGTTCAACAAACTCCTTTTGGTTGTTTGATTGGTTGTTTATTTTGGTCTTCCCCCTCTTGTTTGTGCTCACTTGAGGCTTACATTCCCCTCTTTCTTGTGGGCTTAGAGGAAGGCTAGCATAATATTTATTATTTGGTTGTGGCATGTAATTATGTCATTTGGTTAGGATATTGATCTGAAAATAGGGCCAAAATTTTACTAGCCTTAGACCCCTATAGGCACTTGTTAAAAACTCCACAATAGTTATCAACTTATAAGAAAATTGCAATAGAAAGAAAACACCCACACACTGCAAACAAGTTGATAACGGAGTTCGGAAAATGCCTACATCTCCAGGTTCAAATGTTGAACCAATTCATGACACTACGGTTTGCAAAAAGATGCAATTTACAAATGAAGTTATGAATGTGCAACCTAAACCGGAAATATACCGATTGATTCGAATGAATGCGAGTTGGCCTCCAAAATCACACAACCCAGTTGATTTCCAAATAATTTAAACTAATGCTCTAAAGTGCTAAGTCTCCTCCATGAACAGCCACCACTCTGTTGCACGGCCGCAAACCTCTACGCAGAGTGAAGATTCGAGCTGAAAAATGTGCAGAAGAACAAATGCCCTAATTAATCTGCCATAAATTTGAACCAAAACACAAAGATGACCATATACCTAGTTGATTCCCATTGAATCCAAACCAGATAGTAAAATGATCACTACCAATTGATTCAAAATAAATCCAAACTGATAACCAAGGTGATTAAAGATCCGAACTAGACAATTCCCGATGAATCCAATCGACAATAAGGTGATCAAAGATCCAATTGATTCATAATGAATCCAAAATGGAAAATTTGAAGACAACATATTTTCCACATTTATTGAGTAGCAAAAACCTAGCTTACAATGGTCGATATAGAAGAACAAGTCTCCATAAGTTTCCCTTCAATGAGGGTGTGTGCTTGACGAAGGCTCCGGATGAACTCTAAACTCTTAAATGAATTCCGTAAGGAAAATTGGTGTCAAAAAAACCTCCATATCAGGAAAATAAATATACCATCAGGAGTGTATCGGAATTTTGTGCATATCTCCAGTTTACACCGAAGGCTAATTCTTACTTTAAGTGCTCCTAAAATGATGATTTTCACAAGTTGCCCCTTAAGCCTTAAGCTTGTACACGAATAGTGTCTAAACAAAACTTATTCAACCCCTTTTATAACACACCGAGCTATAATGGCTTGGTGGTGAGGCATGATTTTGTTTTAATGGTAGTTGAGGGTTCAATCCTCCCAACCCCATCTACCGCGTAGCAATTAACTATGTGGTTATATCCCACGTTGATGGGGTGGTGGTGTATTAAAGCCTTTAAATAGGCTATCCCATCCACTACTCATGTGGCTTAGGCCACGTACACACTTTCTGCACGCCACTCATGGTCGAGTTGTGATTGTTCGTCGATTATAAAGGCATGTGGCAATTGTGATATGCCACGTGGACTTAATCATGTGGGGCAACAAGGCGAGTTGGTCTTGTATATTAAAATAGGCGGTGTAGTTTGAATGGTCGAGTTGGTAACATGGGGTTAGAAGCCCACGTGAACATTGGTGGTGGCATTAAGCATTGCCACGTAGTGTTGCAAACTAACTCGAACCATAATAGTAGCTCGTTGAGTCATGCATGGAGCTCGTTGAGCTAAATTAAATCACCTGCATGCAATGTGCTAAGGGAATTAGTGAGCTTTCCTAATTGAGTTGGCTCGGTATTAAATATAATGTAGTGGCGATTACATGATAGCGTGAGGACCCACCACATGGTGAAATGACGATGCAACATCCAAGGCACCCCTTCATGAAAAGAGTGTGTTAAAGCTAGCTAAGAGCCCTCGCCCAAAGAAAAAGGGGGTCCGCCCTTCCAAATACGAGTGTCGCAAAGACAGACGTCATGAAAACCAATATTTTATTTTGCTCCTCCACTTACACTCCACTTTCGCCACATGTCGATGTCGTGTTAGCCAGTTGGTTTTGTCGAGTCTGAATTGCAACCAAACTTTGACTGGTGATAAATTGAGCATACAAAGTTCATTTTCCGCTTCTACAGGTACTAACGGAAATCTCGTTGAATACTCTACCACCTTTGTCATGGTTTAGGGAGATTTAGGGAAATCCCAAAGCCCCAAAATTTCCTCTAGATCACACCTCCCTAGTGAGAATTATTTTTGTCCACAAATTTTTATGAACCTCGAACCTAGTGTTGCCGAGAAGAGAGCCCTCTAGTTGACTCAAAGGTCCCAAAGTGATAATTCACGATAAGACAAATAATGATTCGATCCTAGGACTTGTGGTATTTGTGCCACGTAGATGACACCTCCCGGTAACCTTCATCTTACTATATGGACTATGCCTCTACACAAAACAAAGTTTGGTACCAATTGAAGAAGACACTTGCTTGTAACCTCCACTCTATTGCACGGCCTCTTACTCTACACGGTGCTAATTCAGAAGTTTCTTATGGTGAATTTTTACCCCACTACACGGCCTCCTGCCTCTACACGGTATTAAGTCTTCAAATGATAATCAGGTACTGATATGTTGCACGACCACAATCAGCCTCTACACAGAATGAAAATTTGGCCCAATCCTAGATGTCCACAATGATCAGCTACCACTTTGTTGTACATTCACAATCCTCTACGTAGAGTGATGATCCGATCTAATGTCACATGAAGATGATGATTAGCTACCACCCTATTGCACAATTGACCCACAAATAGCCTATACACATAGCATAACGATCTAAGTTGATATCAATGAGTTCAACAATGACTTCCACCCCATGTACAATCTCTCGCCTCTACATGGAATGAAGTCCCCAGTTGATGAAGACAATGAGGTACCACTTTTTTGTACTGCCACAAATAGCCTCTACGCAGAATGACGATCCGACTCGATGTCAGATGTCAATGACGATTAGCTACCATTCTATTGCACAGTCATAAGCCTCAGGTAGAATGAAAATATGAGGTGATGTCGGGTAAGAGATGATGATTACCACACCCGCAGACAACCACAAATAGCCTCTTCACAGAGTGAAAATCCAAGTTGATATTAATGAGCTCAACAATGATGACTTCCATCCCATCGCATGGTCTCGCCTCACGATGAAGTCTCTTGTTAACGACGAAAATCAAGTACCACTCATTGCGCATGGCCACAATCAACCTCTACGCAGAGCGATGATCCGACTTCGGTGTTAGATGTCAATGATGATTAGCTACCATTCTACTGCACGGTCATAAGCCTTTACGCAAAATGAGAATCAAGCTAACACCAATGAGCTTAACTTATGTCAAATCTCCAAGCTTATAAATATGAGTTCATACCCAAACTGTAACATGAACTCAAAAGCTAAATAGGAGATATAAATGAAGTATTCCAAATTTAAATGTAAGAAAACTACGAGTATGATAAACTTGTCCCTCAACCTTTCTCACAAATATGGACTCCAAAAGCACAAGCTAAAGTAAACACATTATTAAATCATCTTGCTCTAATACCAACTTACTCGGAGATTAGCAGGTTTTCTGGCAAGATCAACCAACTTGATATGAAAATAAGGTGGTGGTGAAAATCAACTTGCAGCATTTATGAGGTTTGGAAAGAAATAAGTGTCACTACTGACATTGAGAGTAAAAAAACTTAGAACTGAAAATGAATGGTTTCTAAATGTTATCACTAAGACAAAATTGTAGAATCAAAATGCAAATCAGAAAGTAAATTGTTCCTAGGTAAACAAACATGTAATGAAACAAGACAATAAAACAATGGAGGGGTTTAGAGACCACAAGTGGGCCCTAACTTGGGTGTTAATCCCTCCTAAATTCTGAAACTAAAAACTAATGAATAGAACTCATATCTTTATTGAATTTGCATAAACATTACATCAAGGGACAAAGTAATTTCTTTGTTGAATCGGACTAACAATTAATGAATTCCATTGATATCTCTCCTCTCCATCTATATATATCTTGTTACCAACACTAACCCTTTCTTTTATACTTCTCATTTACAAAATGTGAGAAGAAGAAGAGTACAAGGAATTTCAACAAACTAAGTGAAAGATATTTAATAGAACAAGTGAAAGATATTTAACATAACAACAAGAGATTCAACACATGTTACGGAACTCATAACAAGTGTTCAACTAACAAACACATAACAAATGTTCAGGTAATCAACCAGTTCCTTCAATCACATGTTAACTCAATCAATCAGTTCTTCACTAGTTTGTAGTGAATGACCGAATCAAAGGTTGAGTTGTTTCCTAGTTCTACATGTTCCAATTGTAATTGATTCTTCAGTGACACATACGTAATTGAGTGTCATTCCTCATGCCTTCCAAAATATCTTCATAACGCATGTTGTTTGTTGTAGATGATCTCTTTTGGTGTGGATCGGGTTGTGGACATGTTCTTTGGTGCGGACAAGTTTTGTGATAATTCTTTATTGTATGGAAAATTGCTTACAACCAAGAGTGGCATCACACATATCATCATTCAAACAACTTATCGGGATAATAAGAATAAATGCACACAATACCACAAAAAAATATAACTATATTAATTAGTAATTATGTCACAAGTTCAAAGTTGTAATGATAATGTTGCAAATTGTGTACTTGGAAAATACATGGACATAACTACAATGGCTTAGTTAAAATACAAAAGAGTTGTTTATAAACATAATTAACACAACTCATCATAGGGCAAAAATTTTACTAGCCTTAGAATCCTATAGGCACTTGTTAAAAACTCCACAATAGTTATCAACTTAAAAGAAAATTGCAATGGAAAGAAAACACCCACACACTACAAACAAGTTGATAATGGAGTTCGATAAATGCCTAAACGTCTCCAAGTTCAAATGATGAACCGATTCATTACACTTCGATTGGCAAACAAATACAATTTACAAATGAAGTTATGAATGTGCAACCTAAACCAAGAAATATACTAGTTGATTTGAATGAAACCAAGCTAGCCTCCAAACAAACACAACCTAATTGATTCCCAAAGAATCTGAATTGATCCTACGAAGTACTAAGTCTCCTCCACAAACAGCCACCACTCTGTTGCACGGCCACAAACCTCTACACAGAGTGAAGATCTGAGCTAAAAAATGTGCATATGAACAAATTCCCTAGTTAATCCGTCGCGAATCCAAACCAAAACACAAATGTGATCATATACCTAGTTGATTCCCAATGACTTTGAACCAAATAAAAAAATGATCACTACTAATTGATTCAAAATGAATTCAAACTGATAACCAAGGTGATCACATACCCAGTTTATCCTCGATGAATCGAACTGGATAAAAAGGTAAATAAAGATCCAGTTAATTCATAATGAATCGAACTAGAAAATCAAGACAACATCTCACGTCCATCAAGTAGCAAAAATTTGGGTTACTGATGGTGGTGTAGAAGAACAAGTCTCGAAGTCTTCCTTTAACGAGGTGCATGCTTGATGAAGGCTCGAGATGAACTCCATGTGCTTGAATGACTTCCACAAGGAAAAACGACATCACAACACCTCGATATCAAGAAAACAAATACATCATAAAGAGCTTATCAAAATATGGAGCATATCTTCAATTTACATCGAAGGCTAATTCTTCCTATGAGTGCTCCTAAAATGATGATTTTCACAAGTTGCCCCTTAAGCCTTAAGTTTGTACATAGAACAGTGTCTAAACAAAACCAAGTTAACCCCTTTTATAACTTGCCGAGCTATAATGGCTTTGGCGGTGAGGCATGCTTTTGTTTTAATGGTGGTTGGGAGTTCAATCCTCCCAACCCCATCCACCGCGTAGAAATTAAATATGTGGGTATATCCACATTGATGGTGCAATAGTGTATTAAAGATTTTAAATAGGCTATCTCGTCCACTACTCATGTGACGTAGGCCACATATACACTTTCGCTGCCACGTATGGTCAAGTTGTGATTATCCTTGTTATAAAGGCATGTGGTAATGATGTTGTGCCATGTGGATGAATTGTGTGGAGCGGTCAGATGCTTGTTTATTAAAATGGGTGGTGTAATTTGAATGTTCGAGTTGGTAACCAATAAAGGTGGGCAGTGAGGTTGGAAGCCCACATGAACATTGGTGATGGCATTAATCATTTCCACGTAGTACTATGAACTAACCTAAACCATAATAGTAGTTCGTAGAGTCATGAATGGAGCTCGCCAAGCTAAATGAACTCGCCCTACAATGTGCTTAAGTAATTATTGAGCTCACCCAACCGAGTTGGCTTAGTATGAAATGCAATGTGGTGGAAGGACATGTGGTGGCCGAAGGACCCACTACATGGTGAAATGATGATCACCATGTGGTCGGAGGACCCACTACATGGAAAAGATGATCGAACGTGGCGAGGCATCCCCCGTGAAAAGAGTGTGTCAAAAGCAAAAAAAAGTGCGGTCCACCCGTCTGAATACGAGTGTCGAAGACTGACATCACAAAACCAGTATTTTATTTTTCACCGGTGCTTCCACTCTACTCTCACCACGTGTCACTACCATGTTGGTCAATTAACTATGTTGAATCCAAACTACGACCAAACTTTGACCAACGATAACTTGAACATACGAATTTCATTTTTGTATTCCAGGTACTAACAAAAAGCTTGTTGAATACTCTACCACACTGGAATGGTTTAGGAGATTTAGGGAATTCGTGAAGCCCCAAAATGTCCTCTAGATTAGTGATAAATCGAGGCTTCTCTGTGACTTTGGATGCTTGTTTGTGAAGATGGAGTTAGAGAACAAAGGAGTTTTGGAGTTTGATTCTTATTTTGTGATTGTGCATCCAAAAAAATTGACATGTCATTCCCAATTTATGGCAAGCTTATAAACTTGTATTTGAAATTCATTGAAATCTTGTTAATGTAAATTAAGAAAAGTTATTTAGTATTGTTATTGTAATAAACTATTTTGAAACAAGTTGTAAAGTTTGGATTTTGAGATGAGCAAATATTCATCGTATTGAATATGGGAAAACATGGATTTTGTTTAGTTTATTGAGCCTATCAAAATACTTATTCAAATTATAGTTTTGTAAATTCCAAATTGTGTTGTAAAAGGTATCATTGTTAGACTTGTCAAACTTGAATTTATCTATTCTTTATTTTTGATCAATGAAAATTGCAAGAAAGGGGAAAAAATGGACATTAATTGTATTTTAATGTTTTAAAATGAAATTGTTTTTGTGATTACCAATCTCTCATATTGCCTTATTTTATTAAAGTTTTTAAAAATGAATGTTTTTAATCTATCTCTTTAAATCTCTTATCATCTTAAGTTTTCAAAAAAGAGGGGGCTTTTTAGTCATCTTCTTAAATATATTACTCATTTGATTACAAAATAGAATAAAACTTTCTTTTCAAGATTTATCTACGTGTGATGGAGGAGCAATCGACGAGTGAGCTAACCATCCACATCCACTTCTATATTCTTTAAATACTCTCGGCCCTTGTGGGTCACAAACCCTATGTGCTATATTGGTCATGCAACTCCTTTCCCCTTGTGGATTTAAGGCACAACCCTCCGTGTTAATCATGTTGTTGTGCAACCCTTTCCTTCGAACTAGCACATCCATACTACTACCTCCTTATGCACAAACCTTGTACTTATTTTTCACATGAGAGTATTCTTTTTGTGTATTTTTTTTTTTAAAAACATTTTTTTATTATAAAATCAAATATGTTTTTTATAATAAAAATAAATACACACAAAAGAATATGACCGTGTGAAAAATACACAATATTTGACCAATACATTTTTACAATTAAAAAATGTGTGATGTGTCTCCATGAAAACCATCCCTAAACCTATAAACAATAGGGAAAATGAGAAGAAAAAAGAAATTGAAAGGTAATAAAATCATAAAGGATGATTAGGGCTTTTTTAGGGTTTCTATGATAACTTTGAGATCAAAGGAGGACTTGTTTCTTTTGATTTGTCCAATTAGGGCATAAGGGTTGACTTTATCAAGTCAAATAGCTCCCTTCTAACATTTGGATGAATAAGTTTAATTCAAAATTAACTTTTAGTTGTTAAGGGTGCAAGGGACAAGGGTATGGACAAGAGTCAAGGGCCAAATGGGACTTATGCCCAAACTAAACAATTAACCCCCCACTAAATTTAATTCCTTACTTTGTTAACAAACTTGTATTAAGTGAAACTAATCGACGTAATAAATGATTTGACTAAATGCCTAAATCATGTGCAAATAACATTTTGAAATGTTTATAGTCATCCCTATTTTGATTATTGAGTGGGAATGGTAATGGAATAATCAAATTATTATGTATCTAATTTAATAATATTTTTTAATAGGCCCAAATTATACAAGCTATTTGAATGAGTCATTTTGGGTCAAAATGCATGGGCACGACATTTAACCATGTGTTTCACAAACATTCTTAAAAATTCTACTACTCGAGTTGAAATCTAATGTGATGACCTTTAAATGGTAAGGATTCGATCAAATCATTAAAAATGACCTTATCTTATTTTAGCAAGCTACAAAAAAAATGTTGATACAATCTAGATCCACACCAAATACAAGTATTATATAATTAATTACAATTTTATTTATTTTTCAGTTTCATATTAAGGTTCTATGATAATACAAATGCCCTTTTTTGTGTCAAGGAAAAGGAGATTCAAAAGACATTCTTAATGATGAGATCGGCAAAAATAAGACATTTCTTCTCATCGAACACCAATTTCAATTAAGAATGTACTAAAAATTTTAAACATATGAAAAGAAGTAGATGAATAATTTATTTGAAGATTTCTTAAATTTGACTAGGTAGCTAAATATCCAATCATTAAGCAAAGCCAAGAAATAATAATAATGCTCTAATAAAATGTATTTTGCAATATGCAATTAGAAATTTAGAAAGGCACACAAAATATAACTCAAGTTGATTACAATTGAAAAACCCAATGACAAAATGTGTCATTTAAACAAAAAAATGGACAAACAAAAACGCAATTCAAAAAGTACAAATGAATACATGCATATAAGATACACAATAAAGTGTAAATGATCAAAAATTGACTACTCAAGGATTGTTTCAACTACCTAACTTTTAGTTCAATATGTATAACAATTAATAATTTTCATATCAAATTTCACATATAACAGCTTACCCATTATAGGACATCTATAATCTACTGGTATTTTAAGTATCAAAATTTAATATACAAATCCCCATTACAAGACATCTATAATCTTTAGTATATAGTATATTGTATCTTAATATATCCATATATTCATTTTTAGAGAGGACCAATAACATATTTATCAAAACATTAAGCCCTTTAACTCCCAACTTATTTTAATAGGGCTTTGTATGCTTTTTGTTTCTTGGATGTGGTTGTTGATGAGTAATCACAACACCACTAAATGTTTACAACTCAATGGTTTGAAACTATCAATGTATTGCATAACATGGAGCTTCTCCCAAAGTGTGGAACTTTAAGATTGAGAAAAACACTCACGAATGAAAGTCGGTTCCTATTCCTCTATTCGATACACACTTAAATTGTAGAGGATCTACTTTAAAACCTACTCTAACAACAAGGTTTAGGGTTAAGAAGATTACAAGAAACTAAATATAAACTAATGGACATGATGCACCTAAAGGAATGTTGAACACATGTTTGCTATTAAACACGCCACCATACACAGATAACCAAGATTGCAATGAAAGATCGAGAATAGAACAATGAACATAAGTTTGAAATTCATTCATGAGACTTATATTATTGCTCCACTGATTTGATATAGTGCATTCAATGGCCAAGAGGAACAAACTTACATTACGGTTTGAATGGGAGGTTTGAACCCCAAAAATTCACTTGTAAATTAGAGAAGAAGTGAGGGTGCAAAGCAAAATTATCCAACATTAGAAAAATGCTCCTTAAAATATATATGAAGAATGAAAGAATAAATAGGAATTTGAAATCATACTTCAACCACCCTAGAATGCATTGAATTCATCTATAATAATGATGGGTGCCACTACAAAAGTCATACCCCATGTACTATGTCTTGTTGGTCAAGAAAGGAAGCTCATACTTCATTATTTTGGTAGGTGAGAAGTCTGAAACCCTCAAAAATGGCAAACTCTATTTTTCATTTTGAAGAACTTAGTCCCACTCAAATTAAGATAACTTGATCGTAGTTGCATAAAGGAGACTATAAACTTTTCAAAAAGTCTTGTGCAAATCCAAGCTCGAATCAAAAGTTATGGCCATTTGAAGGTCGAGGTGTCATTCTCGCAAAAAAATGTGAGTTCTTGATCTTTCGTTCATGAGTCTCGAAATGCATGCAACCTCCAAAATCTCAAAATTCAAACTTTTGAACATTTTGATTTCGGAAAGTCGAGTTACTATTCATCTTGCTTGGGTGCGAAAAAACTTTAAAACCCGAAAATCTGAAATTTCAAACTTGACATTTTGACTTTGGAAAATCGGCACGAGAGTTCGAAACTCCTAAACCCCAAAACCCAAAAGTCCAAACTTTCGAATCTTTTTGCCTTCAGGATTTTTTTTTTCCCTTTTGAGATTTTAGACTTTTTCCTTTTCGGGATTCAACAAGAGCTCTAACACTCAAAAGTCAAAACCCCCGAAAGGACTTTTTAATCCCTTTTCCTCTTAATTTTCTCCAAAATCGAATGCCAAAACTCCAAAATTTCCAGCCTAGGCCTCCATTCTTTTTCTATGCAAGGTCATGTTTGTTCAATTTTGTCGGAGGGGCAAAATTGGATAACACTTGGTAGTAGTCAAGATGCTCCCAATCTACCTTCAATGCATCTAATTTGGTCATTAACACTCTAATGGCTTCCCCAAATTCATGATTAACCACTTTAATGATAAAATTTCAAAAGAGTAGAAAAGTGATGCAAGTCTTGAAAGCAAAAATAGTTATGACTCCATGTAAGAGCTCCAAAAGAGAAAAACAATCATAGGTTGTGTCCACTTAATTCCAAATTTTCAACCACTACGTCCAAATTTAACCAATGATCAAACCTAGTGAAGATAATCTTAATCACCATCACAACCCTCTTTTCAAGCTTTATTTTGAGTAGGTTATCAATGAAGACTACAATTGTTTCAAAATTTATTTACGGAATCTTCAAAGATTGAGATAATTTAAACCCCAAATGACCTTCATAATGTCTAAGACCCTTACTGAGTTTAATATTGACCATGAGGTCTTAGATGACTTCGTAAAAATTAATCTCTTTATGTTGGTAGTGTAGATAAAACCATGGTTATAAAAAGTTGCCATTAAAAAAAAAACTTTCCATTTATTTATATATAGATAGGGCAACAAGGTGAGACATAACACATGCACATCTCTAAGAACATCTTGATAAGAAAGTTGAGGAAGCACTTTTGTTAAAATATTACAACTAGGGGAAGGTAAAGGGGTTAAGCCCATGAATATGGGCCAAAAAAGTTGAAAAAAGTGACAAATAACTACACTTACAAAGACACATAACATTTGGTTGACTCAACATATGTGTGGCAAAGTCTCAACCAATTACATTTGCATCTCTATTGTAGCTATGATTGGCTAGCTACTTTTGTCTCTAGCAAATTAGAATTACCTTTGGCCAATTGCAATAGGTAGTAAAAGATTAATATCAATGAGACTCACTAAAACAACAATTATACACTCGTATGAACCTATTCAAAATAAATAGTTGCATTCCCATTATGTGCAAAAATTTACCACATTTTGTTACAATTTCATGATTCACAATTTTGATTCACATGTGAGCAATGAATTAGAAACACTATCTCTCATATTTACGAAAAAAAAAAGATATTAAATGGTCACATAACCTTCACAAAAATTTAAGCAATTGTCTCAATGATATCATAAATTGCTACAACACCTCTTTTTAGGATAAAACAGGAAAAAAGAAGTGAATGGAATGAATATTGATTCTTCATTCCGATCGAAAAACTAGATAGTCATATGGGTGATATCAAACAGTTTGCAAATCTGCAGTAAGATGATTGAGCCCCATCCCCCATGTACAAGAGCGAAAGCATGCACAATCAGTGAAAACTGCCCAGTTCATATATTAGTCGTTGGGGCCCAACAGCGGGGAGGCGAAAAAGTATGAAATTCCTATATAGTATGTATTGTCATTCACAAACTTGCTAGTCTAATACTAGCACCACCATCTACCTATATTAACTAATGTATGATTTTGTATTAGATTTTTTATTTATATCAAATTCACTTAAAATTTTGTCTCTTTTGAAAAGAGATTGTATATTCACTTTTCAAGATTGGTGGAAAATTTGGACGAGAGTTTTCTTTTGGGATAGATCAAATTTAGAGAATATTTTAATTTGAAAGCAACCTTTAAACTTTTTATTTTTCTATCACCTCAAAAATAATTAATTTTACACTGAAAAATTCATTCATTTTGTGGGGCTTGTTCCACAAGAAGGTTATTTTATTTTTGGGTTGATCGCACATTCATCTCTAAGATGCTCATCTTCCCTCTAGTTTTCTAATCTTATTGCTTTGGGTCCAATCAAGATTCCCTCACCTTTGATTGATTTGCATAAAAATCACCCTCCAATAAAAAGTTGAGATGGCTTTGCAACTTGACTATGTTGTAACAAACAGCGTTGTGCGATTACAATTTAGCCTAAGGTTCTATTACGACAAGTATTTAGTCATGAGGTTGTGCACAAGGGTAGAATCATCTCACACCTTCAATTATAGTGGTTTGCACTAGAGTTATTAGGGGTGACTTGGCCTTGATGTTGCATTCTATTTTGTTGGTAGGCATGATTATTGTTGTTGAATGGAGATTTTATAAGCACCGGAATACCTTTTCCTACCATAAACTATATTATAACAATAACATCATCAAAGTTGAAGACTTCAAGAAAATAGAGGAATGGATGATGGGAAGATGGACTCAATAGGAGTGGGATTTTGTCACTAGTCTTTTGAACTCTATTGTTAGAACTTTTCATTACATTTGTGTAATGCTCTCTTGACAATGATAAAAATACTCTATTAGTAACAATTTATCACATCTTTCTTAAAAATGTCTACACAATCTTTCTCAAAGCACATCCCAATTGTGGATAGAATCAAACAAACAAACCTCTGTATCAACCTCTATTAGACTCGTCCTCTTAGGTTATGTGGTAAATTACCCGTTCAAATCAATGTATGCATAAACTAGACAATTGAATGGAATAACAATGAGAAATATCAAACTTTGATAGCTCATATCAGCTGCTAAATTACTTCATAATCATTTACATAAGAGCCTTGAAATCTCTTAAAAGAATTGAATTTTTAAAGAAAGTAGAGCCTAGAATAATGAAGCAGAGACATCAGATCTATATTTACTATTGGAGAAAAAAATGACACCAACTTCAATCTTTTTGGTAATCACTCCATTTTTGTTATAACACTCAATATTTAATTAAAGGCTACGTCAAGAATGCCAAAAGAATGATTTAACCCAATATGTCCTTCCTTATACATGGTATTAGGATGACAACATGACAATCGTTAACAATAACAAAAGCCACTTCAATCGTGTGACAATAAACACAACTACAACATTAAGATTTAATGAAACTCTAAGCAATAATGACTCGGAAGAGAGCCATGAAGGAAAGTGCATATCCTAGTGCCTTGCAATAACATAACCTATATATAACTCAAATACCTAGTGCCTTGCAATAGAGCCATGAAGGAAAGTGCATGACCTAATGCATTTAACCTATATATAGCCCAAATACCTACCCAATATATATATATATATATATATATATATATAGAAAATTAACCATGAAGGCAAGTGTATATCCTTGCATAACCTATATATAGCTCAAATATCTACCAATACAAATCTATATTGGTTTCTTCATGGAAAATTAAGACAACACAATTAATCAACATAACTTAAAAAAAAACATGAAGAAAAGTGCATAACCTAGTGACTTCCAATAGCATTACATATATATAGCTCAAATACTTACTATAATACAAATCTAAAATAATTTCTCCATGGAAAATTAGGTCAACACAACCAAACACCTAAATTAATAGCAATATCCAGTTCTCAAATACCAATTGACTCTCATGAATGAAAATAAAGAACTAAGGATACTAGTAAAGAAACAAGCTAAAGTTCTTAAAAAAAAAAAAAAATTTGTCACAAAATTAAACACAATTCATCGAAGGCATTATAAAAGGGATAAGTACTTAGTTAACAAGGCTGTGTAAAGGTAAGTACTGAAATTAATAGCAATACCCAATCCTTGAACACCTATTGACTCTCACGGACAAAAGTAAAGAAATGAACTAGTGCGTAGTCCAATTTTTTCACTTCAAATGACTCATAAAGTACAATAGTAAGCAAGCAAGGTTTCAAGCAATTTATCACACGTAACAAACAAGAAGAGAAGAGAGGAAAAAAATCCATTCAACGAAAAGGAAGGAAAAAGTAGAAAAAGAAGCCAATAGTGGAGCTCATATTCAATGATAGAATTGAATCTGTCATGCCTTTGGCTTTCAGAACGAGGAATTTAGTCAAATCATTGCTCCGACTTCCTAAAGTGCATTTTGAAGAACCAATATTCCCTATAAACCAAGACACACTGCACATAAACTAAGACACACTGATCTATAAACCACCACATACAAGGTGGGTTTAGAGCACCACAGCAATACAAATTTTTGGGAGTATATCTAACAATCGACCTTAAAGAAAATAAATTTGATGACATTTAATTTTCCAACACCTCCATTCAAATTTGAAAGTCAACTATAACTATAATGAAGAATAAATTTTATGTCTTGTACTTGTGAGCATTGCCCTTCCAATGAGAGTATAATTCGTCATAGTAAACGACGATAACATTTAAGACAATACATGTTTAATATAATCTTTCTTTAAATTCTTGACGTTCTACCCAAAACATAGCTATTTGGTTGTTGAAGTGGTTTTACAGTTCAAACCGTCTAAGGAGTCTACACTACAATATAAACTTCACAGAAATACATAAAGATAACAGATAACAACACCGATAAGGCTGTGGTAAAATACAAGGTTTTAAATAAGCATTAGGAATTAAACATTCAAAAAAATTAAGTTAAAGTAATGAATTTTATAAATAATTCCTCCGAAGAGAGAGACAATGTCGATTCCGCACTCGGACTATATTTGTAGGATCTCCTAATACGCCACTGCAGATCTATCCTCATATGGAGATTTAGTGATAGAAGATTTTGCATAGCTCCTTCACGTCCAGTCATGTTAAAATGTTGAAGTCATTCAAAAACGCATGCAAGGGAAAAAATAAAAACGCATCCTAAAAATCTCTTAAAATAACCACATTTGAAATTTTGAGAACAAATCCATTAATACAGTTTCAAACCCCCTCAAAGTATCATTACACGACCTTAATAACAACGAAGCCTACAAATGCTCTGCAAAATCGCAAGAAAAACCTAAATAAAAGAAATAATTAAGTTGGAGCTCATATTCTATGGGTGATTGGAGTCTATCATGCCTTAGCAATCAGAACGTAGACTGTGATTTTAATCATTGCTCCGAATACCATAACAAGACACGGATTTATTAATTTTAATCCCCTAATATAAAATGTTCTTCAAAACTCAAACGATTCGTCACCAGAAAAAACAAATAAAACCTGTAAAATAAATGATATGCAGACGCAAACGATTCATTTACCAAAAAAATCCTTAAAAATCCGAACAGAAAAACCTGATGTGGAGGCGCGCGAAACCCTAATGCTATTGATAAACCACGTCAGGCTTTAAACACCCCTTTGCTGTTGGGAAATGAGTTAGTCTTCACTCTGATTAAAATAACAGAATGAAATTAACCGCCTTCTCGGACTCCCAACACCCAACCAGGGTTTATGACCATTTACACAAAAGATGAAAAAATCACAGGGAGGAGATGGCCATTTAGGCACTATCAGCTCGCCTTCGCCGATCGAAATGGAACAGAGCGTAAAGCAATGAGGTATTTATGATTGATGCGGATGTTTCGTGAAACCCTGAATACTAACACTAAAACCTGAACCTGAACCTAAACCTAAACCTAACCCTAAAATTCTGATATTTTATTCACTCGTGGACCGGCAGCGATTAAATTTGACGTCCGTTTAGACGTTTTCCATGATTTTAGATGTAAAATACTCGCAAATATTTTAAGTAACTCTCACATGCAACTTGCATATTTTAAGTATAGCCGTTATTTTTTTTAATTAAAAAGTGCACTTTTATATTAATAAAACGTCATCCATCAAAATGGGTGGAAAAGTCACACCCTAGAATGCCAAAAGTCACATTGAGCTAAAAGAAGCCTCGAGAGAGGCAAGTCATAACACCAAAACAACTACATAAACAATGCAAAATTCAACCAAAAAAGAGAGCACAATCAAGCGCAAAGAACCGCGAACATGGAAGCAGTGGCGAGGGGAGGGGGTTGTCGGGGTTGTCCCCAACCTGAACCAGAGGGGTGAGCCTCATCAGAAATAGGATCCCACCCATCCCATCCATTATCTTGCTTATCACCAAAATTATCATCAGGTTGAGTAGGAGAAATGGCCAACGAGAGTCGAGGAAACTTGCCCCTATCCAGGAGAGAACCAACCAGAGCCACCCGTCGAAGAAAGCACGGGGAAGACGATCGAGAGCGGGCGGCGATGGCCTCGCCCCCAACCACGGTCGGGGCGAGAGGCGGTGAGGCGGAGGTGGTAAGCGACGGCGCGGCGGCGGTGAATGACGGCACGGGGTGCTTCCTGGGAACCCGACTGACAACACAAGGGGTCGAACCCCAGTGGTCGAGGAGGCGTTGGAGATGCTCCACCTCGAGCCTGACCTTCTTGGCCTAATTTTGAATCTGAAGCATGACATTAGAAATCACAACCACTTTATTAGTAATAGAGAAATCACTATCAAACATAGCACTATTAAAAATTGCATTATTTCTATCTTTCCACAAAGCGAATAAAATTTGGATTAGAAGATGTGCCAAATTTTGTTGTAAATTGTAGGTAGCATGGTCGAGTCCCCCAAAAGAGCCATTTTCCAGGAGAAAAAATCCAGAGAAAAGGGTATGAATCTATCTCCAATTCGTTTGCGCCCGAGGGCAAAACCATAAAATGTGCTTAATAGTTTTGGTTGTTGGTAACACAAACATACGAGATGAAACCCCGATGAATACGTCAAGTGCCAAGGAAGGCCTTGATGAAGGATGCACCATAAAAATGGGCTTTCTTGGGCTCGACATGAGCAAACCAAACCCTCTAAAAACGTCGAGACCAAACAGAGGCCGAAGAGGAAAGGCAACAACATCTATTAAACGTTACAAAACCGATCACTTTAGGAGTCAACAAAGAATAACCAAGGAGGGCTTCAGTAGCGGAAAAGGCATAGTAGCTGGCGAATTCTAGTCACGCCACCAAAGAACACCAGAGGTAAGCCCAATTTTATACAAGTACTCATCAAGTCTACATTCAATCAATTGTTGGATATGCTTTGCATCAATAGGGAGAAGCTAAAATTTTAAAGCAATAGTATCCCAAGAAACCCAGACTCTAGAATGTTTGCAGAACAAATCCCCAATAAATTTAATTCCCTTTTAAAACCATCTAAGAGCTTGCACTGGGGGCTAAAGCAATAGGTTTGCCTTGAAAAGAGAACACATGGGATCACCAAAGAGACAAGGAATTTATAAAAAGACCCAACTTAAAACCATCACCCACCCAAACCAGATTAGGCTTGAGCAACTCCCAGGGTTTCCAAATGCTCTGCAAGATAAATGAACCTTTAACCTTAACAGAAATTGGAAAAAGCAACAAAGATTGGAAATTAAGGCCTTTCCAAGCGAGCCTGCCCAAGGGGACCCCCTGACAAATGCATGTCGAATAAGCACCTTCCAAGCTTCATTGCCCTCTAAACTACGCAAAATCCATTTAACACATAGAGCTTTTCCCTGGAGTTTGATGTCAATCAGACCTAAGCCCCCAACTTCTTTAGGCATACAACAGATGTCCCAAGCCACCCTATGGAAACCCTTGTGCCCTTTAGTGTTGGCCCACAAAAAGTCTTGAAGCAGCTTCTCAAGTTTGGCATAAGCAACAATAGAAGGAGCCCAACAAGAAGAATAATAAACATGTGTGGCAGCTAGCACTTTGGAGTAGATTTGAAACTTACCTGCTAAAGAGAGAGGCTTAGAGATCCAATAGGAAAACTCTCTAAACAACATATGCCCAACGTTGAGCAAATGTGGCCTGGAAGGTGTTATCAAGCAAATTTTGACTTCGTAAAATTAATAAAAATGAAAATTTTGAAATTTTTAAAAAGTGTTACTTTGTGTGATCTATCGCTCTCATCGTGATCGTCTCATTTTTGTGATCGTTTCGTCCATTTCGAGCGAGAACTCCTCCCGCCAGGTCTTAAAATGCATTAATATTTAATTAATTTATTATCCTTTATTTGATAAAATCAGTTTTTATATTAAATTTGGGGTTTTTAATAAAATAACTATTAATATAATAATTATTAAAAGTCATTCGACAAATTTTTTATTTTTATTTCCAGGGAAGTAAACTTCTACCTCAATTGTCGAGAATGCCAAATTGGCTTCCTGACTGGATTTCCCCTTTCTTGGGAAATTTATTTTAATTTCAGCGTGTGGGATTTTTTCCACCAATTGCCAAATCAATGACTTGGCAAACAGGCCAAAAATCTCTCGATTTCCCACATGGGCAAATAAAACGGGGATTGTCAGCCAACCTTGCCATTTCCGCTGGTAATTAGCAATTTATTTTCCCACTTCCCCCTAGCAATTAATGCCACTACCCGGGAAAGAGGGAAGTTGTTTTGACGGGACGAATTAATCCTCATAAAATTCTTCCGTCAAACTCATTGGAAGAAGTCGTACGAAGCTTTCCAAAAGTAATATTTTATCACATCCCTCAATAACTTCCCCAAAGCTCTCCACGCATTCTACCAGAGTTTCCACACAAGTAAATGAAGTCTCCACGCATTGGCCAAGGAAAAGAGAGCTATTACTAGGTGTGAGAGATAAAGAATTCCTTGAGGCATTTGCTAAGGAGCAGTCTAAAGGAGAAATAGCTTGAAGGAAAGAATAAGAAGCAAGAGCAATCCAAAGAAGGCTACGCACAGCCCAAGAGAGAACACTTTTCAACGCTTAGGAAGAAGAACAGTCCAGCAAAGCATAAAATAATCTTCCAGTCAAAATCCAAAGGCAAGGAGCAGTTTAAAGCATTCCCACACATGTATAAGAAGAAAACACAGTCAAAATCCAAAGGAAAGAAAGAGCAGTCACAATAAAACAAGGAGATTCCACGCATTTTCGAAGAGCAATCAAAACATTCACGAAATAGTTCCCACACACTCTCCAAAATTTTCAAAGCATTCTCCAAAAGACCACGCAGGCCAAAGGGAGAATCCACGTTGGGCATTATAAAATAAAATAAAACAAGTTCAAAGTCCACGCATTGGTTATAAAGAATGAAGACACGTGCAATAAAAAAATTTAAAAAAGAGAAAGCAACAATTCCAAAGAGAGGTTAAAATCCACACATTTTGAAGAGGAAGCAACTCATGTTTTCATTGGTAAAAATCTTAGCCAACAGGCCACGTGGGAGAGGAGAGGATAAAGCCAAAAAACAACAATTTTCCATTTTTTCTCATAAATTTACCTCAAAGCAATTTTCAACGCATAGTTGTTAATGAAGAGCCTACATTGGAGAAAAAGACCCACGTGTTGAAAGAAGCATTCCCATGCAGCCATGAAGGAATATAGATTCATACTTGCATAATTCAAGCAAAAACCAGTCCAAGGAGTTCCACGCATTCACAAAAGAAGAAATCTAACGTTGCAGCTCCATCCACGTTGCAGGAGTCAAATCACGTTCCAGGCATTCAAACAAAAATATCACACATTCAAACACATTACCGATATATATCGGCATAAAGGAAAATGAATTTAATGAAGAAAACGATAAGATGCGGAAAGAACGTGTCGCGGGTTGTATCTGTTGAAGTAATCAACTTTGGAGCTCGATATCTCAAAGTCGGATGATCATCGAGAAGAAAGGTTTGGTTCGTTGAATTCTTCTCATCTTCGTATACTCATTTGCCAAAATTCAAATGCACAACACCTCATTTGATATTTTTCATGAACCCAAGAAAAACCCAGTTTGCTCGATTTTGTCGTGCGCACAATTTCAGCTTGGCGAAAGGCCTACTTTGATAATCCATATCTCAAGCCCAAATGATCGTCAAGAGAAACGGTTTGGTTCATTGAATTCTTCCCAACTTCATGTATGTCTTTGAAAAATTCAAATGTACAACACTTCATTGATATTTTTCACGGAGTCAAATAAAATGTAGTTTGCATGATTTTGTTGTGCGCGCGGTTTTTCACCTGTCAAGGTGACTCATTTTGAGAGTTGATATTTTGAACTCAGGTGATCTTCAAGAGAAAAGAATTATTTCGTTAAATTTTACCCACCTTCATATGCTCTCTTGCCAAGTTTTAGATGTCCAAGGTGACATTTGGTATTTTCTCAGGCTCAAACTAAACGCGATTTTCGTAGTTTTACACTTACATTTTCCTAGTAGTTTCAGAAGAGTCAACTTTGACCTTTAATATGTAACTGAAGAATTTGATTGGGAAAAAACCCTCTAACATGCAAACTTTTGATACCTTAATATACTTCCTCATCCAGTGAGAGTTTCTCATAACAAGATTTACTATTTTTCCCAAGGCAGTTTCAGAGGAGATTTGTGTAGTTTTGTAAGAAGAAAGTAATAGCCTAAAATCACGCTTCTGTCACAATCATGTCATCTTCAAACAAAATGATGTTGCGGTATGAATTCTAGGGAATTCTACTCACCTCGACGCTCCATTCAGAGTATGAGAACATTGTCGATACTAACTTGGGACACGTCAACATAGGTCGATTCTGCGATCGCATATCAACCGAAGGCGAGTCACAATTTTCCCAACGCTTGTTCCGAATTGGTCATCACTTGCATCGATGAACCACGACACCTACACAATATGGCGATTCAACTCCAACGGCTCGAAGCGGAAACAACCTCTAACTTCCTCATTATGTGGTATAAGTTGTAGTTATTGGCTTTGGTCTCTTCGGAGTCAAAAGCCATTATTATCGGCAGAGATCAATAATGGAAGAATATTATCTACATCAATTTTTCACTTGATCATTGTGGCGGATCTATTTATCAACAAACCAAGACCAACGACATTCAAGTGTGTCCTGTCACTCTCGCAAGTTAAGATGCACAATACTTCACATCGGTTATTCTTTAAGTTGTTTTGTTCTCAAATTGGACAATCGTGAGTGAATCGAATGCCAACACTTCAAGATGGTGACAAAGACAAAAGACATAACTCTAGGAGGTGAATTGCAATTTTGGCTCTTGAAGATCTTCTAAATGGTAAAAGACCAGAAGTTGGATTCTAACAAACCAAGATGACTTAACGACTACAGTCTCGCGACAAATGAATAATTCACCATGGAAAGGTATTCGAAGCATCGGAGAATTGTGTGTAATTGTGAATGTGAATACGAATGAAGACAAACTTTCTCACACCAGGATATTGCTCAAACAAAGGTGTGGATGAATTGCTCAAGTTTCAAGCTCGGCACTCTTGTCATCTAGAGGATTGCAGAGCACGATCAATGAGTTCATTCTCGTACGACCGGGATAGGTGGACTCTTGGCCCAATGGATAAGGCACTGACCCTAGGTGTTTTGATCTAGGTGTGCATCCAAGTCATTTAAGTGGGGTCCACATGTACCCATTTCTTTTATTTATGTATTTTTCCTTAAATGACTTTTTAAATTAAGTGGTTTCTATTTTTAGTTGCTTTTTAATAAAGTTGGTTGAAAAATTCAAAGTCACTTAAGTGCCCTATTTAATGTGCATTTAAAATCCTAACTACTTTGTAACCAACTTTTGGGTTATAAAAGGAAGTCAGGGGCTCATTTGTAAGGTGACTTTGAGAGAGGAGAAGAAAATACTTTTGTATGCAAGCTTTACTTCAAAGAAAGAAACTTTGTGTTCTTTTGAGAAGACATTTTGGAGTTAATGAAATATGAACTTTGTGTCCCATTCATTGTCTCTTATAGCATTTGATGTTCTTATGTTCATTAGATGTTAGTGTTTGAATCTTGCATGCAAATATTGTCTTTGATCTTATCACAATGTTATTAACTGTTGTTCTAGTCGTTCTAGTTCACAATGATCAAGCTCTGATTATCTACTTGCTCACATGTGTTCCCTTTTACACATTCTTGTTTAGCTAACTCAAACTCCATTTTATTTGTGTTAGTTATTCATCTTTCCTCTTCGTGCAATATTAGGCTCTGTTTTTACCTAACTCTTGCATGTTCTTTCAATTCATTCCATTCCACTCCTTTCCTTCATTCCATTCCATCTCCCTCATTCACTTTTCTTTCCATTGATGTTCCAAAACACCCCCCACATACAATTTTGAATGTATAGATGTAAATACAATTTTGGTTTTCAATAAAGGCAGCCTCACCTTCATTGAGGAGGGACTTCGTTCCCACACTGTTGCATGTCATTTGCATGCATGCAAATCCATATGCTAACAGAAGGCAAAAGGGATCCCAAGGAATTTAAACTACACACCAGGCTCAATCCAACTCCACTTCATCTCTGCAAGCCAATTAGGCATGGGTAGTTGAGACTACCTGTAGCACTGGGTTTTCTCCCATTGAATAACAAACCCTGAAGCAAGACAAAAAATGTCTAAACAATCTAGTGCTTGACACATTGTTCTTCCTCCAAGAGAGTGAGAAATGAATCATCAACAAAATGACCATTGATAAGTTGTTGAGAAGTGGAAGGTAACGAAATACCTTTAACAAGTCCTTGAGAAGCTCTATGGGCAAGAAGATAATTCAAACCTTCAACGACCAACACATAGAGGGAGGGAGCCAAAGGGCAGCCTTGGCAAATAGACTGAAAAGACCAAACCTGGAAGACTACGCCCCATTAATAGTAATACAAGCCCCAACATTCTGAAAAAACATTTGAACAAACTGCACAAACCTAGGGCCAAATCCAAGAGCCTGGAGCATGGCTAAAATGAAAGACCACTCAATCCTATCATAAGCTTTAGCAAAATCAATCTTAACAAATAGAGCTTGTTGTGATGATTGACAAGCCCATTCCATACCTTCCCAAACAACAATGATATTATCAAGAATAAATTTGTTCTTAATGAATCCAGTTTGCTCACTTCTAACAATTAAAGGCAAGAGATTAGCAATCATGTTAGCTAAAGCTTTAGCAATAATCTTATAAGAAACATTAAGCAAGGTGATGGGTCTCCAGTTGGTGATGATTTCAGGATCCCCGATTTGGGTATGAACTTGATGTTGCCTTGATTAATGAGGTTCCCCAGGGAATTGGAATCAAGAGCTTCCAAATAAACATGGTGGAGGTCCAAACCTACCGTGTCCCAAAGGGTTTGGTAAAATTCCACTGGAAAACCATCAACTCCAAGAGCCTTGTCGGCTGCCATTTGAAAAGCAACTTCCTTCATATCAGAGAGTGAAAGAAGGCGATCACAAGTAGTCCTCTGAGAGTGGGAGACTTTGCAAGGAACCACCTGAAGACATTTCAAAAGAGCTTCCTCTCGAGTAGGAGTGGCAGGTTGAGCTGCAAAATGGCTTTGATCCTATCTGAAGAGTGCTTGGAACGCAACATGGCAAAGAATTCTTTGGAAGCTCTATCACCAATCTTGAGCCAATGCAATCTAGCACGCAGTTGAGCTCCCCGAGCATTGTAAGCTTCATGAACCTTAAGATTATGCCTCCAAACAACAACTTGAGATTGTAACTTTTTGTTGAAGGGAGAAGCCTCAAGTTCATGTGAGATTCTTTCAAACTCATGATAGGTAGCTACATGATCATTTTTCCTGAAGATGGAAGCCTACTTACCATAAGTGCGCAAAAAAATACTGGTGCGCTTGATGACATCATTCCACCACTGAATCCAACCAGAGGAATCCAAGGGTTGAGGGACCAGGTTCCAAATGCATTGTATGTGAGACACAGTTTGGGCATGTTTGAGGTGAGTAGTATTGAGATAAAATTGAGAAATTCCCTTTTGTTTCTTAATAGGTTGAGTCCAAGAAATATTGAAAAAGATGGGAGAGTGGTCTGAGAGCAGAGCAGTGTTGGCCACAACCACAGTCGGCCTGAGACAGGAGCAAAGAAGAAAAAGTCTTGAGAGGGCATAAGAGCACTGGTCAAGCCTTTTAACAACACGATCTTACCCATCCCAAAAATTGGACCAAGTAAACCAAGGAGCTGAAGAAGGATGACAAAGTAAGGGATATTGGGGTAAAAAAGGCCCGACTTATCCCTAAAGTAAAACCATTCCCCGCTCTCCTCACACCACCTCATTGGCAACCTACCCCGCTTGTCTTTTGGGTTCTCTATCATGTTAAAGTCACCACACACCACCCACAAAACATTCGGTAGAGAATTTGCAAGCCAACGCCAAAAAAGAGCCCTTTCCCTCCATCATTAGAGGCATATATGTTAGCTAGACCAAAAATATGAATGTTAAAATCAAACAGAGACCACACCACATGATGTGTGGGGTCCGAACCCCATATGATCACATGTTGGGCAATGTCAGGAGCAATCAAAGTCATAAGACATTGTGGCTCTGCTCATGGTTTGAGGTGTGACAAATGGCCTACGGCCAAATAGTGTGAGTTGCAAATGTAACAAAAAGCCGAAAGCTTAACTTCTTGCAAACAAAAATTTTCATATGGCTAAAGTGTTGACAATTGTCCTTGACTAGATAACATCGGGTCGGTTCAGTAAGTCCTCGATATATTCCAAGAGTACACAATCATTGAGAAAGATCTAAATTCATATTTCCCTCACGTCCCGATCAAAGAGGACTTCATATTGATTGGGAGAAAAAGAGGTTTGGTTGAGAACTCGGGCTCAAATTCTCTCCAAAGGTCCAAGGTCTACACTTGTCTTACACATATTCACCATCCTCGCGTGAGGGAAGGGCTATAAGAACATGTTTTTTGATCTTTGTGGGATCGCATGAAACCCCATCAAAGGGGTTTTTCAAAGGGCTACCGGGGTAATAACAACCGTGGCCACAAGTGACCGGGAGATAGGTAAGTCCGGCTTAGCAGTTCGGCATTTTGTTTGGTCAGGGGAGCCATGGAGGCACTGGTACCATTGTTGACAACAGGACGATACACAAAATTTTATGGTTTTGTAAGGCCCTTTGAAACACCCTTTTTATTAGTCACAGTTGTCCATCCATTAGATGAAATTTTAGGGTTTGATGGTGTTTTTAGCAGGATCGGGACGTGAGTCGGCCATGAGAGGACATTCACGAATCATGTGCTCAGATGACTGACAACAAAAGTAGGTGTTCGACATATTGATATAAAGAACCCTTTGAGTGAATTGGGTTTCACCAACCTAGATATCAATTGATTCCTTAAGGTCCTTTGAAAGGTCCACTTCAATGCACACACGACGTTGAGGGTGAGCATTAAAAATTTGGGTTTCTCATTGCAAATGAGTCGTCCCAAGGGTTTGACAAGATCCCCTATAAAAGACCACAAAGGCAAAGGTAACCCTGGAAACTCAATCCAGACAGGGACCTTAAGTTTCACCTATTTTGAGACTTGAAAGTCTTGAGTCCAGTGAGAGAAAACAACCAACGAGTTGTGGATGAACCAAGGACCATGGTTAACAATGGCCTTACAATGTTTAGGGTTCGAAAAATGAAACAAGAAAAATCCCTTTCCAAGGTTTTGGACGCCTTCGAGCTTCACACCATGGCTCTGCCAGTGATTGTGAACCCATTGCTTCAAAAGGCTCTCAGGGGGGACTCGACCAACAAAATATGCCACCAATGTGTAATTTTCAAACCAATTACATGCATTATCAAAAGCAGGTAAATCAAGAACAACATCAGGCACAGAATATCAGACTCATTACCTCGTCGAATACCTTGGGATGAACTTCCAAGCTTTCTTCAGAGCCATGGTTGGTAGCCACACCATTAACGAGCCCTACATCAATAGATGAGGGTTTGAAATGGAGGCCATTAAAAAGGGCAGACGTCGCCCTAAGGGCGAGTAAAGTCCCACACAACAAAATTAATGAGCGAAAAAATCAAAATCCTACTGATACATGAACAGACAACTAGAACCTAAACCCTATCATTTTTTCTATAGATATATATATATGTAAAGTCTACTAATATATATTAAAAATAATTAAGTATATATACAACAATTTTTTTAATATTTTATTAACACTATAAAAATAGTATTATTTTAAATTTTTTAAGGGTAATATTTGAAAATGACCATCACCTAAAATTGTTTGACAGTGAACTCAAGGTCTTGGGCTATTGATGAGTTACAAGTAGTTTGTAATCATCGGCCCAAGTTTCATTTCCATTGAGTTCATTGGAGGCTTTCAATAAGTGGTCATAGGGACACCTTGAGGTAGGGGTCGGACTTCTTCATATAGACCAAGTGGAACATAGCAGATTGCTCGGCGGACATTAAGGTACCAAACCCACCCACATGCCCCACTTAGATAAAGTGTTCCTCCACCACTCCATTTCATAGCTCGAGTACAATGAAAGTGTTTACCATCCAAAGTTTGTTGATGTGCTCTAGGTGGAGTGGTTAAGACATGATGGTTGTATCAGGATCCATCTAGGTTCAAATCTTATTTAGGCACGATCCCCGTTCGGGGGTGGTAATGTCAAGGTGGCGCATTTGGCGTGAACAAATTTAACATTGGTGGATTTTGGTTCGAGTTCCCCGCACTAGAAGTGTGTCCAAGTGTGGTGGTTCAAAATCGCTAATAGTTGAGATTAAATGCTATATCTTGGTTGATTGTACTCTAGTTCATAACTCTAGTCAAAAGTGTTTATCTATATAAAAATAATTGTTTGTGAGGCATAGGTGGTCGTCAAGTTTAATCCCTAGTCATGGGACGCGTTAGGTCACATTGGGTGTTTGGCCAACATAATAAAGCCTCATGATTATGAAGAAGCTCGGTGACCTTTATCGATTTAAGGGGGTGGGAGATATTTTACTTATTAGTCCCTCCGAGGGTAACTTATAGGATCCACTTTCCTATTACTTAATTTTTTTCAACCAATTACAATCAACTATTTTTATTTCATATGGTCTATGCAATAGTTTTAAAAATATATAATTTTTTATTCATTTACAAATACTAATTTTCATGTATGTGATTGGTTGATAGATTTTTCTCCTTACTCCCATACATCAAAATGAGATAATTCAATAACCCGTGGAGCATTGTCTTCTTCTGGGAGACCTTGGATGTTAATTGACTTTACCCCACAAATTTACTTCAACCCTTTACATTTGAAAAACAATACAAAATAAATAAATTATTTCAATCTTATTTACCCAACAACTATATAATCCACTTTCAGTATTACTTTTTTTTCAACCAATCACAATCAATTTTATTTTTTTAAAAATATATAATTTTTTATTCATTTACAAATACTAATTTTCATGTATGTGATTGGTTGATAGATTTTTCTCCTTATTCTCCTTATTCCCATACATCAAAATGAGATAATTCAATAACCTATTTTTGTGGAGCATTGTCTCCTTTTAGGAGACCTTTACATTTGAAAACAATACAAAATAAATAAATTATTTCAATCATATTTGAAGGTAACTATAGGATCCACTTTCCTATTACATTTTTAAAAAAATATATATAATTTTTTATTCATTTACAAATACTAATTTTCATGTATGTGATTGGTTGATAGATTTTTCTCCTTATTTTCCTTATTCCTACACATCACAATGAGATAATTCAATAACCTATTTTTGTGGAGTATTGTCTCCTTTTGGGAGACCTTTACATTTGAAAACAATACAAAATAAATAAATTATTTCAATCATATTGATGAGCAAGATAACTATAGGATCCACTTTCCTAGTACTCATTTTTTTAAAAAAATTGTGGAGCATTCCTTCTAGGAGACCTTGATATTAATTGACTTTAATCCATGCTCTTTACATTTGAAAAACAATAGAAAATAAATAAATTGTTTCAATCGAACAACTATAGGATCCACTTTCCTATTACTCAATTTTTTTCAACCAATCACAATCAACTATTTTTATTTCATATGGTCTATGCAATAGTTTTAAAATATATATATAATTTGTTATTCATTTACAAATACTAATTTTCATGTATGTGATTGGTTGATAGATTTTTCTCCTTATTCTCCTTATTTCCATACATCAAAATGAGATAATTCAAAAACCTATTTCTGTGGAGCATTGTCTCCTTCTGGGAGACCTTGAATGTTAATTGACTTTACCCCACAAATTTACTTTAGCCCTTTACATTTAAAAAACAATACAAAATAAATAAATTATTTCAATCTTCTTTACTGAGCAAGGTAACAATAGGATTACTAAAAAAATTCCCTATTTTTGTGGAGCATTCCTTCTAGGAGACCTTGGATAGTAATTGACTTTACCCTACACCCCGTACATTTGAAAAACAATACAAAATAAATAAATTATTTCAATCTTATTTATCCAACAACTATAGGATCTACTTGCCAATGGGGTTCGGGTGGAGCGGTTAAGTCGGGCGGTTGTGTCTAGCTCCACCCATGGTTGAATCCGTTGGGCATGATCCCTTTGAGGTGGTTCGATGGTGGTGGTTGATGCACCACCGATTGTTTTGGTGGTGGTGGAGGCTCTTGTGGCAACGGATCGACGTGGTGCCAATTTGGTTTAACCAAGGCAAATTTTGGTTCGATAAGACTGTGGCTTTGGATATGTGTTCTTAAATGGTGGTTTTTGTTTGCTTATTATTGAGCTTAATGTTATATCTTAGTGGAATGTAATGGTTCATGCCTTTAGTCAAAAGCGTGCCCAAATATTTAAAAAAACTATAGGATCCACTTTCCTATTACTCTTTTTTTTCAACCAATCACAATTAATTATTTTTATTTCACATGGTCTATGCATAGGGGAGAGGACCCTATAACCGTTCACTAAACTTTAGGGGCACGTAGATATATGTAGGTATCTTTGTTGAGCTTAATGTTATATATTGGTTGAATGTAATCCGATTCATAGTTCGATCAAAAGCGTTCCAAATATAAAAAAACTATAGGATCCACTTTCCTATTATTGTTATGGCGAGATCACAACACCCATGATTGCTTGCAAGTGAATGGTTGAGGCAATCAATGTGATTCGTCAAACATGGAGTTATCCCAAAGTGTGGGACTTTGCAATTGGGATAACCCTCCAGGAGAAGGCCGACTTCCTATCCTAACCTAGTGCCAACTACTCCAAAGTGTAGAGAGTTGCAGATCTAACACTAATCTAATGCTTTCCCAAGGATACGAGTTAGAGAAAATGCATGAAAATTAAAACCTACTCTAAGGGAAGGTGATGCACCAAGAAGGATGTTGAACAACCTACACAATAAACACAACACTACTAGAACCTTGCAATGAAAACAAAAACAATACACAATAACCTTGCATGTAATGAAAGATCAGAAAGATGCAATATAACATAGAAGAGGGTTTGAAACATCCACAGATATGATTTTATTGCTCTCAAAGTTGATACAATACATCACATTCAAGCTCAAAGGCACATATTTTGCATTACAATGTCTAGTAGGGAGGTTTGGAATCTCCACAAAATCTCTTACAAACAAGAAGAAGAAGGGAGGGGCATATACAAGGTGTCTAACCTTTTAAAATGAGCCCCTCCTTATAATATATAGGAAGAATGAGAGAAGGGAGAGAAAAGGAATTCGAAATCTTGCTTCAACCACCCAAAAATGCATTAAAATCACCTACAACAATGATGGGTGCCACTACAAAACCCATACCTCCATGTACTTTTCCTTGTTGGGGAAGAAAGGAAGCCCATACCTTCATCATTTGGGTAGGTGAGAAATCTAGAAACACCCTCTAAAATGGCGGACTGTATTTCCTCATTTTGAAATACTTAGTCTCACTAAAATTAAGAAAACTAGTCGTAGTTGTGTAGAGGACATTGAGAGCTTTCCAAAAAGTCCTATTTTGTGCAAATGAGCTCCCAGTCAAAAGTTATGTTCATTTGGGTGTGTCATACTATAATAAATGCAAGTGGTTGATCTTCTTTTCGGACTTTGAACTTGCATCGCAACCTCTGAAATCTGAAATTTTGGACTTTCAAGATTGAGCTTTGGGAGTTTGTGCTTTGGAGATCGTTATTCTTGTTCATCGCTTGACCAAAATGAAATCTCCGAAACTCTGAAACCTCAAAGTCTGAATTTCAGACTTCGTGTTTGGACTTTGCCCCTCCTCCACATGACATTGTTTCATCGCTTGACCAAAATGTTTTGAAAATTTGAAACCTCGAAGTCCAAAATTTGAACTTCGGGTTTCGGATCTTCGCCCCTCCTCCGCGTGACACTATTCATAGCTTGACCAAAATGTTCCAAAGTTAAAACCACGAAGTCAAATTCGGACTTGGTTTGAGTAACTTTAGGTTTTCAGGATTTTGGGTTTTAGGGATTCGGGATTTCGGGTTTAGGTACTATTCATCCATCCAGGACTAATGAATTCTCTGAATCTCCAAAATCTGAAGTCGAAATTTGGACTTCGGGTTTCAGACTTTTGCTCATTCTCTATACGACACTTGTTCATTATGAGCTCCCAAAACTCACGAAACCCCGAACTCCGAATTTGAGTTTGGGTTTCGGACTTCTTGCTCTTTTTCCGCGTTTCTTTCCATCGAGTCCTTGAATTTGACCTAGCCTACCTCCGAATGACCCCACCTCCGAAGTTGAATTTCGGAGTTCAAAGTTTCTTCACTTCCCAAACCATTATGCAATGTGCTCGACATGTTCGATTACTTGGTCGGTTTGAATCCGAAATGTGAGCTCCCATGACCGAATCAATCCTCTTACTTCTTTGTGCGAGGTCATGTTCGTCTAATTTTGCCCGAGGAGAAAATTAGATAACAATTACTCAATTTTTTTAACCAATCATAATCAACTATTTTTATTTCACATGGTTTATGTAATAGTTTTAAAAAAAAGATATTTTTTATTCATTTACAAATACTAATTTTCATGTATGTGAGTGGTTGAAAATACAATTAATAACTTTAACTTATTAGTCCCTAACTATATTTGTTTCAACCAATCACAATCAACTATTTTTATTTCAAATGGTCTTCGCAATAGTTCTAAACAATTTACCAAACACTTAGGGAGGGACTAGTCTCATTGCGACACTTGCTTTTAGTTATTGAGAGATCTCATAAAATAAAAATATTTAAGATAACCCCATACTTATGAACTTTATTTTAAAACGATTGATCTAATTGTCTTGTTAATAAATTAACAATCGCATGCAAAGTGTGCGATGGAGATGTTGAAGGGGATGCGTTAAAAAACTTAAAGAATTGAAATATTGGAGTTGGGAACATGTTCACAAGAGTGTATTCAAAACTCTTTGTTCTTCAAATAAACACATATGAACTACATGTTATTTATGTCAATCGTTAGAAAAAGACAAGGACCCAATACACGAAAGAAAAAGATAATAAAATTGATATGAAGTTGTATCCAATGCCTAAAAAATGTTTGAAGTCTTAGAAATCATCATAATTGTTCAATTATACTAAGTTTGAACCATTCACCCATAGACAAATGTGCATAACATATAAAATAATATAGTTTTTTTGTAAACAAAAATAATGATATATATCTTTTTTCCTCTAACAACCTAAAACAAACACCAGTGACCAAGTGATGACAGAGTTTGCACCATCAACTCACGATTTATACTAGTGTTTGCAGTTTTTTATCCGGGCTGGGCAAATGTAGGATTTGATACACTTTGAACTTAAGCTGTGGAGCTGATTATTCTGCAGAATCCCACTGCAAGAATTGAGGATGGTCTGGCGTTCTTTAAAATTAGATTCTCTTACCGCATGTTCACCACAACTCTAAATGTTACAGTACATGTAAAATTTATTCAAAAGCGAAAAAGAAATGCCGATTCCTGTACATTAATTTGACCTTTATTCTCTGCGGTGGGTGTGACATGTTATGCCGTGGCGCCCTCTGCAAGCACATATTCCCCACTGCGAGAGAATTAGAATATTTGAAAATGTACAGTGTATTATCAGAGGGAATGAATAGATGCAGGGATAGGCATTGCATAATGTTTATTATCAGTAATCTTTCAGTAGTGTGCAATTTAGTTCCAAGGTCAATTGAGGAAGGCAGGCAAGTGGTATGTGATCTTTCCTGAAATAATAAAATGAATGCTTTGTATGGTTTGATTGAAATTTAATGTATAGATTTGTCAAATGGGTTTGTAGTTTGTTGGGTTCTCTTGTTGAGGGCAAAAATTAGGCATTGTTATATAACATAGTGAATGCTCTGAATATTGGAGAATTATTAGGTTTGATTGAATTCTAATAAATTCAGGCTTGTCAAAAAAGAGTGCAATTAGTTGGTTTCTTTTCTTGAGTAGGGTAATCAATCGGATACTGATTACTTTGAATCCGAAGATGATTAAGTTTGATAAATTCTGATAAACAGGTCTGTCAAGTGAGGTTGTTGTTTGTCGGTTCTCTTTCATGAATAGGGTGATCAGTTTGACATTGTAACGTAGCGTATTGAATGGCTTGAATAGGAGAATGATCCGGTTTGATTGAATTCTGATAAATAGGCTCATCAAAGGAAAGTGCATTCTCTTGTCGAACAGAGTGATTCATTGAGAATCATCCACCTTCTTCACACTCATCCACCATGGTTAGTTTTTTTTTTTTTCTCTACTATGCCGCAAATGAATAGGTTACAACTTAAGACCGTTGGTTCTTTGTGATTTCCGCTAGGGTGAAGGATAAATAACATCCGATTATCTTGTCATCCTTAATTCAGAGAGTGATTTTGTGAATTAAGATCTGAGATGATTTGTTTTTGATACCGGGTTGCAGTTTTTTGGAGACTATGGACATCTTCCAACATCATTCGAACAGAGCTATCGGTGCTATCCAGTTTCCTTTGTTGACAAGGTTCTTTGCATAACCCTTATTTAGATTTGGATTTCTTGAGTATATGTTCACAGAGTTCCAAATTATCATCAAATTGATAGCTTTGCATACCCATTTAAGCCACACCATACATTAATGTTTTGGAAAATGTAATTGGCCTAGACCCATGGGGGCACTAATTATAGGAAGAATTGACGTTTCTACATATCTAACATCCTGGAAAGGGATTCAACTTGAAATTTCTCCTTCACAAGACTTTATGCTCTCGTCCTCTGTAATCTCCCTGCACGTCATAGACTGTATAAGAAGTTTCCATGTTGCAGCTGTTTTATATATCGGTGCTTTCATTTTTTTCAATAAAAAAATCCATCTGTTTCCATCTAAAGGACTGGAAATATATACTTATGAGCATAGTCCAATGGAGAGGTTTCTGCTGCAAAATATATGCAGTTACAGGTCCCCTGAAGTATATTTGAGCCCACTACGGGAAGAAAATGAATCTTCTCCTGTAATATAAGAACCCTGAAAATCTTTCCTGCTAATTTTCAGATGTTATTTGGGAGGGGGGGCTGGAAGTTTCCCCTACTATTTAGGTGTTTTTTGTTCATGTGGCACCCTGGCAAATAGACTCTATATTGTGGTTGGCTGCTGTACCCTGCATTCCTATAATTTCTCACCAACACGAAAAAGGCTCCTAAATTTTCTCAGCAACACCTGCTGAGAAATTTCAGGTAGCCCCCCACCATGGGGCTATAGACTAAAAACTAAAAAGTAAATAAAAAGTTGTAAGCTCTTAATGATAGACGGTAGTTCTTCTCTTATGGATCCATTGAGTGCACAGGTCCCCAGGTTGCAAGGCATGGGAAATTAGAGTTACGATATTGTATGAGCTGGGCTCACTATGGTTCCATTGATTGCATTTGCAATCCATTAATGCTTATCAAAGCCACATTGGTCATGTTAATAGCAACAACTCTTTAAGATTTTTGCTAGAATTTGGAACATCATCATCAGCACAACAAGAGTCCATTTTGATTATCCATTGGTTTGAAACATCTACTGGATTTTCTTAGTTAAAGTTAGAACTTCTGAAGCATTCACTGCATTGCTTTCTATTACAGCAAGCAATTGGAGTCACAGAATGCTTTCTTTTATATGTGGATGTCAAATTTTAGCAACTACAACTTCTCTGCACATGCGCCATCGCTCGCTCGCTCGATATTTATGGTTGTTATCACTTATCAGTTATTTGACTGAAAATACAAAACATTGGACATAGACACACAATGTGTTCGGGTTTTCTACATTTGGACTATGTTATGACATGTATGGCACAACCCAGAAAAGGCACTTGCTTGGGGATTGAGGTACAAGATATAATGTGCGCCAAAAAGCCTATTACATGCTATTGCTAAGGTTAAGGTTTATGATAATTTCAATGCACTTGGATTTTACTTTTTACTTTTAATAGAATTTTGGGGCTAAAGAATCACCTGTTGAATTCCGGAATAGACCAGGTCTATAATTAAAGTATATTAGTTTTCTTTTCACATTTTTTTCATAACATGTTTATGCTGAATATTTAGATGTCACTTAACATCAGCCCTACTCTGTTAATATTCATAGGTTTCAGTTCAATTTCTATGGTCTCTCTAACTAGTCTGTTATGATAATGTTGAAATTTTGGGAATGAGTTTTGTTTTTCAAGGCAGATATGGTGCGTAGAGAGGTAAGAGTGGTCAGCTGCCACCGGCTTATCAGTACATTTATGGTCAATATTTGCATTATGTTCTAGAAGTCTGGTTTGTATGGTGCGACCTGTTTGTCCTGTATAAGAGAAACCTGCAAGAGCAAGGGACTTCACAAACCCTTGAAATTGTAGGGGATTAATATTTTTAATGGATTTGAAGATGTTATTCAGGTTTTTGGGATGCATAAAAACTTGCCAAAACTCTTTTGGATAATATACGTAATTTTTTTGTGCAAATTGTTTTGATGGTTTTTCTTTAGAAATTTTGCTGTTCTATTGCCTCAAATGCAGGGAAAAGGGGCATAAGGGGAAATAATTTCATAAGGTGAGGGTGAGGATTGTGTGTTCAAAATTGTTTGGCTTGAACTGTGAAGGGGCCTTTGGATTTGTGTTGTGAAATAATTTTTGTTTTTAAGCGTTGTGCTGAGACAAGTTTTTGTTTCTTCAAGGTATTCCTTACCAGAAATTCGTAAGGCACGAGTTGCAAGGTTCTTTTAAAATTTCCACTTTGTGGGAAGGGTGAGGATGCGATTGGGCATGAAGATATTTAGTTGTAATCCCGTTTATTCATGATCGTAGTAGCAGTAACTTTGTTAGCCTTTGTTTTGACAATATCGGGATTGTTGTTGAGAGTCGAGACAAAGGGTTCATCAAGGCGATGTGAACCATAGATCAGCTAGATTGAAAAATATATTGGCAAGTAAACAAAGGAAGTAGAAGTTGTAGGAAGATGCAAAGCTGTGGAAAGATACTGTGGCCCAGAATCTGCGAGAAAAAGAACCCTTTCACGGAAAAGGAAGCCCTTTGCAGAGGAATGGTGATTTAGGGGAGCCCCTTCTTGATGAAGTTAGCCTTGTTACAAGGCATACTGAATAAAAAGAAATTGATGAGAATAGAGTAGTAAGAGATTTTGATTCTGAAGTAGAGTTGTAGTAGGAAAAGAAATCCAGGTTAGAGACGAGTGGCATGGGCATTCCAGCATGTGCTTTTCAACAAGAAGAAGCAGATCCAAGGCCAAGAGAACAAGTTGATTAATAGGTTGCATGGATATATTAGGGCTTGGTAGGAGTGGTGGGTGGCTGGACGATGGTGCTAGAGAGGAAATTATTCATGACAACATATGTTCTGTTATGCTTTGAAGACAAATTCATTACACTCTCTGACGAAATCTTCTTTCTCATCTCTTTGTAACCAATCTTCCTACCATTGCCTTGCCCTCTATGGCTCAACTTCTTGGTCTTCCTCCTCATGTACATTTTATGAATGAATCTTTTTGTGAGGAATTGATGCAACAAGGTCAGCAACTTATCTATGTGTTTATCCTCAAGAAAATTATGATCCACTTCCTCTGGAGTAACTCGTGTGCCTTCAACCTCATGTTGTATAAAGTTTTTAGTCGTAAATTGCTAAAGATTGTGAGTCGTCAGCCTCTTCTGCTAATTCATTTTCTCTACCAATTTTATTCTTTTTGTTAATTTATCGACCTATTAATGATGTATATCTAATTTCCATTTTTTTAATTTTTGGATTACACCACGATTGCATACCAATGACAACTACATCATTATTGCATGGATTTGTGACTATCCATGGATGACTTAAATATGAAAAGGCAATGGTCCCAAAAATTTAGGTAGGTAATAGGAGAAAGATACAACTATTGTAAGCATAAATCAGTAGAAACTACTTGCATGCATTTATCACATAGTACAAAAGTACACAGTTGGTAATAAGATAAGAATACTAGTGTTCTTGTTATAATCACGGGAAATATGCAATGCCTCAAACAACTGTAAGCATGAAAATGTTATAGAGAAAGAAATTACGTTATTGTCCACAAATGACCAAAAATAATTCAATGGCACACAAAAAGGACATTCAGTTACAATAGAGAATACCAGGATAAAAAGACCCTAGGTTATGCAAAGGAACTAAACACTAGGCATCAATGAAATGTAAAAATAACAAGAGGGGGTAAACGTAAAGCGGTCAAACTTCAAATCATGAGAATTAATTAGGATTACAAATAACCTTGTGAGAAGGGACCTTCCAATGAATCATGGAGCCGATGAAGATGAAAACAAGATATTAGCACAGGAGACCAATAATGTCATGTGTATAACAAAGCTCAAGCTAGGACAACCTACGACAACATTTATCATTGCGAAAGGGCCAACATAGGAAAGAGTTCCCTATCATGATTCATAAACATGATTACTGATATATACAGATTTGGTAACAATCAATATGTCAGTTGGACAGCCGTCAGTACGTAACCATGATTACAAATCATAACTCGAAAACTAAATGAAGTCATATGTCCATTACTCAAACACTTAATCATTCCCTTATTATCATAAATGATTACTTTATCATATCCAATGGCAAGTACAATAAAAAAATGCCAAAATATCTGCCTACATATGTGGAAATTTTGGCAAGCAATCAATCTAATAAAAAATACAAATTTTTTTCTTTTCTTATGCCACATACTAAGAAAAGAATACAAAATTGATCCTTGACCAAACTTGGAGGAAAAAATGCATAAAGCATATTGATATGCATTGAAGTATTACTACTACAATCCCTGTGGATGCCTAATTACCACAGCTATGTCAAAGTTTTTGCATCATCTCGCTTGGGCCCTGTTCTCTCTAGATGATCTCTTAATTCCAAGTGGTTTATTGCCTTCTCCAAGTGTCAACGGCAATGCATGGTAAACACAATCTAGCAGTCCCCGCTTAGGCCAAATGTCAACTATTGGGCTGGCGCATTCCTTAGATTAATCTCCCTGTTGGCTACATTTTGTCTAAATTTGGACTTGCTGTGGGAAAATGCGCCTTTTGCTCTGCCCTTGAAACGGTTCCTCACCTATTTCGGCATTGCCCATCCTCCTCTCAGCTCCGGTCCTCCATTCTTTCCTATTATCTAAAACTCTTTCCTAGCAATTTCAATAAAAAAATTGCCTTGCTAGGCATCCTTTCCCCCTTCCCTCTCTCAGTAATTTGGAACACTTGCAGGCTGGTCATCCACTTTCATATTTGGAAAAGTTGCTGCCAACAACTGTATGCTGGGAATGGTGCTGTATTAGCTATTCAACAAACTTATATTCTATCTATCATTTCTTCGCAGTTGGAACAAACAAACACTAAAAACAAGGAGCTGCATGCTGTGCTGGAGAATATTGAGAAACATCTCAGAGTGCTGTAAAAGAGATAGATTCAGGACCTCTGCACGCCAATGGTCAAAGCCTTGAATTCATAACTTGATGCACTTGTTTGGCTTATGTATTCTTGCTGTTCCAGCCCACTTTTGTTATGGGGGTTGCTTTGTAAACGGATCTCAGTTAGTTGTTTCTTCTTTTACCCTTGGGGGCCTTCATATCTATTTAACCCTCTGATTTTTGTATTCTTTCATTAGTAATATAAGCAGCATTTTCAATTTAAAAAAGCATAATATGCAGGGCGGTAAGGAAAAGTCTGAATGAAAGTAGGACTACAATACATGAGTGCAAAGTACAAACCATTGTATTTAAACCTCTCATTAGGATGTAATGATGCTTCTATGACCCATTGCTTTTGATGTTTGAGTCCCTGAGCATTAGCATTCTCAAAGGCTTTTGGTGCTTGACCGCCTTAGCTTAAAATGCAAAAGGAAAAAATGGCCCAGCTGTAGTACAGAACTTCCTTACCATACGATTTTCCCCACTTTTTCATAGTCTTAAAAAATGAAGAAAATGTTACAAAATCAAAATTGGAAGACAAATCATTAGAGGCGACGATGAGTTTCGAGTCAAATAATCAATTCTATGTTAGACTCCTGATTCTATTTTAAGCTTTTCATAGCAAACTTTTGCCAAATTTCATATATGTGGATGGTGGAATGTTGATTATTATTATATTTCCTTACAATATTTATTAATTGCAAGGATGTCTAATGTTTATTACTATCAAAACCTTTATACAGATTTATTTTTTCATATTTTTGTAGTTTTTCTATCACCTCAATTTTATTTAGTGTTTTGGATTAATTGTACCAGTGAAATTATACATGCAATGTAACCTTTTTAAACCCTAATGTGCAATTCGAAAAATAATGGAGAACTAAGTTTTTTGTGTGGAGACATGGAACGAAGATTTAAGTCTGCTAAGGGCTTCTTTTTTCCTGGCATGACAACAGTCTATATTTCATTGTTCAAGAATAAAGGGTGGAAAGTGACCAATCTAAATCAAAGGGAATTGTAAAACCTGTTTATGACAAGCAGCATTGGGAACCCATATACCTATTGTGGTTGGAACAACATCTAGTAAAAACCATGACTAGTAATTTCCTGTTTAATAGAAATGAACAAGGTAGCAAAAGGGAACCATATGTATCAAATGATTGATACTTGAGACAACTATTTACTTGAAAGAAGTGTAGTTTATTTTCCAATGAACTAGATGATATAGGAGTAATGCAAGACGAATAAAATGGATTATATCTGTACAAGAATGTAGTTAGAAACATTTTAGTCTACGGTAGTTGAAATTAAACTTTACATCATCTTTTACCAGCCCAATGGATATTGCTCCCAAGATTTCATTGCGAGATTGCTTTGATACAATGGACGTATGCTAGAATAATTATGTTTCTAATTAATCCCAATGGGAAGCTGATAGTTCATATTGAACCCTCTTGTAATCCTAATATTATCAAAGATTGCTGTCTACCCTGCCATATAAGGATGGTCAAGGCCAATGCAAGCACATTGACTATAGGATTGAGGGCACAACACACCATGCAGCGATGGAAATATCACAGAGTATGGATGGGTTTGTTTAAGTAGAGAAGCTAGTATGCAGAGAGATTCTGCTTGTCAGAAAATTTGATTGTTTCAAAATTCAAATAATGAACTGATTCTGGTGAAGATCAGCAAAGGTCTTCCGATGTTATTTTTGAACTAAATAAGGAAAGACTGATTCCTCGATGAATTCAAAGAGGACAATGATTTCATAAATAGTGACAATGACATGAGTAGGGCCATCACCACAAATATCACAACATAACAGAAGTTAACACAGAGGAAAGTTTTTTCTAAGCAATCTCTCTTTCAATGAAAAAATTGCTTTACTGAGATATACAGATAGATTGGAGTACTTAGCTCCATAGATGACCAAAAGCGGTGAACTGAATTGATGACTATAGCAAGACTAAGAATAAGCAAAGAGCATAAGGCATCTCGAGCTTAGGTCTTGTATTAGATGAAAATAAATAGTAGTCTATATGCTGGAATAACTGTTTGTCATAGCTATAGTAGCTAATTAGCCAATCAGAAGAGGATGCCATGTGTGGAATCATATCCATGTGTTGTTTTTAAATTTTTTTAATGATATTACCCAATGGACTCATATGCCAAGTGTATCTGATACTGATGTTTTTAATGTATTTTGATTTGGTTGGCATTCTAACCGTCCTCAAGGTATGTCCTTTCCTATTGTACAATATTAGTAATCTTTCATGAATCACTGAAGGAGCTAGTGACAAGGCTATCTCTGGAGTTTTGTTGCATCTTAGCAGCTGCAACTCTCTAGGTGCTTCTCATGGCTAGTTAGGGGGCAGATTTTCTCAACAATAATGAAAAAACACAATAGTAGTGGTCCTTCAGTTGTGATCTAAGAGATTTTATAGCAGTTTTGACTAGTTGGTGAGATAAAGGACTTGAATTGGTGTGCCATGGCCCGTGTCATGTGCGTTATCGATCCTCCAGGTTTTCTTGGTTAAAAGGGATCTTTTACTAATAAAGAGCCCCATAGAAAGAGATAAATTTGTTGTCCTTGTCAGATTATTGGCTGTGTGTGGACGTTTGCTTCATTATGTTTTGAATCTTGATCATCATTACTCTGAGTCTGAGCCTATTCTCCAGTATAAAGCATATATTGGGAGAAGTCTTTTTCTCCTCCCGAAGATGCATTTTTGCTTCCGTCCTAGCCCACAGAATTATGCTTATTTAAATATTCAAAGCCATAAGAATGGACTTATCTGAAATATGGAATATAGTCATCAAATAAAAGAAGATGATACGTGGAACTAAGCTTCTAATTGATCTCTTTGCTCAATTAGAAGCTCATTGATCATCATTACGTCGAGCCTATCCTCTAGTATAAAACATATATTGGGAGAAAAGGTTTTTCTCCTCTTAAAGATCATCAATTTTGCCTCTTCCCTAGCCCACAGGATTATGCTTATTTGTATATTCAAAGCCATAAGAATGGGGTTATCTGAAATATGGGATACACTCATCAAATAAAAGAAGATGAGATGTGAAACTGAGCTTCTAATAGATCTCTTTGACAGCTTTGCATCCCATAGGCACACATACTTTGGTACTTGCAAGTTGCCTCTATGTCCTGTTAATTAATTTGAAATTAAACGCCTATACATGTGACCCAGATATCAGGATCTTGATTTTCCCAAGGGCTTATCTACCTCCTCCTTTTGTGATACATCATTGGAGCATGGACTTATGGCTTGGCCGCATGTTTAGCTTTGTCCCTTGGCCAGATATTCTCTTGTGATATTATAAAGCCAAGTCAATTAGGCAAATTAAATATTTACTAGTTTTCCAATAAAATATAATTCTCTACAAGCCTGCCTTACATAAAAACTTTTGTGTTCTTTCTGCAGGCCCATTTGGAAAATGGAGACAAAGGTTAGTGATTTTTTCTCTATAAATATACATGCTATTTGCTTAAATATACATCAGTATTTTAGCAAGTTTGAACCTCAAAGTTCTGATATGCTTTTTTGAATTGTCTGGATGACATTGCTATTGTGGAATTAACAGTCTTACTGCCCGCGTCAGCTCTCAACCATCTAGGTATGTAAATTTACTAACTCAGCTGATTGCTAGTGGAATTTGTTTGATCGGGGTCAATGTTTCTGAGATATAAATTTTAGGCTAAATTATTTTTAAAAAGGTCTAAAAATGAATTATTAGCCATATTTGAATTAAAATTTCAAAGCTGTTACCATTATCAAAATTGGCGAGGATTAAGTGTGAATTAATTATATTTATTCTCGAAATGTGTTTATACTATACTCATTTCTTTTCTTATAAAATCAGCAGGATCACGAAATAAAATCAAGAGATTCGGCAACTCCATGATCTATATAGAATATTTCATTCCTTAAAGATTCTGACGTTCTTTATCTATTGCACTTGTGAACTTCAGCTTAATCATTTTGCAATATTAACATGCAATTCTAAAAGTTTTGAGGAATGAGAATGTTTTCAGGAATAGGAACTCTTTACCTCACCAGTAACTGATTTGTTTTCTTTAATGCATGCTATGTATTTTTCCTACTAGATTCAAATTTCAACCCTAATATATTTACGTTTTGCTTGATTGTTGATTACAGCATTATTACAAATAGACTATCCTATGCTCTTTGAGATTTACAATGCTGCAACTGAGCGTAAGTCACACTGTGGAGTGCTCGAGTTTACAGCAGAGGAGGGCATGCTTTACATGCCATACTGGGTATATAAGAATTTCATCTTCCTCGCTTGAGAATATCTTTCAACAAATAATTTTGAAAACATTTTTTTGATAAATTTTATAATATTATTTTGTCTTCAGATGATGCAAAACATGCTGTTACAAGAGGGAGATATTGTTAGAGTGAAAAATGTCACACTTCCCAAAGGAACTTACATTAAATTGCAACCTCATACAAAAGATTTCCTAAAGATCTCTGATCCCAAAGCCATGTATGTATAACCTGTAATAATTAAAGTGATATTTTTGTTATTACTGGTGGATTTTTTTGGTTCTCTCTCTCCCTCTGGAGCAAGTTTGACAAGCTGTAGAATGAACATCTTGAAACCTTTCTGGATACACTCACGAGACTTACATGTCTTCTTCTGGCAGGTTGGAAAAAACATTAAGGAACTTCTCCTGCTTGACTATGGGTGACAGCATTATGGTGTCTTACAATGACAAGTATTACTACATAGATGTTATTGAGGCCAAGCCTTCTTCTGCCATATCAATCATTGAGACAGATTGTGAAGTTGACTTTGCATCTCCACTTGACTGGAAACAACCAACAAAAGGATCAACAACTTCGTATGTCGATTTAAGCACAACAAGTATGTCTCAAGGTATGTCATTACATGATATTTTCTTTTCCTTGAAAACTAATTATATATCACAAGCAATTCTGGGTTTATACGACCATTCCAGATAGAAAAGTAGACTAAGATTGTAATTATTTTATATAATCATTCTCTTCATTCCCTCAAAAGTTAAAACCATAATGTAGCATCTGGGACCTTGCAAGTTGCACACATAATTTTTTCTGCCTATATTGGAAAGTATGTAGAGCTAAGAATGATGCTGGAAATAGTAGAATTGAATATCAAATAAAAATTGAAATGGAGAGTGTTTTGGTCTACCAGGGACCATGGTCTAGTGGCAGGGTGCAGCATTTGCCATGATGGTGAACTGGGTTCGAGCTCCATTGGGCATGCTACCTGTCTTAAAATAGCTGTGTTGTTGTGGGCCATACCTGGATGAGGCTATGTGCAAATCCAACTCACATTGATACTATCCATTTATTAAAACAAAACACGAGATAAGAGAAAATTGTGGCCTTATAAAGTAAAACAGCCCTGAAATTGAAATGTATGCAGTCTACGGATAATTGATAATTTCAGTTGAAACAGAACTGAAGATTCTTATTGGGTTTTAGAAATTGTTGATAAGCATTGACAAGCTGCAAACAAAGCTAAATTACATATCACAGATTCACAACAGTAATAATTCTGCAAAAGGAGTTATCAGATGCCTTCTGTTGCTTAAATAGGTAAAAGTAAAACAATGGATATAAAGGCAGGTTAACCCAAGACAGTTACGAAGCAAACTTGATCCCAAGTTCAAGCCTTAAGATATATGCACAAAAAAACATAGGTTTAAAACCATGGAACTCAAAAGTAATTTGTATGCTTCAAACACTTAGATACAACATTGTAAATGTGTTGTTTGCATAGTCCAGTTTCATACTTCTAGTTAGGAAGGGTTAGCCTCTAAAATTCATTTACCATGAGACCACCAGGTTTGAGTTTGAGGGGAGCAAACATTTAACATTTTCTTAAAACACTTTACTACCTGCCAAGAATACAATTTTGCTAGCAACTACGGAACTTGCTTCCTGTCCCAGGACCAAATATTTTAACTTTCTACCTTCCATGGAATTGGCGCTTCATTTTAGTGATTCTCATATTAATTCATGCAATTGTAACTATCTCAACTTCCACTTTGTCCACTTTGTGGTTCATTATAGAAATTTTTTTGCTTGAATTCTCACTCTTTAGCTTGATAAGGATTGGGAGGGATTTCCAGTTTTCATCTATCTACAAAAAAATGATCTACTCAAGTGTGTATGTAAAAATTATACTCTAAATATGGTGGGTATGCACATAATGATAGTGTGTAACACAGAGTACTGTTTTTGGAGAGTTTCTGGCTGACATATACTTGCATTTGCTTTTATCTGCAGTAGTTTACATCAGACATGTTTATGAGCGTAGGCCAATGTATACATGATAGACTAAGTGACACTAAACTGGAAAATCTTGTTTGTTAGGTTGATATAAATGCTAATAATTCAATGTGAAACTTTCAAAACACTGCCAAAGATCTTGTTTTGAAAGATGAAGTGGTCTAAATCTATTATGTTCAGATCAGATTGCATTTTCAGTTTCATCGCGCTTACTGTACAATATCTTTCACAATGCCATTTCTTCCAGGGAACTTCAGTATCACATGTTTTGGTACTTAAAGGACTTGACCAACTTACTCATAGATCTACTTTTACAGAACAAGGCATGAAAAATGGTGTTACAGAAAATAAAACGAGAGAAAATCAGTGATTAGGACATGTACTTTTAACTTCAAAATTGTTTGTGATACATATGGATACATCCTATTCTATAATCACCCGTGGGACTAAATATTCAATGCAGACATTGAGAACCTTGCTTGCGACCTGTGTAACTTGTCATTGACATGTGGCGCAGTGTCACGGTGTCACTAGGCAATCTTTTGCAAGACATTGTAGTTGAAGAGGATAGGTCAGCCAATGGGGAAGTTAATATACCAAACACAATGTACAAAATATAGTTGGTGTCTCATTCATTTCCATTCATGACTTTACTTTTCGACTGAATTAATAGCACAAATAAGTGCTAATGTTTTTGTTGTAGAAGAAGATCATGCCGTTTTTGAAGATATCAAATCAATTTTGTAGGGGATATTTTCAAATATGCATGTATAAAGGTTGCTCGAGTCTCTAAAAGGAAAGTTTTGCATGTAATGGAAATCAAACTTCACAGCATCAATCTTGACTCTTTTTTTTTTATGAATTTCGTGGAGAAAATTTCTTCGTGGTTTCATTCTGGGTGCCAAAGCAGTTTGAAGGTTGTCTATTTGATAACCACAAAAGAGTTGTCAGTATGGCCGGACTGAAATAGTTTAAAACTCATTCTGTTTGAAGTTTCCTTGTGATTTATTTCTCTCTATTGGATAAATTTTCATGCCCGTTGTTTTGTCACATTTTTTCTGCAATATTTATTCAAAAATGAAACATAAGCATCAAATAAAGACACAACAGTTCATTACCACTCACATAAGAATAATCCTGAAGTGAGATAATCTATTCGTGGATAAATTTGTTAAATTGCAGCACAATCTCGCATGGCAAGATAATTAAATATCTCTAGGGTTTGAAATAAAACTTGAACTATTGTTCATTAAAAAAAAAAAAAAAAAACTTGAAAAACTATCAATTTTGTTTTGTTCCATGAAACTATTTTAAAAAATGAAATGTCAATTATTTGAAAGCTTCTCAACTCTTGGATTCAGTAAAAACAGATGAAGTAATGTTAAACAAGTCACATTGAGCTAGTGCCAACATAGTAAATAATTACAAAATTATTGCCCAATAAGTGGCCAATTTAGCTGGCATATGCACAATATAGATAGAAACCCTAAATTTGTGATGAAATATGGAAAATAATTTAAATTAAGAAGCCTCATCTCGGATGAATCTCTATTTCATTTTTCTATCAAGTTGTTATTTTATTAATTGATAGGAGTGGCCCTTATTAATACTTTGTATGGCCTTGGGCACTCTCGACTAACCTGAAGTATGAGAATAGAAAGCTGAGAGCTTTGTGGAGGTTGGAAAGAATAGAACTTATGTCAGCATTGATTTTTTTGCTTGGTGCACTAAATTTTGAACATTGATTTCATTTTATTCTTCTCATATTTTCTGTGAAAGATTGAGGAAACCCTGTGACAAATGAAATATGATTTTTTAGGATTCAAGTTGCCTGCCATTTTTTTGCTCTCCAGTTATTTAAAAGTTGAAATGATTTGATTCTATTAGTATTCCCAACTTGATTCATAATTTAGTGGGTATATGGAAAATGGGCATTACTAGACTATAAATGTTTATTTGTTGCAAGTTTGATATTGATGCAAATATTAGGGAATGCAAAGCTAACTGTTTGTTCTTTACTGAATTCAGAAGCCAAAGACGAAGAACAGCCCAAATTCATTCCTTTCACTGGAGTTGGAAGGCGAATGGATGGTACAAGTGTCCAGAATTCTGCAAGACCTATAACTGCCTCTAGATCTACGGATTCAACACGCCAAACTACGAATAGAAATGCATCAGGCCTAAGATCTAGGTCCTCTGCAGCTGCAAAGCAGACCTCAAGAAATATTGTATTTGCTGCAGACAGCAACGATGATCCTGAAAAGGTACGTTTTCTTTTAAGAGAGAATGTGTTCTTATTAAGGAAAAGATCTGGAGGTGTTTATTTTGTAATTAAGTTCTCTGAATTTCGCTCTTCTTGCTTTTAGGCTGCCGTGAACGACCTTCCCAGAGATGAGGTACCAAAGGAACCATCAAATTTCCAGCCTTTTACTGGCAGGAGATATTTATTGAAGGGTTGACAAGGAGATGCAGAAAAGAACTTTAATAGGCGCTGACCACATCGATCCATAATGTACCTTGAATATCTTAAAGATGTTGGCAGGTTATGCTGTAAATGTTTATAATCTATATGAATATTTCTGGCCTTTGCTCTGAAGTTTGTACAAATCTGGTTAAAATGAATTCATGTTTGTTTTTGCACAAAGACTAATTACATGGGACTTGGATGTGGGATTAGAGTTTTTTTTTTTCTTTATAGGAAAGTCGAAATGATGGGAAAAGAGTTGATATAAGTGTTGGAAACTTGGAAGAGCAGCAGCACATTTACTGTAATTTAGGATTAGTAGTTTTATGTGCTTGGTAAATCTTGGGTGGATTACAGCTCACCTTTAACATAAGCGTGGTGTAAGTTTTGATGTCATTCATAAGATTTGCAAATGATATTGATTTTGAGCTGGTGACAACTAGGGCTCAACTGCATGCACCCGCTTCTTAACATCATTCGAGGTTGAACCTCGGCCATTAGGGGTTTCGCTAAGCTCACACCACAGTTTGCCACATCTAATGTGTGCTACTGCAACAGTTGCATCTGGCCTGCATACTATCATTTGACGACCTGTGGAATTCTCCAACATTAGACAAGAATGGGGTGTCCACTGCTTCAAAGTTAAAAGAACTCTGGCTTGTGAACTGTCCAATTTTGTCACCTCTGCATTCTCAACAAAATGTGTCGCCCTACTGAAATGGGCAACTCAAAATATATCATGACCTCACCACATAGATCAGATTCAAATATACCCGATAATAGTTACACGATGCTCTTGCCACATGCCTGTTGGAGTTGTGGACCTCCTCAAAGTTAGTTCCCTCCATTACCATTTAGCCACAACCTCTCTCCCTCTCTATATATATGCAATTTTAGTGGCAGACACAGATGAAAATCACTAATCTGCATCTTCTATTTTGATGATCACGGGAATGAAAATGTGTTCGTCCCTATTCTTTTCAATTTTGTACCATATTTGCTACTGTGCACTGGGGCCTAGTTAGGTTGTGATGGAGTGCAAAGAGAGATAGGAAAACAGGTTCGAGTCCACAATTTTGGCTGCTATAAATTGCGTAGAAGGATTAATGGTGCATTCAGGTTAATTAGGCCATAACAGTCTACTTCGCTGTATTAATAAGCTACAAGTATCAATAAAATTAAATAATTCAATTAGGTATATTAACCAAGTGTGGTGATTATATGGTAGACTGTAAAAATATGTACATTAAATAGAGTGAGAAGGAGAAGGAGAAGAAGGAGGAGGAGGAGGAGGAGGAGGAGGAGGAAGTGAAAACACTACAAACAATCTAGGCAAGCATTGCAGAAAAACTAGCAAGGGGCAGATCCTTATCATCTCAGGTTGCCCCAACCACCATTTGGAATCTCTTTTCCCTCTGGAATGTCTTTTCCCTCTAATATTGGCAATGTTCTTAGCCTCGACCTCATCTATAGGTTCCGCTAGACCTTACAAAAATAGCTTGTGGCGATGAAGAGAACACAGCCAAACATGGAAACTTATATGTGTAAGGTGGAGGAGCCCACCTGTCTTGCCGAGGAGAGAGAGAAGCACAATTGCCATGTTGGGCTAGTGGAGGAGAGTGGTGGTACAATGAAGAACTACATGTTGTTGTGGGTGCGAGAAAAATGGTTTTGGGTGCCCTCTTCCTCTTGAGGAGAAGTAGGCGGGTCACAAGCAACAATGCAAGGAGCACCACCCCTACGCTCCAAGAGGGTATGAAGGTGGGTGACTTTTGGAGCCACCTTGTTGGTTTGCACTTGAATCTAGATAAACACATTTGATTATTAATAGAGAAAATAATCAACAAAAGAGTTGGCAAAAACATATGCATTTCTTTCTTTCCAAATAAAGAAAAGGATTATCACTATAAAAGTATGCTAAATTTGCGTGTAATTTGTAGGAAGCATTGGCCAATCCCTTAGGAGTATATTTTGCCCGATGAAGGGCTTCGGCCTAAAGGTTTAAAGAATGCATAAATCCAAGTCCACATTATATGGGTCTTTTAGCAAAGCCAAAACAAATGTATTGGTGTTTTTGGATGCCCACAAAATGGACATGTGGGCTAGGGGACCCCTAAATGAATAAGGCGACACCTAAGGGGAAGAATTTCATAAAATAAGCACCAAGAAAAGGGGGCTAACTTGGGCTCCAATATAACATTTTATAATGTTTGAAATCATCGACAAACGTGGTGAAAAAGAGTTATATCCCTTAATGGGGAAGCGGTTTTGAAAATGCATTTCAGATACCACTTCTAGTCCATCCATCAAGGTCGAGAAGAATTGACTCCAATTTTGTCAAGCATCTCATCAAGGATTGCTTCCAAAATCTCCTAGAAGGAATCTTGATCACTATTAGTTAGCTAGAACTTGGTCTTGGATTTTGTCATAGAGATCATCTTTTTGGTCTATCTACAGAAGATATCTTGCATTGTATGAATGCCTCTCTTAAAAAGTTTAAGTGAATATATCCATTGAACTTCATAAAGAGGTACACCATGAAAATTAATCACAGGAAACCATCATATAGAGTGTTGATTTATAAGAAGTCCTCAAAACTTATCGACATTCCACCTTAGCCAAGGTTTAATATTTTCCCATGCTTTCAGATACTCTTAATAACGAAAAACCAACCACTTTGACATTGTCTTTGAGACTAGCAAGTTTGTGAAAGTCTAGCCCTTTTTAGTTTGTACGACCATATGGAATCAATAAAATCGCCATCAACTAGTTGAGCAAGTTCCATGGAAGGCAAAGGAGTGTCTTTAACCATTCCATACATTTTGTCATTGGTCAACATTAACCGAAGCCCTTTGTAGCAAGCACAAACAATGTTAGAGCTAAAGGGATGCCTTGTTGAATTGAGAAAAGCAAACCAAAATGCTATGAATGAACACAATTGATTTGTTAGAGACAATTAGTACACCATTTAGTATATAGTAACATGTGTATATATGAGTTATAAAACAATTCATATTGGAGATAAGTTTAAGTAGAGATTTTGTAGGTGTTGGCTAGATTTTCGCACAAATTTGAAAACCTAGGCAAGGCGATCGTGAGATAAATATCTCTCATTTACGGTGATGCCCCGTGTAAGATTTCTATCAATTGTGGATCTGAGTAATTGGTCATGGGTTTTACTTTAATTGCAAAGCTCATGAGCCATAGCTCGACAATTCTGCAGCAAGTAAAAACTATAAATAAATATTTGCAAAAGGGGAAAATAATTGAATCTCGGAAGAGAGCAAAAAGATGTGCAATCCAACCAATAGTTCGCAGAGTTGGTCTCATGCACATAGATGAAACAAACATATCTCATAATACAAAATTTAAAGAAAAGGAAAGTTTCAAATCTAGATCTGAGATAACACAAAGTTTATGCAAAGATCTACACAGAAATAAGAAACAAATGCACAGTTGACACAAAGTTCTTCGAAAATCTGTCTCCTTTCAATTCCTTAGCTTTCAGAAAAATATCAAAGGTTTCAGCTCAAAGTCTGGAACACAAGGATGCTGGTTACAAATTCTGATCCTTTAACTCGTAGGCTCTTCTTCTATTTATAGTGTATAGAGGGGAAATTACAAATGGAAATTATAACTGAACTAGAACATGCGGGAAGTTGTAAAGGGAACATCTAACAATCTTTCTCCTATAATTCCTTTCTAAGTGACATGCATATGAAGTTTAAGTCAAAGTTGTGCACATCTGCCACTTATCTTAGATAACCTGTTCAAATAACTTAAAGTATTGGCTTTTAAACCAATAACTTTAATCTCACAATTTCATCCGGGAACATAAGAAATAAGAAAAGAAAAAAGAGAAGAAAGAAGATCGCTGTAAAATCCTACGCTTTCTTTTTGTTCTGATATTGAATATACTTGTTGAACATGTAATTCAACATTTCCCATCTATTGCCAACATCTGCATGCTGATCGAATCACCATTGGTCGTCGTTAGGGATCTTGGGGAATTGAATTGTGACTAGAAACATTGAGGCTTGAATAATCCCGCTACTTTTAATTGCCTGCATGAGAGATGTCCTTCAGGCTCTGGCTCTGTCAATTAAATCAGTGATGAGTTTAGGGCCTATGTCTATATCATTGATGTTAGCAAATCTTACATATATGCATGAATCGCTAATCCTTCTCTTTCATCATCCTTCGTCATGTCTAGAACAGTCTTTTTATCGAGAGCTCTTTTTCTTTTAATTTTGTCGGAATCCTTTGTAATTGGATCAATTTGTATAAATCGACAACTTCTTCGATTCAAAAGATATATTCAACGTATCGATGGTGATTTGAACTTCCTTTCACTAATATGAGCACTGTGATGAATACTTGCAGTTCATTGAGACAAAGATGGAGTCCATGGCATGAATACTTGATTTTTATCACGAGAATCGAATATAAAGCCTGCTGCCCTAAAATTTGAGACTTTCTTTGGCATGCAAAACATTACAAAATATTATTTAATTCACCCGGGCACTTATACCAACATGCGAGATACTTAGAATAACAAAAATCAGGGTATTCCAGCCCTAGGCATCTGTTATCCTGTAAAATTGGCAAGGGCAATTTTACAGATAACCATACCGAAATTTTGTTCGATCCTCGTCGGGGATCCTTGTGTTCGGAACGTTGCAAAATCCCTTCCGGGAAATCTGGTTTTCCGAACTTAGTCATTTTTGGTCTTTTTTGGCGGCGCATATAATGACTATGCAACATCAACTTTTGATGCGCCCCCTTTAAACCCTTTGGCGCATGTTTTCACGTGTCGGTCACAGCGCTATGGTGCGCCTCTCTATGTTGAGTCTTTCTGCGTGCACCAAGGCGCATGCGCCTTCCTGTCAACATATCTTTTGTTGCGCCGCTTTTTGGTGTGCCAAAGGCGCACATATTCCTCTGTCAACACCGCTTTCGGTGCGCCATGGCGCACATATCTTCGTGTTGACAAGCGTTTTGGTGCGCCAAAGGGCGCATGTTTTCTCGTGTCGACATCTCTTTTGGTGCACCGCTTAAAAAGTTGGTGGCGCATTTATTACTGCTTGGCCTATATATAGGCGCGTCTGCGCTGTCATTATCACCAATGCGAATCACGTGATTTTTCTCTGAGCTTGTCAGCGCACCTGCCCCGTCGCTTTCGATTGCTTTGTGGACCCCTTTCGTGCATTTCTTCGTTATAAAAGCGGGTAAGAGGTCCTCTTTCTTTTGTGCTTCATGTTTGTGGTTTTTGGCTGTTTGTGGATATGATTTGGATTGAAAAGAATAAATCATGAATTTGCTTTCCCCCCTCTGTCTTTCCACATTTCCTCCTCCTCTTTCCAGATCTTCTGGTAGAGGAAGCTCATCCCAAAAAATGATGGTTTGAAACCTTGGTTTAAGCTATTTCTATCACCCCATGAAACTTGCAAAAAGAGCTTAGCCATATGTGGAAACCCTCTGAAGAATCAAACCTGAAAAAGGAAACTGTATTTTCCTTTGGCGCATTGGCACACCATGCTACATCAAAACTTGATTGCGCCGCCCTTAGCACATATGTCGCCCCTGTACACAATTAAAGAGCGTGCCGCGCGCCAAAGGCGCGCTTTCCACTCGTACATCATGAAAAGATGCGCCCTCATGGCGCACTTCCCTCGCTTGCACTAAATGCTCCATGCGCCCTCTTGGCGCATCAATCTTAGCGCATCAAAATTGAGTGCAACATTGCAAATTCCCGCGCCCTTTGGCGCACCCAGCGCCCATGTAATGCATCCATGTCCTATGCGCCAAGTGCAAAGCTATAAACGGCGCAGGCGCGTCCCTCATCGCAGTAACATTGTGTCATGCAAACCTTCCATGCGCCGCGCCAAGTTCCCTTAAGCGCGCAAAAAGCACATGTTACACAAACCTTATATGCGCCTTTGGCGCACCAAAGTTCCATGCAACATGAAAGATACATGCGCCACGGGCGCATCCTGTTCCCGTGTAACATAAAGAATTCGTGCGCCCTTTACAAAATGCATCCACATGGCGCAGGCGCACTTGTCCTTACAACAACACAGAATGCACCCTGCAGTGTCTATGCGCCATGCGCCCTTTGGCACTGATTTATCTCCCGCAATGTGACCCTTTCCGTGCGCCTTGCCTATTTAGCTCTGAAATCTGTAATACCAGTGCGCCATGCGCCCGAGGCCTTTAAATTGCTAACTCTTTCTTCTGTCAGCATTTCAATGGAAAATCAAGCAGCTGACATGGCTTTCTCCAATTGGGTTTCACTTCTTATTCTTGCAGATCAGCAACTAAGTTCAGAAGAACATATGTCAACATCAAGCAAGAGACCTACCAAATCCAAAGGCAAGGCCAAGCTTACAGAGGAAGAAATGAAATATAAGTATCAGAGGGTCAGAATGCCCGACTCCCAGGCCGAGTGTGACCTGGACATCAGAGACTCAGAGTTGGGTCATATCGATATGGAGGAGTGCAGGTCGGGACTCGAGAAGGTCACAAGAAGTCCATGGATGGACAAGGCGATGGCGGTGCCACGCACTTTTTGGAGGAATCCCGTCGTACTGTTAACAATGAATTCATGATGGTGGTTGCCGGTCTTCTGATAAAGACACAAGATGTGTCGTAAATGAGAAGGGCGAGGTCGTAATCAACCTCACTACCCGCCACTTTGAGATAATACTCGGCATTCCTCATCACCGACACTTTGTGGCCATCAGCCAAGAAGCGCATTAAAGCACGGGACGACAATGAAGATCAAGCACGCAATGGTGATGAACGAAGTCTATCTCGAAAAACAAAAAAGTAGTGACCCGTTGGCACAAATCATTCACCGCATGATTTTTTTGGAGGAGCTCGGTGACACCATCACGTTCCGAGCGGGGTGTTTGGGCTTCCTGACGCCCACTATTTCCACAAATGGATGCTTTGCGATATTTAGAAACAATGAACAAAAACATGCCCGATCAACGCTTTGGGCGAAATTATAAGCGACAGACAATCTCTCGAAAGCGGCTACTGACAATTTACTACAACCGGGAGATTCTCTATGAATTCCTATGTTGTTTACGCTCTTGCACTTGAGAGAGGGACTATTCAGCTCTCATGCGGAGTGGGGTTTGGCCCTGTGTCAAAATTTATGAATACTATCGAGGTGAAGCCGGAAAATAACATCCCTCAATTTACAAAGATCAATGATGCATTTTTCTACTTCATCATCTGCCTGTTGAGGCCAAATATGACTTACGGTCGCACGACCAAGAGCATCGTGACAGCCACTGAGAAATGGGGGGCCCTGTTCACCCAATTCCCCACATTCACTTATCTGAGGGCAGCTAACTTCTTGGGAGAGCCAACTAGACTGCCAAGGTATGCTAGACCAAAGTTGATTCTCGCTTTGGAGTCATCAAGCACGCCTAGTCACCTACCATGAGAAATGCCTCAAGAGAAAGAAGGGTGGAACTCCTTTCCCCCTCACAGTGGGTAGATATACATGTCTGACTCACCACAAGGCAAAAGACATGTTTGCAGAGCTGGAGCTGCTCAATCTGAAACATGACTTCCCAGCCAGGGCCACATTCGACCCGAGAAATTGTCTTCCTAGGGCCAAGCTTGATCCAATCCACATCCCTCAGATCGAGGATATCTACATTGACCTATATCATGAGGTGGAGCTCAGAAGGAAAGACCATTCTCGCTTGGCATTAGCAGAAATCATCCAATATGGGGTAGCCATCGTCCCCAAAGGCTACCAAACTACTAAGGAGGAAGTGGATCAAGTATATCTTAACACAGGTGGGGACGATTGGTCATTTGCATCAATTGATAGAACCAAAGCACCTCAGACAATTGAGGAGAGGGTCAAAGAAACTCGGGCCGCAGTAATGCAGCATTGTGTCTTGAATGAACGGACTCATCTACCTCGGAGTCGATTTCACAACCTCTCCGTTGGGTAACGCACCTCCTAGATCAAAGCAAGACCTAAAGGCAAAGGAAAAGGCAAAAGGGTGAATCCAGCACCACTCAAGAGGAAGCTCCCGAGAGTCCTCCTTCCCGCCGCACGAACAAGTTATAACTCACGGGTTCTCCAGAGAAAGAAGCTGAAGAGGATGTTCCAATAGGCCCATCCACTCAGGATGTCGCACCGCTGCAACAACCGAGGTCCCTTTTGTCCCTTCTTCTTCTCCTCCTTCCCCTCCTCGAGTGACTCATGCGACCATTCCTTTGGTCGTGTCCTCTCCCCCTTCTTCTACTGTTCCTCCCGCTTCTTCATCTATCTTCTCTTCTCTCGCACTGTCCCCCTCCATTTCTTCCCTCATCTCTCGGCTCCCTTCCCTCCCTATGTCTTCCCTCTGCGGTATCTCTTCCTCCCGTGAGCACTTCCTCGGCCTCCCTCTCGATCCGCCTCCAAGTGTTTCCACGTTCTTCCCTTCTTCTACCTGTTTGCCCCTTCTCTGTTTCTGGCCCTTCTCCCATAAGTCCAACCTGGATCTCCCAGCACTTAAGTCAGCAGAAAAGGAAAGTTCCCATCGCTCCGATGGACTTTTCCGTAATCCCATCTAAAGGGGCAAAGAAGCAGAAGCTCGTCACACGCTTCTCTCAGAGTGCTTCGGGAGAGAGGGTAATGGAGATCGCATACCCCAATCCCCTCAAGGATAAAAAGGATCTGTCTCCCACAGATTATATAGTGACTCAAGTCACAATGGGTACGTCTTCTGAAAGCCTTCAGGGAGAGGCCCTATCTGCAGTCGACGCCCTCTGCAAGAAGCTTCAAGAAGAAAAAGAAGAGAAAAGGCTACTGAAAGAGCAAAATAAACATCTGCTCCTCCAAGCCTTACGAAGATGGACAGGTGCACCTCCCACAACTGCCGCCGAGACTCCTGAGCCTCTGAGCCAGGATAAAATTAATGAATATGCAAAGATCGGCGAGCAGGGCATGGCAGTTTCCGCTTGGAGGAGCCAGATCCTCAAAGACAGTGAAAAAGTGATCGCCAAGTTCTCTGATTTATATCTGAACATCAACAAGGCGAATAAAGAGCTCCAAGCGTTAGCAGGACCCATATCAGAAGAGCTGGACCATGCTAGGCTGCAGCATGAGACCTTTCAACAAATGTTCGACTGTTCAGTCGAAGATCTGGTCAAGTTTGGCGTTTTCGGCCATCCCAGGGCCCTCAATAAAGTCATTTCCACTCTGGACTACCGGATGGATCAACTGGGATTCGTTCTTGAAAAGATCGATAAGGTAAAGGAAGAAGCCCTGGACACGATGCACCAAATGGAACAAATCGTTCTCAACATGTCTCCAGGGTTGCTTACTCCTTCCTTCGCCTTAAGAAAAGTTGATGAAACCATCCAGATCTTTAAAGAGATCGTTTCACGAGGGCTGGGGCCAGAGGTCACTTTTGACGCAGAGTCCATCAATAACCTGCTGGCCTGTCGGGATTTCATCGGGTTCCTCATAGAAGCTGAGAAAGAATATTCCAAACTCCCAGAGAAGCTCATAGATGAGCGGGAGACTTGCGAGGCAATCAGTGAGCGACATAAGGATCCTTCCCAGGATCAACTAGAGCCCATGATCAACAAGTTCATGGAATACCGCGCCCAATTCCACATCTCGTCACCTGAGCAACAACAAAAGCAAGCTACCCCCTTTCGGCCGCAGGATGACGATGATGAATAGTGGCTTCTTCTTCTTCTCTCTCTTCTTCGACTTTCCTTTTTGTAAATATCTAAAGTATGTTGGCACAAATGATGACATCATCCATGTTGCAGTGGGATGATGTCATCCATCAAGTTGTCAAAAGTCAACATGACTTTGAGATATTTTGTAAATAGGTGGTTGGCTCCTTTTTGCCTTCTTTTCTCTTCTTCTTCTATAAATACCCCAATACTTGTTGTATTGGGTATGAGTGAATATCTTTCAGATGAAAAATAGAAGTGAGGAGAAAAGACTTTGAGCTTTTGTAATGTAAAGAATTATTAATACAATATTTAGACTTTGTCTTTGAATACATGTGTTATGTGCATTAGATCTCTCTATATCGTCGATCTGTGTGTTTATTTTGTTGGATCGTACATTTTATTGTCATTTATTCATCAATGTATTGCTTTGCTCGTTTATGCAAGTAGGTTTGGCTCTGTTTACTACCAATCCCAAAACATAAACCCTCCGACCTTCTCGCTTTGGAATTCATTTCTTTCCTCCCTTCGGATCGATCTTTCTTCATCCTCTCTTTCATTCCTTTCTTTTCGCAGCTTGAAACACCCCTACCGGGATGAGATCCCAAACCCCGAAGGCGAATATTGTGAGACTTGCATGCATTCCCGCTTTGGTAGAATAGCAATAAACCAGCTTTGCTTTCTTTGACTCAAAGAGGGCTATGCCCTGCACACCGTTGGCTCGCCTATCCATAGATACGCCCAAGCGACAAATTTTCGGACCAACAACGCCAAAAGCGGAAGCTTCCCGACAATGAAAAATACTCATTAATGCAAAATCTTCCTTCCCTTGGCGCCAAAACCTGTCCGGGCTGCAAACTTCATCAAAAAGAATTAATTGCTTCTCCCTTATGGCATCCCATGCTTATATAGCCATTTGCATGCTATTTTTAATAATTGCCCTTCCCTATTTCTGGCAATTTAATTAATTAAAAACCATGCCTCTTCATCCAATTTGGGCACCCAAGTCTGCATGCTTCTGATTGTTTTTATGAATTTATTTTATTTATTTTTAGCATGCATCCTTGACTTCTCTTTAGCTCATCCACTTGCATTGACTTTCCTCCTATTTATGGCACCAAACTTAGCTAGGAATACCATTAATAAATATAATTAAATACATGTATTAATGCCAAGGTGGGTCACACTTTTTGGCAAGGGTATTTGTTAAAAATAGAAAGTCAAAGTGATGGGAATTTCCAACTTGCATTGCAGCTCCAAAAATCTCATCTTTCACTTAAGTGATTTGACTTTCATAATGAGAATTTTCACCATGCGTTGTAGATAAGAAATTCTTGTTGGTACTTTAAGTGATTTTCTTTATAATGAGAATTTTCACCTTGTGTTGTAGGCAAGAAATTCTTGCCTTCTAGCCTTGTCTAAAATTTCCATTATAACTTAAGTGACTTTGACTTGATGGGAAAAAATAACCTGTTATGCATGCAAGAAATTCCCGTCTACCTGCCACTACCAAAATTCCCACTAACAACTTAAAGTCTTCCTTCCAAAAAGTGCGACTTGCATGAAAGAACTCTTTTCCAAAAGTGCGACTTGCATTATGACTTCGCATTTAAAATTGCGGAAGTGCTTTATATAACCTAAATCCTCCAATTTTAACTCAATCTATTTTTAAAATAACTTTATTTAGTTAATAAATAAATAAATAAAATTCTCTCAGACAAAACACGATGAAGGGATAAAGTGAGTTTTAGCATGTGTACTTGGGGAATTTGGCTTTTATGACTCTCTGAGAATATCCTAGAGCAATGCAAACAAGCGCATGCAAAACAAACACAAAATGACCCGTTACATTGAAAGAAGCGATTTTTTTAGAAGGGGTAGTCTCGGATTTAAGGGTGAAATCCCAAGGACACCAAAGTAGGGAATTGGTTATGCCTAACTCTACTATTGTAGGAGTTCATAAGGCCTATTATGTAAACATCGATTGTTGAATAAAATGCATCGATGATTTACTTAACTTGATTGGTATCGACCGTGTCTAATCATACATGTGATGGAGAAGTATATTGAGAAGGGGCAACATAATAGTTTCAATTGTTGCCTCAAATTCACGAGTTGAACTTTGATAAAGAGCTTATATGCGTGATATTATTTATATATATATATTTTGAAAGTTAAGGTTTGAGTGTATTTTTTATGCATGATCCAAGCAATGCCTTTCACTCAAACTACATGTCTTATGTTCTTTGCAATCATGTTATTTATTCCATTACTACTATCAACATGTGTATGCTATAGTCTTGCACGAGGCTTCAAGTCTCTAATGATGCCATTGAATATTATGTTTGTATTCTAATCAAGACTCAACATTGATTGCAAAAGGAGTGTGTGCCATTGGGAGAGAGAATCAATAGGGAAGTTGGACGTGAAGAGGAAGGAGTGTGGTAAAGCATAGCCACAACCATTTCGCAAAGCAAAAAGCATGTTTTTGTAGTCATACAAAGTCATTCACGTGGATCTAAATGTATGAACACGAAATTTTGTGAAAAGAATGAAAAGAAAAAGTGTCATTGGAGGATGCAACCTAAGTGTATGATAAATTTGTTCATCATATCATGTGTGCCTTATCTCCATATCAGCGTAACCTAGTCGGTTATAAAAACAAGAGGTTGGAGGCAACAAAGATAGGAGACCCATTAGTGACCTTAAGTTCACAAATGCTAAGGGGTTGCATAATACACTAGTGGAAAAACATCTCTGCCAAAAAAACTAAAGTGGGTGTCTATTTCCAATTGGCGGTGATGACCATTTTATACCATTCGTGTTCAAGTAGTAGTGACACGAATGGTGACTACAAACGCGAAGTTCATTGAGATGCCTAACACCCACCGAATAATGTGAATAATGTAAGGACCCAATCCTCAATTTTTTGGTTTTGTTTTTGTGTTTGTATGACAATAAGAAGCCCAACGCTCAATAACATATGTGTGTGTGTGCATACGTGTTCGCATTCGTGTTCGTGTGTGTGTGGGTGTGTACATGTGAATGTGTGTGTGTGTGCGTGTTCATGTGTGTGGGTGTGTGCATGTGAGAAGCCAAACACTCGTTGTAAGTGAACATGAATAGATGAAAGTGTTTTTGTATGTGTCGATAAGAAACCCAATACTTACTTTGAAAGTGAAAAATAGGAACAATTGTGAGTGTCACATGTGTGTGCGGGTGTGCGCGAGTGTTTTTGTGCATGAGAGAAACCAAACACTCACTTTGTAAGTGAACATGAATAGATGAATGTGTTTCGTATGTGTTAATAAGAAGCCCAATACTTATTGAAAGTGAAAAATAGGAACAATTGTGAGTGTCTTTATTGTATGTTTTCCAACAATCAATAGAAGTGGAAGCATAAACAAACTTGTTCATATATGTAATCACTAGTAATAGAGTGGATGTATCTGTTGTGTTTATGAGTATATGTGGTACAATTATGGTCAAGGTTCTCACCGAAGCAATATCTCAATCACAAAAATTAAGAAGAAAACAACAAAGTTTCTCTATTCGTGTAAGGAAAGATTTACATATTTAGGCACAATTTCGAATACACCACTTACAATCCTATGATAAAAGACAATGCAATAATTCTCATAAGAATTCTAGTCCTAGACCTATCCTAAGCTTGCACACTATGCGAAGCTTCTTCACGACCACACTTTGCTCACTCTCAAGGACAATCATCTGGTTCCTTAACTTGGAACTCAATCTTTTTCCAAATCTAAGCATCTTACATCCGTGCGAGAACACTCTTATTTATAGAATTCACAAATCTCTAGTGGCGAGAATAAGATATTGATAGCAAGTAAAGGTTCCCCTGCAAAATATTCCTTAGGTTTCCTCTCAAGAACATTGATAAACTCCTAGAGGTATCCTTACATTGGATTGATCTCGGTCGAATCATTCTATTGGTCCTCATCGAAATAGATGAATCAAGAACCACATGTATCCTCCGCTAACTATATCAATTTAGATAGATGATTCTGTCTAACACAGATCTCATCATTGAAGCTAATGCGGGTGGTCTCATAAGAATGTGACATTCCACAACATTCCTAGTGTTTGGTGGCTTCCATAATGTATCGTGACATTGGGCAAGATTGTGTGACATTTATAGTGTTGTGTGACTTTAGATAGGTTTGCATGGATTCCATAGCATAGCGCATCTTCGAACATACTTTCACAACATTCACGGTGGTGTGTGACATTCATAGCATTGCACAAATTTGGATAAAATTTTGTGACATTTATAGTATTGTGCAACTTAGGTAAGCTTACACAATATTCATAATATTGTGTGAATTTGGATAGACTTTCGCGAAACAACTAAGGTAAAGGGGTCTTTGTGTGACTTGCTTATCAACGACAAGACATTGCATCGATCTTTACTTGCTAACTCTAAATGTTTTTTGATGATGCAAGATTACTCATGAACCTAGATGCTTCTACATCCAACATGTTGGGTAAGAAGAAACTTGAGCTCATACTCAAGCAATTTTCCAAAGGTTGGAAATGGAATAACCAAGTTTAATAACCTTTGTTTTTGCAAGCCAAGTTGCATTTTGAACTCTTTTGCCTCCATTTAACTAAATATTCTTTATGTTCTTTTATGTGCATCATCTAGATTGCATTCAATTTTTGCGTGCTTCTATTTTGGTAATTGGTGTCTCAATCTACTTTTATACAACATTCATCTCCACTTGTTTTCACCTCAATATACGAGGCATATATCCACTATGTTAAAAATATGTGAAATATCTATCTCTTATGGAAACTCCAACTTATATGCATTCTTCACAAATTTCCATATGACTCTGTATAACCCAATCTTCTTTCACTTGAGTTTATCGTACATTCCTTAGAGGAACATTTCTTTATGTAGGTGTGCAAGAACTAAAACGCCAACCTTAAACTCAAGTATCTCCTCCACAAATGTGTGTTGCTCTTTCCAATTGCCTCTACACTTGTTCATACACTTCATGTCTTTGCGCATGAAGTCTTCTTCCTCCACACTTCTCCATTCTTCTCACCACGACTCCCTCAACTTGAAATTCTAATCTAGAAATGTGAATTCCTAGTGCTTATATTGATAAGAGTTATTATATGTGAATTCCCCCTACATAATAACTAAATTCCATGTTCCTACCTTCTCTCCAACCAAACATTTCCACAAATTTCCATGGGTCCTATTGTCACCTTCTCTTTGGCCATCTATCTACAAGTGATACACAAAACTAAGCCGCAACTTCATGTTCAATTTCTTCCACAATGTTTACCAAAATGGCCCATAACTTTGTTATATCTATCCTATAAAATCATGCACGGCAATCCATGCAATCTCACAACTTCCCTGAACAACAAATTAGAAATACGCATAACATCAATTATCTTATACATGATTAAAGGAACCATTTTCAAGAATCTCTCTACAACAAAAAAATAGAATTATGACCCTTCTATGTTGTGGATAATCCGAAAACAAGATCCTTACTCAGATGCTCCCAAGATTTCTCAAGTATTGGCAATGGTTGATATAACCTTGTGTTTTGACTCTTCCCTTACCAATTATAATACTCTACATCTTTGCACATATCTACATACATAAGTAACCATCCGAGGCTAGAATTATCTCTCCCTAATTGTGTCAAAGTCTAATCTATTCCAAATTGACCCAATATCCCTTCGCAATGCTTCTCGATATACAAATCTCTCTCGTTGATCCTCACAATATGCACAATTTTGTGCCTCTAAACAAAAATCTTTCATGTAGGATGTATTCTAACCATGGTGTGTGGTCGGCGCTCATTAGTTCTACACATGACTTTCACGCTTCCTCAAAATCCTCATCTTATGCGTAGTGTTCCTTCGTTACTTCAAACCCTACTACCACTTACATCTTAGTCAATAAGACACATCTCTTGCTTAGTGCATTTGTAACTCCATTTGATTTCCCATTTTTTATGCTTCAAGACAAATGGGTAACTCTACAAGAATCAAAACCATTTCATGCACGTCTCGATTCAACTTCCCTTAACTATTGATGAATTACAATGTTTGGTGGTTTGTATACAATACAAAGTCCTTGGGAAACAAATATTGCCTCCACTTCTTGAGCTCGCACAATGGCATAAAGCAGGTTGGTCATAAAATGAATATCTTCTCATGTCATTCATTTTCCCACTAAAATAAGTGATGGGTGTTCCCTCTTGACCCATCAAAACTCTAATGACTAACATACCTTCATCACGGGGTAAGTGCACCAAGTTGGTGGACAAAAAGGGGTCATAAGTAGATGTCATATTGCAAAAAATAATGAAATCTCAACTTGTAGGGATTATTAGCAATACGCGCACTCAAAATTAGAAAAATTTATATAAATATGAATTGTAGCATCCAGAATCTAGTTTCTAAAATACTTTTTTTTTTTAAAAACGGACAAGTTTAGCTATATTAAACACTTAAAATTATATGACTTGGTTTTTGTTTTTGAAAAAACCTATAAGATTGTAGTCCGTTTGCCTGCGATTTGGATGACCAAATCTTGTTATTTATTTTTTTCCTTTGGTGAAAAGTTAGATGTAGTTGTCTATCTTGAGATGAATTTTATTTTGTATTTTTTCGAGTAATATTTTTTTAATGATTTTTTCCGTGAAAGTGGTCTAAAAAGATTTAGAAAACGGAGTGCTTTCCATTTGCCCGCCATAACTATATCAAAAATATCGAAATATATATATATATATATATATATATATATATATATATATATATATATATATATTAATGTGTATAGAATTTCTCCACGCTTGGGATGGTATAAGTTTTGGCACATTTTAATAAGCGAAACAAAAGTTGCAGTCTTAAACGTAGACATGAACATTTGCGGGAAAAAATGTCTCAAAGACCTATTGTTAGTAAAAATTATAAAATGATATTTATCTTATTGTATTCACTTCAAAATTAATATTTCTACTGAAGCTAACAGTCTCCCCTACGCGATGACACCATTTTTGTGAAATATTTTCAGTTTTTTAGAATGGTTCAAGTCTGTAGGAGAGCAAATTTGAAGTTTTTTGACCCTTTACACTCATAATGACCTTTCATAGCTTTGGTTGGGGCAAAACAAAGATTTCCCGAGCCTTAGGGTCAGATTTGAAGATACTGAGATAGATCTGCGATCACGGTTTACAAACCGTGATCGCGGGTTTTAAACAAGAAGCTGCGATCGCGGTTTATAAAGCGCGATCGCAGCTTTATAACTCATATTTATACGCATCTCAATGTTCTAATTACCATGTAATTTTTGTTGTTTGACTTTACCGTGCAATTAATTATGTGAAATTTGCCGTTTTCTTCATATTTTTCTTATCATCGGAAGTAAAACATCATGGGAGACAAGAAACAAAGTCAAAAAAGGAAGTCATTAAGTAAAAAAACACCAAACGAATTAGAGGCAAACAAATTTCAAAATATTGAGTGAATGCGGAATCTTCGTGAATCAAGAAGAGGTTCATCTTCAACCCCTACTATTGTAAGCAATGAGGAACCATGTAATGTTTCTACTGTCAATGTTGAAGTTAAATTAAATACTCGTGATGAAGATATTTTTATTATCAATGTTGAAGAAGAATTAAATACTCGTGATGTAGTAAATGTTGAAATTGAAGGAGACAATGAAAATGTGAATAAAGAAATTCAAGTTGAAACTGTAGACAAATAAAATTTGACAAAAACACCTAAGATTTTTCGTAAGAAACCTAATTATTTTATTGAAATTGATGAAAACATTTTAAAACCAATGTGTGACAAACTTTTTGAACGACAAATCAGGAAGAAAAGTTATTCTTGAAATTTGGGATAATCATTTTGAAATTTTAAATGATTCCTAAAGATGTCATTGTTGGTTAGTTCGATGAAATTGAATAAAATGAGGCATACATTAAACACCTTAGGATTGACAACATCTAATATATGTGGTCAAACCTCTACAATTGTTGAAAACTTTCATGATGCATATTACTTTGTTGGTGTCAAGAGACGACTAGGGATAGTAATATTGTGCGTCATGTACTGCTACTAGTGTTGTAAGTGAATCAATAAAAACAATGTTTGATTACGCAAACAAGTCGAATGTTGCAAGTTAATCGAAAAACTCTAATGAAAGCAATTAAAAATATAATATCTATCACGGTCACTCAATAACACCGATTTTTGGGCATTTTTCGCTAGAGCACCGCGTGTAAGCTAAGAAAAATACACTACTAACAAGGAAGTAAAATACCAATAATCATATCTCCTCATTCGCGCTCCGTAGCAAACCTTAGAATGAGATAGGAAATTTAGATTGAGCCCGATTGTGTGATATGTAGGTACTTTTCTTCAAGATGGAGCAAGGCCTTCCTGCAACAACGATCCTCTTACTTTGCACTAGATGGGAAAAAGGATTATGAGGCTATTTGGGCATTAGGACGAGGCAGAAGGATGTTCTTTGCTCAAAGGATGCAAGAACTTAGATATGACATTCAAGCTTATTCTCCGTGTCCTTAGAGGGGAGGGGTAAGGTTGTATTTATAGCTTGGGGGAGTGATTAACTTAGAGTAATTTAAGTAATCATGGTTTGAAAATGTGGGCAAGATTAGGTGAGTGGGGACCACGAAGAATGGGTGAGGATTTGATTTTAGATTTTTAATTCATAAGTGGAAGATTTTAGGTGAGTGGGGACCACGAAGAGTAGGTGAGGATTTGAATTTGAATTTTTAATTCAATAGTAGAAAAACATGGAGAATAATGACATGTGGTAAGGATTGACTTTTTTTAGATTTTGAAATGGATAATTAATCAAATTATATTTGATTAATTCGAAATGTATTTTTGTGGAAAATGAGGAAGGGGAATTAATTGATTTAGAATAGATGTGAAATTAAGGTGTCTACACCGCATAAGGACAAATATAATGTTGATGCTATAAGAGAAGTTATTAAATTTTGACATGATAACACTAGAGTTTCACCTAATATAAGAGATGTTGTAAACGGAGAGTTGGTTCTATTAATCGCGAACCACATCCAAAACATTTCTTAGATATGACTCAAATTCAATTTTTCGTAAGTTTGAACAAGAGCATCGAAAATTAAAATTAGTCAACGTTATTTTGAAATATTAAAACCATTTTATGTGAAAATCAACCATGCTCGCACCACTTGTTGTAGGCAACAAGTTGAATTTGTTATGCATTATGCTAAATTTTTATGTATTCATTCTATTTTGTATCTCGAAACTATGTTATCGAATGTGGTGTTCAAGTTCCACCAACATCTTCTAGGGATTTCACTCCTACGATATTTTGTGAAAAGAAGTTAGACAATTTTTTTATAGTCGGAATTGTTTAGATGGAAGTTGTGGTACATGTGACATATTACCTAAATTGAAAAGTTGCATCCAAGAGTAAATTGAAGGTGCAATAGGAAATAATTTAGTTGAGTTTGATAAATATAAATTAGTTGCATACCGGTTAAAAGATGGAAAAGAGTCTAAACAGTGTGAATTAGTTACTGAGAACATATGTCTATTTTTCAATTTATGAGAAAATTTAAGGATGAAATTATTTATGAGTATGCTAGGCATACACACAAAGCTCGATGGTTGGATGAACAGTTCAAGATATGCAAAGACACATTTCTTATTGTATTATTGTTTCGGTGGTCGATTTTCTAGAGAATTACACATTCGAAACCATAAATGGAGGTTCAATCACAATATTACAACTCAGTACAAGTTGTCATTTTTGTGCATATAATATTTATACATTCTCCTGACAGTACAAAGACTGATCGAAATTTTTTAAGAGAGTACTACTTTTATATAAGTGATTATTGTACTCATTCTATCGAATTTATGCAAAGGTCTTTCCAGTTATTTTATGGAAACTTGTCGATAGAGACATCTACTTCAAACAACATTATATATGGTTAGATAATTACACGTCTCGGTTTAAGAATGCACGAATATTTTATTGGATGAGCGGGATGAATGTCAAGATGGGTGTGCAACATATTTGGAGTTTCACCGAGGTGGATATGGAAAATGAGAGCATGACGTTGCAGGGAATGTGTGAAAAGAGCTCTTGCAAGAGAAGAGTTGAAGTATAAAGATGGTGCTAAATTGAAAGATGTAAAGAGCATAGTGGAATGGTGTATTGATAACATGGCCCGAGGCTATCAAGAAATTTCCTCTGTTCGCAGATATTTTTGGTTGATAGAAGAACAACAAATTGCTAACTACGAGGATTGTATGACACTCACTGGGTCTAGTGATATGCACTCATTTTTTAGCTCAAACGCTACTTCATGGGCCACATGACCAAGAAAGTAGACATATTTTTGTGCATCTTATATCGAATTTGTCACTACTGAGTGTGATTCACAAGAATGGGTCGATGGATGGATTTGTAGGCCTCTAACTCTGCTTGCTAGTTATCAACCTCCACAAGCATTATGACTTGTTTCTGCATATGAAGTTGCAACATCCAAGGACTTTGACGAAATTTTGATTTTGGTACGACAAGGTATTTATTGTTATTTACAATTTTTGTAGTGAGTTATGTCCATTGAAATTTTAATATGTACAATTTAAATTTGAGTTGAAACATTTTTTTGTAGGACACATGTTTGCAGTTATTGCAATGAGAAGACAATGAAGAATGAACATAATATTTCTTATGTCGTTGCATCAAGGAAAGAAATAAGTTGATTTCTCCTGTTATAGATGACGAAGATATTGAGTATCCTACGGGATCGGTGGTAGTTATGGAACTTGGCTTGGCGATATCCATTAAAAACTCCTCTGTTTGTGTGTTTGAAAACTTTGAAACACACATGAAAATACTCTTATATTCGCATCTAGTTGTAGTGACAAATATTCAGCTGTATAGATATCGAGGAAGGCCTAATAACAAGATTCTTTGGAAGGTTCGAGAGTCAGATCATGAAGCAATCATGTCCGCTATTCGAGTAGATCCGATCCGATAGTTCATTGGAATGAATTTACAATGCTCATTTCTGGTATATATAATTTCTTTGGTATATATAAATTTTTAGTTAGATAAATTTAAGTTCATATATTTTATTAAATTTGTGTATTTTGTATCTATCTAGTATGGTTTTGATTTGAAACTTAAATTTCTTTGACTAACACTTTTATATGCAAAGTTAGTGGTGCGAAAAGCTTCCACCTTCATGTGGTTGACACTGTTAGTAAAGAATTATAAATTCTCGAAGCTAAGAGAAGCTTTCATTGTTTTACAAGAAAAGAGAAGCAATTAACAAAGATTTATGTACCTATGGAGGGGGTTCTTGGCTCTGGAGGAGGTAGCCCAGAAGGACATGAAGCTCGAGAGAAACGACACCTATCCAAATGTTTACAAGACCATCCCTACGCGTGTGCATAGTCGGTTTGGTGCCACGACCCACTGTTTGTAAAATATATTGTTTGACAGCCTTACACTGTCTTAAACTACACTATTCGGCGCGTTTGCAAACAATAGGGCAGCAAGAGCACCGATTGGAGAAGGAAAAATTGAGACAAACTATTGTAGAGGGTCCCTATGCCGAGGTGTAGGATCAGATGAGACATCTCTAGGTGCCACGGAGTGCGTGTAGTCACCCGTCGAAGTTGAACAATTTTTTGGTCTCAGGGCTCTTGAGGGACTCCACCGAACGAGGTAGCCCGAAAGAAACAGGCGTTGTCCCACACTAAAACGACGTCTCCTTTAGCGTTCACCTAGCCACTCGGACGTGTCTGCGCATTCGATTTGGTGCCACGACCCACCGTTTACAAAATATACCGTTTGACAGCCTTATACTGTCTCAAACTACATTATTCGGCATGTTTGCAAACAATATGGCAGCGAGAGCACCAATTGGAGAAGGAAAAAAACTGAGATAGCCTATTGTAGAGGGTCCCTACGCTGAGTCAGTAGGATCGGATGAGATGTCTCTAGGTGCCACCTTGAGTGCGTGTAGTCACCGTTGAAGTTGAACGATTTTTGGTCTCAGGGATCTTGAGGGACTCCACCCGAATGAGGTAGCCGGAAGCAACGACGTTGTTGCACACCAAAACGACGCCTCCTCTAGTGTTCACTGGCCACTCGGACATGTCCCGCAGATCGGTTCTGCTGGCACAACCCACAGTTTACAAAATATATTGTTTGACAACCTTACATTGTCTCAAACTACACTATTTGGCGCGTTTGCAAACAATAGGGCAACGAGAGCACCGATTGGAGAAGGAAAAAATTGAGACAAAATATTATAGAGGGTCCCTACACCAAGGTGTAGGATCAGATGAGACATCTCTAGGTGCCACGGAGTGCGCGTAGTCACCCGTCGAAGTTGAACAATTTTTGGTCTCAGGGCTCTTAAGGGACTTTGGCTCGAACGAGGTATCCGGAAGCAAGGACATTGTGGCGCACCAAACGATGCCTCTTTTAGCATTCACACGGCCATCTGGATGTGTCCATATAGTCAGTTTGGTGCCACAACCCACCGTTTATAAAATATACCGTTTGACAGCCTTACATTGTCTCAAACTACACTATTCGGCGCGTTTGCAAACAATAGGGCAACAAGAGCACCGATTGGAGAAGGAAAAAAATTGAGATAGGATATTGTAGAGAGTGCTCGTGCCGAGGTGTAGGATCAGACGAGATGTCTCTAGGTGCCACGGAGTGTGCGTAGTCACCCGTCGAAGTTGAACAATTTTTTGGTCTCAGGGCTCTTAAGGGACTCGCCGGAACGAGGTAGTCCGGAAGAAACGATGTTTTTGCGCACCAAACGAAGTCTCCTCTAGTATTTACCTAGCCACCCGGACATGTCCGCGTAGTCGGTTGGTGCCACGACCCACCGTTTACAAAATATACCATTTGACAGCCTTACACTGTCTCAAACTACACTATTCGGCGTGTTTGCAAACAATAGGGCAGCGAGAGCACCGATTGGAGAAGGAAAAAACTGAGATAGGCTATTGTAGAGGGTCCCTACGCCGAGGTGTAGGATTAGATGAGACATCTCTAGGTGCCACAGAGTGCGTGTAGTCACTGTCGAAGTTGAACGATTTTTTGGTCTCAGGGCTCTTGAGGGACTCCACCGAACGAGGTAGCCCGGAAGCAACGACGTTGTTGCGCACACCAAAACAATGCCTCCTCTAGTGTTCACCTGGCCACCCGGATGTGTCTGTGTAGTCGGTTCGGTGCCACGACCCACCGTTTATAAAATATACCGTTTGACAGCCTTACATTGTCTCAAACTACATTATTCGGCGCGTTTGCAAACAATAGGGCAACGAGAGCACCGATTGGAGAAGGAAAAACCGAGACATATTATTATAAAGGGTCCCTACGCCAAGGTGTAGGATCACACGAGACATCTCTAGGTGCCATAGAGTGCGCGTAGTCACCGTCGAAGTTGAACGATTTTCTCGGGTGGCTCTTAAGGGACTCCATTCGAACAAGGTAGCCCGGAAGCAAGGACGTTGTGGTGTATTGAAACGACGCCTCCTCTAGCATTCACCTGGCCACCCAGACGTGTCCGCGTAGTCGGTTTGGTGCCACGACCCACCGTTTGACAGCATTACACTGTCTCAAACTACACTATTCGACATGTTTGCAAACAATAGAAAGCAAAGAAGAGCACTAATGAAGAAGGAAAAAACTCGAGACAGTCTATTAGAGAGGGTCCCTACTCCGAGGTGTAGGATCAGACGAGACATCTCTAGGTGCCATGGAATGCACATAGTCACTCGTGGAAGTTGAATGATTTTTTGGTCTCAGGGCTCTTAAGGGACTACGCCCGAATGAGGTAGTCCGGAAGAAACAACATTGTCGCGCACCGAAACGATGCTTCCTCTAGCGTTCGCTCACCTAGCCACCGGACATGTCCACACAGTCGGTTCGGTGCCATAACCCACCGTTTACACAATATACCGTTTGACAACCTTACATTGTCTCAAACTACACTATTTGGCACGTTTGCAAACAATAGGGCAGCGAGAGCACCGATTAGAGAAGGAAAAAAAACCGATACATGGCCATTTAGAGGGTCCCTACGCCGAGGTGTAGGATCAGACGAGACATCTCTAGGTGCCATGGAGTGCGCGTAGTCACCCATCGAAGTTGAACGATTTTTTGGTCTTAGGGCTCTTAAGGGACTCTCGCCCGAACAAGGTAGCCGGAAGCAACGACGTTTTCACGCACCGAAACGACACCTCCTCTAGTGTTCACCTGGCCACTCGGACGTGTTCGTGTAGTCGGTTCAGTGCCACGACCCACCGTTTTCAACTTTTTCAACAATTACAACTTTTTCAACTTTGGAAAGTGAGCTAAAAATGTTTTCGTACAAAGGGATCTAAAATTTAACTTTGTTGTCACATATCTTATAATATCCACCTTGATAACCAATCCACTTTATATATTACACGACCAACTCATCGCATTTTCTGCAAATGAATAGAAGATAAACACCATTTTTGCTTCTATAATAGTACTAGTTTTGTGAGAATATCAACAAAGTTTTCTATGGTGTGTACCTTGTCAAGTGCTATTATCCCTTCATCAATAACATGTATAACCAAATTATACTTAACTAAAATATGTTTTGTCTTATTGTGATAAGCTAGATTCTTGGATAATTAAATAGCACTTTGATTGTCACACAATACCTTCATCTTCTATTGATATCTTCAAAACTCATCCAATAAAATTTTTACCCAAATTACCACCTGATAACTATAATAAACAATGACATATTCTACCTCGGTAGTTGAAAAAATTGTAATATTTTGAAGCTTTGAAATCCAACTGATAGGTCCAGTTACAAGTGTAATAGCATAACTAGAAGTCGATCTTTGTTTTTCCAAATCACTTACAAAATATGAATCAAAATATCCACAAATTGAATCACCAATATTGTTATAGGTGATGCAATAATTTATTTTTCCTCACAAGTAGTGAAACTCCCACTTCACTGTTGAACAATGTTCTCTACTTAGATTTTCCTAAAATCTACTGACAACTCCAACAACATGTGAAATTTCAGTCCTTGACATGTACATGTCATAACATACATAAAACTTATTATTGCACTAGAATATGGTACATGAGATATATGCTTATTTTCTTCTTATTGTTGCACCATAGTTTTTAATTTTAAATCAAACATACATATAGAATTAATATACATAGAAGGATATCATGTGTAATGAATTCAAATCAAACATAGAAGTAATATCGTTATGAAAACCAACACATGGATATATAATGTATCAAACTAAGTGTGTTGAACGCACGTCTCTGAAAATATAAGTTCATAACATGTGTACATCTCAAACCAAGTGTGTCATACATATAAGACCACATGCAGCCGCATAAGGCTATATACAATGTCCTATGAAGAATCATGAACTAGGACTAGCTGGCCCATATATATATCTATGTACATCCACGTCCTATGAATCTAATCATGAAACATCTTCCCTCTCTTCGCCCTGCTAGAAGTAGCATGTCCACGACCGAGGATGTAGTGGAGGGAGATGCCACTACGGATTTCATCCGTGTGGTCCTAGGCGTCTCTAAACAGGCCTACAACCTAACCTGCACATTCATAAACAACAAGTTTTTAACACCCATATTTTAAAAATATATTCAAAATTTAGAAACTTAAAATTTAGTTAAAATGCATATGAAATCTTACCGCAATGTCATGATCCCTATCAATTTTTCATTGATGCATAGCAGAGACAACAGTAGACTCATGAGAGGTAAGCTACATAGAAATAACTAAATTTCAAATTAAATATTTTATGTACAAAATTTGATATTGTAGATTTAAGTAATAAGAAATAATTCCTAAATAAATTTAACAAATTTGAAAAATTGTACCTCAGTTAGTGGATCTACAGATGTTATGGCAGTATCTACAAAGCAGCCTCCACAGTCTGCATATATGGAGGAGTCTCTCTGGCAGTCATAAGCTATACAAAAACATGTACAAATCAATATTAATCTACATGACTGCCACATAATGAGCCAAAACATAATCCACATGAACTTCCACAATTAGAACCAAAGTGTAAAGAGAAACTAACTTGCGTAAAAGTCACGTGAGGCGTGCCAATAGCCTCAGTTCCCAGAGCAGATGATGACCCGCCAGGCTCCTACACGTATAAAAGACAAACATATATTAATATGTACATGTACAGGTGAAACATTATAATAATAAAAGTGCACAATCAAATGAAATTTGAAATTTAAGTACAACTTGAAACTTATGTTTGTAACATGCCCAAAGCTATAGTAGCTAGCATGTCGATGCCGGATGTTTCTTTCACCGGCTTTTGCTATTTAAAATAAAATAAAAATTAGTTTTTATATGTATGTACATAACGTACAATGAAATACATATATATTAAAATCTCAAACATGAATTAAACTATTGTATATATATATTAAATATTTATTTGACATTTACTTGTGAAAGACCAAGATCCATTACACCAGTTCCAAAAACATCCGCCATCATCTCATCTAGAGAAAATAAATCATGTGATCCAGCAAATGATGTCTCACCCGCAGTGCATACGACACCACATGATCCATAGTGGTGTGGTGTGCTAGAACTGTCGCCTCTACCAACATCACCAGATGCAATCTGCTCACTATGTTGGGTCAGAGTGTCAGTGAGCTCCCTCAATGCATGTAGTGTGTCAATCTCCACAACCTCCTTCACTGTAGGAGGGATAACTGAAGGCAGTGGGGGTTTTGGGGCATAAGGGATCCTTGGTCAACCTACGCATGCACCAAGTCTCTACTCTGTGCAGAGCCACCACTTCGCCCATAAAAATCAGAAAAGTCAAAATAATTTAGGACCTCATTAAGCACAAACTCGCAATATAATTTCTTCAAAAAATAGAGGGGAACCTCATTGTTGTTGCATGGTGGATAATCAAAAACCATCCACCATCGGTCCCAAAAATTGTTCTTGATTCGATCATCGTGGCACCAATGGATTGGGAACCATTTGCAAGTAACTATGGGGGGCATTGGTTCTTGGGTCAGTAAATAATGCACAAATGCGGTCTTTTCCAAAAATTTATCTTTTATGGCCACATGGGATAATTTATTTGCATACCACTGCCTACAATCACCTCTAAAGGTATTTCATCTATCTATTTGGTTGGTTATGGAGTCAACTTCGCCAATCAATGTTTGCAATGTGTTGGCTAAAGTCATGCGGGACGGATTTGTGGCATGATTTTTTCTTATATTCTGAATAAGGTTCTCAATGGAAATTTTATTTTGTCAGATTTTTCCAATGATATCAGCTTGTGTTCCTGTTGGTTCCGTGGGGACAGAAGGAGCCACAGAGAGGCAGATCTATGTTTGGAGGAGGGTTTTCTGGAATGTTTGGAGGGTTTTGAGGATTGTTTGCTAGGGTTTTGAGGAATATTTTGACGGTTTGCAGGATTACGAGCTTGCCGAGCAACTGACAAAACAAAAAATTGTATACATAAACAAAAAATTGAAAAACCCATGAAAATCACAAAAAAAAACCTAAAATGCAAACAAATTGATCAAAATCAAGGGCTTACCTCTTTTTCTTGGCGGCATGGTTGAAACTATCGTAATCCACAAGTCCGAAGAGTAATTTTTAAGGGGTATTCAAAGCATGAGAGCCAAAGGTGTAGGATAAATCGCGGTTGGAAAGGAAAAATGAGGGAAATTGAGGAGTCACGGGTCTGTATTTTTGTCTCAGAGGACCACGATCGTGGTTTGAAACTACGATCGCGGTTTTAAACCTGGCTCGCGGTTTTAGGTTCGGAAATCACCGAGCCTATAAAAACAATTGCTTGAGTGCGGATACGTAAATTTCAAGTTTTTATGTCCACTTAATTGTCCACCATCTTGGTGCACTTACCCCATAATCAACCTAAAACACTTTGTTGAAATCAAGAAAGGCCAAAAATTGTTGCTTTGTGACCTCCTTCAACTTCTAGAATGCATACTTTGCATTTGTAGTCCACATGAATTCCTTGTCTTTCCGCATCAACTCTATGATCAGTTCACAAATATCATCAAATCCTTTAATGAAATTCATGTAGAAACTCACAAGTCCATGGAAGCTTCAGGCCTCTTGGCACTCTTAGGTGAAAACCAATCCATTATAGCTCATACCTTCTCAGGATCCATCTCCAAACCTTCTTGAGATATTAAAAATCCTAAGTATACCAACTCTTTCCACTTAAAATTGCATTTATTTATATTCAAGAACAATTTATCCTCTTGTAAACACTCTAACACTCTTTAGAAATGACTAAGTGCTCTTCCTACATTTTGCTGAAAATCATAATGTCATCCAAATAAACAATGACAAACTTACTTAAAAAGGTTTCAACACTTCGTTCATCAACTAAAATGGCATGACCAACCACTCATACAATCCATCATGTGTTTTGAAAGTAGTACTGATCAAATCCTTCCATGATTCTATTCGGTGGTACCACTCTTCATATAAGCTTCAATGAAGTAATTCACTCCACTCAAATAATCCAAAAGAGGCAATGGGAATTTATTCTTAATAGTAATTTTATTGATGTCTCGGAATCAATTCAAATTCTCCACTCTCCTCCTTTCTTTTGTGTCAATATAACAGTATTGCACACGGGTTCATAGATTCTTTGGCTTTCCCCCTGTTAAGCAACTTCTATACTTGATTCCTCATTTCCTCATTTTACATAGGTGTTAATGTATATGCACCCTTATTTAGTAAACTAGCCCTTGGTATCAAGTCCACCGATGATGAACTACATATAAGTGGTAAACCATACAATATATACTTTTCCATGATACATATTCACTTTGCATTTCTTTCACCTTTCATGGGATCTCATATGTTTTATGTGCAATCCTTAGAATGAACACAAAACATCCTTTGTCTCCTTTCATTGTATTAAGGAACCCTTTCCCAAAACCAACAATACCTACAAACTCACCTCGACCTCTATACTTGAGTCCTTCAAGGGCCTCAAAGTGTACACATGTTTGTCTTTCACCAATGTGTAGGCATTTGCATGACAACCATGAATCACTTGTCTATAATATTGCCAAGGTCTCCCCAAAAACACATGACATATGTCCATGGGCATTACATTGCACATGGTTTCATCTTGATATGCACTAATCTTAATATGCATTTTGCATTACTTGTTCATAAAAACTGAGTCCCTTTCAACAACCACACCATCTTGTATGAGTTCGGGTTCACATTCTATTTAAACTTATTTTCTTAACTATCTTGTCAAAAATAATATTATCAATTGTACCACTATCAACAATGACCTTATAACACTTACCTCTAGACTTGTAAATGGTTTTGAATATATTATTTCTTTGTGTAGACATATTCTCTCCCTTCACATGCTTTAGTAATACCCTCTTCATCATGAACACTTCTCCACATTTGAAGTCTTCAGACTCCTCATTGATGCATGGGTTTTCGCATCCATGTGATGAACAAAAAGATTGTTATCATTGTTCCTCTTACCTTCACTATTTTGTGTAGCTTATGGATACTTGAATACACAATGTATAGTCTCTCCACAACTAAAACAAGTTTTGCTAAATCATCATCGTCTTTTGCATCCTCTTCCTATGGATGAAGATGCACCTCTATTTCTATATAGGTGATTTTTCTCACACAAGTTTCTCATTTATCCCTCATGTGTTTGATTATATGAATCACTCTGCAAAATTCCACCTATATGTAGGATTTTTTTAATTTCCTTATGGGATTCTCTATTGTCTTAGGGAAAATTTCTTATTCGTCTTTAACGTAAAATAATATGCCTCCTCCAAAGATCTCATCCTAACCATAGAGAGTTCATCTTGAATGGAAATGTGTATTCCATTAACATACCTTAAGATCTACTTGGGCATCCTCCACATGTCTAGCTCGATGTTGAGTTGATAGAACTCTTTGTTGTACTTGCTTCATTCTAACGCAATTTTTGCAATTTCTTGAACAAACGGGAGTGGTTATCCACCGACATGAACTAAGCCTTCAAGTTTTCCACCCTTTGATCCCACTTCTTACGCTTATCCTTGTATCTTTGAGCTCTCTCGACATGTACATGATCCCAACACAAGGTCGATGCATGTCATTTCAAATTGGTACTCACAAACATCATCTTCTCTTTATCTTCCATGCCTTCATACCGATGTATCTATCCATCTTTCTCGATCTAGTCCATAAGATCTTTTAGATCTAATTTCCCAAAATAGAAAGGAACTTTTATTCAAAATTTACTTCCAATTATTGTGATTATTTACAATAGCCAATCCTCTTCCTCATTTACATGCGTTGTTGTAACTTATTGATTTACGAGTTCTCTCACCTCACATTCATCCTCACTTTCATCTTCATCAACAAAAATCCTTTATGTTGTGTAGTTTCCATAGCCTCCGAATGGACTTGCACTTATCTAATCACATTAGTCAAGTGCACGAGTCTTGATTATCTATTTACTTTCATGCCATATTTTCCTCACAATTTTTCACTTGAACAAGATGTTGTGCTCTTACACGTTCTACCCAACAACAAAAATGTTGGAGATGTTTACAACTACTTTCTACCCACACCCCTAGTATGGAAATCGTCAAATCTCAAGATCATTCACATAACCCATAGCCATGTCTATACCAATCTCTTTAGTCGAACTTCAAAATCATTTATTTAATACAAAATTAATGCGAGTCACGATCAAGGTTCCCAAATGAAGGGACACATTACACCACACAACCAATTGTTAGACATGGGCCTCATTGAAGTAAGTTCTTAGGCACAAAAATTAACAAGAAAATAATGAAGTTTCTATATTAATGTAAGGAAATATTTATAAACTCGAGAAAAATGGATCAACACTCCACTTACGGTCTTATGAAAAGATGTTGTGAGAATTCTCCAACAATTTCTATTCCTAGACCTATCCTAAGCTTGCAAACGTTGTGAAACTTTTGCAAAACCACACTTGAGTCACACTCTTAAGGACATTCATTTGGTTCCTTAACTTGGAATTTGTTCTCTTTTCCAAAGCTAAGTATTTTATATGTTTGCAACCCCCTCCTACTTATAGAATTCACGAGAGATTTGATGGGATAACAACACACCATTTGCAAGTAAAGGTTTCCTATAGATTATTTGTGAGGTTTCCTCTCAAGGCCATTTATGAAATCCCAAAACTTCCATCCTGTTGGATAGAGATTAGTTAAATCATTATGTTGGTTCTTGGCTAAAATAGATGGATCAAGAACCACGGGTATCCTCTTCTAATTATATCAATGTAAAGAGGTGATTCTGTTTGACACAAATATCATCATTGAAGCTAATTTTTGACACAAATATAATCAATTATCAAAGATTTGTAACTTCAAACAACATTGTGGTGTTTTGTGGCTCTAGATCACAAACTCAGTATTACATAGCTTCATTATTACTTCATGTCTTCCCAAATAGGTTCTTAGTGTTATGTGACTTTAGAAAACCTATGTATTCTTGAAACACAACAAAAATAACTCACACAATGTGAACAATATTTCATGGCTTGCACAAACAACTATGTGGAAAAATTGTGTAAAAATTTTCACAAAAAAATTGTGCACTCGATATAATTGTGTAATAGACCATACATTGCGAAGAAGAATTGCACACTATGTAAACAATTTCACAAAGTGTGCCTTTTACAAAAGATAACCCATTACTCAACAACCCACCAAAAACACACTTCTTCACTACATGGTCTACCAATTTGAGAAAAACTTCCAACCAAATGCAAACACACATTGACTCCAATTGTCAAATGATTTTTGGTTGATATAGGATATCTAGTGAACCTAGATGCTCATGCATCACTAAATCTCATCCCTCCTTACACATTGGAATGCACAATCTATTATCTTTCCTAACTCGATGCTTGTTCAACTCAATTGATGCCATGTCTAAGGGATTATACTTCATTTCCACCTTCACGTTTAATTCTTCAAGATTCCAACCAATTTATAACCACTAAGCTATACAAAACATTCTAATATATAGTCATATATTCTCCCTTCATCCCCATCTTGGACCATTTTCATGTTAGATTTGGATTTTGAGTTCATAAACTTTTGCACACTTTTTTAATTTTTATTAGGAAAATTTAAAATTTTCTCGATCCATATGCACGTCAAGATTTGAACATTTCAAACTTGTCTATGTGGTATGGTGATGGGAACACTTACAAGCCTTTTGCACTAATTCCATTTGAACAAAAATTCCAACTTATTTTTGCATGGAATATTTTAGGAAGTTTTTTCATTCAGGATTCATTCTTTTATAGGAAACTTGTATATTTAGTCTTGCACACTCGAGGATTAGTTAATTTATAGGAAACTTGTATGTTTGGTCTTGTGCACTTAAAAATATGGCATAAAGTGTTTCAATCCACGTGATTCTTTTTTTTTTTTTTGGTTTATTATAACATTTTATTCATTTTTCTTCTTTGATAATTTTGGCACATGATTGGTTGTGAGAAGATAGATTTTCTTACCTCCAAGGGTAGGGAGAATGTGGCTATTAGATGTAAAGACTTGAGGCTTACCCCTTTGACAAAAATCATTATGTTTTTCCTAGGAATGTTCTCAACCTCTCCATCGCTCACATTTGGGTGCCCAAATTGTTGCATTGTTTCCATTTCCTTCCCCATCTACAACATCTCCTAGATCCGTATGAGACCCTTCAATTTTCTTGTGAGATGACATCTCTTCTTTATGTTGTTCCCCTTATAAGGATGTCCCTTAGTGTTATACTTTGTTTTGCATTTCGTTATTACCAGGGAGAAATGTGTGTGTGTGTGTGTGTGTACACAAATATCTCATGCTTGTCTAAAACATTGGGGAGGTGAATATGTGCAAACATATTTTTTCCTACCAAAGCTTTAGGTAATGTTGAAGATTCAATTTTGTAAATATTAATCTAGAATTTTCATGAGCAATTTTTTTATTGATAAGGCGGGTTGAAGGGACCTATTCCATTTAAAAATTAAGGCCTAAAAGCCCCAAACCGATTACTAAACTCAGATGTGCCTATACCCCCAGATTTATTATTTAAAAAATACCCCTACGAAATAAATAGCTTTAACCAAACCATTGAATACGACTATTTCCCTTCCTGGGACTGGAAATAGTCTTCAATATTACCCGTACGACCTTTCTTATTTTTCCTATTCTTTACCTCTTGCCACTTGCCATTCTCAGTTGAAATTGTAAGCATAAGATCACCTGGATTCACTGGTACCATCCGGTTATCCAACGAGGATTCCGGCTCCGAATCTGAATTTGCTGGAGAAAGCCCCCTTTTTGTTCCACTAACCACAATAATCCCATGAGATTCCTGAACTGTATCCTTCTTCTCGTTTTCCACTCTTTCCTCTATCTTATTCTCGGGACTGGAATTGCAGGGATCTTCCTTAAATGTCGCAACATCCACTAAATCGGATCCAAATATCCCCATCCTCTGGTCGAGGCCGAGCCACTCTTCTTAACTGGTTGTTTCTTCCATGGACAAGAAGCTTGCAAATGACCAGGGTTTCTACAGTTTTCTACAATGGAATGTTGTGTTTTCGTAATCCAAAGGTTGCAAATGTTGAACATTTCCAAATTTTAACAACCCTTTGCTCAAATCGACTTCCACACACATACGAGCGAAGGAGCACAGGCCCGCATGAGATCTGTCCAAGTCTTCTTTAATAAACCTACCCAAGACATTTCCGATATCTTCCAAAGCATACCAAAGGTGTAGGGAAGGTTGGGAAGTCTCACCCAAACCGGTGTTTTGGAGATCGAAAGAGTGTTTAGATCAAATTCAGGGAACCATGGAGTCAAAAAAACCAACGTTACCCTAAAACCACGGTCCATTTGACATGCAATCGTTGGTAATCCTTTGTTTCCCTAAAATGAACCACAAAAAGCCTCTGGAACAAAGAAAAATTTTGCACTTCTCTGTCCAATTTTGAAAAATCCACTAGTATAAATCTGTAGAGGAAGGCCATAGGCCATTAAAGCGGCCTATTATGGCATCCCGAGATAGATTTTGATAATATTCTTCCACCTCCAACCGATCAATGACCAACGAAGGAATTTCTTCAGTGAGATCGACCGAATACGCCTGATTTCCTGCAATATTATCATTAGATTTACCAAGAGCAGATTTGAAAGAGACCCCAGGCTTGAAGCTCCCACTGCCCTGAGCTTCTCTCCCAACATTTCCTTTGGCCGCACCACTAACCCCCCAGAACCACTCCCAACCGCTGATTTGAAGCTCTCCTTGCCTTTTTGAGGGTTAGGGTAAGAATTTCGTGCCCTACCCTGGGCCTACAACCGAGTCGCCCAAGGGAGCTCGATTGCCACCATAAGCCCCGCCACCATGCCTATTTGATTCCCCGCCAACCTCCTCTCCTCTCTGCCTGACCGATTCACATATTCGGTCTTCTTCGCACTCTTGTTGGTGTTCGCCATCAATATTCGATTCTCTTTGTCTTGAAGATTTAACATCAAGCAATTTTTTTATTAGTTATGTGTTGGGCGTAATTTTCCCCTAAAATCTAAGCACGACCTACATTTTATTAATAAAAATTTAAATTATGATTTTTTTGTGACCCTTATAATATGCCTTGAAATCTATTCTTGATATATTGTGTCTCTCTATTTTGAAGTATTTTATATTTTAATTGTATTTACAAATTATTTCGATTGTCTTATCTCAACACTTTAAATAATATAATTTCAATAATCTGAAAAATGTACAAATCCATTTAAAATTAAGGATTTGTAGGGTGAGGATATTAAGACAAATTTAATGCTCAACAAACATAATTATAGGAATTGAAAAGGGCTTAAGAAAAATCCACAATGCAAGCACACAAAATCACACTCTATTAAACTTAAAGGAAATATACAATGCATATGTGTGTGCAATAAAAATGGTTGCACCAAAACACAATATCCCTAAGAGACTACATCTCCACCTACTTTGTAGATGACTTTAAGCTCCAATATAACTTTCTACAAGGACACAAAGGTTCCTTATATAGGAAAAGTAAGAGGTGAGTGAGATATTGTTATTGGTTGAGTGAAAGGTGGGATATGATCATTCCCCAAGTTACACCTCACCCTTCTCACATATATGAGGATAACTACCACTTAACGTGCATTTACTAATGTTGTGCACATAATAAATATCACCTTAGTAGTAACACTACATAAGGTCGACTTTGCAACAAGTGTGAATATGACACACACTAACGCGCCTCGAATATCATCTTAGGCAATGTGGTAAAAGAAGAAGTCGTATGCTCATAAATATAGGCTCCAACATGAGGTACCCACATGTACAATGATAAAACAAAAATAATAATGAAGTTATTGAATTAAATTTTTGTTGAATATAAAGAAGACTCTAAAGGAATGAATTATAAGTAGCTTCCATGAATACGAGTGTGTTAAATAAGAGTGATTATAGATGTGTGTTCCATCCGAATGAAATTCATGGTGAAAACCAAATAAGTCTAGATTAGAAATTGCTTTGAGTTTTGAAACAACCAAAGAATTTTGGCTCAAAAACTATTTTGATTTTTGAAAACTACATAAATTTTTCTTGATTACATATTTTTCAATGAAAATTATTTTGAAAACCCCATAAGGGTTGGCACAAAAATTCTCTATCACAAAAACAACCAACATCTGCATCCACTAGAACAAACACAAGGTACATAACATACTTGAACAACCAAGGAAACATTAACAATACGTAACACCCCCTATAATGTTGACTAGGGAGAGAAGACAACACAACTCAATATCTCAAAACGATGTCAATGTGGTAGGTGCATAGAAAAGCATAATAAAATCCTCTAATGAGAGTACCTAAAATGCCACATGATGAACTCAACAATTGAAATGTGAAAAGAGAGTGTGAAAAATAACACACATGCATGAAGGTAAATAAATGTAGAAACCCCCCATAACACTTTACAAATCTGTGTAAGTATAAATACATCTAAAAAACCCACCCAATATGATTTACAATTTATAAAATGGGCCTCTAAGAGAAAAAACGTCAAATACGAGTCAAAATAATAATAAATAGATGTTGTAATTATGAGGATTGTGAAAAAATACATACTTTAAAAAACAACATGCAAATATGAGTTACCAATCAAAAGTTATGGCCTCATAAATGTCCAAAATACATGATTTGGTAAGCTAAATAGGAAAACAACCGATAACTATGGAAATGTGGGTTATAATAATGTGAAAATTAACACTAACATTGTGTAGGTCATGAAAAAATAGATAAGGTGAAAAAAACATCTTCCCGAGCTTCATGGATCAAAAGTTATGAGCCTTACGAGAAATGTACTCCAAAAAATGGCTCAATGGTGAAATTCTAGCACTCAGGGGCTAAAAATGCAAGGTGGGCGAGTCATTTGGTGGGCCAAGGTCCGAGCACAAGTTGTAAGGGCTAAAGGGTGGTTGTATGGGTGACCAAGGGTTGATTGTGTATGCACAACATGTAGAATGCACTAGAATTGTGTTGAAACTTTAAATGCACACCGCATGTGCCTCATTTCTCCATTTTTAAGAACCAATTCTTTTAGAAATCTATCAAAGAGAGAAATCCAAAAATATACTTTTAGCCCATGTGTTTCATAAAAATGTTAAAAATACACTATCTTCTCTAGTGCTCCTTGTTTTCCATGTAGATTTGAGTTTTCAAAAATCATAGAGAATTAAAAAATATTAAAAAAATTGTATTTTTCTAAGTAGGATTTTGGAATTTTTTTGAGTCATACCCAAAAATTTAATTATTTTTCAGTAATTGAAAAAATCCAAAAAATGACCCTATAAAAGCAATTTTGCCACAAACAAAAAATACCCATTAGGTAATTTTAAAAACCCACAACATGGATTAAATCAAAAAATGATTAGGGGATTGGGAAGAAATATTGTCATTTTGGAATTGATGGTGTAGAAACCCACAACTCAAAAATCCTCTAAAGGGAATTTGAGATCCACCAAAAACACTCAAAAAGGGTAGAAATATCTTCTAAAAGCTCTTCTTCATTTAGATTTGCAACCAATAATGCAAACAAATCTAAATAAAATATGCCTTTGAGAAAAACAATTATATGGAGAATGCACATCTAGTTATGATATCATATAGAAATTGGGAGGAGCCATGAAAACTCTATAATGCAAGTATCCCCACAAAGTACTTAGACGAGAGGAAGAGATTCACCAACAAAAGAAAAATGTATTAAACTAAAAGGAAATATACCACACATATGTGTGTGTGACCAATAATGTTTGCACCATAACATAATCTTCGTAAGAGACTACACTCGACATACTTTGTAGATGACTCTAAGCTCTAATATAACTTTCCAAAACGACGCAAAGGTTAATTATATATGAAAAGTAAGAAGTGAGTGAGCTATTATTTTTGGTTGAGTAATGATGGGCCGCTATGGGTTCTAATCATTTAACCAAGCAATTTGCGATTGATGTCATTTTTAACCAAGGATGTGCCTAAGGCAATATATATAGAAGGACATGAGTATAATTGGTAAGTGATGTTTTGTTGTTTTTGGGGGGTTAATTATTTTCTTGAGTCACTTGTTTATTTATCTATCTATTGAAAATAATAGCTTGTACTATATTTGGAAATAAACAAATTCTACTCTATTTGGAAATAAACTTCTAATCTACTAAAATCAAAATCAAACAGTTTTTAATCTACATAAATCATCATACAAAAAGTAATGCACTTTGTAAAATGAAGCTGTTCTAAATAAAACATGCGGGAAAGGAAATACTTAGAAAGGAAAGTTGTAAGAATCGAAAATACAGTGTAATCAAAGTATAATGAAAGAGATGTTTGACCAGATATTGTAATACCAAAAGTAATTGTTACCAAGCATACTTAGAATTCAATACTATGAGAAAAAAGGAACATAAATACCAACATAGCAAGCCAAGTCCTTGGTCGAGTGGGCCCTTTCTCTTCCTCGGCTTGGTTTGTTAACACAAATTTCTCAAAACAACATGTCTTTATTGATCACCAACAATTTCTTACAAATAACAAATTTCAACAAACTTTCTCACATACGTCTATCTCTATTTCCTATTACACACATTCCCCTATTCTAAATCTATCAAGACCACATTTTTATAGCACACTCCTCTAACACATGCCTAAGAATCTAAGAAGATGGATAGGAGGGTAGTTTCAGAAGTTTGTTACAACTCATAAAAAGGTTTTGCCTTTATTTTTTACTTGGGCCTACGATGAAACACTTATGAGTTTATCTAAACATGTACAACAATTTATGAGATCCATAAATAGCATGTAAATGTTAAGTATGTTATCTCCATTAATTTCCTTGTTATTTAAATGCTAAGTATGTTATCTCCATTGGTTGCCTTACAATTCAAATTTACAATTTTATTACAATTCAAATTTAATGTATTTATTGCCTTTATTTATGTATTTGAATTAGCTCATGTTTAACTATTTTATCTCTCTTAGGTGTAAAATAATCAAAGCGTATGTTGTGGGTGTACATATTGAAACTTGTTTCACTTTAATAAGTAATCTCACTATCCTATAGATTCTTTGTCATCTCCGCTATTGGTAGACATAAAGTATAAATGTCATTATTCGCCATAAGATCTATCAAAGAAGTGAGCATGACAAGGTTGTAACTCGTTATGGGAAGGCACATACAATAGCCTAATACAACCACATCTAGATGTGTCAACCCAACCTCATTCCTTTATTATCTTTTACAAGGTGTCATGAAAGAACTTTCATACATGTATGATATTCTACACCATATTAAACAAAGATTGAAATTTAATATTTCTCTAACAAAATATATGGGTTGTGTTAATGATTTGTAGTTGCAAGTATTATAAACAATAAGTTTGTAGAAAATTATAGAATCATACAAACTTTTACTAGCCTTGTATGAATCCCTACCAATATTTTACAAATCCTTCTAATATAGTATGATTCCAATGAAGACCATATATCTTTAAGTTTGAGGTAAAATACTCCTCTCTACTCACTCGAGAAAATTTGAATTATTTTAAAAACAATGAATCACTACACCACAAAATCTTATTAATTAGTCATGATGTTTATCTCTCACAACTTTGTTTGCAAAGGTAAAAGGTAATAACAATATAAGCTTCCTTCTTCTCTTTCACTTTATACATGTTGGGGAAAAAATATTATTTTGACATTACTATTTATTTGCAATTACTTTACATGATTTCATGAAATTACTTATTTGCCATTACTTTACATGATTTCATAAAATTACAAGTGATATGATATAGACACTTGTATATAGTGACTCATATGGCCACAAGGCAATACCTTACACAATGTTTCATCATTATTGATTATGTTATATTGCAATATTGTTGGCAAAATAATTTCTCATGTGAAAAATTAGTGATTTTCACCAAAGCTCCAGGACTAGGTCCCTCCTCTTGGGAATGGGGAGGCTCCCATTTATTGAATGTAGGAAATAATTAAAATATGTGGGTAGTCATTAGATTGGGGATCACATAGGAATACTCGCTAAACTTGTGGCAAATTGATTGTATGGGATACAAGGGAGGAATTTTCTTGGAGAGAGGTAAAGGGGAGATAAGAGAATAGGGAGAGGGTTAAGGTTGTGAATAGGCACTTATAGATTTTCACAAACATTAACCAAAGGTATTTCCATATTCAATAGGAAGAAAAACAACTGTGTAAGCAACAACAAGATTAACAAATCAAAGACACAAAGTTCAATTGATTTATTCCTCAAAGACACAAAGTTCTTTCTTGATTGTTCAAGATTACAAAGCTTGCATAGTTGAAAGTAGGAAGTAGAAGAACATAGACAAAGAGATAGAAGAAAATAGCTTCTTGCTTGTAGTATGAGAACAAAAGCTATCAACCCCTTGAAATGGAGAAGCCATCCCAATATATAGCTTACAAAATGTCTCTTCTTCTCCCCCAAGTGAATTTTCATATTCCTACCACTTGTGACCTTTCATATTCCCATAGGAATAAAAATAAGTTCTTTTCTTATTTATGAAAAGGAACTTTACAATGAAAAATACAAAGGTCACTTAAGTGAATAAGACGAAAAGCCAAAAATTACATTCCCAACAAAGAATTAGAATGTAGAGGGATGAAGAAGCTTCTGATGATGAAGAGCTTGATCTTGGTGAACTCTGTGGAAATGCTTTAGGGATGAACTCCTTTCCTTTGACCTCTTTGTTGAACCAAGCCACTACGAGTGCAACCTTCTTCTCCACCCATCCATCCATCCATCATTGGCTCAAAACCGAGTATTTGATCTTCATGATGACGAGAGCTAGTGAAATGAATGGGAGATGGATGGATATGAACCATTTGACCAAAATCCTAACACTTTCTATTTTTATCGTGTCCCTTTGAGATGTCTTTTTTTGGAAATTTTATCAAATTATCACTTTTGAGTGTCTGTGTCTTAGAAGGAGTGATGGTGACTAGGAAAGTAGCCAGTTTCGAAACTTACTATTTTTAGAATGTGAGGATCTGATACAAATTAATATTTATAGAAGGTGGTCCTCTGGATGTCAGAATGGGATGAAAATGGTCTCAAAAGTTTGATTCTTCTCTAGAATGCTGCTCCAGCTTTTAGACAATTCTCTTATACGGATTAGTGGGAAAGTGAAAAATTCATTGAAGAGGGTAGAATTTCGAGAGAAAACTCAGTCCTCCATATCTTCAAAAATAATCCACCTTATCATGCAAGCAATAGCTTAAGCGAGAATATGATTTTATTAAGAATATTTTCTCTAAAATTTAGGCAATTTGGCTCGTTGGAGCCCCAGAAAAAATGCAAATTTTATCAAAGAGGGTAGAATACCGAGAGAAAACACAATACTCCATATCTCCAAAATTATTCATCTCATCGTTCAAGAAATGGCTCAAATAAAATATAATTTTATGAGGATCATCTACTCCAAATTTCAGGCAATTTGGCTTGTTGGATCACCGAGAAAATGCAAATACATTTTCAGTTGTTTTGGGAAAAAATGGAGTTCTTGGCTGGAAAATTCTTTCTCAAATAGAAAATAAATCATGCCATGATAGACCCCAAGTGATAGATCATGTGAAAAGAGTTTTCAAATGGAGCATTTTGGCAAAGTTTCAAGGTTTTTCAACCACGAGATCACCGACAATGAGCAAAAGACCATTTTGGAAACATAGAGCACAAAGTTGGTTTTAATGGCTTCCATGGAGGAAAAATATGAATTTTTAATGGAGTTTCATGTTACACTTCATCTATTTTCATGTTGAGGTGCTTTTTGGGGGGAAACTAGTTTTCAAAAATGACTTAGTGCTTGAGTGTTTTAACCATTTCACCCTTTTAGCATTTTAACTCACGTTTAACCATACATGTTTAACCAGTGGTCGTGGGGGTTAGAGGGTGAGTTGCACCCATGAAAATAGGGGAAATTGAGGTGAGGGGACAATGGGGACACTAATTTTCACTTTGCACTAGATTGTGACAAGTGTCACCATGTGGAAACATGTGAGGAAGATAGAGGGGCTGAAAATGAGCTTCCGACGGTTGAGATGAGGTTTTACACGTGATTGAGCACTATCTCCACGAGCTTGTGTGCAATTTGGTGTCCCCTCCACCCCCTTGGCTATTGGGATAAGGGATAAGGGACTACACACATACAAAATGTGATATGGGTGGATTTTCTTATGGGGAAGGGTTCGAGTGAGTTGAAAACACAAGTTACAACCTTCTTAGGAACCTAAGTTGTCATTTTAAGTGGCTAAAACATCGTTTAGGAGGGGCACACTTTTGTCTCCTTACTGTTTTCTTACACTAAGGGACAAGGGACAACATGCATGAAAAATGTGCCAAGGGTGAAGGGGTCATGATTTGAAGTTATAAAATGAACCTAGGAGACAAGTTGTGATGTTTTAAGTGACACAAATTCAACCTGAGAAACAAGGGGGTGCACTTTGTGTCCCCAAATTATTCCCTTACACCATGGGAAAATGGAAAAGGGATAGTTGAAGTGAAAAAGTGTGCTCAAGCTTATGAAGAATGCGATGTCATCCCGCCAACACGAGCATAAAATAGGGAGATTATTTTTTTCCACCTTGGGATAAAATCTTGGAGTTTAGAGGCCAAAACTATATGATTTTGAGTCCAAAACACTTGATGAATTCATTAAAACCATTTTCAAGATCTTATTCTGATTGAAGTTTCATTTGCATGCCTAACCACCCTTTTATCACAAAGGAGCATCGATAGTGACCTAGATTATCACGGAGAATAGTGGACTCTAGGACCAAAATCGATATATCCACCATGCAAAGTGGACTCCAATATCTTTCCATTGATTATTTTTAGTTTCCAAATCCTTCCGAACTCTCAAAATATTCATTTCAAGGTCACTTTCTTTGTTGAAACCTACTTTCCATGTACTTGAAATGACCTGGTTTCGCTTGAATGGATCATGACACCATATGCCTCCATAATATTCCTTAAAACTTCCCTGGATATCTTCATTTATCTTTTACATAACCTATAGATGGGTTGAGACCTTGCAGTTAGCTTCTAGAGGATATTATTTTATTGCAACATGACTAAAAATAATAATTACGATGCTTCCAGAAACACTATTCCACCTTAGAGCTTAGTAGCTTCATAAATCAACTTAGATATAATTCCTTGCACATGAAACACACTTGAAAACCATTATCAAATTAATTTCAACCAGAACAAGGATAAAACTAATGCAGAGCATACTTCACAAACTCTCACCTAGACAAGTTATTTAGTTCAAACAACTTCAATAAATCCTTTTAAAGCTTGTAATTTAACACTTTCTTTAGGTCAAGAAGGCCTTCAAACATGCAAAAACAATCCCAAACACCCAATGTAGCTTGTTCAAAGCTTGAGAAAGGTTCATTAGTCTTCTATCATGCCAATGCAATCATCCAATTTGATGAAATCACCAAAAACCATCAAGTTGCTTACCTAGTTCTAAATGCGCCCTTAAGCTACTCAAGAACAAGGTGTTTCTGTTGAGTTGGAGTTTAGAACAATCTACAAAGTCCCAGAAAAATTTATAAATTGATTTGGATACCCTTTACCAATTTCTAGGTTTGGGTTAAAAATCTTGGTTCAACTCCTAAGGAAAATGCCCTTTCTTCTCCTTTGCTTCTCTAAGCTTATACTTTCCTAACTAGCCTTGTTTTAAGTGAAATTCGAGCATAAATTTTGCTAGAATGAATTTCTCATCGACTATTCACCATTTGAGATACCCATTTGGCCATATTTTATCTATACAAGTTTTTACCCCACCTTCCTTAGGAAAGATTTGAAAAAATCCACCCTTTTCAATGTCAATTATGTCTCTAAATGTGGTGCTACAAGAATTTTCCCGTATTGTCGAGTTTTCTATCAATTGGGGGCTTTTCAATGTGAATTTAATTTGAATTCTTGTTCAATATTCTAGAGAGGTGATAACATTTTTGGCATTTGCAAATGAGTTTTAGGCCTTCAAGTGTCTTGTTTGCTTCAAACCCTAAGGGATTTACACAATTAGCTTGAGTTAAGGAAAAATGATCTCAACTGTCTTCTTTTGTGCTTCTAAAGCTTATAATCCACTTCTTTGGGTCTGTGTCAATGTCTCTAATCCTATTGAATTGACAGTAAGGCTTCTTGTTTAATAGTGCAAAGAATGAACTCGAAATCCCTATGGTCACAATCTCTTGAAACAGGGCTATTCAAGTTTGTTTGAAGTCTTGTCAATAAATAACACTATATCCTACTGTACATATTCTAGCAGATGTGAAAGTTTATACATACCTTGTAATTCCTCAACCAACTCAATCTCCCTTTCCTTGATCTTATTGACCTATCAAGTATCAAACTTATGCAAATAACTCGAGTTCTTTGTGGTTTCGAGCTTCCCTGTCTCTGTCTCAACCAAAGTGTACTATTCAAATGACCTAAATTACACATTTCAAGCTTCAAACAAAGGAAAATACGCTCATTCTTCACATGCATGTGCCTTTGTAAAGAGATATAACAAGGTAAAATTCATCAATGCCTTACACACACATACTTTTGAATAACTAATCATAATTTGCTCTCAAACAAAGTTATCAAAACTTGGAGCTACTCCTTCTAATTCGAATGAATGAATTAAAAACAATTACAACATACAGAAATAGACCTCCTTGCTTGAATTTTCATCCCAACTAACTACTATGGTCACATGACCAAGTCATATGGAGATTCAACTTAAAACCAAGGAGTTACAACTGAGTTTTAAGAGCTAAATTACAAATTAGACCTCAAGAAGAGTCTCAAGACAAAATTATGACTCTTAATGAATAAAATGACCTAAATCATACTAGAAAATATATTAAATTACCTTACACCTACCTAAGAAGCCAAAATTGGCTCAACACAGTTCAAATTTTCAAATATACAAAATGGAGAGAAACTCCACAATTTGAATTTCAAACTTCTTGAGCTCATCAAACCAAAATGGAATGACACCTAAGACACCTAAGGTCTTAATCAAATCAAATTTTTGCATGACATGCCTGAACTTATCTCAGGAGTGATCCTCTTACATCGAGACATCGACTAAAATGGAGCAGAAGAGTTGAAAGGCTGGTTGGAGAAAGGGTTCACAATGACCAGGAAAGAGGATTCCAAGTGGGGGGTTGGTTGTCATGGCCAAAATTTTAAATTTTGCATACTAAACATTTATGATGACAATAAATATCTTTTTTCATGATACATGGTGTGTTATAGAATTGATTCACATGGGAAATAATATAAATGTCTCAAGATCAGATTTTCATTGTTTTGTACAATTCTCAAATCTCAATGGGGTTAAGCATGTTCTATATTTATTTATCGTGTTAGTCTAATCACTTTGTTGATGTTTTTACATGTGAGTGTTCATTATTATATGAATTGAAAGCATGTGAGTGACATGGTGTCTAACTTCAACTCTTAGGTACTCAGACTCCATGTAGATTACATTTGTATTCCATATAGATGTACTCATATCTCTTTCACACACACACACACACACACACACACACACACACATAGTTTTCTTATTAGATAATATTGTAGTTTTGACTACGTCAAAATCTGTAGAATTTATTATGATTATTTAGAATTAACTGTGTGTAGAAAAATAAGAGTATATTTACATGTTTTTGGTGCATTAGTTGTTATTATCAAGATCCATGGGTGCAAGATGTTTAGTGTCCAACTTTGTAATCTTTGTCTACTTTTACATGCACCCACCCACACATTAAAGTGGTGAAAAGTGTAGGCACCTAAATTGATTACATGAATTTTATTAGCGTTGAAATTGGATGATTTTAGTGTGTTTGTCCATGTTTGAGAAAAGGATCCATGCTCGAACAACAACAATGATTCTACCAAAATTCTTGGTCAAAAGGGTCAATAACTCATTGGTAGAGTTCATTGAAATGCAAACGAGAGGTCTAGGTTTGTCTCCTAGCTGGTCCATGGAAAATACACTATTAAATCCAAATTAGAAGCCCTAAATACCATGTTGGCTAGATTTTTTGCATAGCTAAAAACCTAGGCAGTCATGAGATAAATCTCCCTCATTTACCGGTGAGGCTCCCGTGTAAGGTGTTTATCAACAGTACGTATGAAACTCAATAACTATTTGCAGGATTTTACTTTAATTAAAAGCTCATGAACCATAGCTAAGCAATTCTACAACAAGTAAGCAGTTGTTTGTGAAGTATTTTCAGAAGGGGGAAATAATAGAATTTGGGAAAGAATAAAGGAAGATATGTAATTCAACCAATAGTTTACGTGAGTTGTTCTCATACACATAGACTAAATAAACAAGTAGATATCACAATATTCAAAAGTAAAGGAAAATAAAAGCTTATAATCTAAATCTCAGATAACACAAAGTTTATCTAAAGATCCACACAGAAGTAAGAAACAAATGCACCGTGGACACAAAGTTCTCCGGAAATCTGCCTTTATTCAATTCTTGAGCTTTCACAAAAATGACATCAAGGGCTGCATCACAAAGTCTGGAACTCCAGAATGTTGATTAACAAATTGTGATAATGATCATATTTCGATACTTTAACCCGTAGGCTCTTCCTTTATTTATAGTGTATAGAGGGCAATTACAAATAGGAAGTTTTTAATGAATTGCCACATGTGGAAGCTATGAAAAATAGAAGCAATCGGCTATCTTCGTCCTGGAATTCCTATTTGCATGATATGCATGATTTATAATTGAAAATAGAACCTTCTATTTTGCATGTCTACCACCTATTTCCAAGTAATTAACTTCTTCCAGAACTTGAAGTAACGACTTTTAAACGAATCACTTAAGTTTTATAATTCAATTAATTACTCAATTACTTTGTTGGAGAAAATAAGAGAGAAAAAGAAGTTATTCCAGCTACAACACTCTTTGTTTTGTCCTTCCTCCATACTCTACATGCTGATCCAATATGCATTGTACTTTTGCTTCATCTATTTTAGCAATGAATGATCTGAATGATATCTCTGCCTTGAATCTGAGATGCCTTTTTCTTCCATATGTTGTTGAATTTTTGCCTTTGATTCTCACCAAACTAGTCCTCGGAAGCAATCGACTAAGATTTGCTTGCAGTGTGCCGCCCGATCTGTCTTCCCTCTTATCCTTGAAGCTTTTGCAGTTCTTCTCTAGCACGTGTAGTTTTTCTCCAATACATGCACCAATAAAATGCTTGTCGTAAACAATTTAGACAAAACTCATCACCTTTTATTTTTAATTGCACATGAGCAATTTTAAATTATGGAAAGCACTCTAGGTGAAGGAAAATACAAGTAAATTCAATTAAGGCTTCAATTGGAAGATTGGGAGCACATGCACAAGCTCTTGAAAGGAATTTTCCATGAAATGACTTTTACATGGATCGCGCTAGAAATAAGAGAATGAATTTTTGTTGGAAGCCTTTGCAATTATGAGAGTTGGATCTATTTCTTCCTCTGATTCTAAAGATATATTCAATGTATCAGACATTGACTTCTGCTTTCTTCACCAATATGGGCATAAATGAAGTATTCCTGCAAATAATTCAGAAAAGTATGCAGTCCATAACATGAATATCTAATTTATTCACCGAGATCTGATTATAAAGCCTGCTACCCCTCTATTTTTAGACTTTTCTTGCATGCCAAATAAACTAAAAATATTATTTTATTCACCCATGCAATCACATCAACATGCAGATAGCCAAAATAATAAAAAGGAAGCCTTTCTAACCCTGACGCCAAAACTAGATGTTTCCTAACAATTAAAAGAAGTCAGCTTTTAGGAATTTAATAATGCAAGGATGGGTTGCACTTTTTGGCTATGTAACGCCTTGATTTTTGTAAGTTATCATGGTGATTACTTTTCATAATGTTGTAACTGCTGAAATGAAGGCAAACATGTTAAGATATATTTTGATCTTAAAGGAATGTGTTGCTAATCTGGACTCTTGTATACTGTAATTTGTTTACTTGGGACAACAGTTATTATTGCTTGTATGTTGCTAATGTGACAACAGATCTGTCGTATGCTTGATGAACTCTATTCGCTGATTGACAGCACACCTTGAATCAATTCCATTGATCCAAGGTATGCTGTGGCCTTCTTGTAATCGCTTTGCCGATTTACTTTTAAACCAGACTGAAGGTTGATATAAATGTTGCAAGACACGATTTTGGTATGAATAGTCACGCACGTAGATGCCAACGGAAAAGGTTTGATTTTCGAACCATACACTGTTGTAACGCTAGACAACGTAAGACGATAAGGGGGTTTGGACGCAAGTGGTTCAGGTATGTGGAACATGGGACGAAACGTCCTGCATAGTGTTGAATTTGGATGTCAGTCGGAAGGACTTGATTTGAAATTGATTAATTAAGTGTGAGGGGATTAGACCCTAATCTACCCCTAAGTTCTACCTTATACCCTAACTACTATCCTATGTGGATTTTTAAATTCTATAAGGGTGAAAATAGATCTAAATCCTATTAACCTATGAACTAGGCGAATGACCTAGATATGGACACTATTAAAAATCCTAAACTAATCCTAACCTAAGGAAGGGGACGCACAGACCCATGTGGATGGAAAGGATAAGGGAGGATGGTAGGAAATTTAATAGAGCAATGAATGTGGTCCTTGCGTGGACAGTGCCAAGTTTGGCGGGAACAGGGAAAAATTAGGGGCATCTAGTTAGCCATGAGACTAAACTTTGTTTTCATGCAAAATTTGAAATTTGGCAATTCGCCAACCCGAGTCGGCGGTGGCGTGAGGAAAAAGGAAAAGGCAAGTGCCTTCAATGCATTAATTTTCTTGGTCTTCGCGACCAGCCCGCCTTGGAATGAGGATAGGGGAAATTTTTTTGGTCATTGTGTTCTTTCGGGTTTTTGGAAGTTGCTTTGCATTTGGTTTTTCACGGTTCTGTCGAACCAGCTGCGTTTGATTATTATCTCTGTTTCTTTGGGAAATCTAAGGCTATTTTTGAGTCTCAGAGGAAGGTGATTGTTTGGGAAGCTTTTCATCGCCGCCGTGGAAGGAAACAACTCCTGTAAGTGCGGTTTTCTTCGAGCTTCAAGGAAAAATTTCAGGCATGTTAAGCCCTTCTCCTTAAACTGCTTGCTTTGCTTAATCGTCTCATTAAAACAACCCTGCTCTTCTGATGAGGGGGTTTTGGTTTATTCGATTTTGTTGTCATGTAGAAGAGATTTTGGGTTGAGTCGTTTTCTTGCTGTATGCGACTTGGGTATTTCTTTGTTAATGGTATATTGAATGAAATTGTGCATGCTGTGCGAGTTTGTTTTGATATTGTTGAGAAATCGTTCTTTTGCCAATATGAGCTTGAGTGGTGGAACGTATTAGCTATGTGAGTAATATTCTGAGTGCTGTGTTTTTTCTTTTGTAAAAATGGAAGGATGAACACAACTCGGGTATTCTTGGGTGTTGAAGAAAGTGATTATTCTTCTTACTGAATTTATTAATGGACTATGTTTTCTCCTTGCTGTTTGAAATCAGAAGGTGATGGAAAGTTGATTTTATTGTGTTTTGTGGATGCGGTTTGATCTTCTAATTCGAACTGTCATCGTGAAAACGATCTTGGCTTTGAATTTCTGTGCAAATGAATGAAATACATGTGAATTAGCTTGCTGTTTGAGACTGTTTTGACTGTACCATGCTTGCGCATCTAATACCCTATGCGGGTTTGCCTTGATAAAGGTATTGTTATATAAATATTGTATTTTCGGGTTCTGCGCATCATTGTGAAATAGGAGAATGAGGTTTTCGGATTTAAATGTTTGTTGAGAAAGAACTCGAACTGGGTATTTCTTGTAAATGGGTACATTGAATGAAATTGTACATGTTGTGTGAGTTTGTTTGACATTGTTGAACAATCGTTCTATTGTCAATATGGGTTTGAGCTGTCATTATAAAACAAACACAACTTGGGTGTTCTTATTACATTTTGAAGAAAATGATTGTTTCTTTACTGAAATTATAAGGAAACGAGTTCTTCTTCTTTCTGCTGTTTTAAATTTTGAAAGAAATGGTAATTGGGTTTCATTGAGCATTATAGGTTCGGCTTGATGGAAGTGACAGTGATATTTAGATTGTTTCCTGAGTGCTGTGTTTTTCTGTACAAACGGAAGATTGAAATGTTTCGTGTGATCTCTGATTTTGCACTGTCATTCAAAAACGAACTTGACTTGAGTGATTCTTGTTGTGTTTGAAGAAAATGGGTGTTTTCTCATTGAAATAATTACAGGAATGAATTTTTCTCTTCTTGCTGTTTGAATTCTAGAAATAGCAACAATAGAGCTTCACTGTACACTACGGGTTGGACTTGCTGTAGGTAACCGCAAAGTGCAAATTATTATTTATGAACTGTGTGCATTCATAGGTATAGAAAGTCATGTGAATATTTGATAAAGCGACTGTATAACTGTTCATTTGGTCATAATACAGTGCAAGAAGTATGAATTCTTCTAGTTCAGTAAGAACATAGTATGCATCCTTACATTGTTTGTTCTATGATGGATACGATGTTTTACCAACTTGTTTTTGGTATTCGTATGAGCCTGATTTAAAGGAAGTATTGATAGGGATGATAAATTCTTCCTTGTTTTCATTTAAAGCTGAATATGAATGGAATTATTCCTTGCTGTTGGAAAGTGAATTCTGAATGGATTTTGTAAGTTTCACTCTGAACTGTTATCATTGATTGATGTCTCATTTGGATTTAATTTTTTCAAGTCATGAGGAAAGGAAAAGGAGTGTGAATGGATAACTTGGAATAATGATCATTTCTTCTCTTATACAGTTAGAAATCTGTAATCGTTAAGGAACAAATTTTATATTGCTTGGGATTAAGCATCTATATTTTATTGCTGTTTACTTTTCTCATCTGTACTTGATTGCTTGAAATCAAATGAGTTGCATGAACTGAAAGGAAAGTAATTGGTTTATATTTTCAGTCAAATTTTATCCTTTGAATTTATTACTAATGTAAGGGAATGGAATTGATAGCAGTTATGTTATAACAGCAGTATACATACTTGTATTCCTAGTTCTTACAAATGTTGTAATCTGGAACTGTTGAAGGAAATTGCGTCTTGTAATGGTTATGTGGGAAAAAGGGCAGTAATCCTTTGACTGATTGGGATGGTAATTAGATGTTTCAGTTGTTATGCTGATCATTCTTTTTGATACTTAATTCTGGATTGATGTTCATATTAACGTTTCATAAAAGCAGGGTTCTTTTATTGAGACAGTTAATTAAAAGCACCTCATTTTAATGACAAGTGCTTAATATGCTCAGTTCAATGAACTGACCCGTGCAAGTAATTTTGCAGATGGAACTTGAGTAAAACGAAGACATGGTTGTTTTCTGATACTTCTTTTGATTGACTGAAGATGGATTGTATTTGATAGTTATTATTCCTCTACGAGGAATTGAGAAAAGAAGAAATTACATTCTTCTATCTTATGAGTTGTAATGTTGTTTAATATAAACAAAGTCCAGTAATTTGGACTGGCAAATGTATAGATTATGAAATGGATTGATGAATACAAATACAAGTGTGATATTTTAATGACTGTATCAGTTTGATATTGTTGATTAAGTTGGGAATATAACATTATTCCTTGATTTGGAATTATTCAATTGTTCTTGGATGGATTTAAAAGGAAATGATATCTATTCTTACCTAAATGCAACTTTTACGTTGAAATGTGCAATTAGTTCATACTTGGGTTAAGATGAATTTTTAATTGACATTAAAAAGGATTTAGGAAGAACATGATCTCTTAATTGAATGGTATTCGGGATTAGCTTGAAAGCTAAGGAATATCAAATAACTTAGGAGCAGCCGAACCTCATATTCGGACTCCGTTAATAGACTTGAATGTTAAATTCAAAAAGTAAGGATATGGGAAAAATATATCCAGGGCTAACAGACCTTAACTATGTAAGGTTAAGGAGAATAAATGAATATATTCATTGAGAATTAGACCTCGTTTAAATGACGTCTAATAAGCTGGAATTCTGAATTTGTTTACAGTTGTGGAAAACTTGGTTAAGTTTAATAGGTTAAACTTATTAAGTCTATCGGTAATGGGCTGCTTAATCCAAGGATTAAGAAAAGAACCAAGTAGAGAAAATGCAACCCTTCGGTATGAAGGAGAAGATGCATAGTAAGCTAGAAGACGGATAAACATCCTGGAATATCCACACTTTTTTACCTGCGTGATAAACACAAGGTAAGGTAGGTGTAGGGCCATGAGGGCATGAATCCTAACTCTGAAACTACACAATTTTTTCCACCATTCTATCATTTCTTCATACACACATTAATAAAGTAACTCTTTATTTAACCCTTTATGTAGTCGCACCTCCAATGCCCATCACTTGATCTGGAATCTCATGTACCAAGATTCGTGTTTTGGAGACATTTCTATCTCCCCAATGACTGAATCAACAAGATTTTTTTGTTCTTGTGGAGGAAAATTTAAATATACATGTTTTCATCTTTCTCTGTTATAGCTAGACCAATGACGGGTTTTGAATTCTCTTTCTTATTTGTCTTTTCCTACAAAAACAAAACAATGGTGGGTAGCAGTTTGGTTTCCTCTCAGGGATGATGGAAACATGCTTTAAATGCAGATACAGATCCACATTTTTTAAAGGACATTCGTTAAATAGTTCATCTACCTTGCGTAAGGTTCCTCATTTTTCATACATGTCTGCCATAACATTGACAACTACAAAATCTTATAATATTCCTCTATTCTTATACTTTTTTTGATCCCATACCTTGATCCTAAGACCCCATTGGACATAGGCTAGGAGGATGCAGGTAAGACATGTGGAAATCGCTTTAAAACTAAAAATGCATTTTCTTGGAATACTTCCTCTCACCAAATAGTTTTGATACACAAATCAAGGGATCCAAAATGAAAAGAAAACCTCCCAAATATATGAATGGCATCCATAGTTGTGTAAACACAAAACATCCATACCTATGTCTATGAAAATGAAAATAAGTAGACCCCTTGTGTCAGACATGGCCCAGGACACAAAGATACAGAGCTTCATCAACTATGGCGGCCAAGGATAACAAACAAAACCTCCAAATTAGAGCTCCCTTTGGCACATGGAGGGATGAATGATAAAATCTATTGAATGTATTAACAACATCAATAGAGCCTCTACAATCCCTCCACTTGCACAGACTAAAAGATTGTAGGAATGGGTCGAGTCGAATGACATATATAGATATAGGACGAAGTGAGGTGAAGGACGTATTCCATTGGTGTGTATCACATCCTGGAATATGATCATGCAAAGCATGTGAAAATCTTTGGCCAAAGTATCGCAAGTGCTGGTTGCGTTGTCCTAATCACCTAATTTAAGATGCAGGATGTCAGATGAATATCAGTAACAGATATTCAGATAGGCTTCTTAAATGGATCACTTCGATAACCGGAAATGGTAAGAGAACCTTGTATATATATTATACTATGCATGAATTAACATGAAGGATCGGTAAGTTGCCGAGTCATGAAATGAGAGATCGCTGAAACTCCGAGCCATGAAATGGGAGATCGGTAGTTCTTCGAGTCATTTACAACAGCATATGGAATCTGTTATATGATTGAATGGCACTGAATGTGTGTTCCATATTACAAATATGTGAACAGAGAACATTAGTTTTAAAGGGAAATTGTGTGATCCAAACTGCATTATTTGGACAGAGAACAATTATTAAAACTTGAACGTGTGTTTGAATTATATAATTCATAACAGGGAACGTTGTATAAATTTTTTTTTTTTTCCCTTGTTCTGGTATCTTAAAATGGGGATGTTACGGGCTATAAGCCAAGGGAAAAACATGAGGGGCCGGTAGGTAAAATTTTACCCTGCCTGCTAGGGTCCAATTTTCCGCTTTTCACTTAAGTTGCTTTTGAGGGAAAAACATAAGCAACAGGCAGGTAAAATTTTACCTTGCCTACTAGGGTCTAATTCTTCGCTTTTCACTTAAGTTACTTTTGAGGGAAAAACATAAGCAACAGGCAGGTAAAATTTTACCCTACCTGCTAGGGTCTAATTCTTTGCTTTTCACTTAAGTTGCTTTATGTTAAATGTTGACCAAGCAGTAAGCAAAAAGTGCGACTTGCTTTGGATTTGACTTCCCATATTTGGCATGGACATTCAAGCTAAAGGGCAGCTTTGAAAATTGTGACTAGACATGAAGACTGCATTTCTTTCCATTTTTGGATTTTCGGTGAAGAAAACATAAGAAGAGAATAAAATTTTCCATTTTTGGAAATGGTCCAGTAGATGTATAGCAAAGAAAATCTTGCAAGTGCCATAACTTTCACTCCGTGGCTCCGTTTTAGGTGCCGTTTTTTTAAAAGTGCATATTTTCTCGAGCTCTACACATTGGTGGCAGTATTTTTCTTATTTTCATAAAATCCATTATTGCACCTTTTTGGACCAAGCAACCTCTTGCAATCCCCTAAAGGAATCATGAGGTATTACAATTAAAAACACTGGATAACTTTTCAAAACCCTAGGCCCGGGAAAAGGTATGTCAAGAAAAATGAATAGTCTATGGGGATTGCAGACGAAAAACAAAGAAAAAAAAATAAATAAAAACAAAACGAAAAAGAAGTGCAGGCGATTGCTCAAAAAAATTTCTTTAATTATTGTTTTAGCAAAAATTCTTCCCCCAGTTGAATGTTCTAATGGTAATAACAATGGGGTGAAGTTCTTTATATATCCTAAATCCTCCAATTTTAACTCAATCTATTTTTTAAAAGAACTTTATTTATTTAATAAATAAATAAAACGCTTTGATCAAAGTCGGTGAAGGGATTGAGTGTGCTTTGACATGTGGGTATTTGTCAAATTTGGCTTTTATGACTCTCCGGGGATACCTTAGAGCAATGCAAACAATCGAAGGTAAAACAAAAGCTGACCCATTACTTTGAAAAGAACAATTTTTAAAAAAGGGGGTAGTCCCTGATTCAGAGTGAAATCAGTGGACACCATACCAAAATGTGTTTCAAGGTGGGATTCTAGAGAAAAGAGCCACATCAAGTATAACAAGGAACCTCCAAAAAGTCTCGGTTAAAAGGGCTAGTATCTTAGTAGTAAAGTACTCCAACAAACAAATGGGAGGTCATAGGTTGGAGTCTCGAGTTGGTCCATGGAAAATAATAATCTATTTATTGATAATTGAACCAAGTTAGGTGTTATTAGCGTGTTTGTTATATTTCATCATGTTCCCTTCTTTCTTATGAGACCCTTTTATCTCCTTTTTTATTTGAGTCTAAAAGAACATTGTTTGAAGTACTTGGGATGCTCATGGGTTTATCTAGAGCACCCTTGGGGCTTACTTTTGGGCCATTTCTAGTTAGGGTGTACTTATCCCCTTTGTCTCATATTTTTCACTTTTTAGCTATTGGATGTTATTTTGGCACCATTGAGGTCTTGATTTGAATTCAATCTATTTAAATATATAAACATTGTAGTTTACTTGGAACTAATGATATATATTGAGCATTCATAGAGAATTTATTAAGCACTCACATGCACATTCCGGAGAGATTGTGTAACCATTATAGTATTTGTCATTGTTTGAAACTAACATTTATTGTTGAACATTTTTGGTGCATGACCTGATTAAGGTTAATTGTATATCATTAGAATTGCTTTCAATTATGAATTTCATTGTTTTCAACATACTTGTTTACTATACATGGGCTTGATAATTAGTGGATGCTTAAAAACTCAACTATCCCTCAACAATTGCCCCTAAACATTCATGCTTTTCCTAAAACCGTAAATATTACATGTGTGTCATTGTTGCCATAGGGCAAGAAGAAGAAAGTTTTTTTTTCGGGTTATAAGTGTAGCAATATGAAAATTAGAGCAAAGGAGTGAAAGGTATGGAATAAGCAAACATAATCGTTAATTTAATTTCAAGTTAGTCTTAGTTGTCTTGAGTGCCTTCGATGCATTGTATACCTATCATTGCTTTTCACCATATATACGGTTAAGGTTGTCCATTTGTTGGCACATTTCTACATTGAAATTTAAATGCATATATCATAATAATCAATATAGGCCTCTACACCATATGTAAATATCTTACTTTTACATTTGGAAAATATAGGTTAGGTATTATTACTGCTAAGTGTAGCCTATAATGACAACCAAGGGGGTAGTGTGGTAGGGTGTCATATTCTAAGATGTAATTAAAAAATGGTTGACCTTAAAATTTGATGTATGTTTGACTATCACGTGGCAGTTTTCTTCTTATCTAAAAATGGAAATCAAAACATTGTGATCTTTTAGACTTATTGTGGAGTTCAGAGCCCTTTTTTCTTTGGAAAGATGTTTTGATCCCGACCTTCGGGTGGAGTTAGATTGAGGCCTCTATCACCAATCAATGGACAATTTACATAGAAGGTGAGAGATTTGTTAATCTACTTGAAACCTTTCAATTGACTAAATTATATGACATATCCAAGTTCAAAGTGCCTTGAGATTGATATCTATTGGCATTCTCGAGACACATGTTAAAAAGATAATTGTACTTAGCTACTTTTTTTGCACATAAAATTTGTTATGATTAGTTTAAACTTGATTGGCTATTTGTGTTACATTTAAGTGTGATCCATTTATCCCTAACATGACGTACTTGTGTTCCAATTGCATTATGATTATTCACCAATGTACATGAGTTAAATGGCGTAATCACGATGGCAACAAAGGGCTAGTGGTGGTGGAGTGATGCAGGGGCATCTTCAAGAACACCAAAACATTACAAAGTTCTCCTTATTCTGGTTGCAAAGGATGTGAAGACTTGTGGTGAGTTGTTAAGAGGAAATTAGGTGATTTAGCGAGTCCTAAATTTGAATTATAGAGTTACCTCCAAATTGCAATTTGAAATCTAAACATGTAAAAGTGAAAGTGTAGGTCCGGTAAGTGATGAAGTGAGAGAGATAGTGGATGGTTGAGCATGTCATAATTGTTTCTACACATGTAAAAGAGTCCCAAGAGTGGATATGAATAATAAAATGTGTGAATGATGTAAAATGCATCGTGATGTTAAAGGCACATGAAGAGTCATAAAGGAGTTAGTTAGGTTTCTTGAAAATAACACTTAAAAAGGTGAGAACTTGAATGAATGAGAGTAGTTATCCACCAAAGAGGAAGATGAGAGGTTTCCTCGAGAGAGAGAGAGGCTTGAGAAATGAGAATGGAGAAAGATAAGATTGAAATTTTGTAAGAAATATGTAATACAACTCTGTTTTCTTATATAGAAAGGATTGCATTTTGTACATGGTATATGAGTTTGTGCGGAACATTAGTGTTGATCTCATTGCATGTAGGCATTTTCGAGTCCAATGAGGAGGTGTGAATGTTAATCAAATGTTTTCTATGATGAATTATTGCATGTGTTTAAGATTTGTGGATTTTGGAGAGTTTGTACTCTGTTTTGAGCAATAAAGTAAGCTTGGTTGTGCCTTAGATGCATATGACTCGAGAAGCTTTGTAAAGGTCTCAAGAATATGAAGGTTAGAGTTTATAATGCATATATCCATTGATAAGGAGGATATCAACTTAGGTACATAGAATCATTGTTTTGGTTTAAGTGATAAATGCATTGCTTGACTACAACTGTGCTCATACAAGTTGGGGGCAAAGTAGAAAGGTGAGTGTAAGGAAGCTTAAACATGTTCTTCAAACCCTACTGAAAAGATCATCTCTTGTATATCATTAAGACAAACCTTTGTGCAAAGTTTAGAGCTTTGAATTGGATTTTGGAGGAACTTATAAGCATTTGGAGCTTATTGGGTTATATTATAGCCTATAGTTAGGGTATTGCTAGGGCTAGTGTTTTAGAGCCCTAAACCTTGAAATTTGCCTCAAAATTTGGAAGATACCATCTTGAGAGATTATTTAACAAATTATGAAAGACTTTTAGAAAATTAACCGCGCAATTTGTAGATAATGATGACAGTCTCCATCAATGATAGTATGTATAGTTTAGAAGCCTAACTGAGAAGGGTATTTACTGAGTATGAGTTTCGCTTGGAGATTGGATGTGAAACTTCATAGGAAGAAAGAGCGCTTAAATGGGTGCTTAAAAATGTCTTGTTTGTGCATTAAAACCTTATGCATGCAATGAAAAGCCTGACAGAGTGTAGGAGCGGGGCTAGTTGAAGTCTTGTGAGCCTAGAGGAGAAAATTGAGATGGAGAGAGCAATTAAAAGAATGAGGTTCTAGAAGTTTGCACACATGATGGTGAAGGTAAAGGGTGTTGAAAATGATTTATACTTTGTAGTGGGCAATCTCATTTTGCCCCAACCATGATTCTTGTAGTGGCATTGGTCTTAAGAACACTAAGATGACAATTTTGTCAAAAATGGTAAAGTTGGTGTTTTGATTACTTTTGAGTCAATTTGTTGATTGAGCTAACATTGGTTGAAGAGATGGAAACAGGAAAGGGTGATGGAAGCATTCGAATAAGCTAAAGGTCAAGTTTTGTCTCAATTGGGGTTAAGTCCAAGAGAAGCTAGTGAGAAAAGGAAGGACAAGTCGTTGAAAAGGTATATGGTGAGATTGTATGAAAAGTGATCACCTTGGTTGATGAAATGAATTTGCATGCGGGGTAGGAGTGCGATAAAACAAAGCATGGTGTTAATGTGAGTCACTTAAAGTGAATTCGCAGACAAAATTGCAAGTTTTAAGCCATTTTTAGGCTTGGTAAAGATCCTCAAATGGAAAGATTTAGGTGAAGGTTTATTGTTGAAACTCTCGAAGTAGTTGAATGTCGTTGAAAATCACAATTGAGTTTCTCTCGCATCATGGAGTGTAATTGTGTGAGATGCCAATAACAATGATCGAACTTAAGTTTGACGCGTCTATTTAATTGTCATAGAGCAATTTTTTTATTTTATTTGAAAAAGGTAATTAAAAAATGTGACATTTTATTTTATTTGGGGTCTTTTTCCCTTTGGAAAGATGCTTCAACCTTGATGTACGAGTGGAGTTAGAGTGAGGGTCTTTATTACCAATTAGTGGACAAATTACGAGATAAGATATTGTATTTGTTAATCAATATGGAACCCTTCAATTGTTAAAATTATGCGATAAATCCAAGAACTCAAAATTAGATTGAAATCACATACAAGCACTCAACAATAAAATGTCATATCGTTTGTGACAAATAAAAATTAACCTCTCTCTATTTTATTTCATAAAAAAGTTTAGCCATCACTCAAAAACATAAACACATGGGGTTTGCATTAACCAAAAGAGATAAAAATAACATGAGGACAAACTTGTCGAACTTGAGGAGGCATACGTTCCCGGGTCGAATCCCTTGGCGGCAAGGAAAAGTAAAAACCATCGTCATTAACGGTTTGCGGTCTGAACACCGCACGGGGTATAAAATGAACCAAAATATTAGCGGTTTAAGTAATGCCGGTGGATGGTTTAAAAAAGCTGATTAAGGTCGGTGGAAGATCTGCGGAAAAAAGCACAATCCGACCGTTTGCAGTATAGTAGCTATTTAATCTTTCCCTCCCTTCTCTCCCAGCGTTTCCATTTCATTTCATTTGATTTCTTTCATGTTTTTCCATCTTGCTCTCTTGTATTGAGTGTGGCCACACATAATTTGGTTGTGTATGCATGCCTGTTATTGTTTTTTCTTATTTTTATTTGTTTGACTGTACTATTCAGTATTTGTTTGAGTTTATTATTTTGTTCTGCTCCGGCTTTTATTGGGTGCAGCTAATCAAAGCATGGCTGCTCTGCTCCTTTCAACAGGTGAATTTATCTGATATTTAGGTGTTCTAATATAATTTTTGGCATTCAAAATTGGCTGTAGACCATGATTCGCATTGCGTTTGTGTTTTAACTGAGTTGGTCTGCATATTCATTGGTTTAATTTAATTTTAGCAATGCCTTTTATATTCTAACCCTGAAATTGATTTTAAAGGCCGCAAATTACAAGGGATAGAGGGAGGTCTAATAACTCGAATTGACTCTTTCAGACCATCATTAGCTGCACAAAAGGGGTTAAGGAGGTAGGCATATGAATGGCATTTACTTTTTATTCTGTTTTCAATGACTGAAAAGGATTTTGATCTCATTAGGAAATTGTTTTTAATACAAGTTATTTGGATTCAATTTGTTTGTAGCTAGGCAAGACTAAGAATGTATGCCTCCCAATATGAGCAGGGATTTATATTTTGCTTGCATTAACCAAATGCTATACCCAAATGGGTTCTGTATTTTGAGAAACTGCACATTTTATTTGGGTTTTTGAGGATAGTTTAAGGTACCGTATATATTGAAATGCTACATATATATCAATCTCAATGGTATTTAAAATTCCAGATGGATGAGAGTGGCAGTTCAACTTGGTAGATAGGCTTTTCCTGTCATTGCTTCTCTTTTGGATCTTAACATTTGCAGTATTGTAGCTATTTATTCCTTCCTTCCCTCCTCTTCGAGCGTTTCATTTCATTTCATTTGGTTTTTTTAATTTTTCAATCTTGTTCTATTGTATTAGTGTAGCCACATATACTTACTTCTGTATGCATGCCTGTTATTGTTTTTTCTTATTATTTATTTGTTTGATTGTATTATTCAATACTGGCCTGAGGTTATTTATTTGTTTTGTTGTGGCTTTTGCTGGATGCACCTAATCAAATCATGGCTGCTCTGCTCCATTCAACAGGTGAATTTATTTGATATTAAGGTGTTCTGATATGGTTTTAGCTTTCAAAAATGGCTGTACACCATGATTCATATTGCATTTGTGTGTTGACAGAGTTAGTCTGCAAATTTAGTGGTTGAATTTAGTTTAGCAATGCGTTTTATATTCTAACCCTGAAAATGATTTTGCAGGGCGGGATTTACAAGGGATAGAGATCTGATCACTCAAATTGACTCTCTCAGACCATTAATGGCTGCAAAAAGGGGTTGACGAGGTAGGCACATGAATGCATTTACTTGTATGAAAAATGAATCCTATTTTCCTTTCTATTTTGTTTTCAATGATTGAAATGGATTTCGATCTCAGTTGAGAATTGTTTTTAATACAAGTCATTTCCATTCAAGGAATCAAGAGGATTCAGTTTGTTTGTAACTAGGCAAGACTAGGATGTATGTCTCTCTGTGTGAGCTGGGATTTACAATTTTCTTGCATTAACAAAATTCTGCCCAAAAGGGGTCTGTTGTTTGAGAATTGCACAAGCTATTTGGGTATCTAGCGATAGTTTAAGGATATACCTTATACATTGACATGTTACACATATATCAATCTCAATGGTATTTCAAATTTCAGATGGAAAAGAGTTGTAGTTCAGTTTGGTAGATAGGATTTTCTTGTCATTGCATCTATTATGACCATCAACATTCTTGACCCCATGTATCTGGTCATGGATTTTTGCTCTATTGGTGGGCACACATCTATATTTCCATTGGATCTTTGTAGCTGTCCTTCCTGTGGCTGAAGGAAGCTGGGCTAGAGACATTTAAGAGCTGTTATCTTCTGAGCAGAATGATTGGGTATTATTGTCCCTTACTAGACTGGTTTTGGTTTAGGACTGTGGAAAATCTAATTGTACTTATGGTTCTCTTCTTAAACTTATGTTTTGCTGTGATGTTTGGTCTTCTAGGGCTCTCAACATTTAATGCCCACCCTGCATCCCTGATCCCCATGCATATGGTCATGGGTTTTTGCAAGATTGGTGGGCATGCATCTTATCCATGCCCCTGTTGTTCCTGTCATTGAGGAAAGATGGGGTTTAGAGCCCTTAAGGAGGAGTAGTTCACAGTACTTACCTCTTGAATCCTAGGTCATTTAACTAATTCAAGAGTTCCTCTTGAATTTAAATAAATCAAATAGGATTTATACACTTGTACTGGCTGTAAAGGATTTTAAACTTATTCAACATGGTGGCAGTCAGGGTATAGGTTTCAATTGAATAAGGACCCAACCTTGCAGCTACAAATTGAACACAACGGACTGAGATAAAAACATCAACAATCACATTGATTTCACACCTTAAATAACTTCCACATTCAAAATTTAGAACAATTCAGATCGGTCTGTACACATATTTGTCCAGACTATGCACTTAAAAAGAGTTCAATAGAGCTGTTATTGACCCTCTAACACCTACAATGTTGCTCTAGCTTCTCTCTCAGTTCTTCCTTTACAAAATTACGAGTCTCTTTCTCAAAAACAGAGTTTGGACACAAGTTCGGCAGCATAACATTATCTTGATTCAGAATTCCCTCAAAAACAAAAGTGTACATACTCCATGTAGCTTTGTAGACTGGTTTCTCTCGCTGATCCTTTCAGACGAATAACAATGCAGTTATGGAACTCTGAGTCCACCTTGACTGTGCCTTTAGCTCCCTAGCTGACTTCTTCTCCTCTTGAGCCATTATACTGAGCCTCAAGGACTTGGCAACCATTTGGATGAGTGGAGTACTTAAAATTTTCCTCTCTGTCATACACACAGACCTTCAAAATAGACACCCAACTGCCTTGAGCTCCAAGGAGTCGATTTGAGTCCCCGTGTCCCAAAATAGCACTAGACAGCTTTCCTGAGTTTTTGGACTACGTCTTGTCCATGTGCCCAAGAAATGGTCTCTCTGTCATGCATTCATGATTCCCCAAGTATCTCCTCATTGTGATTGACTCAAAATAGTTCAATGTGTCCACTTTGAGCTCTCAAAACAATTAAAATGGCCGTCAGACTATTCATGGATGTTGTTTGACCTGTATGTGCCAATAGATGGATTAAAACCACCACCAAACTGAAGGTCTGATCGATGTCTTTCCAACGAGTTATTATTTGCTTCATTTGAATCCCTGTAACTCAAGTTATGAGTGTCCAAAGTTTATTTTGGTTTGTTTTTTCTGCTTGCCATTCCTCTGTTCATTTTGGTAAAGCCCTAAGTGCAGGGCATTAAAGATTAAAAACAGGGAAAAAAATTAAGTGATTCAGGTCGTGGAGACACTGCGAGGTTGAGGATCAGAAAAAGCTGTGACCAAACTGTATCTGGCATGAAGAACCTGCGACTGTCGCAAATGAAAGATAATTCGTGACGCCATAAATGTTAGGTTTAGATTTAGTTTGATTATTAAGATTTGATTTTAGATTTAATTTATTATTATATTGAGCTTATTAATTATATTTTGTTAGGTTTAGGTTTAGTTTAATTTTTTTTTGATTGATAAGGCGGGTTGAAGGGACCCGTTCCCTATTTACAAAAAAAGGAGGCTTAACCTCAGATGTTTCAAGAACCACAACCAGGTCACACTGGCATATATACAAAAACCAGAATTTATTCTATATACTAATACTAGGACCTGAAAAAAAGATAACTAATTAACATCATCCACCGAGATATTGAGCCCCCCCGCAGAATGGCCCTGATCCATCCCGAGCTCCATTTCGGAGTCCACGTCAGCAGAGATATCTTTGAGCCAGCCCCGCCAAAGGTGTTCGAAGGCGTCACCGCAGAAGCTCGGAGCTCCATCCACCAACACGACACCGGCTCCAAAGGCAAACCCAGAGCCCTCACATTTGGAAGCTTAATGCGGGCACGCCTGGACTTCTTATCCCGCGCAAAACCACCAAGGACTCGGCAAAATCCAACAAAGTATCTGAAAACGCTTCTCCAAGTCCGCCATTCCCGAATCGTTACCAACCAGTGAACACAGAGCCCCCACTAGACACATGCCAAGACACTAGATTAAAGTTAGCGACCTCGAGGCTAGGTTTCCGCAGAAAGAGGGCACCAACCAATAAGCAACAAGTTTAACCACCTCCGCCTTCGAGGGACGAAGAACCAACAAATTTTCAACAAAGATGGAAGCAATTCCGCTATTAATCCTCGGCCACCCTTCAGCGTTCAGAAAACCCAGCCCCAAAACCAATTTAACAGCCTCCAGATCCTCAGAGCAAGAGATACGAAAGATTTTCTTCAACCTACAGTCGGAGACCTTGTTACGAAAAGCCATTTCCCTCATATCGCAAGACAGAGCCAACAGGGGAGCCCGAGGCGGATCCATAACAAAAACAAGCAGAAACTGAATGAAAAGGAGCCCCCACCGCCTTAAGTAGCAATCCCACCCTTCACATGCGGGAAGAACTGCCGTCGAATCCATAATTGGGTGAATCCTTCGAGACCATCATATCAAGGCCCTCCCACGCAGAGCAATTACTATCTACCCTCTCCCAAATATTTTGCTCTATACCTTTATTTGCCAGCCAGTCGGCACACTGATTACCCTCCCTATACACGTGCATGATGCTCCAATTATTGAATTTGGAGAGTTGCCATAATACTTTTGAACCCCTAAGTCCAGTTTCCATGAAAGGGCTCTTTTTTTGATAATGGCATTAATGATTACCAAGGAATCACCCTCAATTTCCAGGTTCTCAATTTTAAGTGAGGCCGCTAAGAACAATCCCTTACTAAGCGCTTGAAGCTCAGCGGAATTACAGGTACCCACTTTAAGCTTATAGGAAGCAGCTCCCACCATCTTACCCATAGAATTTCGAATTAAGCACCCCGCGCCAGAAACTCCCGGGTTCCCGGGCAGCCCCATCAAAATTTAGTTTGAAAAAACCAGGGGAAGGGGGGGACCATTTAGCATTTTTCCTGGCCAAGGAGGAAGGCAATGAAGATTTCAGGGCTCCATCTCTAGGTTTGATAATCAGAGGCCAATTCCTTTCAAGCATCCTGTCTTGAGAAGTAAAAGGACAAGATCGCAACCAATTTGAGGACACCACTTCCGAAATGGCACCTTCCAGCTTGCAGAGAACCACTTCCACAGAACTAAACTCCTCCCGAAAGAGCCGTTTATTCCTTTCCCACCATATATTCCAAAGGAGAAGCACAAGACTGCAAAGCCAAATGGAGGACAGGGCCCCCGAGTGGGAATAAACCGGCCAAGCCAAGATGGCTGCAGGAAGGGAGAACGGTTGAACCCAAGGGAGATTAAGCTTGGCACACAACCAATTCCAACACTCCACTGCAAAGGGGCAAGTGTAATAACAAATGATCCCTATCTTCCTCTTCTTTTTCACATAAAATACATCTAGTGGGGCCCTGAAAACCAAATTTTTTCCTTCTCTTGAGTAAGTATTTTACCCTGGAAAGCCATCCAGGCAAAGAGACCAGCCTTTGGGGGCAGGGTGGTTCCAAACAGTCTTTCCATATGTTATTCTCTGCAACTACGTCTTCATGAAGCAAAAGATAACCAAGATGAGAGGAATACGACCCCGAGGAAGCAATAGTCCAGACAATTTCATCTTTCTTGCAAGAGATCAATACTTGCCTCTCCTGCAAAGCAGACTTAAAATTCTTCATTACAACATCCGAGAGACCCAGATGATCAATCTCATTCCAAAGAAAAGCGGGGAGGAGGTTCAACCATTTGCCCATAGTTCGAGACAAATGGACCCCAATCTTCAAGCAACCTCTCTTTAATTTCAGCAAAATCTGGGATGTCCCCCAAAGCAGGGAAGCCATTCCAGGGATCATCCCAAAAAGGGCTTTTTCACCATTCCCCAATTTCCAGTCCACATTGTATAAGAACAAAGACTGCATTCCAGCATGAAATTCCAAATATGGGAACCCCGGGTGGGTTCACAATACGGAGAATAGATTCTGGAAGGGGGCTCCCAGGTATTTCTTTTCAAAAACTTGACTGAGAAGACTGTTGGGTTTTGAAATTAAATTCCACACCATCTTAGCACCTAGTGCCAAATTTTGCAGGCCCAGATTAAGAATCCCCACACCACCAAGTGCCTTGGGTTTAGTTAGAGCATCCCATCTGATCAGTGGAATTTTCTTTTCTCCCGAGAGACCTTGCCACAGAAACTTTCTCATCATCACCTTGTTTTCAACACACTTTTGGGAATTTTGAGAACGGAAAGCAAATACATAGGAGAGGCACTTGAGAACCGATTTGATAAGCTGCATTCTCCCAACTAAGGAAAGCCATTTACCTTTCCAAGAGTTTAATTTAGCATCCAACGAGGAGAGCAAATCTTTCCACAAAGAGACCTTACCCGCACCTTTAAACAAGGGGATACCAAGATATTTGACCGGGTAAGTGACCCTTTCTGAAATTGAAAATATTCAGAATACGAGCTTCAAGTTGAGGGGAGACATTGAAGAAGAAAATGTAGGATTTGAGAAGACTAACATCTTGCCCTGCCGCTTTCGAGTATTCATCCAAAGTCACCTTTAGCTCTTTAGCTTCCCGAATGTTGGCCTTGCAAACAAAAAAGTATCATCCGCGAATTGCTGGTGGGAGAGAGGAGGGACACCATCAGCAATTTTCAAACCCCTGAGGCTACCTTCCACCATTTTCTTCTTAAAAGACCTACCTAGAGTTTCAACAACCAAAATATAGAGAAAAGAGGACAGAGGGTCACCTTGCCTAATGCCTCTCACTTAACAAAAAAACCTTCAGCACTCCCGTTAATCAACACCGAGAAGGAAGGGCTAGAGACACAACTGAAGATCCAGTCACACAGCCCCTTGGAGAAGCCAAACTTTCTAAGAGTTCTTATGAGAAATCTCCAGTTGATCTTATCATAGGATTTACTAATATCAAGCTTCAAGAGCATACCAGGGGAATTCGAAGAAGAAAGGGAGTGAGTCACTCATGAGACAAAATAACGCCTTCCAAGATTGATCTGCCCGACATAAACCCGGTTTGTTCTTGGGAGATAAGAGGATCCAAAACAACTTTCAAGCGAAGGGCAATGGCCTTAGAAATAATTTTATAGGAGGTATTACAAAGAGAGACAGGCCTAAAGTCCACAAAGGAGGAAGGCTGAGGCAATTTAGGGAAGAGGCAGATGAAGGTGCTATTCAACATTTTGAGCACCGAACGGGACCTCCTCGAATCTTCCACAACCGCCCACACATCATAACCCACAATTTTCCAAAATTTCTGAAAAAAATCAGCGGGAAGCCATCCGGACCAGGAGCTTTATTCTTTTCCATGGAGAAGACAACTTTTTCAATTTCTAGAGAAGGAGAAAGGCTTTAAAAGAGCAACATTTTGGGTCTTCAAGATAAGGGAAGGAATACACTCCAAAAGGGAAGATTGAGCCTCATCAAAGGAGGCCACATCACTAGCAAGCAAGGAGGAGAAGAAATTAATACCTTCATTGATAATATCCTTCTGATCAACCAACAAATCCCCCTCGCTGTTCTTAATTTCCGAAATAAAGCTCGAATTCCTTTTGGATTTAACAGAGGCATGGAAAAATTGTGTTCTGTCCCCATCCTTGAGCCAAAGTTCCCTTGATTTCTGCTTCCAGTAAATTTCCTCTCTGAGAAGCAGTTCCCTAGTTCTCTTAGAAGAGACTTCTCCAAAGCAAAATCCTCTTGATCCATCCCCGCATTGAACACTTTCAAATTAAGAGCCTTCAGATCAGCTTCAACCCTTGATTTTTCTTGAAAAATATTTTTGAAACACTTACCATTCCATTCCAACAAATCTTTTTTCAGCCTCTTCAACTTTTGAGCCAGCACAAACATCTTAGAACCCACCACTTGGTAAGAGTTCCACCAGAGTGCAATCCACCCTTCCAAGGAAGCATCTCTGAGCCACATTAACTCAAACTTGAAGGGGGATTTGTGAGGGGCATCATCAAAGTTGACCACGAGGGATATCGGAAAATGATCCGACCCAGACCAAGGAAGAACAAAGCTTTCCAAAACTATGTCTTTCAGAGACCAATTAGGACAAACCAGAAATCTATCAAGTCTTTTAGCAATATTACTAAAACCCTTTCTCCTATTACTCCAGGTGAACCATCCTGCTTGGGCTCTAGATCCAACAAAGCACTGTCCCTAATAAAGGAACAAAAGTCCAATTGCGACTGAAGATTTCTGACAATCCCCCTTCTTATCCTTACCATTGGTGATGGCATTAAAATCGCCACCCAGAATGAACAAATGATCCCCAAAGAAGAAGCCGATTGAAGCAGATCCGCCCATAATTTTTTTCCCATGATACTATTAGGGGCATACACATTAAATAAAAAGAAACTTAACTGGGAGCGACGAAGGCTAACACTTACTAGTTGCCAGTTGGGGGACTGAGCTTGCAGCTCCACTTTGACAACACCTTCCTTCCAAAGAATGCCAAGACCCCCAGAAGCTCCAGACGATCCCGAGAAGACCCCTTTCCAGCCTCTGCCTGAATTACTCCACATAAGCTCCGCTTCAGCGACAGATGACAACTTTGTTTCTTGCAAAAGAACCAACCAAGCCTCCGAGGAGAGGATATAACGCTTAAGCAAGCATTGCTTGTCAGAGGAGTTGAGGCCTCTGACATTCCAGGAAAAAAGCTTCATTGAAAACAGGGAAGGATTTTCACCTTCCCGGATTCAACAATGTCAAATTTTAGGGTGCTTTGCTTCCCTAACTCAACCTCCATTAGCGCAAGCTCCTGTTTGGACTTTCTACCCCTCTTACTAGCGGAACCGCAAAGGACAATATCCATACCTTCCTGGTGAAGGCTAAATTAGAGGGAGTCAGATTAGGAGCTAAGCCATCAAGAGCAATTTCCCTTGTTGGCTAGATTTTCTGCATAGCTGAAAACCTAGGCGATCCACGAGATAAATCTCCCTCATTTACCGGTGAGGCCCCCGTGTAAGATTTGTCAATTTAATATGCTAATATTTATTTGGGGTATTACTTTAACCATGCAACTCATGAACCATACAGTATAGTTTTGCATGCAAGTAAGCATTTGTTAAAGAAATGAAATATCTAAAGAAGAAGGAAATAATAAAACATGGGAAATAAAGAGTGGGGATGTGCAACCCAATCAATAGATTACGAGTTGATTATATGCACATAGAGCAGAACCAATAGATATTAACACACGGAATTATAATCAAAGGCAGCTTTAGATCTAGATCTAAAATAACACAAAGTTTATAAGTAGATCTAAGACAAAAAGTTAGAAACAAAATACACCGTGACACAAAGTTCTCCGAAAATCTTCTCCTTTCTATTCCTTTGCTTCAAATAGCTATCAGGGGTTTCAGCACAAAGTCTAGAACACAAGAATGCTGCTTACCAATTCTGATCCTTTAACCCATAGGTTCTTCCTCTACTTATAGCATGTAGAGGGGAAATTACAAATAGGAAGCCTTTAGTGAACTGGCACATGTGGAAGTTGTAAAGGAGACAACTGACAATCTCCCTCCTGGAATTCCTCTTTGCATGACATGCATGATTTGCAATTGAAGATAGAACCTTCTATTTTGCATGTCTGCCACCTATTTCCAAGTAGTTGACTTCTTCAAGTAATGGCTTTTAAACCAATCACTTAAGTTTTATAATTTAATTGATCGCTCAATTACTTTGTCGGAGGAAATAAGAGAAAGAAGAAGAAAGAGGAAAGCTGCAGTCTTGTTCTTTTTCATATTCTGCATGCAGTTGATTCTTTTGCCTTTGATTCTCACCAAACTGGATCTGGAAGCAGCTGGATCTGGAAGCGGTTGGATCTGGAAGCAAGTGACTGTGATTTGCTTGCGGGTATTGCCTTTGACATGTCTTCCCTCTTATCCTTGAAGCTTTTGTAGTTCTTCTCCAGTACATGCATCAGTGCAATGTTTGCCGTAAATAACTCATCATTTTTATTTTTAATTGCATATGAGCAATTAAAAATTCTGGAAAGCACTCCGGGTGAATGCAAATTCAATGAAGGCTTCAACTGGAAGATTGGAAGCACATGCACAAGATCCTGGAAGGAATTCTCCATGCACCGACTTCTACATGGGTTGCGTTAGAAACAAGAGGATGAAGCCTTTGCAATTATGGACATGCACAAGATCCTGGAAGGAATTCTCCATGCATTGACTTCTACATGGGTTGTGTTAGAAACAAGAGGATGAAGCCTTTGCAATTATGGATTTGGATCTGAATCGGATCTGGATCTAGATTTGGATCTGGAAGCTATGCATGATTCTGCTGATCCTTTTCTTTCATCATGCTTCGCCATGGCCAGAGCAATCTTTGTCTGAGCAACTCTTTTTCTTTTTATTCGGCCAAAATTCTTTACAATTGGTGCAGATCTGGGAATTTCTTCAAATTTGGAAGATATATTCAATGTATTGGACATTGATTTAAGCTCCCTTTCAATTATATAAGCACTGTAATGAATACCTGCAATTAATTCAGACAAAGACGGAATCGGAGCATGAACACTTGATTTTTATCATAAAAATCTGCATATAAAGCCCGTTGCCCTAAAATTTGAGGCTTTGCTTGCATGCCAAGCATAAAAATTTGTAACTTCACCTGGGCACCTGTAATACTATGCAGACAATTAATCAGACTTAAATCAAGCTCCTTCAAACCTAGGCGCTAAACTTTGAAGCTTTCCGGCAGTGAAAACACCTTTTTCTGAGCAAAATTTCTCTTTCTTTGGGCGCCAAAATTGCCTAGGCTGCACTCCTTTGCTAAAGAATTAATAACTCCATTAATATGACAACCCATGCTTATATAACCTTGATCATTCTATAATTAATAATTGCCCTTCCTATTTCGGCAATTAATTAATTAAAAATCATATTTTTCTCTTCAATTTGGGCACCTATTTTGTGCATGCTCATGGCTGTCATTAAATAAATTAAATTTATTTAATTTTAGCTTTCTACTTCCAGTCTACTTTGACTTCACACTATGCTTTGACCTCATGCGCCAAAAATAGGAATTAATTCCATCAATAAATACTTTAAAAAGTATTATTTCTCCTCTAGGTGGGTCGCATTTTTTGACATAGTTGATTTCTATTTTTAAAAGTCAATTTCTAATGGGATTATTCACCCTGCACTGCAGCTCCAAAAATCTCATGGTCCACTTAAATTGTTTGACTTTCATAATGAGATTCTTTACCCTGTAAGGCAGGTAAGAAATTCCCATCAATGCCTTTAGTGATTTTCTTTTATTTCACAATGGGAATTTTCACCTGCAAGGCAGATAAGAAATTCCGTCCCTGTTGCCTCTAATTTTCCCATTATGACTTAAGTGACTTTGCTTCCATGGGAAAAAGTACCTTGTCAAGCAAGTACAAAATTCCCACCTGCCTGTTGCTACCAAAATTCCCATTATAACTTAAAACCTTCCTTTCCCAAAAATGTGACTTGCCCAGAAGAGGCCTTTTCTTGTGCACGACTTCGTCTTTCTAAAGAGAACTAGACCTCCTGTGGCAAATTCCTTCTGGCATGACATCCGTAGATGATCTCCAGATACTCCAGGAAAGAAAACAGACTAAACCGCAAAGGAATTGACCTAGGGAATTTCACAGAGAAAAATACGAGAAAAATAACAAAAACGCAAAACGTTGCCAGAAGTCACAGATAAAGCCCAGGATTCATTCCTGGTGGAAACCCTACTTGATATATGGGAATATTGACATGTAAAACCTCAACAGGGTTAAACCGGAGCACAATTTACCATATACGGGGCTTAACATAATTAAATAAAAATTTCGCAGCGCGAACCCCAACGATGACAGAATATAACGAGTTTGGGCATCTGGGTATTTGGCGAAATTGGCTTATATGACTCTCTGGGAGTATCTTTACGCAATCTGAGACATTTTCTGGCAATAAAAATACAAAACGACCCATTATTTTAAAAGTACGATTTTTTTAACATGGGTAGTCTCATATTTGAGGTGAAATCTGGGGACACCACTCCTTCCTCCTTATCCCGGCTGAGATAACAGCAAATCCAAAGCCAAAGTCTCATTATTTGAAATCCACCCATTAAGAGTTTCCATTGAAGAGCCTGCCCTTCACCATACCTTCCTTGATTAGGGAAGCAAGCGCCCCGAAATCCCTATGAACCTCCTCGGTTTCTTTCAAGAGAGAGTGAGGTGTCAGATTCATTGAAGGGCCAAAGATGGCCAAAACCGACAAGGACTGCCCCACCGGCATGCCATCTTTCACACGGAGCTGAGGAACAAAGATGGATCGGAGGATTTATTCGGAAATAACAATGCATCCCCCATCTGGGATGAAGGCATAGAAACCGATTTTTTTTTTAAATTAGCCGGGCAAGCCTTCCTTAGATGACCTAATAAACCACAAGAGAAACATTTCAAATGTAACCCTTCATAGTCAATCAACTGTGGTCTGGAACCCCTAGCAGTAGCAAGATTGATAGAGCTCGAGAAGAGGGAGGACAAATCCATCTCGACACAAATCCGAGCTAAAGAATTTCTCCAAGCCAATAGAGAAGGGTTAAAAATAGGAACCCACGAGCCGAGGGAATTAGCAATAGCCTTTAAGGCAACTTGATTCCTGAAATCGGAGGGCAGATTATGGAAACTCAACCAGAGCGGGGCACTTAGAATTTTTCCTCACGCGGATTAAACTCAGGGGACCAAGGGTGCAAATACAGGCTTGAGGAATTAAGAAACCAGGGTCCCCTTTGAAAACTTTCTCTAGCAGGGCCTCCGAATGGAACAATTACTTGGAAGAAGCCATTCGGGAGAAAGAAAACTTTAGGCTTCCTCTCCTTGCCCCAGAACCAGTAAACCCAATTCAAAATTTTCCTTCTGGAAAACCTAGCCCCCACAAATTTGCAACAGATTGCCCTTTTAACACGAACATCCACAAAGTCCGCCTTGGGCTGAAGGGAGATTAACACGCACCATATCCGTGGAAAATTTGAACCAATCCCCCCACCTTGATTTCCTCCACTTCTGTGAACTGTTAACCTCGAGCTCAATTGGAATTGAAGGGACCTCTCCTTGCCATGACAGTGGTGGACAAAACATTCCTTTGGCAGGATCGGCTTCCTCAATCAAATTTTTTAGAGCGGAATTCCCTAACAATAGAGCCAGTGAATTGATCACTGTGCCGGGCCAAAATTCAACAACAAAGCAGACACTTCTTCCTTCGCGGCGCCTCAAAGCATCTTTCCCGGTCCATCCACTGCTGCTGCTGGAACCCAGTGGGATTCTATTCGCACTAGAGGCAAAAAACCGCGGGCAAGGCACATCAACCGAAGCCTCCTTTCTTGCAATGAGATACTTTGTCCAACGTAGAATCAAAATTTCGTGGGATTCGCTAACTCGCCGCTCCATCCTCGCATCCCTCACTATTTAATCATTAGGTTTAGTTTAATTATTTACATTTAGTTTATTATTTAACTTATTAATTATATTCTGTTTTGCATTTAGATTTAGATTTATTTTTTAATATATATTTTTAAAGCTTTCATTAATTTATAATTTTTTAAGTTGTAATTTTTAGGATTTTTAAATTTAGGCTTCTTTATAATATATATACTAGACTTTCAGTACGGGTACAGGTAAGGGTATGGGTACATGTACGGATATGGGTATGGGTACGGATATGGGTACGGGTACAGTACGCTGAAACAACAAATTTTTAAAAACCTTGGGTACAGTACGCTGTGGGTACGTTCATACAATATATTTTTAAAAAGTAAAAAATATAAATATATATAAAAATTTAAAGAAAACAACAAGCTTATAGTCTCAGCAACCTATAAAATATTAGAAGCCAACAACAAGCTTATTATGAATTGGAAGCCATCTAAAGCAAGATTTCTTTGACTGAATACAAGAAGACCACAAAACATTAAATCTATGAGTCCATCTACTAATGGGCTCACAAACATTCCACTTATTGTTAAGGCCCAGGGAAAGGTTTGGGGAGAAGAAAATCTTTTCATAGAGTTGTTTGGAGGTAGCCTCTTGGAGAAGGGGCCCTTTGAGCCACCTCACAGTATACCAAAAGTCATTCTCATCCTCCATAATTAGTCTAGTAGAGGGAGCTGTGAAAGCATTTCTGAGCATTGTATACATTCTGAACTAAGATTGAGGAAGCTTATAGAAAGCTTTAAGGTCTGTCCATTCCATCCACTTCCCAAATCTGTACAAGTCATGAAATATTTTAATTCCTTTCTCAAACCAAAGGAGGGCAAAACAACCTCTTGTCAAGGCAAGGATCTTATCATTATATTTCAGATTCGACAAAATCGATTTGTAGGCTTGGCACCTAGTGTCAAAGGAAGAGAAGATAGGCTGCCCAACCACCAAGTGCTTCACTTGTTCCCATGCCTTCCAAATTGACTGAAGAATAAAGGACCCATGAGGAGCAACAAGAAAGCACCCAAATAGTAAGTCAACCAAATGAACTTCTTTTCATCTCTCGTGACCCTTTAGAGCCTATTGGCAATATTGAATCTTACACGAACTTTCCAAGGTTCAATTCCAGTCAAAGCCCTCAAGTTTTATTTATTTTTTGCACTAAAAAAATAACCATGTGGGTACACTGTGAGTACGTACCCACCGGCCCTGGGTACGTCCGGTACGAAAATCCGTAAAATCTGTACCTAGGATGTACCCAGGGCCTGTGGTTATGTACCCACAACATACCCAAACCGTACCAGTAGCAGTACCCAATACGTATCAGGCCTGGTACGTGGGGTACTTGGTGTTTCCGGGCAGTCTAGTATATATATATCTTTTAGCAATGAATCTTTTAGGAATTCTATCCTCCATGAATTTGAATGTAACAACTTAAGTGTTAATATATGTTCGGGACACCCTGCACACTTATATTAGTATAGGGACCAAGAGTTTAACACTTAATAGAGTGTTAGATGTTACAACGTGAACCCGGTGTTAGGAAATCAATGGGACTCCACATAACAATTACTCTTAACACATAATAAAGTGTTATTATATTATAATATATTAGGACCCCCTCGTGGGTAATACAATGTGACTCAAACCTCTAATACTTTGATATTATAATATTATTAATCCTTGCTGCGTCCAATTGGGTTTTTAGCCCTTAAGAAGAGTTCTTCCACTTGTGACTACAAACTCAGACCTGCAACACCGATTATTAACAAAACAAAATATTTTTGGGTGATGCAAGATGGCACAAGCTCTTTGATGCTCTTGTATCACAACACATTAGGCATTTTCCTACCTTCAAGCTGCAGAAACCTAAATGATAGGTATGACTCACCAATAAAGTGTGTAAACCTAGTCCATGGTGCTACAAAAGCAAACTGTCACTGCAAATGTGGCTCATTTCTGTATCATTTCATTTACTTTCTTGGAGTGTATCCAGCTTAGATAATCCTTTATGAAAATGCCAGATATGAGGACTAGTAATAAAAACATCGACATTACATGACTTTGCTATGAGGAATTCAATTGGTATCTGTTTTGCTCCATTCGTGATGACTTAAAACCATGTAATGAAAGCGATTCAAGGGTTCTTTGTCAAGAACTGATGGCATATTTAATCAAGACCAATGGATATGTCTGTCCAAATAAAAACATAAGAGTTGCACATGGCCAGTCATTTTGATTTTAGCTTTGGGAAACACATTATGACAAGATAAGCAAATTATGATTTCAGTATCATAAGCCATACCTGTTTGATGCATTGATAGGTTGCTAGTGACCACCTTGCCTTGCTTTTATAGGTAAAACGAAGGGTTCTATAAGGGTCTTCACCCATGAAAATTATAGAATGTATAATTACATAGAAGCAATACATGGGTGGATAGAAAGTATGAAAGATGGCTGGTAAAATGTCCGGCATATAGTGCCAAGAGCTGTCACCTATCTTGAAATACAGAAATTCCAAAATTTCCCTATTATATGATGGGAATAGAAAACCTAGTAACAACAAGAAGATGGAAGTATATATATTACAAACATTCCCTCTGCTTAGGGAACGAAGAGCTATTAACAACAGCAAGAGAAGACTAACGTCTATTCCACTGTTATACAAAATTCACCCCCAGGGTAATTTTGGTAACATGCATTAAATGCTCAAGTCCCAGGCAGATAAATTGATTCAGGGCAAAGAATCATGTTTCCAGGGTCCCCTCAGATTTTTCTAACTCTCCTGTCCCAGGTTGAAAAGAGCAAGTTCTGAGAAAAGGTGAAAAAGTTGCAAAAAGCAAGCTTGGGCCAGAAAAAATTGTGAAAATTGGCTAAGTCCTGGTCCAGGCGGTCCTTGGGACAGTTGGGACGTCGGGGCGCGAACCGGCCGAAAAGCCGCTAGGCAGTCTGCAGAGCAAAGGAACATCCGGGCCGTCGGGACGTGAGGGACGCGGAAAGCCGGTTCGGCCGAAGGAGAAGAAAATCGACTAACTGCTCTGGGACATCTGGGCTGTGAGGACGCGGAGGACACGAACTGGCCGGTTCGGCCGAAACGGAGAACTTTCGCACTGGGACAGTTGGGACAAAGGGACGCGTGGGACGTGGATAGCCGAAGGAGCCGAAAGCCAACCACACAACGCCACGTCATCGGCCGAATGAGGAACAGGGAAGCCCATTTCGGGCGGATTGGAACTTTTTGTCCCAGACAGTTTTGGGACATCTGGGACAAAAAGACGCGGAAGACGCGAAAAGCCGGCAAACCCGCGGACCAACCAAATCATGACACGTGTCACAAGGGGAAAGGTCCAAAATTTCAAAGGGCGAGGTTTCAAGCATTGACCCGAGCCAATAAAAAGAGGACACGTGTCCAATGAAGCAGGGAAGCTCGGAGCTAGGGAAAGATTTGGAAAATTTGGCCAAGTTCGGCCAAAAAGCTAAAAGTAAAGGTCTCCCCCGCGCCCCTGATGACCAATCAATGCATGCCACGTGTCCCAAGTGGCGGGCGCGGAGGAAAAGTGAAAAATGTTCCAAATCATCAAAAAGTCAAAGTTTTCAAGGAAAACCCGGGACAAGGAAGGAGAGAGAATTACGCATCCAATCAGCGCTTGACACGTGTCATCCAGGTGGCACAGCGCGGGAGAAAATTTAAAAATCCTTTTTTATGTCTATTTTGTGCCCTAAGTCTTCAGATTGCCATATCTTTCGATCCAGAGCTCGGATTTGCACGTTCTTTATATCAACGGAAAGCTTATGAAATTCTCTACATGATTCGGGGTTAATCTTGAATTTTGGTGCAATTTGGAGAGAGAAAGTTGAAAAACGGCTCTGACGCGTGTTCATGGCCAGAAGTGACATTTCAAGCGACCAAATTAATGCAGAATGGGTCGCATTCTCCTCTAAATCGGTCAAAGATGGCAGGGTATGGGTTTGTAAGGTTCCCATGCCGTTTTAATGCATCTGCAGTCAATGAGGAATGGGCTTGCACGTTTTCCCGCGTTTCTCTCTCCTGGGCTCGACCCATGCAATGTAAAAGCCAGATTTGGCTCATTTTAAAAAAAAATTACAAGTTGTTCATTTTTTCAGCTCTGCCCTCCCTTCTTTTCTTCTCTAGGGTTGAAAATGGAGTTTGAACCTCCTCCCTTGCTCTGTAATGGCGTTTTTGCCTTTTACTATTGAAATGATGTTCTGTGCAAACTTCTGGAGCAACAAAAACATGTTTTGTGATGCATCTGTCCATCCTTGCTCGTTTTTGCTTATTCTCTTCTTGCCTCTCTTCATTGCAGGTATTTGTGCATGTTCTAATGTTCATTGCAGGTCTGGAGTTGTGTTCATGGAGTTTTGGGACATTTTCTGTGTGAAATCTATCCTTGGGCCTGTGATGCATCTGTCCATCCTTCCCATTGCTCACCTCTCCTTGTTCCATGGCAGTTTTGATAGATGTTCAACATTCTCCTTCTCTAGTGTATCACCGTTTTAGTGTAGGCTTTTTGTTTTTTTTTCCCTTTTCTCTCTCTCTGTCTCCTTGGCATGGTTAGATTAGGATTAGATTAGCTTGTTTGCACTCGGAATAGCTCGTGGCAGGTAGTTTAGGAGCAGGAACCAGCCTTCTTTGGAGATTCCTCTCTCAGTTTCACAAGTCCCACGCTTGGAGAGAGGTTTCCATGTTGTGCAATCACACTGGATGCTAGAGTGATCAACCTAGAAGCCTGATCTCGCATCCGGGGTGCTTTGTGAGCCTGCAACAGCATTTTTGCACGCCGGTGGGAGCTTAGAGGTCTTCCACTTCATCTTTGCAGGTTGGTGTGTTCCTGTGAAGATTTCAGCCTTTGGAGGCACTTGCAAACACATCTGGCGACTCCATCTGATCAATAACCCATTTCTGAAGTTGCAGACCTGTTTTTCATCCATTCCATCCATCTTTCTTTCCATCTCTTTCATTCTTTTCCATTCCATGAAGTTGTGCAATCATGACTTCATTTCCATCATGGAACTCACATTTACAACAGCAGTATATTCCACCTCCAACATGTTTTAAATCCTCCAAATCAGCATTTTGAACAAATTCAAAATCAGCATGCATACCCATATGAGCAGCAATGCCAAAATCAGTTTGGCTATGGAGCTTTCCAAGAGCAAGAGTATGCATATAATGAAGACAATCAGATGCAAGATGCTGGTCTGTTGGAGAAAATCCAAAAGATGGAGGTAAAGATGGTGCAATCCAGAGCAACAACTCAAATGAGAGCTTTTAGAATTGGTTGTAGGACTCCTTGTCCATGGGGAGGCCCTTTTCCAAGACACTTTAGCCCTCAGGAGAAGCTGGACTTCATGATGACAACGCTGCCATTGCTTGCACAGTGGATTGAAGAAATAGAGGTGTATGAGAGGAGTATTGAGCAACCTTGTCAACGGGTAAGCACGCCATCTCATGCTTTTCTTTTCCCTCTTTCCCAATCTGTTTTATCTCAACAGTGTCAAGTTTTAAACTCTCCATCTGCTGTCCCAAGTGTTGAATCCATTTCTCCACCCCCTAGTCTTCCACCTCATCTCAATTCTTCTTTCCTTTTTCCTTCCAAACAGTCATCCCCTCCACAAGAACTAATAGAAATACCCCCTCCTCCAAAGAAACAAGAGTTTCTACCTCCACCACCACAAAAAATTGCCAAATCAATCAAGTTACAACCTGTCCCTCCTCTTGCATTCCCAATTCCATGTGGGGAAGAAGAAATTACAAAAAATGGCCATGAAGGACAGCAAGAAGAGGAGCCCAACAGAAAAGGAATGACAGACAACTTAAGGGTTTGGGCTGCCAAATTTGGGATGACAAAGATCCCCTTGATGGTTAAGCCTTCAGAAGAGATGGGAGTTGGAGAACAAATGGTGGTCAGGACTAATTTTGTTGCAGCAGAAGAAGAAGTTCTTGCAGTCCCAACTTGTCCTCTAGAGCAGCAGATTGAAGAGTTTGACTTGACAAACTTCATGCTGGAGGAAGAGTTCTATCAAGAGCAAGATTGTCTTCAAGTAGTAGAGGAAGGAGAAGCTGCTCCAAATCTAAAAGAAGAGGAGCACATTCTAGTTGTGGAGGAGAAAAGTGCAGATCCAAGAGCTTTGAGCACAAAGCAGGCTACAGGAGAACCTTCAGTTCTTCTTTCTACTTCACCTCTCTCAAGTTCTAGTACTGAAGAGGAGTTTGATCTCTCAAACTCAATGTTGGAGGGAGAAAGAAACCATGGTGGTCAAGTTGCAGATCAAGAGAACACCATGGGAGAGATTGAACATTTGCAGCAGGACAGTCATGAGGCAGTTTATCTGTCAGATTTGGAGGACTGTTTTGATGGAGAAGAATCGGTTGAGTTTCCACCATTCTCTCTTTCATCATCCACATTCCAAACACTAGAGCCTGCTGTCATGGAGGAGAGCATTCATTTGCAGCAGCCTGCATCTTATAGCAGCTCTTTGGAACCGAGATTGGAAGGTTTTAATCTTTCATGTTCTTCATTGGAGGAAGAGAAAGGACAAAAGAATTTCACCATTTCTTCCACACCATCCATTCAAGGTCTACGAAAAGACTCCATTTTTGGAGTTGAAAGTCAGAGCTATGGGCATATCAAACGGATCAGACCTTGCCCAATCAGGTATTTGGCTTCATTCGAGCCAAAGGAGAAGCCACAATCAGTCATGCTTGCTTTTGAGCATGAGGGTGAGCTACAAAGTACCAAGGATCAGTTGTCATACCTCTTCAATCCAAATGCAGAGCAACTAAAAGAGGTATTGAATTTGCCTTCAGCTGATACCTTGATGATTTGGGTGGAAGACCAGCTTCTTGTTGATTTTCCACTCATCCTAACAGCCATGATCAGCTCCAAATCAATTGCATGGCTGCCACTTTTGAGAAAGGGAAGCTATTTCTCACAACCAATTGCAGGGTTTGTTTAGCTTGCCTTTGCTTCCAGTTAGAATAGAGTAGGTAGGTTTGCTTTCAGCAGAAGAAGTGCTTGTGCACACTCTGCATGTTCCATTTGGAGCATGTATGATTTTCAGTTTTGTACATAGTTTTTGTGGTGCTGGTTTTGCTCTTGCACAGTTCATTCAGTGGCATTTTGGTGAGAACAACTCTAAGTTCAATGGATTCAAGTGGCTCAGAGAGGAGATTTTCAAAGTTTAGATCAGTTGCAGGTTACAACTCATGACTCCATGCCCAATGGATGCTTCAGGCAACTGGTAACTTCATCTAGCAGGCAGATGACCCCATTGAGTCGCCAAATTGTTATCCAAAATTCACCCCAGGGTAATTTTGGTAACATGTATTAAATGCTCAAGTCCCAGGCAGATAAATTGATTCAGGGCAAAGAATCATGTTTCAGGGGTCCTCTCAGATTTTTCTAACTCTCCTGTCCCGGTTGAAAAGAGCAAGTTCTGAGAAAGGGTGAAAAAGTTGCAAAAAGCAAGCTTGGGCCAGAAAAAATCGTGAAAATTGGCTAAGTCCTGGTCCAGGCGGTCCTTGGGATAGTTGGGACGTCGGGTCGCAAACCGGCCGAAAAGCCGCCAGGCAGTCTACAGAGCAAAGGAACATCTGGGCCGTCGGGACGCGCGGGACGCGGAAAGCCGGTTCGGCCGAAGGAGAAGAAAATCGACTAACCGCTCTGGGACATCGACGGGCCGTGAGGACGCGGAGGAGGACGCTAATGGCCGGCGGTTCGGTCGAAAGCGGAGAACTTTCGTGATTGGGACAATTGGGACAAAGGGACGCGGAGGACGGCGCTTGAACCCGGTTCGGCGAAACGGAGAACTTTCGACCGGGACGGATTGGGGAAAAGGACGCGTGGGGACGCGGACAGCTGAAGGAGCCAAAAGCCAACCACACAACGCCACGTCATCGGCCGAATGAGGAACAGGGAAGCCCATTTCGGGCGGATTGGAACTTTTTTGTCCCAGACAGTTTTGGGACATCTGGGACAAAAAGACGCGGAAGACGCGAAAAGCCGGTAGACCCGCGGACCAACCAAATCATGACACGTGTCACAAGGGGAAAGGTCCAAAATTTCAAAGGGCGAGGTTTCAAGCACTGACCCGAGCCAATAAAAAGAGGACACGTGTCCAATGAAGCAGGGAAGCTCGGAGCCAGGGAAAGATTTGGAAAATTTGGCCAAGTTCGGCCAAAAAGCTAAAAGTAAAGGTCTCCCCCGCGCCCCTGATGACCAATCAATGCATGCCACGTGTCCCAAGTGGCGGGGGCGCGGAGGAAAAGTGAAAAATGTTCCAAATCATCAAAAAGTCAAAGTTTTCAAGGAAAACCCGCGGGACAGGGAAGGAGAGAGAATTACGCATCCAATCAGCGCTTGACACGTGTCATCCAGGTGGCAGAGCGCGGGAGAAAATTTAAAAATCCGTTTTTTGTCTGTTTTGTGCCCTAAGTCTTCAGATTGCCATATCTTTCGATCCAGAGCTCGGATTTGCACGTTCTTTATATCAACGGAAAGCTTATGAAATTCTCTACATGATTTTGGGGTTAATCTTGAATTTTGGTGCAATTTGGAGAGAGAAAGTTGAAAAATGGCTCTGACGCGTGTTCATGGCCAGAAGTGACATTTCAGCGACCAAATTAATGCAGAATGGGTCGCATTCTCCTCCAAATCGGTCAAAGATGGCAGGGTATGGGTTTGTAAGGTTCCCATGCCGTTTTAATGCATCTTGATCAATGAGATGGGCTTGCACGTTTTCCCGCGTTTCTCTCCTGGCTCGACCCATGCAATGTAAAAGCGATTTGGCTCATTTTAAAAAAAAAAATTACAAGTTGTTCATTTTTTCAGCTCGCCTCCCTTCTTTTTCTTCTCTAGGGTTGAAAATGGAGTTTGAACCTCCTCCCTTGCTCTGTAATGGCGTTTTTGCCTTTACTATTGAAATGATGTTAATGCAAACTTACCTGAGCAACAAAAACATGTTTTGTGATGCATCTGTCCATCCTTGCTCATTTTTTGCTTATTCTCTTCTTGCCTCTCTTCATTGCAGGTATTTGTGCATGTTCTAATGTTCATTGCAGGTTTGGAGCTGTGTTCATGGAGTTTTGGGACATCTTCTGTGTGAAATCTATCCTTGGGCCTGTGATGCGTCTGTCCATCCTTCCCATTGCTCACCTCTCCTTGTTCCATGGCAGTTTTGATAGATGTTCAACATTCTCCTTCTCTAGTGTATCACCGTTTTAGTGTAGGCTTTTTTTGTTTTTCCTTTTTTTCTCTCTTTGTCTCCTTGGCATGGTTAGATTAGGATTAGATTAGCTTGTCTGCACTGGAATAGCTCGTGGCAGGTAGTTTAGGAGCAGGAACCAGCCTTCTCTGGAGATTCCTCTCTCAGTTTCACAAGTCCCACGCTTGGAGAGAGGTTTCCATGTTGTGCAATCACACTGGATGCTAGAGTGATCAACCTAGAAGCCTGATCTGCATCCAGGGGTTTGTGAGCCCGCAACAACACCACCATCTAAAGAAGAGACAACGTGCATGGAAAAGAACGGAACACAATCACCGATCATCTATCCTCTTTTCTTTATCTCGTAAATTCTGGGCATGACCAACAAAGAGAGAGAACCTTTGGCTTGACAAAAGGTACTAGAAGTTTTTCTATTTGGTTGAAAAATTCTGGCCAATTCCCTTTTTTCGAGAGGGTGAAAGCCAAATCATGGATGAGAAATACACATGCCAAGATTGTGTAGATCCTCCATAGATCTTTGTGACCATAGATCTGATGTTATATTCAATCAATAACGATATATACAGCTGTTCAAAAAAATCATTACAACTATAAGAGCTGCAAATGCCAAGTTTTTTTGCTTTTAGCTATAGAACGCACATTATGACAAGGCATACCAATTCTTAATTTAGTATTTTGAGTCATATGTACGTTTGATGCATTGAGAGGATGATGATGAGCACCTTGTTGATTTGTCAGTTTGTCAAGTAAACTCTTTGTCAATGCTTTGTCATCATTGATGGTTTCTTGCTCTTACAGGCACAATAAGTGTAGTGGATTACAGTTTTATAACAATCATACAATTAGTTTGTTAAAATTAATAGCCTGCCTCTAGAAACACTGTTGTACTGGGGTTTTGAGTGCCTACACATTGTATTCAACAATTTTGATCCATAGTTGTGGCCTGAATGGCTTGAATAATGTTGGATGGGGTCAGCTGTTAAACTCCCAGGTTCAACATGCAGATTTCTACCCACTCTCACATGCGCAATGGCTATCCTTCTGGGCATTCTCTTACCTTTAGGATCTGAATGTTTTATGTCAATCTTCCATGTGCTACCCATATATTTAGTTATATGGGTATTTGCTAGATTGGATGGCATGGCTTTTCATCTCATCCCTTTCAATCCTGCAGCCAAGGGTAGAGGGTAGTGGGTGTTAGAGACCTTTAAAATGGATTTTGTGATACGCATGGGGTGGATCTCACTGTCACTTAACTAAGTTAACTTGCTTTTCGTTATATCATTAGACTGGTTTTGGTTTTGTGGGAAATGTATTTGCAGTCTAATTTGGGAATGTGGGGAAATCTAAGGATACATACCTTAACCTTAAATTGTGCTGTGATGTTTGATCTATCATTGCCTTCAAATCTATCATCCTATGTCATTCGTTTGGATGAGTTTACCATTGGGTCTTCCCCTGTTGTCATGTGTATGATTGTATTTTCTGACATTTCCATCTAGTTCAAGCTCTTCTTTGACACCTATTTGATCATGATCTAAATGCTATCTAGTAGAACAAACATAATCAAAACAATTTCCCCTACAATAACCCAAACTTGTTTTGGCCAATCTAAAGAGCCCAAGAACATTCTTGGCCCAATTTGGAATGAACATACAAATCAGAATTTTTTTGTAGAAGCATTATTTGAGTTGTAAACTTCTTGACCACCTCCTCAAGCAACTTAAATGAGGAAAATAAATTCTGCTTCTTGGCAGGTAATTGTCAGAGGAATTTTTTTCTTGCTACAATTTAGTTGCATATAAGAGCTCTGTAGTGGCTTCATAAATGAGTTGGCCTGTTCCCAAGGAGGAAGTTGCTTAGAACATAAAAGAAAATTGGTCACCTTCTTCATTTGCCACACTTTCTCCTTATTGTAAAGAAGTGGACGAGGCTTAAAGCACTTCAAGGTAAAGAGTCTGAAAATGTTAGAATATATTAGAATGTCATCCAGAAATATGATTACAAACGCATCTAGATATGGTCTAAACACATCATGCATTAAGGTCATGGAACTGCAGGGCATTGGTTAAACCAAATGACATATTTTGAGGGCGCGAACAATCCCAAACAACTCTAATCTATGAGTTGGATAGTTTTTCTCAGTGAGAAGTAAATTTTGAGATTCATAGCATATGACCTTATTATTTTGCATCAATACTCCTACACCTGATCCACAAGCATTAGTGATCACAACAAAAGGTTTTGTAAAATCAGGAATACTTAAAATTGGAGCAGCTGTCAAAACTTACTTTAATTTATTGAAAGCTTTATCACAATTTTAGGTCCATTTCTATGGTTTATCTTTCTTGGCTAAGTCTGTGGAAATTCTAGAAAAGTTCTTAACAAACTTACGATAAAATCTTGATAATCCTAGAAAACTTCTAGTTTCATGGGCATCTTTAGGTATAGGCCATTCTTGAATAGCTTTTATTTTTGCAGGGTCAGGTGAAATACCTTTTTATGATATAATGTGTCCTAGATATGATACTTCTTGTTTGAAAAATTCACATTTACTTAATTTTGCATATAATTGGTTTTTCCTTAATGTTTCTAATACCAATATGAGATGTTGTTCATGATCTTTCTCATTTTTAGAATATATCAGAATGTCATCCAAAAATATGATTACAAACACATCCAGATATGGTCTAAACACATCATGCATTAAGATCATGAAAGTGCAGAGCATTGGTTAAACCAAAGGGCATATTTTGAGTGCGTGAACAATCCCAAGCAACTCTAATTCATGAGTTGGATAGTTTTTCTCAGCCGAAAGTGATTTTTGAGATTCATAGCTTATGACCTTATTATCTTACATCAATTCTCCTCCTACACCTGATCCACAATCATTAGTGATCACAACAAAAGGTTTTGTAAAATCAGGAATACTTAAAATTGGAGCAGTAGTCAAAACTTCCTTTAATTTATTGAAAGCTTTATCACAATTTGAGGTCCATTTGTATGGTTTATCTTTCTTGGCCAAGTCTGTTAAAAGTGCATAAATTGTATAGAATAGTTCTCAACAAACTTCGATAAAATCCTGACAATCCTAGAAAACTTCTTGTTTCATGGGCATCTCTTGGTATAGGCCATTCTTGAATAGCTTTTATTTTTGCAAAGTCAAGTGAAATACCTTTTCCGATATAATGTGTTCTATATATGATACTTTTTGTTTTGAAAAATTTACATTTACTTAATTTTGCATATAATTGGTTTTCCCTTAATGTTTCTAATACCAACCTGAGATGTTTGTGATCTTTCTCATTTTTAGAATATTTCAGAATGTCATCCAAAAATATGATTACAAACACATCCAGATATGGTCTAAACACATCATGCATTAAGGTCATGAAAGTGTAGTGCATTAGTTAAACCAAAGGGCATTACTACAAACTCATAATGTCTGTAGCATGTCCTAAATGCTGTTTTGGAAATATCAGTTTCCTTGATACGTATTTGATGGTAGCTAGACCGTAGATCAATCTTTGAAAAGCATTTGGCACCGTTCAATTGATCTCACAAGTCATCTATTCTTGGCTGAGGGTATTTGTTTTCGACGGTAAGTTTATTTAATTGTTGGTATTCAATGCACAACCACATACTCATATACTTTTTTGACAAATAACCATGGAGCACCCTATGGAGAAACGCTAGGTTGTATTTGTTTTCGACGGTAAGTTTATTTAATTGGTGGTATTCAATGCACAACCGCATACTCATATCCTTTTTTTGACAAATAACCATGGAGCACCCTATGGAGAAACACTAGGTTGTATTTTTCCTTATTTAAGCAATTCAACTAATTGAGTTTTTAATTTTGCTAACTCAGGGATAGATTTGATGATAATGGGCTTAAGATATGGGTTCAGCTCTAGGAATTAAGGACTCTATGGCATGTTCTAAAGTTCTTTTCAGAGGTAAATCATTTATCTCGTTAGGAAATACATCCATGAATTCTTGTACAAGTTTAATATTAATATGTTGTGCATTCTATCGAAGTTGTAAAGGATCAATGCTCACGATTCATAGATCACTCCTTGGAGCTAAGTCCCACATTTGGAGACAAAATTGAAGAAGGATATGTTGGAACAATTGTAGCATGTTGTCAGCCTAAGGTATGTAATGATCCCTATATCATGGGTCTAGGTGAGACATGGATCAGTGTGGGAGCTGTCTCCAATTTTAGAGCTGTTGTTACCCACATTTCCAACTTGTCCGACATTCTAGTTGCAGCCATAAAGGAAGGTTATATCACAAGGAAAATACATTTCCTACCTATTGTCATGAATGAAGTGTTTGCAGCTGATACAAGAGGGTTTCCAATCACTACAATTCGATTTTGAGTAAGAAAATGCAATGCTCCAACCATGGTATAATGCTCTTCCTAGTTTCATGTGTTGAACTGATAGAATCTACATGGAACAACCATAGATTTGCAGATATGGAGGAATTCTTTGGCGTAATGTTAGTTGTGAAAGGGTTCGCTTGTTGAGATCAATTAATGCCAACATCCCAACATCCTTGGTATGGTTTGGGAAGAGATTCAAGGTAATGTATGTTTGTTACACTTGCTTATCAGCACTCATAAGGTCTGATCTGAACCAGTTTTCAAAGAGAATAGCTTGGGGCAGCAGGGTAGGAACTTTTAGAGTCCAAAGTGATCATTATGATAACAATATAGAAGAGAGGAGTATAGTTGTTGGCATGCAAGGGTTACATTCTATTGGAGAGTTCACTATGGGGTTGAAATCCAAAGGAAAAGTGGTAGTGCTTCTAGGCATCGAAGATGGAGCTCCAAGAGTTGTCATGGTCAAGTGGATGGAATATCAATTGATGACAACCACGACTTCACCCATAGGTGAGACACTTGATCATGATAGCATATTGCAATTATGTTGCAAAGGAAACATAACAGGGGCTGCTGTCATCATAAATTCCAGCTTTAGGGCTAATGTCATCACCATTTCCAGCTGCTACACTATAGCCATACAAGTGTTTTCAGTCATAGGATTGAGGGATTTTCAGTTTGTTGCTGCTATTGAAGTATTTTCAGTCATTGTATGGTTGTTTCCAACCTCTATATTACTGACATTGCTGAACTGTGAAGGATTTTCAGTATTACAGCTATTGTACCATTCTTATACTGCTGATTTTTAGGGTTATTGATTTTGGACTACTGTTATCAGTCACATTCAGCACCCAGTTTGCAAACTTTAAGGAATTTTTCTTGTATCCATCTTTTTGTGAAGGGTTTCAGCCATTGGAGCCGCTGAAAGTAATCACTCCAGCTGTCATACTGCTGTTTTGGGGAAGGTTCCAAATGAACCATGACTGCTGCAACTTTGTTCCAATTTGCATACAAGTTGAGTGGTACAAATTCATGAGGGTTTTTGCCTACAATATAGTTGTACGATCTATTGGAACTCAAGGAAGTTATTATGTGGCTCAGTGGGAGGACTCCATGATACTTGATCCAACAAAGGCACAACTTTATCTTGCTCCTATTGCTGATTTTGAACAGCAGCATTATGAGATTGTATGTGAACGCTTTTGGGAGTTTACTGAAGTTTTCCCACAGTTTGAAAAATTGGGTAGTTGGTCACACCAATTCCCAAGGATGATATGGGATCCAGGTTATGGGAGCTAATGGAGGCTTTTTAGCTCCCAATTGTATCAGAATGGTGCAGAAAAAGCATGATGAAGAGTTCTTGAGATTGGTTTGGGATCCTGGCATTGACAGAAAGGTTTCAGGTTGGAGGAGTTGTCCCACTCCACAGGTACAGGCTCTAGATTACATGGGCATTACAATTTGATTCATCACATTGGCACAGTGATACTTGAGCATATGGGCTTGCATTTGCTTGAGGGCAAACAAATTATGGGAAGGGCGGACTGTCATGTCCCCTTTTCTAGATTAAAATAATTAATAATATTATTTAAGTTGGGCCCGGTCATTTCTAATCTTTTGGGCAACTTAATAATATTATTATTATTAAAATGAAAAATATTTTTAAAAGTAAAATAATAATTTGACTAAGTTAGCCAAAAAAAAGTAACTTTATGTTATATTAAAGGCAACTTACATTTTATTATTATTTAATTAAAAGGTGATTTTTAATGTAAAATAAAGTCAACACTAAAATAGAAATATAAGCCCAAAGTGGAGCGCCCAACTTGGGAAAGGCAAATGGAAAATTATAAAAGGAAGCTTGGGGATGATTATTATTACAACATTTTCTATTTTGGAGAGTTGGAGCTTGTGCTTTCACCTTCAGCTATTGAGGACGAAATCCCTCATTGGCAAGTTGTTGAGGATAAAAACCCTCATTAGCATTCAGATCTTGGGGATGAAAAACCCTCAAGTTCTCATTGGTGATCTCATCCAGAGATCATACTTGAGCTAACAATCTGTTTTATGGAGCTAGGGGACAAATTTAAGGCTGTTTTAAGGGGTTTAACAACTAGGGAACACACCAAAGAGAAGATTTTCTGGCCTATTCCAACTAGGGCATCCATCTACTAGTGTGAGCAGCATTGGGAAGTGTAACAATGTTTTTGGGCCATTTTTGGGTTGGTCGACCCTCTAAGGAATGTGGCGACCCCTTGTGGGGACTATTGCGGGTATTTCAGGCCAAGCATTCAATGTTAGAGCTTGCCAAAGGTCTTAATCTGTCCTAGGACAACCTTTTCAGCCTTTCTTCCTTCAATTCTAGCAACATACGGTCAGCTGTTTTACTATTGTATTTCTAGTTGCAAAAATAAATAAAATAAATTCAGACTTTGGTGGGAAAAATTATTTGTTTGCATATTCATGTTCCTAGAGTATTTCTAGATGCTTTGCCCTTTGTGGGTATTCCCCATTTGATGATATTTGAGGAATAATTGAAGATTTCAGTTTGTTGTTTTTTTGTAAGGGTTTTAAAATTAAAAAATCAGATTGCTGTTATATGTTTGTGCAAGGGTTTGTGGGAATTTCCAGAATTTCTTATTTTATGCCCTTAAGGGACATTACAATATACCAGGAAATAGGTGCCATTCATTCAAGAATAGGCCCTCGTGAAGTGAAAATGAGTTGATTTATTCTAAAATTGCCTTTGACCATACTAAAATTCCCTTTAGAGAGAGGCTGGACTATATTTTCCTTACTCCCAATGCCTTCTCATCCTCTCAACCAACCCAATTTGGGCCAATCGAAAAGTGGAGTTATTGTTGGTGGGTGTTCCATATGCATGAATTGATTATAGTATGTTCGGTGGGAATAGTAGAAGAATTGGTGGCTAAGTAAATGGTAGTGGGATGTGAAGTTGACGAGGGTAGGGAGCGGGAGAGAAGTTATATAGATATCTGCCCGCTCTTCTTAGACTATGAAATTGGTCGTGCCATCTAGGATTTGGGAACATAAAGCAATTGCCCCCATAGATACATATAGTCTCCACTAGCCCACCGATGGAATAGAGGAGAACAATTAGATGCCCAATCCCCAACCAACTTGGGAAGAATTCACAAGGATACTTGATGAGAGGGCTGGAGTTTAAGTTTTGTAGGCACTAAGCAAAAGAAAATACTAGTCAAAAGAAATGGAGAACTCACATTGGCTAGGAAGGAAAAATAGGGTTGTGGAGTTAAGGGCCCACTTTGTGTTTTGCATTTGTTTAGTTAGGCCTCGAGTATAGAGTCTATATATATAGGACAAATTGACCTCTATATATGTATGGGGAGAGGTCCCAACCAACCACTCTCTATGGCGACTCTTATAGTCACCTTGCTCTACTAGACATTAATTCAAGTACACTTTAGGGATAAAGCCTTATTGATTGAAGATGAAGAAATTGTTAAGATGGTGATGGTCCGGGAATGGAGGACTAGGTAGGGAAAGATGGAGCCTCTCGCTTCAACATGTATATTCAAGTTATCGAGGATTATATGTGCGATACAACTCTAAAAATGCATCTAATCCTTGGCTTCAAAGTTAGGGATCTTTGGATGAGAGGGTTTGAGTTTGAGTTTGGTGGTTCTAAGAAAACAAACATCTAGTGTGAAGAAATGGATATGGACTCACATTAAATGAAAGGACACAAATATTGATACCCCATTAGCACATAGCATATAAATTCTTAGTTGATAGCTATATATATGGCTAGACTATACTATAGAAAGTTGTCAACCTATATGCATAAATATACATGCTTACCCTATCGACTAGTCGATAGAGATGTAGTTCCTTCGCAGATGGAATAGATATATAGGATAGTGGATTTCTATACTCTTGGATATAGATATTGGGGTGGGTATATTATCTATCTATGAAGGGAGGGATGCCATGTAGATAGGGGTGTTGAGTAGACTATCTAGAAACTTTGGAGTGATGAATATGAATTCTTACCTAAGCTCCCTCCTCAACCTAACATAACATATAACCTCTATGCCTATAATAAATCCATAATTGTCTATCAAATTTTGTTTCTATAGTGTGTGGACTACATCTATATACCACCTTGTTTGATAGGCTCTCGGTCGTGTTTTTCTTGGTCCAATCACATAGATCCAGTGGTCGAGGGGCACCAATCTATAGATATAGCCGCCCCTTGACCTCCTATTGCTAGTGTGATTGCCTAAAGGCACTTGGCATCCTCATCTAAAAATAACTATTGGCGCACCTCTCCGTGAAGGTTTATCTAATGATGTAATGTCCCTTTCTAGGGCAAAAACTAAAAATAAGGGTTTGGCCACAACCCCAAATGAATCAAATCTGAAAATACACCATCAACCAACAAGCATCAATCTGAAAATGATTGGAAACACACTTTAACCCTATTTGAGCAATCAATAATCAGTCCTTTAGGGCAGCGAACTGTATAGGCACTTCAAATCATCATACAACCATGCAATAATAATCTGAAAATGCTTCTAAATAATTATTTCAAGTACGACAACATTTATCCATCCAAATTACATCAAAATAATAGAGAAAATAAGAGATTACACCTAGCTGCAATTAATTTAATGACAAAGAGGGAAGCCAAAAATAAGGGCTAAAAATAGCTCATAAACCTCTCCAAAAATTACCAAATTGTAGATTTCAGCCTTATAAAATATGAAAACCAATACTATCAACTTAAATTGTCCAAAAGTGCCCTCGATGATACCAAATCCTTCACTCAAACAAGTTCCCTAGGGTTAGAAGGAAGAAATAAATATGAAATCCTCCTTAAAGATAACTTGTGATCTCCGTATAAGCCATCAATGCACAAATAAGGGTTTCCGTCCCCAAGTGTGATCCTATTGAAAAGTTTCATCCTCAATAAGGCGACCAAGGAAGGGTTTTTGTCCTAAAATGGCAAGAAGAAAAGCTACACTAGCTCCAACTCCAAGTAAATGTTAAAATAGATGAAAGGTGATGATCCTCCTCTCTATTCGAACTTCCTTAAGTACCCCTCCTTTGGTGCCGATGATGAATTAGAAGCCCCAACTTCATGGCCAACCTCTTAATGCAATTTTTAATCTTCACTCAATAAGACCAACCTCATAATGAAGAAATATAAATTCTTCTTGCTAAGTCTTCTTTCCTAGTCGAACCATTGCAATGCTATTATTATTAAATAAAATAATTAATCATGAAGGTACATCACTTACAACCATGGCAAGTTTCCCTCTTTTGCTCCTTCCTCGATGCCCACGGGAGGAGGAACGGGCGTAAGGTCTTCCATAGTGACTAGCTTGGAAAATGGGACATTATAGTCCTCCTCCTAACTTTTCTTTCCTCAAGCAAATGCACATACGCGGATCCCAAATGAATCTCATCGGCTCCTTTGATGCTCCCTGCACATAAAGCAAACATATCAAAAGGAAACAAGAGTGTTTAACAACACTTTTACAATCTCTTCATCATGCCTTATGGACATGATAAGTAGCTCCCTTACTTTGCTTTCCGCCATCTCCTAATATCCATCCTGTGATGTCCCCTTTTTTGAATTAGTTCCAATTGAAGACTTCTTGCCATTTTTCTTCTCGTGGCCAAGAAGAAATTGAACAAGGGAAGTCCTTGGGTTTCATTTCTGTTTTCTTTCATTGCTTATTAATGTTTTTCTTTTGTATTTTCCTCCCTAAGGCAGGTCAGCTGGGTTGGAGAGCTCCCAACATGAAAATAGAAGATAAAACAAGCTCTTAAGAGGTCGGTCTAGGGGTAATTCACCCCTTAGACCTTGACCGCCAAAGGGGTATAAGAGGAGTCACATAGGCTCATTTGCATCATCAATTTTGGCATATACACTTTTATACTTGGTTTTAGGGATGATTGCTCTAATTCCATTCCACCAAGGGGCGACAATCGATAAGTTTAGCATCCAAGGTGGATGAAACCTTTCCTTGTGGCATATTGGAGAATGAAAACTCTCTAAGTTGGTGGTGTAAAAGAAATTATTGAGGACTATCTTGCTAGTTTGCAACTAGGGCATCAAGGAGTCATTTCAAGGGTTTTTGGCATTGTTTGGAGCCCCTCTCCTAGGGAACGACAATGATTAGAGAGCATCTGGGTGCCTTTTAGGGCACGAAACTTCATTATTATTTGAGATTCAAATTTATCATAATTTATAAGGCTGGTATAAAAATATTCCATATTTTGCCATTGTTGGGGTTTGGAGACCTCATTTTCATTTAGTTCTATTGGCTGTACTTCTGCTATCGATAAACAATTTTCTAGTGAGTATTTGGTTGAGTTTAATGGTGAAAAGTGCCCTAAAATATTCTTAAAGTGATTATCTATGTTGTGGATGGTTTTATGATGATATTTGGTTAAATTTGCACTCTTTGCAAGCTGTTGTCCTAAAAAATTAGACTGTTCCTAATTTCATTTGGCTAGTATAAAAATTTGAGTTTACTTCACTTGGGGTTTATGTGAATTCCTTGCTTGTGTGTTTCAGCCTTAGAAAAGGATATTACACATCCAAATGATGTATTCCCAATATTTCAGTAATGTTGTCCCAAAATTAGTTGTAACCGTGCATTTTTCTCTCAAAAATCTGAATGTAGGTGGCTGGAAACAAAGTATGACAATCATTAATCACTTGATTTTTTCCCCAATTTGGAGCTATGTTGAATGAAGTAGTATTCATCAGCTAGAACCATCTACCACTATTTTCCAATGATTTAATGACCTCAAAATGATCACTCTTGTAGCTGTTCAAGTCTGAAAACAACTCATAATCTGATTTTATCAAAATCAACAACTTAAAAATGGAACAATAATTTCAAAACTGAAGCCTCCTTGCAAAATTAGGTATTGTGAGCACGACAATGACTAAAAATACCTCTCTAAAGGCTGAAGATTTTCTCCCAACATTCATCAATCAAAAAATGCTCCATCTCTTGACTGAAAATACTTGCCTACCCACTTGTATGCATGCAAATGAAATCATGTAGTGGCTGATATGAATAATGACAACAACACCAAGTCTGAAATTTTGAGCTATAGTTCTTCAAGGTACATTACTTTTATCACTACTAACCACCCACATACTTTGTTGGTGATCTCTTGCATGAATATTCAACCATGAGGTAGCTCCACCATGCTTATGTTGTGCCACTCCGACATTATACTTGGCTGGAAGTGGACAAAATTGGGAATATTTTGCGAGTCTATCAATCACAACATATAAACAACCCTTACTTTGAACCATGGCATCCTGGTGATGAAGACTATGGAAATGCTTTCCCATTTTTGAGTGGAAGTAGGAAGGGGCTGCAATAGACCAGCTGGAAATTCATGCTCCGCCTTGTTTTGTTAGTAAACCAAACATTCCCATATATATTGAAGCACCTCCTCTTTAAGACCTTTCAAAAAGAACCTTCCTCTCACCTTTTGTCCTGCTTTGAGATAACCCACGATGTCCCAGCATTTCATCTTGAAATCTGAGATTACCCTATTCAAAAAAAATTTCGTACTTTTTAAATAATGGGTCGTTTTGTGTTTTTATTGCAGAAAGTTCTGTATTGTGTCAAGATATTCCCAAGGAGCCATATTAGCCATTTTCGCCAAATACCCAGATGCCCAAAATTGTTTTATTCTATCGTTGGGGTTTGCCTGTGGGAAATTTGTATTTAATTATTTTAAGCCTGTTTGAGGCAATTTGTGCTTCGGTTTAACTTGATTGTGATCGTACATATCATTATTCCCATATACCAGTAGGGTTTTAACCAGGAATGAATCCTGGGCTTTATTTGTGACTTCGCAATGTTTTGCGTTTTTGTGTTTTTCTATTTCGTTTTCTCGTGAAATTTCTTTGGATCAATTCCTTTGCGGTTTGGCCTCGATTCTTAGCCACGAGGTATCGGAGATCACATATGCACGTTGTGCGAGAAGGAATTTGCCATCGAGGTCCGGTTCTCGGGAAAAGACGAAGTCGTGCACCAAAAAGCTTCTTCTGGGCTGACCGCATTTTTGGAAAAAGAGGGTTTGAAGTGGATCATGAGATTTTGGAAGCAAACGGTGGTGTGGGAATTTTGTACTGCCAGCAGGTACTTTTCCCATGGAAGCAATGTCACTTAAGTCACAATGGAAAAAATAGAGGTAGCGAGTGTGCGAATTTCTTACTGCCGCTCGCAGGTAAAAATTCCCATTGTAAAATAAAAGAAAAATCACTAAAGACATTGATGGGATTTTATTACGCTCTGCAGGGGTAAATAATCCCATTATGAAAGTCAAACAATTTAAGTGAATCATGAGATTTTCGGAGCTGCCTTGCAGGGTAAATAATCCCATTGCCAATTGACTTTTAAAAATAGAAATTCCTTATTCCAAAAGTGCGACCCCTTTAGGGAAAGAAAGGCAGCCTTAAATTAATTAATTTAATTAATTTCTTCTCAATTTTGGCGCCGGAGCTTGTGGAAAAGTCAACAAAGGAAAGTGGACAAAATGAAGTTGGAAATAGACAGTTCTAAAATTAAATAAATATTATTTATTTAATGCAGCCCCTTCATGTCAAAAAGTGTGCCCCATTTGAGAGAGATAATACTTTTTAAAGTATTAAATGATTTAATTAATTCTTATTTTCAGTGGCTAAGGTCAAAGCATACTGTGAGGCTTGAGTTAACTGGAAGTGGAAGGCTAAAATTAAATAAATTTAATTTATTTAATGGCAGCCATGAGCATGCACAAAATAGGCGCCCCATTTGAAGAGTAAAACTTATTAAATAATTAATTAATTGTCAGGAATAGGAAAGACATTAATTAATTATAGAATTATGAGGATTATATAAGCAGGGGCTGCCATAAGGATGAATTAATTAATTCAAAAGTAGAGAAGTGCAGCCCAGACAAAAAGTGCGCCCCATTTGGAGAGGAATTTTGCTCAGGTGTAATTAATGCTGGAAGATTCTAATTTTGGCGCATAGGTTGAAGGAGGTTGATTTGTGTCTGGATAATTGTTTGCATAAGTGATACAGGTGCTCAGGTGAAGTTGGTAAAATTCATGTTTGCTTTGCATGCAAATAAAACATCAAATTTTGGGGCAGCAGGCTTGAATTATGCAAATTTTTATGATTAAAATCCACTGTTCATGTTCAGTTGCCATCTTTGTCTGAATTAATTGCAGGAATTCATTACAGGTGCTTTATAAGAGAAAGGGAGCTTAAATCAATGTCCAATACATTGAATATATCCTCGAATCTGAAGAATTATCCAGATCTGCACCAGTTTTGAAGAATTCCGGCCGAGTAAGAAGAAAAAGAATTGTTTAGACAAAGATAGACACAACCATGGCAAAGAGGGATGAAAAAGAGAGCACAATGGAGTCATGCATCACTTCTAAATTTGTAGACATCGGAGACATAGATTTAGGTCCAGAACCTCTTTCCAAATTGATTGACAGATCCAGAGCATGAAAGACTTCCCTCATGCGTGCACTTAAAAGCAGTGGAATTATTCGAGCTGCAAGCAGTGTTTCCATACACCCGATTCTGCAGCGAGTTCGTTATGGAGTGTGCTAGGTCTTACCATCCATCATCCAGATCAGTCCGAGATGCTACGGGAAAACAATAATCCGGTTGGATGCACTAGTTCATCAATTATTGTTTGAAGATTCCGGCACAAAAGGTGGTGACTTCTATTAGCATATAGGATGCCGGCAAGTAGCAGTGGGAGAAGCATAGAGTTGACTGCGTGAACATAATGAACAACAGATACATGAAGAAGCCTAGATCTCCTTCCAAGTTCCCAAGAACTCTTCCGCGGTCCAATCTGGTACAAGAGGTAGATGATATTGCCAAATTGTTATGCAGGATAAATGGCGAAGCAAACGCTCACACCTTCCACACATGGATGTATGCTTTCATCAGGACCATTGAAATCAACAAAGCGGATTCAATAATCAATTGGTCGGAAATCATTAGCGACAACATTGGTGAGCAACTCCGGAACGTGAAGCGTACTTTCAGCTTCAAAATGACTTCCTATTTGGTATACGCAGCAGCCTCACAAGGCATCTTCTCTAAGTTGGACAGATGTGGCATTCTTTTTAAGGACCCATTTTCGAGTGCTACCCTATTTCATCGTACTGCGTAGAAAGATTTCAAAGTGGTCAACGATGGATTCTTCTACGAATTCATTTGCAGGCTAGACAGGGACCTGAAGGCCAACAGGGTGAGAAAGGAAGCGTTGGAAGTTGTGTCCAGAATGGGCAGTCTCTTCATTTAGTTTGCAGATTTCACATACCTCAGGGTCACCGGCTTTTCTGGAGAACCGGTTAAGTTGCCCAAATATCCGAATGATAGATTGGTCACCATAGAGCTGAGCAGACAATTTGTGGAGATGCACGACCTTCAATAAACGACACAAGTTGACGGGTTTCTTCCCGATCACTGTGGGCCATTATAGCTGCCAGAGCATTCATAAAGCCCGAGGATTAGAAGCGGAAATGTTCTCTGAGTACGAGCAAGAGTTCTTTCCACCACGACTGAACTTCGATCCATTTGGAGTAGTCAGGAAGACGATCTCCCAGGAGTACGCACATGTGCCTTCATTAGAAGATTTTTGGATGAAGTGCAAAAGTGAGTACGAGGTTAGAAAGAAAGATTTCAGCAGGCTATCAACACGGCAAGTGTTCGAATTTGGATTAGCACGGATACCTGCGGATCTTAAAGATGATGGGACTGTGTTACTTGACACATACCATCAAATGGGAGGAGATAGAGCTGTACTTCAAGAGAATGTAGGGGGATGCCATACGATTGAGGAAAGGTCTACCGCCAGTGAATACTTCAAACCTGTCTTGATTGAAGGGATACTACCTTGATGAAGCATTGATGAATCAAGTCACGGCAACTTCGCAGGAGATTCCCTCAAGAGGAAGCACAGAGGAGAAAGCAGCAGAAGGCCCGAGAAGATGAAAGTGCACAGAAGGTCTCAATCAAAGGAGAAGATCACTTCCATGGCTATGACATTAGTTCGGATTGTCCAAAGATCAAGTACTTCACCCACATTGCTTTGTTGCACCTCAACGGTTGAATCCGACAACATTCATCTTCTCTCCTCAGCCACTCCGTTCAGCACCTGTTCCTGAAGAAACGTTGAAGTTGCAGATGGCAGAGTTTGAAAGAGCTTTGTCTTTGGATGATTCAGAGGATGACAGCCACAACACTGTAGCGGTTTCTGATGGAGAGGAATCAGAGTGGGAGATAGTGGTACACTCAACAACTTCTCATTCTCCGAGAAGTAATTTCTCAGAATGGTTGACTTCGCAATTGGTTCCAGAGGCTAGAGTGGAAATGAGCTTGGAGGAACACGACTTGCAGCTGCTCCTGAGTCTAGGCGGAAAAGACAGAAAACCTAAAGTTGCTAAGGTAACTTCAAGGTTGATCATCGAAGAGTCAGGGCAGAAATTTGCTGAGATGTCAGTTCCGGCGGAAGGGAAGAAAGAGGATGAACTCACGGCAGAAGATATAATAGAACAGAAGAGTACCGTTAGGTCAAGCCACCACTGAAGGATCAAGCGGGATACGCATACATCGATAGATGCTCTATTCCTTAGGCTTCGACCGAGAAAAGGCGAGAGAAAGTTGAACTTTAAAAGCAGAATCTCGGTTTGTATGCGAGATCATTGCCAAGGTTGCTAAATCTTCCACTCAGCCCATTCAATTCAAAAGGTGAGTGATCATCTGATGTAGGAAATGGAAGATGCAAGCAACCAGGTGAAAGATATCGACGAATGGAAAAGTCTGATCATTCTTCAAGCTTCTGTACAACTCGAAGAGGTGCCAGCCCGCCTAAAGGTTATGAAAGATGCAGCAGATCAGCTGAAGCAACTGGTGACAAGCATAGTAGATATGAACACAGTTGTTGAGAGTAACCTGAGTACTTTGGCTGAAATCAATAAGTCGGGAGAAGTGTTGGTTGCAGAACAGATTGTGCCTGATGGATCAGTTGAGAAGGGGAAGCAGTTGGAGTTTGCAGTATCTTTCCGTTTGGAGATCTGCAGAATTATGCGTTGCAGAGGATGCAGGCACTTGAGAGTATGGCATCATCTTTGCCAGACAATATCATTGCTTTCACTCATGAGGAAGTGGTCGGAAATGTTACTTCATACACACGGATCATTCCTAGCAGAGTGCCTAATTCCCTGGAAGGGTCTCTTCTGATGGTGCAGGGAGAATTGATGGAGCTACTAAGCCTTTCACGATGAATTCCATCAGCAGACTGGTGGCACTGCAGTCGGATATTGCGAAGTTCGGGCCAAGCTTGGAGGATGTGGAAGCATGTATCAGGGTATTGAACGAAGGCTTGCTGTAGTTCAGGACAGAAAAGGAAGTTGTGGCTAAGACAGATGGGAAGATGCTGAATTATATGTTCGACAAGTATATTCAGTATCAGAACAAAAAGAAGATATAAATGTTACAGCTGGCAGGACTTTCTTCTTCTATTTTCCACGTTCCCGGATGAAATTGTAAAACTTTAAAGTTATTGGTTTTGAAACCATTGCTTTAAGTTATGTGGAACGATTCTATTAGTTAAGTGATAGATGTGTCACTTGAGGAGAAGTTAGAGGAGGATGATTGCCAGATGTCATCTTTACTTCTTGTTTATGTTTCAGTTCAGTTGAGTTTCCCATTTGTACTTTCCCTTCTACATTCTATAAGTAGAAGAAGAACCTTCGGGTTAAGGATCAGAATTTGTAAGCAGCATTCTTGTGTTCCAGACTTTGTGCTGAAACCCCTGAGAGCCACTTGAAGCAAAGGAATATAAAGGAGCAGATTTCCGGAGAACTTTGTGTCACGGTGCATTGTGTTTCTAGCTTTTTATCTTAGATCTTCTAATAAACTTTGCGTTATTTTAGATCTAGATCTGAAGTTGCCTTTGCTTATAATTCGTGTGTTGATATCTATTGGTTTCTTCTATGTGCATGCAATCAACTCTGTTATCTATTGATTGGGATGCACATCTTCCCTGTGTTTATATAATTCCCTTCTTTTATAAATATTTCCTTTCTTAAACAATTGCTTGTTGTAGAACTATATAGCTATGGTTCATGAGCTGAACAGTTAAAGTAAAACCCCATATAGATACTAGCATATTTTAATTGACAAATATGACACGGGAGCCTCACCGGTAAATGAGGGAGATTTATCTCATGATTGCCTAGGTTTTAGTTATGCGAGAAAATCTAGCCAACATGTATTTTTAGTAAACCGGTTCATAAAGTTTGAATCGGTCCGATTCCGATTTGGCCTCGCACATGGTTGCTACGAATTTTAAAATCTTGATTAAAATTGAACTTAGAATTATGTTGCAGCAAAGGAAATAGCAATTCAACACCAAAATTTATCTTGAAACCCCAAGTTGAGGAAAACCGATTGGGAAGGGCAATTTCTCTTTCTTCCCAAATTTTAGTAGGCCAATTGTAAATGAAATACAGATTACAACAAGAGGAAATGAAGAAAACAATGTAAACACTTCCTTTCTATACTTGGTTGCTCTCTGTTTCTCCATCTTTCTTCTACAAAATAGCTCCGGCTCAATGGCTTCTTTCTCACTTGTAGAACTACGATTGCCTTCGATAATCGAGTCTTGCTTATTCTCCTCCTTAAATAGCCTTCCTCCCATGTCCTCTCGTGCACTAGAGAATGGGAAATGTCCTCCAAGAAAGAGACACGGAAGAGACACTTGAATTCCGCGTTTGTTCATGGCTTCATTTTTATTTTTCGTCCATAAGTGACAGGACCACTAGTGTCCACGTAGACCAGCGATTACGTAACCTCCGTTACGTGGTAGGGGCAGTTACACAACCGTCTCTTTGCATAGAGGGGTGGTTCTGTAACTCTACAACTTGCTCTTCATTCTACTCAATTTCTCCTTTTGAAACTAGTTCTTATGAAGTAATGTTTATTTGGATCCATATGGATCAACCACATTCATTTCTATCTTGATCTACCCATTTGGAGATTTTGGGATCACTTTTCAATGGGTTTTCATGGTTGGAAAATTGTGATTTCATTTTCATTGGATAGTTGGTCTTTTCAAGACCATTTTGAGCTTTGGTTTGTGTTGAAACTCCAAGTATTGACGGAGTTATGAATTTTGGAAGTTCCAATTATATTTGCACTTAAAATGAATTTATAAAATGCATATTTGCTCCAGATTTTATCTTGCTGGTTTTATTGAGTATTTGGGATATTTCTATGATTAATTTTCAGTCCATATTGCATGTGAATGATTGTTCCTAAGGGTTGGTACAGTTCGCTGCCCTAAGGGGATATTAATTAATGTTCTAAGCTGATTTTGATACCCTAAAAGTATAATTTCCAGATCGCTGCTAGGGTTTCTAATATTGTGGGATTTGTTGTTATAAAATCAGATTATTTTCAGTTCGGTGTTGGTGTATTTTCAGATTTGATTCTTAGGGTTTGTGGGCAAACCCTTATTTTTGGTTTATGCCCTAGAAAGGGGCATTATAGGTGTTGCCCTTCCACCATATTCTCTCTAGCTCTTCCATATTCATGGAATCATGGAATGGAAAATCAGACATACCATCATGCCCTTGATGCTCCAAACATAGATATCCTCCCAACATTGCACCCATATTCCACATGCGGAAACAATTTTGAAATTGAGCCCAAGAATCCATACAACAAAAAGTATTTACCTCTGGAGTATGAGGTGCACAATAATGTCCAATCTGTGGTGACATAGGAGGATATAACACGCATGAAATCTGATCACCTTCCCAAAACCAAGCGTGTGTGAGGGCAACATACCAACAATGACATATCAACAAGCAACAAAACTGAGATAATCTTATACCAGGGGCTGCCTACGACACTCTTATGACTCAGAATTTCTGAGTTAGGAACAATACTCAGAAAATACTCTAATGGTGCCCTTCTTTTATGTATGATGTCATCCTCATAGGTCCTTAGTAAATCTGATTTGACTTCATTATGTGACTGCCTTGTGTGACCATTAGAATTCAATAAACTATCATAGAACATCAAAGGATTTTTACCTTTCTTCGGATGATGACGAAATTGGGATTGTTCTTTGTGGATAGCCCCATCGATTTGCTCCTTGGTGACTATTGTTTGGAACAGTCCAGCCAGCTGAAAATTATCATGGGCATCTAGAGAGACCCTCATTTCATGGGCATGCCTTTTAACAAGGTCACCCAACATTTTTGCCCCATTATCCCCTTGTAATTTTGATTTTTCTCCCTTTTTAGTACCATGAAAATCACCCATTTGATGCAACTTTTTATGGAGCGTCAAACTCGCCACAAGGTCATCCTTTTTAATAAATTGTCCATAACTGTAAATCTGAAATGACATGATAAAAAACAAATCTGAATTATTTTCATACCTTCGGTTGTCTTTATGAAAATTTGTTGAAGCACTTTGTTGAGACATGTAAGGAACCACTTCGCGAGTCTTGCGAATCATGAATATCATCCTCCTTGTCCTTTGGCAATTGAGCTTCAACCTTCAACTTCCCTTCAACACCTTGTGAATTTGATTTTTCTTCCTTCTTTGGCTTAGAAGGATGGCCATCCTCATCACTATTTGCATCTTCTAATTTCACCATGGCTTCCTTCTCCTCAAGCTCCATAGCCTCTTCTTGCTTTGCCAACATGAAGGGGCTCTTCTCCTTTAGGGTTGGGATATCCTTCCCATGACCCTTGTGCATGGCTCAAGGCTTGGACCAGGTTTTAATTCCCACTCTTATCTTTTATCCATCGTGCGAACTAGGAAAATGTTAGGGCATCACGAATAACTATTGAAAGGGCTTGATACTCTTCAAAGCTAGTTGCAACATTATTAACCTTTGAAACCCTAGGTTCTTCTTTGGTTGTGATTTCCTCCTTAGCAATGAATGTAGGTCTAGAAAGTCTTAATAAGAATGGCCTTTCCCTTTGGCTATCATGTATTGTGCTAGAAGCCCTTTCCTCCATGAATGTCTTTCCCTATGTAGATTTTGCATAGTGAGGGCAAGAGAGTCCAAGGTGTCCGCTAGTCTTTCTTGCTTTTTATCATTGTAATGTCCGCATTTTTGAAGACCCTTAGCCTATCTTTCCCCGTGGGCTTTGGGATATTAAGGGGAAAATTATATTAAATAATTAAATATTATTGCCTGAAGAGAGATTTTTATCATTTGAGATTATAAAACAATAATTATTTAATTTAATTCCTACAATGCAAAATTAAAAGGGGAATTAATTAAATAACTTTTGGGTGGCTTTTAATATTAAAATCACCCTTAGAAAGGAGACGCCACACATAGGGAGGTTAAACTATTTTTATTTAATGATTTCCCTCTCCTAAGGATTTCGAATTTTGTGCCTCCTTGTTTATAAAAGGAGAGCTAGGATCATTTTGAGACTTATGTTATGATGAAATTTATTTGATACTCCATGCTTGGAGTTGGGATGCATGCCCATTGATATTCTCCTCTCTCTCTTGCGTGGGAGTTTATTGAGTTGGTTATGATATTGAATTGAAGTATTTTCATGAGATTTGCAAATCTACTTGGTGATTCCCTTTCTAGCTTTGGCGACTTGTCTAGAGTATTGGCACATTTTATTGAGAGTAAAATCTGCATGTTATTGAATATTGTGAAGGGTTTTATGGTGCTTTATGATCTGCTGGTTATTATTGCATTAATTAGAGCCATAACGACTTGCATAAATGGTTGTTTGGGCATGTTTGGGTGTCTTTGAGGTAGATATATAATCTGATCTATGTTGGCATAATTTTCCAAGTGTAGGACTGTTATTTGGAGGGTTTTGAAGCATAGAAAGAGTTAATAATTTATGCCATTCACTCGACTTTGTTGGCTAAATTTTCTGCATAGCTGAAAACCTAGGTAGTCATGAGATAAATCTCCCTCATTTACCGGTGAGGCTCCCGTGTAAGATTTGTCAATTAAATATGCTAGTATCTATTTGGGGGTATTACTTTAACCATGTAGCTCATGAACCATAGCTGTATAGTTTTGCAGCAAGTAAGCAACTATTAAAGAAAAGAAATATCTGATGAAGAAGGAAATAATATAAACACAGGAAAGAAAGAGGGAAGATGTGCAACCCAATCAATAGATTACAGAGTTGATTGCATGCACATAGACAAAACCAATAGATATTAACACACATAATTATAAGCAAAGGCAGCTTTCAGATCTAGATCTAGAATAACACAAAGTTTATAAGTAGATTTAAGACAAAAAGTTAGAAACAAAATGCACCGTGACACAAAGTTCTCTCGAAAATCTGCTCCTTTATATTCCTTTGCTTCAAATAGCTATCGGGGTTTCAAAGACAAAGTCCGGAACACAAGAATGTTGCTTACAAATTTCGATCATTTAACTGCAGGTTCTTCCTCTACTTATAGCATGTAGAGGGGAAATTACAAATAGGAAGCCTTTAGTGAACTGACACATGTGGAAGTCGGAAAAGAAACAATTGGCAATCTTCCTCCTCGAATTCCTCTTTGCATGACATGCATGATTTGCAACTGAAAATAGAATTTTCTATTTTGCATGTATGCCACCTATTTCAAAGTAATTGACTTCTTCAAGTAATGGCTTTTAAACCGATCACTTAAGTTTTATAATTTAATTGATCGCTCAATTACTTTGTCGGAGAAAAGAAGAAGAAAGAGGAAAATGAATTAGAAGAAAACTGCAACACTTTTGTTCTTTTTCCATATTCTGCATGCAGTTGATTCTTTTGCCTTTGATTCTCACCAAACTGGATCTGGAAGCAGTTGGATCTGGAAGCGGCTGGATCTGGAATTTTGCTTACGGGTGTTGCCTTTGCCTTGTCTTCCCTCTTATCCTTGAAGCTTTTGCAGTTCTTCTCCAGTACATGCATCAGTGCAATGTTTTCCGTAAATAACTCATCTTTTTTATTTTTAATTGCATATGAGCAATTAAAAATTTAGGAAAGCACTCCGGGTGAATGCAACTTCAATGAAGGCTTCAACTGGAAGATTGGGAGCACATGCACAAGATCCTGGAAGGAATTTTTCATGCACTGACTTCTACACGGGCTGCATTAGAAACAAGAGGATGAAACCTTTGCAATTATGGATCTGGATCTGGATCTAGATTTGGACTGGATCTGGACTGGCCCGGCCACGGACACGGATCTAGATGCTATGCATGATTCTGCTGATCCTTTTCTTTCATCATGTTTCGCCATGGCCAGAGCAATCTTTGTCTGAGCAACTTTTTTTCTTTTTATTTGGCCGGAATTCTTTATAATTGGTGTAGATCTGGGAATTTCTTCAGATTTGGAAGATATATTCAATGTATTGGACATTGATTTAAGCTCCCTTTCTCTTATATAAGCACCTGTAATGAATACCTGCAATTAATTCAGACAAAGACAGATTCCAAAGCATGAATACTTGATTTTTATCATAAAAATCTGCATATAAAGCCCGCTGCCCTAAAATTTGAGGCTTTGCTTGCATGCAAAGTAAGCATAAATATTTGTAACTTCACCTGGGCACCCATACCAACATGCAAATAATTAACAAGGCTTAAATCAAGCTCCTCCAACCCTAGGCGCCAAACTTTGAAGCTTCCCAATAGTGGAAAATAAACTTCAATGCAAAAATCCTCCTTGGGCGCCAAAACTGTCCGGGTTGCAATCCTTTGCAAAAATAATTAATTACACCTTCACTTATGGTAGCCCATGCTTATATAACCCTCGACATTCTATTTCTAATAATTGTCCATGCTATTCCTGGCAATTAATTAATAAACAAACATGTTTATTCCTCCAACTTGGGCGCCCAAATTTGCATGCTCATGGCTGCCCATTAAATAGATTAATTTAATTTATTTTTAGCCTCCTTCCTTGATTCTCCTTGACTTCACACCATGCTTTGACCTCATGCGCCAAAAATAGGAATTAATTCCATCAATAAATACTTTAAAAAGTATTATTCCTCCTCTAGGTGGGTCGCACTTTTTTGCATGAGAGAGGGCTACATTAAATAAATTAAATTTATTTAATTTTAGAATTTTATTTCCAATTTCCTTTATCCTCTTATCCTGTGTTGACTTTTCCTCATGCTTGGGCGCCAATTTTGGGAATAGAAATAATTAATAAATGCAATCAAAGCTACCCTTCTATTCCAAAAGGGGTCGCACTTTTTGACATGGTTGATTTCTATTTTTAAAAGTCAATTTCTAATGGGATTATTCACCTTGCACCACAGCTCCAAAAATCCCATGATCCACTTAAGTTGTTTGACTTTTATAATGAGATTTTTTACCTGCAAGGCAGGTAAAAATTCCCATCAATGCCTTAAGTGATTTTCTTTTATTTCACAATGGGAATTTTCACCTGCAAGGCAGGTAAGAAATTCCCGTCTGCCTGCTGCCTCTAATTTTTCCATCATGACTTAAGTGATTTTGCTTCCATGGGAATTTTGTACTGCTTTGAAAAAGTACCTGCTGAGCAGTACAAAATTTCCACCGTCTGTTCTTGCAAAAATCCCATTGTAGCTTAAAACCTTCTTTTCCCAAAAATGCGACCTACCCAGAAGAAGCTTTTTGTGCATGACTTCGTCTTTTTAGAGAGAACCAGACCTCCTGTGGCAAATTCCTTCTGGCATGACGTCCGTAGATGATTTCTAGATACACCGGTGCAAGAAAAGCAGTGAGCCAGTGCAAAGGAATTGACCTAGGGAAATTTCACAGAGAAAAATACAAGAAAAATAACAAAAACGCAAAATGTTGCCAGAAGTCACAGATAAAGCCCAGGATTCATTCCTGGTGGAAACCCTACTGGTATATGGGAATATTGACATGTAAAACCTCAACAGGGTTAAACCGGAGCACAATTTACCTCAAACGGGCTTAAAATAATTAAATAAAAATTTCCCGCAGCAAACCCCAACGACAGAATATAACGAGTTTGGGCATCTAGGTATCTAGCGAAATTGACTTATATGACTCTCTCGAGAATATCTAGACACAATACACTGAGACATTTTCGGCAATAAAAATACAAAACAGCCCATTATTTTAAAAGTATGAAATTTTTTACATGGGGTAGTCTTAGTTCAGGGTGAAATCTGGGGACACCATGATCCTAGCGACTGGTTTGTGGATTTTGGGGGTTGTTTTGGAGGGTTTTCGGTGGTCTAAAATTCAAATCTTTAGTTCTTTGGGAAGTAATTGATTTATATAATTATCTGCAATTTATTTGGTGAAATATTGAGTTTTGAGTGAGATCAATTTTAGAAGATTTCAACTGCCTGCAAGTTTTCTGGGTGTCATAAATTAATATTTATTTTAGATCTGTTGTTTTGGGGTCATTTTAATAGTGAAGAAATTAGAAGAAATAAGGGGGAAGTGATTTTATAATTTTTGGGGTTAATTGGATGCCCTAAATGTGCTGGGCGACTTAATTTTTAGGGAAAAATTAGGGTTTTATGTTGATTGTGCCAAAACTGGTTTTGGGATATTGTTCTTCATATTTTTGTGGCCCAAAATCCAAAGTTTGAAGATTTTTGCTTGGATGGTTAAGCGGGAATTAATTTTGGAAAATTGCAGCAGTTGGGGTTTAAATTTTAATTAATTATCTGTTGTTAAAAATCAGATCTGGGTAATATTAGCATTCTAATTAGTTTTCCCATCTAACCCACCACCTTGGCATACTCCAACCCCACTTTGGGTTGTATTATTGCCAACATTGGGTTATTTGAGGTCAAACTAAGAAGATCTAATCTTCCTAGGGTGATCCGGATAATTAATTTTTGCAGATTTAAATAATATCCTAAAAGGGGATATTACAATCATTCTATCCATCCTTTTTCACCTCACACGAAACCTTAGGTTGGGAAGACCGAAGTTCGATACCACAAGTAATGTCCCATTCTAGGACTAAACTACGCAAACAAGGAATTCACACAAACCCCAAGTGAAGTAAGCTCAAAGTTTTATACCAGCGAATTGAAATTAGGAACAACAAGGTACAATAGTCGATGTTTAGGACAACTTGCAAAGAGTGAAAATTCAACCAAATAGCATCATAGAACTCATCCACAACATAGATAAACACTTGAAAAACATTTTAGGGCAGTTTTCACCATGAAACTCGGGCCAATTTTCCGGGCCAATTTTTTTGTTTTCTGTTTTTAAAACAGATTACAACATTACAATCAAAGTACCCGTTAAGGTTAGAAGGTAAACCAAAACGTACGAAAGCAACTCTAACCAAGAATGGCGCCGATGATGGCGAGCATATGGTCGAGGATCTTCTACGCTAGATGCCGAATGGGAACTCAACGCCAGTATGTGCTACCCAATCCAATATGGAGTGAGGGGCGACCATCCGGCGGAGTGTTACTGAGAATACTAATCTTCTACCTAAATGCTGAATGGGAACTCAACGCCAAGTATGTGCTACCCAATCCAATATGGAGTGAGGGCGACCATATGACGGAGTGTTTGAGAAAACTATGCTTGAAAAAAATGCGGAAAGCTGGAAATACTCAACACCGAGAATGTGCTTGCTAACCTGAATGGGATAGTAGCTACCATAGGGCGGAGGTCAAATTAGAACAATATTAAGCGCTGAAAGTAAGAAGTGCATTACAAGTATGATAAGCAAGATATCTAAGTTGCTTTGCCAAGATTACCGCTACTTACAATAAAAGTGGTGAGATCTTGCTAACAATACGGATCAGATTAAAGATGCAGATTTCTCCGAGCTGTTATGACAGTTCTTAAATTTTTATATAACCAGCAGCACATGATTTTCCGGAATGGCTCGAGAATATAACCAGCAAGACACACGTTTTACGGAATAGGTCGAAATTCCGTAAAACTTATTCAAATAACGACACGATTACAAAGCACTATTAGCAAGAGGCGCTCGAGACTAACCCCAAAAACAGACTCAAAATGCGAGGCTATATTAAATGCACGAATTTCAAGACACCATGAATGGTAATACGGCCCAAAGACACTGGGGCGATTTTGCTTTTAAAAATCAGATTGTCTTTCAAATATCTCTGACCTTGCATACATGGGCGCCTAGCCAAGAAGGACAGAATGAAACAATACCCACTAAGAATTTTTTTGTCTTTTTGGATTTATGAATAAAACTTCGAATCTTTGCAGCAAAAATACGAAACCAGGAAACTCTAATATGTAAAATCTGAACCTAATTAGACAAATGCAGATTACACAAAGCACTAAATCCACCGAACTCACAATCTAAAATAAAATCACCACTAGTTGTTGTCTTACAAACAAGAAGCGATGCCCGAGCTAGGAGGCCTTCATTCCTCGAAGCAAACGTAGAGCCAAACCGGCAGCATAGCTGGAAATTTATTTATTAACAGCAGAAGTACAAGCAATAGAAGCGACCAAAAATGAGGTCTCCAAACCCCAACAAATGAAAAATATGGAATATATCAGCCTTATAAAATATGAGAAGTCCAAATATCAACTTAGAATGTAGATTCGTGCCCTAGAAGGCACCCAAATGCACTCCTACCCTAGTCACTCCCTAGGAGAGGGGCTCCCAACAATGCCAAAACCCTTGTTATGACTTCTCCTTGATGCCCTAGTTGCAAACCAACAAGATGGTCTTCAATGAATGCCTTCACACCACCAACTTGGAGAGTTTTCGTTCTCCAATATCCCACAAGGAAGGGTTTCGTCCTCCTTGGATGCCACACTAATGGATTTTCGCCCCTTAGTGGATTTGGATTAGAGCAACCAGCTCTAGAACCAAGTATATAAAAAGTATATATGCCAAAGAGATGCCCAAAATGAGCCCATGCGACCCCTTATATAACATTATGGTGGTGAAAAGAGTCCTTAAGGGAATATTTCCCTAAGACCGACTTCAATAAGAAAGTTATTTCATAATTCAACTCGTCTCCCAAGCTCTCCAACACAACCGACCCGCTTTATTGGAAAAATACAAAGAAAAATATGTTATTAATTTGGTGTCCCAGATTTCACCCGAAATTTGGGACTACCCATTTAAAAAAAAACTCGTTCTTTTTAAAATAATGGGTCTTTTTGTGATTTTATTGCGAAGTCATCTCAATTATGTTAAAATATTCCTAGTGAATTGTATGAGCCAATTTCGACAAATACCTAGATGTTCAAACTCATTTTATCGCTCCGCATTAGGTTTTGTCTGCGGGAATTTTATTTAATTATTTATTTAATAAATAAAGCCCGTTTAAAGTAAATTGTGCTCCGATTGAACCTTGTTGAAGTTTTCCATGCCAGTATTCCCACATCTCAGTGGGGTTTTTACTAGGAATGAATTCAAAGTGATTGTTTGCAACTTTTGGCAACGTTTTTTGTTTTTATTTATTTATTTTTGCATTTTTTTCAGTTTTCTTTGCGGTATGTTTGTTAAATTCCCTCGATTCGATCTTTTTCTCAGTATAGCTTTGTTTAATTACGGAACATCTAGAAGTCATTTATGGCCTCAACAATGGAAGGAATCGAGTCTCGAAAGACAAACTTCGACCAAAAAGATGAATTCAAGCGAGAAAAAGCCTCTCTAGGCAAATTGCACTTTTTGGGATGAATAGATCTAAGCTCTGCAATGTGAATTTTGCAAAGCGGTGGTAGGTAGGCGGGAATTTCTTGCCTGTCAGCAGGTTACTTTTTCCCATCAAGTCAGAATCACTTAAGCTACAATGGGAATATTAGAGGTGGGCAGGCGGGAATTTCTTACCTGCCTTGCAGGGTAAAAATTCCCATTATAAAGGAAAAAATCACTTAAAGCACCGGTGGGAATTTCTTGCCTGCCTAGCAGCTAACTTTTCCCATCAAAGAGGTTTATTCACCCATGCAAGTCGCACTTTTTCAAAGAAGGCTATTTTCCATACAAGTCGCACTTTTTGGGAGATGATTTAAGTTGCCAGTGGGAATTTTGGCAGTGGCAGGCAGGCGGGAATTTCTTACCTGCCTTGCAGGTGAAAATTCCCATGATGAAGGACAAATCACTTAAGTGGAAGAGGGGATTTTTGGAGCTGTAGTGCAGGGTGGAAATTCCCATCAAGTTGACTTCCTATTTTTAGCAGTCACCCTTGCCAAAAAGTGCGACCCACCTTGGCATTAAACAATGCATTTAATAATATTTATTAATGGTCTTTTGCCTAATTGTGGCGCCAAGAATGGAAGGAAAGTTCATGCAAAAGGATAAGCTAAAGAGAAGTCAAGGATGCATGCTAAAAATAAATAAAATAAATTTATAAAAAAACAACCAGCAACATGCATAATTAGGTGCACAATTTGGATGAATAAATGTGGCTTTTAACTAATTAAATTTCCAGAAATAGAGAAGGCAATTATCAAAAATAGCATGCACAAGGCTATATAAGCATGGGACGCCATATAAGGGAGAAACAGCTTAATTAAATTTTTTTATGAAGGTTTGCAACCTGGACAAATTTTGGTGCCAAAGGAGGATTTTGCATTAAAGACTATTTTCCATTGCCGGGAAGCTTCCATTTTGGCGCCTAGGGTTAGAATAGCCTAATTTTGGTCATTCTGAGTATCTGCATATTGGTATATGTGCCCAAGTGAATTAAATAATATTTTTGCTTGCTTTGCATGTAAGCAAAACCTCAAATTTTAGGGCAATAAGCTTTATATGCAGATTTTGGTGATAAAAATCAAGTATTCATGCCATGGACTCCATCTTTGTCTGAATTAATTGCAGGTATTCATCACAGGTGCTCATATTAGTGAAAGGAAGTTCAAATCAATGTCAGATACATTGAATATCTCTTCCGAATCAGAAGAAATTGCCAGATCTGCACAAATTGAGCCAATTACAAGGGATTCCGATAGAATTAAAAGAAAAAGAGCTCAAACAAAGATTGTTCCATACCAGATGAAGCATGATGAAAGAGAAGGATCAGTTGAATCATGCATAGCTTCTAGATTTGCTGACATCAATGATACAGACATAGGCCTTGAACCCATCTCCGATTTAATTGACAGATCTAGAGCCGAAAGGACATCTCTCATGCGGGCAATTAAAAACAACGGAATTATTCAAGCTTCAAGCATTTCTAGTCACAACTCATTTGCTGAATTTGTTATGGAGTGTGCAAGGTCATATCATCCTCTTTCCAGAACAATTCGGGATCATGCGAGAAAGACAATAATTAGGCTGGATGCACAATTTATTAATTATTGTCTAAAGATTTTGACACGACCAGTGGTGATTGCAATTAGCATGTTGGATGCGTTGGCAATAGATGGGAGAAACACAAAATAGATTGCGTGGGCATAATGAATAACAGATACATGAAGAAGCCCAGATCTCCATCAAAGTTCCCGATGACTCTTCCACGATCCAATTTGGTGTAGGAAGTTGATGATATTACTAAATTGCTTTGCAGGTTAAATGGAGAAGCCAATACTCATAACTTCCGCTCATGGATGTATGCTTTTGTGCTAAGTAGCCGATATGTTTTGGATACGGGAGCGAGTGCACGGAGTATTCGCTACGTGGTTATGACAAACTTTTTTAGCCTCGGATACGGCGTTGGATACACAAGCAAATGCAAAAATATATAAATTTCAGCCTTCTAAATACATTATATACATTTCCATTAAAATAAAAACGTTAAATTAAATTTATATAATAAAAACTAAAAAAACTATAACATAAAATTATAAGAAATGAGTTATATTCTATAAGTTATTAAAAAACTATAATATCTAAATTATACGAACTGAAATCCCACACAAATATTAATACTTTATAATCTATTAAAAACGTAATAAAAAAATCAAAAGTTATACAAACAAAAGAAAATCTTAATGAATAAATAATATTAAAAAATCAATTTAAAAAAACGTATAACCTAACCTTGCGCCAATAAGGGGAATAAATTAATAATTGCATGGTAATCCCATTCTCGTGCCCAAGAAGAAGCGACTGAACCAAAATGGAAAACCGGAAGGGGCAAAAATACAACAAGAAAGATATAGACACACGAGAGCGAATAGACACACCACAACGAAGATATAAACATGTCACGGGGCACTTCCCATACCTTGGCCGCTCCGTCGCGCTCCCACTCCCGCGCCGCTCCAGGAACGCGTTCGAGCACCCTGGGGGTGCCGTATCGGCTACGTAGCTTTCGTGAGAACCATTGAGATCAACAAAGCTGATTCGATTATCAATTGGGCGAGAGATCATCAGTGACAACATCGACGAGCAGCTCCGAAGTGTGAGGTAGACATTCAGCTTCAAAATGACTTCATACCTGGTATATGCAGCAGCCTCGCAGGGTATATTTTCCAAATTGGATAGACAAGGGGTTTTGTCGAAAGATCTTATTTTTGAGTGCTTCCCACAATTGACATTTCTTGAGTGCAACAAAGATTACAGGGTGGTCAACAATGGGTTCTTCTATGAATTCATCTGCAAATTGAATAGTGATCTAAAGACCAGCAGAGTGAGCAAAGAAGCTTGGGAAGCTGTATCCCAGCATGGTTGCATCTTCATCCGATTTTTTGAGACTTCACGTATCTCAGGGTCAGTGGCTTTTCAGGAGAACCAGTCAAGTTGCCGAGGTATCCAAGCAACAAATGGGTCATCATGGTTATGTCAGAGGCACTTGTGGAAATACATGACTTACAATCGAAGTAGCACAAACCTACAAGTTGCTTTCTGTCACGGTGGGTTATTACAGCTGCCAGAGCATCCATAAGGCGAGGGGAATCGAAGCCGAAATGTTTTCCGGATATGAGCATGAGTTCTTCCCAGCACGATTGAACTATGATCCATATGGGATAGCGAGGAAGACAATCTCCCAGGAATATGCGCACATACCTTCGTTGGAAGACTTTTGGATGAAGTGCAGAAGCGAGTATGAAGTCAGGAAGAAAGATTTCAGCAGGTTATCAGCGCAACAAGTGTTTGATTATGGTTTAGCACGGATACCTACAAATCTCGCGGATGATGGGCATGTGATACTTGACACATACCATCAGATGGGAGGAGATAGAGCTGCTCTTCAGGAAAGCATAGGTGGTTGTCAGATGATTGAGGAAAGGTCTTCCGCGGTTTTGGTTAACACCTCAAACTGGTTGTTGACAAAGGGGTATTGCATGGACGAAGCTTTGATGAATCAAATCACAGGTAACTTTATTACAAGAGACTCCAACAAAAGGAAGCATGAAGGTGAAAGTAGCAGGAGACTAGAGAAGCTTAAAGTATACAAGAAGTCTTAGGTACTGGAAAAGGTCAAGTCTACAGCTATTATACCAGTACCACTTTCAAACGAAGCTTCTCGGTGTCAACTCATAGCACTTCAACAGCCCCTGAACCCTAGGCAGATGTTGTTCCTCCGTTGAATCCAACATCATTTGTATTTGCTCCTCAGCCACTCAGATCTTCACCTCCCCCTGCAGAGAAGCTGAAAGCAGATATGATAGAGTTTGGAAAAGCATTGTCTTTGGACAATTCAGAGGATGACAGCCACAATAATGTGGCAAATTCGGATCTGTGAGTCCGAGCATGAGGGTGGTGGTACACTCAGTGACTTCTCATTCCCGAGAAGTAATTTTTCATCATGGTTGGCTTTGCAGACAATTCTAGAAGCCAGAGAGGAGATCAACCTGGAAGAGCATGACTTGCAGCTACTCCTGAGTTTGGGCGGAAAGGATAGAAGACCTAAAGTTGCCAAGGTAACTTCAAGGTTGATTATTGAAGAATCAGGGTAGAAGTTCGCCAAGTTGACAGTTCTAGTAGAGGGAAAGCAAAAGGGAGAACTCACGGCGGCAGATATCTCAGTAACCAAAGTGCCACTAGGTCAGACTACCACGGAAGGATTAAAGCAAGATACACAGACACTAATAAACGCTTTATTCCTCAAGTTGGACAAAGAGAAGGAAGAGAAAATCAAACTTCAAGAGCAGGTTTCCCAGTTGTGTGAAATCATTGCTAAGGTTGCCAAACCTTCCTCTCAGCCAATTTTAGCACATGAGCAGGTGAGCAACCATCTGATTGAGGAGGTGGAGGATGCAGGTAATCAAGTCACGACTATCAATGAATGGAAAAGCCAGATCATTCACCAAGCTTCAAAACAACTCAAAGAGGTACCAACTAGTTTGGAAGTTATGAAAAGTGCATTATTGCGATTGAAAGCAACTGATGACAAACATAGTGGATGAGAATACAATGCGGAAAATAACCTGGACATTTTGGTTAAAATAAATAAGTTGTTAGAGGAAGTTTTGATTGTGGAACAACTTGTGCCTGATGGACTGATTGAAAAGGGTAAGCAACTTGAGTTTGCAGTTTCTTTCCACATGGAGATTCTCAAGCTTATGTTGAAAAGAATGCAGTTGCTCGAGGATAGGATATTGTCATTGCCAGGCAATATAGTTGCTTTCACCGAGGAGGAAGTAGTTGGGGGTGTTTCTTCCTGCAGAAGAACCATTCCAGACAAGGTGTCTGCTTCTCTTGAAGGGTTGCTTTTGATGGTTCAAGAGAGGATTGATAGAGTTGTCAAGACTTTCACGTTGAATTCAATCAACAAGATGATAACACTTCAATCGGATATTAAAGAGTTCAGGCCTAGTTTGAAGGAAGTGGAAGTAAACATTGACATTTTGTCCAAAGGATTGCTGCAGTTCAGGACCGAGAAAGAGGTTGTTGCTAAAACAGATGGGAAATTGTTGAATTATATGTTCGACAAGTATATTCAATATCAGAACAAGAAGAAAGCGTAGGGTGTAACATCTGGCAAATCTTCTTTCTTCTCTTCTTTCTCTTATTCCTTATGTTCCCGAATGAAATTGTAAGATTAAAGTTATTGGTTTAAAAGCCATTACTTTAAGTTATTTGGAAAAGTTCTCTAAGATAAGTGGCAGATGTGCACAACTTTGGCTTAACCTCTAGATGCATGTCACTTGGAGAGGAATTCTAGGAGAAAGATTGCTAGATGTTCCCTTTACAACTTCCCGCATGTTCTAGTTCAGTTGTAGTTTCCATTTGTAATTTCCCCTCTATACACTATAAATAGAGGAAGAGCCTACGGGTTAAAGGATCAGAATTTAGAATCAACGTTCTTGTGTTCTAGACTTTGAGCTGAAACCCTTGACATCGTTCTGAAAGCTAAGGAATAGAGAGAGCAGATTTCCGGAGAACTTTGTGTCAACGGTGCATTTGTTTCTTATTTCTTTTTAGATCTTTGCATAAACTTTGTGTTATCTTAGATCTGGATCTGAAACTTTCCTTTGCTTTGAATTCTACATTTCAAGATCTATTTGTTTCGTCTATGTGCATGTGACCAACTCTGTCAACTATTGGTTAGGCTGCACATCTTCTTTCTTTTCTGCTCACATTCAATTATTTCCCTCTTCTACATATATACATTTCTTACAATTGCTTACTTGCTGCAAAATTGCCTAGCTATGGTCCATGAGCTACGTGGTTAAAGTAAAACCAACAGATAGATATTAGAAAATATAATCGATAAAATCTTACACGGGAGCCTCCATTGGTAAATGAGGGAGATTCATCTCATGTTTTGCCTAGGTTTTCAGTGTGCAAAAACTCTAGCCAACATAATTAAAGAGAGTCTCAAATACAATCCAAGGGCTTCCCTTGTTCATCTTCTTGTTGCCGATGGGAAGGCGAATAGGAAAAAAGCTTCAATTTGGATCAATTGGAAAAAGGGGCATTACAGGCTGCAACCGATGTATGCGAATGCTCATTTGTTTGATTGGATGGTTTGTCGGGAGTAAAATAATACAAATTTTAAATGGAATATGGCTGGTCTTAGCATGCTTAGTTGTAACAAAACGGCCATAATTTAACCATGACTTCTATGAAGGCATATGTATCTAGTATAGTCTTAACTACCTTGAGTGGCCTTATTGTTTGGTGTATTTTCTCAAATAGAGAGTTCATGAAAGGACTACTTATGGTTAGAATCATTGACAAAAATTAGAGATCGCCATCTTTTTGCCCTGAAAAGATGGTTGTTCTATAACCCATATCCATAAACAATTTGCTTGGAAATCTTATTGCATTTCTGATATAAATCACAAACATTACAAAGCATGGTGGATTTGATTCCCCAAAGCTTTATTTTATCTTCAAGCATTGAGCATCGAAATATATGGATTTTTTTAAAGATGTTTTGGTCTTTTTCCTAGTCACAACAAGATTTCTCCACACATGCTTTACAGTAACTAGTTTGGCGAATTCCTGAATGACTCGAGTAGCACCTATCTTGTTTTTGGTTTATCCAATCCATACAACAAACTGTGTTTTAATCCTTGAATGCTCTCACATGGTATTTCGCTATGACATACCTTGTTAAATTTGTAGACAAGATTGCATGCTTATTTAAGTATGTTCCTGCATTTTAGTGGTGTTGGAAAGTGCAAATACCTACAACTCATATTATGTCTATGAATTTTTATTTAAACAAGTATGTTTGTTGCTTCGCTTGATAGAATATTCAAAAATATGCCTTTATATAACTTTAGGGTTTAATTGTTTTTATGTCATCTCGATCATGGTAAATTATCTTTAATATTGACATTCATAGCAATTTTGCCTTTCTATTATCTGCACCTTTTCTATCAAGAAAGTACTATTGTTGCGTAAAGGTTGTCATTTAGTAACATCGCTATTCATCAATTATTTGTACTCTCTATAATATTTGATTCCAAGTGGGGCACGATAGTTATTTAATCAAGTTTGTGAGAGATGGGCTTGTAGGGTATGCAATTCAGCAAAGTGATGTAACGTCCCCTTTTCTAAATTAAAAATAATTGAATGTCCCCTTTTTCAAGCTAGTCATTATGGAAGACCTTATGCCCATTCCTCTTCCTATGGGCATCAAGGAAGGAGCAAAGGAGGGAACTTGCCATGGTTGTAAGTGATGTACCTTCATAATTAATTATTTTATTTACTAATCATGGCATTGGAATGGTTCGACTAGGGGAAGAAGACTTGTCAAACAAAGCAAGGAGAATTTCTATTTCTTCATTATGAGGTCGGTCTTCTTAAGTGAAGATTAAAAAGTGCATTAAGAGGTCGGATACGAGGATTGGACCTCTAATTCATCCTTGGCGCCAAAGAAGGATTACTTAAAGAGGATTGAATGGAGGATTATCATCTTTCATCTATTTTGACATTTACTTGGAGTGGAGCTAGTGTAGCTTTTCTTCTTACCATTGAAGGATGGAAACCCTTCCTTGGTCACCTATTGAGGACGAAACCCTTCAATAGGATCACACTTGGGGATGGAAACCCTCATTTGTGCATTGGTGGCTTCATACGAAGGTCACAAGCGAGCTTTAAGGAGAATTTATATTTATTTCTTCCCTTCTAACCCTAGACGACTTGCTTGGGTGAAGGGTTTGATATCATCTAGAGAACTTTTGGACAATTTGAGTCGATATTATTGTTCTTCCTATTTTAGAAGGCTGGAATCTACAATTTGGTGATTTTTGAGAGGTTTATGAGCTATTTTTAGCCCTTGATTTTGGTTGTCTTTGTGCTGCTGTCATAAAATTAATTGCAATTTGATTCAGCATGTTTTAGTCACTATGAAATGAAGTTATTTATAAACATTTTGGGATTTTGTTCAAACCCTTATTTTTCAGTTTTTACCCTAGAAAGGGACATTACAGTAGTATCGAGCTCTGTCTTTGAGCCTAAGGGTTTTTGCAATAAGATAAATGGTGGATAGATTTTTTTGGTGATGCTAGATTCGAAAGGCTTACCATAGGGCAAGAAAGATTGGCCAATAAAATGCCTTAGTTGATCCATACCTTTCAAGATCCAAACAGTGGAAGGAGCTCTCAAAGGAAGTCAATGATTTTTAACCATCCAAAGTGGACAACATTCTACATGGTATGAGGAGTATAGGGATTTTCCAGAGAAGATTTGTGATGCCATGTCATTTCTTTGAGGTCATGGGAAAGCAAGGGAAGGTCAAGGCCCAAGCCTAGGTCACGAGCTACACAAGAGGAAGAATTAGGGTTGTAAGTAATGGAGGAATCTATCGTGCAAGTTGAAGAGGGAGAAATCATGGAGCTTGAGCCAAAAAGATCAAGGCCCAAACCTAGGTCATTTGTTGAGTTCATGGGAGTAAGCGAGGGAAGATCAAGGCCCAAGCCTAGGTCACGAGTTACACAAGTGGAAGAATTAGGGCTGCAAGTAATGGAGGAATCTATCGTGCAAGTTGAAGAGAGAGAAATCATGGAGTTCGATCCAAACAAGGAAGAAGAACAACCAAAGTTGTTGGGCATCAAAAGGAACAACCCACGGGAGCCCTAGAAGCCCCCACCACCATTGCCAAAGTAGAGATCTTGACTTTTTTCAGAACAGTAGCGTGAAGACATCAAAGTTTGATGAAAGTTTGAAGCATGATTCTAGAATGGAAAGGGAAATCATGGAGCATGAGTCCCAAGGTAAAAATTCTTTAATATTTTAAGATGTTTCATTGGTTTCTAATGGGTGTATGTGGCTAAATGTTGAAAATAAATTAGATTTGCACAAGGGTAAAGAGGATGACATTATGGAAGGGTATGTCCATAAAGAAATGACACTTTCTGTTCCTCATGATTATTTTCAATTCGCTGGAAATTTCCAAACAGTATATGATGGGCAAATTGAGGAAGTTTACCACCTTGGAATGAGTTCCAGAGATGTCCCAAACAAGTACCAACAAGAAAATGGTAGGATCCTTGTTAGCAGCCCAAGGTATGATGAAAAAAATCACATTTTATCTCCTCTTATGTCGCTGCCATACTTGTGTCATTATGGGCAGCTGCTTGTTAAGAAAGATCACATGTCATGTTTGATGCCTTGTAATATAATTGGTGATGATGTGAAGAACTTGTGGAGTAACATATGGCACATAGATCTTTTCTTGCAAGCTTATGTGAGCATAAAATTTTGGGTTCTGTTGATCCTTTGAATTATAAGGAAGTCCTTGTTGAATTCAATATTGCTCCATGCATGTGGTTAGAAAGAAATTTCATGGAGGATTGTTTTGAATTTGTTATGTATCCTAACAAAGTTGTGAAGGATTTACTCCGAGAGTGTCCCTTGATTGATAATGGAGCTACTTACAATTTCATTGATGAGAGCTTGAAGGAAAAGGTGGATTTGAAGGTGGAATACTTCAAAGGCTTCACGGTCAATGTCCAAGGTAGTGGATGACTACATGCCATGCACAAACCGGTGTCCCCAACTCCTTTTCACATTGGGAGAGCAAGAGGCATGTGATGATCTTTATATGATTGGAATAGCTAGTACAAATCTTGTGTTTGGGGTCCAATGGTTACATTCATTGGGAGAGCTCACTCTCAACTACCAAAGTATGGAGTTGAGCTTCATGGATAAAGGCAAGAAGGTGATACTTCAAGGTATGATTTTGGAAACCACTCAAATCAAGTATTTGGTAGATGCTTTGTCCAAAGATTCATATCTTTGCTCTTTATCTCGGATGACAACAAATCGAAAGTCTTTAATTATAGCTGAGTGTAACAAGAATACGTTTGTTAATGTTGTTTTTGAGGTAGAAATTATAGATGAAAGGTACAAAATAATGGATGGGCTCATTCTCTACAAGAATGGAGTCTATTTGGTTGCCGAATCAAGGATGAAGAACAAGATATTGAGGGTTGTTCATGATGCCTCATTAGCTGGTCATCCGGGCTATCTCAAGACACACGAAAAGGTGAGAGGAAGGTTCTTTTAGAAAGGTCTTAAAGAAGAGGTGCTTCAATACATAGGGGAATGTTTGGCTTGTTAACAAAACAAGGCAGAGCGTGAATTTCTTGTTGGACTATTGCAGCCCCTTCCTATTTTCACTCAAAAAATGGGAAAGCATTTCCGTAGTCTTTAAGGGTTGTTTATATGTTGTGATTGATAGAATCACAAAATATTCCCAATTTTGTCCACTTCCAGCCAAGTATAATGTTGGAATGGCACAACATAAGCATGGTGGAGCTACCTCATGGCTGAATATTGTAATGTCCCCAATGGACAAATTTCCTACCCCAAATGGAATAACCGCAAATCCAAACCAAAATAGCAAGTAGTAGCAATTATACAAAATTAAATAAGTGCAGATCTGAATTTTACTAGTGAATGACGACTTGCATGAAGGAAGAAAATCAACCAAAACTGAAGTAAATCAACTAAATTCCTTTCCCAAACTGATCAGCAATTTTTATAAGGATAAGAACATGAGAAAAATACCAGATTGGATCAAAATAGAAGGCTGAATTATTTATTATAAATCTGCAGATGACAATCCTCAGACAAGACTGAAAACAAAGTTTCCCAAGCCCAAAAATTATGCAAACCAGCTGATCTTGGCTTCTAAAATTATGGCAAAGTTGTTGGTGATGAGATCTGGGACAACCGTGCCCTAGAATGTACCTAACTCCACCCACAAGGGTGTAGATAACCCTAGATATGGCTGCAAATGAAGGTAAAAAATTTGCAACAAGCTTCCACCTTCAAACCCTCGCTAGAAGTAACACAAATCTGCAAATCTAGCCTTCAAACATTGCTGGAAAACACAAATAAATCCTTGATCTTCAATGGAAACCCCTAAATGGAGAATCCTCTCAAGAGAAAGAAGAGTTTTCGTTCCTCTCTCTAATCCTCAAGAGGGTTTTCGTCATTTGAAGTTGATTTGCAAAGCTTACAAACCTCGAGATAAAATTAAGAAATTTTATATAATAAAAGAGATGCTTTACAAAGCCAAGTCCACTTACTTTTATAAGCAATCTTGGCTTAGTAGCCACCCACAAGCACCAATCACCTCCTTTGGCCCGCATTTAATTCTTTTTTGGCCTTGTATCATCCCCAACATGGGTCGCATTTTCTCCTAGGGAGAAATAACAATTATAAAGTGACTTTCCTTTTATTTTATTTTTGCTTTATCACTTTATCTGTTTCTTTCCTTTTCTCTTTTATTTTTATGAAGTCATGAATAAATTAATAAAAATACTTTTTATAAAGTTTTTTTGTGCACTTTATAATAATTTATTAAGACTATAGTTTCCCTTTTTAACACCTCTTAGCCGTCAGAAACAAAATTGGGCTAAAGGTCTTTGATTGGATTATCTTAGGAAGTGGGACATTTCGAATATTCATGCAAAAGATCACCAACAAGGTATATGGGTTGTTAGTAGTGATAAAATGAATACCTTGGAGAACTATAGCTCAAAATTTCAAACTTAGTGTTGTTGTCATTATTCATATCAGCCACCACGTGATTTCATTTGTATACATACAAGTGGGTAGGCGAGTATTTTCAGTCAAGAGATAGAACATTTTTAGTTGATGAATGTTGGGAGAAATTTTTCAGCCTTTAGAGAAGCGTTTTTAGTCATTTTCATGCTCACAATTCTTAATTTTGTTGTTCAATTTCTAAGTTGTTGATTTTGATAAAATCAGATTATAAGTTGTTTTCAAAATTGAATAGATGCAAGAGTGATCATTCGAGGTCATTAAATCATTGGAAAATAGTGGTAAATGGTTCTAGCTGAAAAAGATAACTACTTCAACCAACATAGCTCCAATTTGGGGGAACAGTGCTTTATGACTGTCATACTTTGTTCCTAGCCACCTACATAATGATTTTGAGAAAAAAATGCACGGTTACAACTATTTTTGGGACATCATTATCTTGAAGTGTTGGGAATCCATCATTTGGATGGAAATTATGAGATGGTGGCAAGCAAAGGAAAGGAGTTAGCTATCATGTCCCGAGGCATGATGAAGAGATAGTAAAGGTTTTGTTAAACACCCTTGTTTCCTTTGATATGTTTGCTTCATGTGCAAGAACATCAAATGAGCAACTAAGATTCATTTGGGATCCGAGCATGTGCATTTGCTTGAGGACAAACAAATTCGGGAAGGGAGGACTGTAGTGTTCCTTTTCTAAGCTAGTCGCTATAGAAGACCTTATGCCCATTCCTCTTCCTATGGGCATCAAGGAAGGAGCAAAGGAGGGGAACTTGCCATGGTTGTAAGTGATGTACCTTCATAATTAATTATTTTATTTACTAATCATGGCATTGGAATGGTTCGACTTGGGGGGAGAAGACTTGTCAAACAAAGCAAGGAGAATTTCTATTTCTTCATTATGAGGTTGGTCTTCTTAAGTGAAAATTAAAAAGTGCATTAGGAGGCCGACCATGAGGATTGGGCTTCTAATTCATCCTTGGTGCCAAATAAGGGGTACTTAAGGAGGATCAAATGGAGGAGGATTATCACCTTTCATCTATTTTGACATTTACTTGGAGTGGAGCTAGTCTAGTTGTTCTTCTAGCCATTGAAGGACGAAAACCCTTCAATAAAAACACACTTGGCGATGAAAACCCTCATTTGTGCATTGATGACTTCATATGAAGATAACAAGTGAGGTTTAAGAAGGATTTCATATATATTTCTTCCTTTCTATCCCTAGGCGACTTTCTTAGGTGAAGGGTTTGATATCATCTAGGGAACTTTTGGACAATTTGAGTCGGATTATTGTTCATCTTATTTTATAAGGTTAGAATCTACAATTTGGTGATTTTTGGATAGGTTTATGAGTTATTTTAGCTTTGTGTTTGTGGTTGCCATGTGTTGTCATAAAATTAATTACAATTTGATTCATTTAGAGTTGTGGCCAAACCCTTATTTTCAGTTTTTCTCTAGAAAGGGACATTACAAACATCCCTTTTTCTAAATTAAAAATAATTAATAATATTTTAAGTTGGGCCCAACCAATTCTTATTTTAGGACAACTTCATATTATTATTATTAAATGAATAGTACTATATTAATTTTTAAATACTAAAATAGAAGAAAAAAGTGAGGTCATCCCTCTTTAGGAGGGTAAAACAAATATTAAAAATTAAATAAAGAGGCCTATATAGAGCGCTCCACAAAAATGAAAGAAAATACCATAAAAGAAAATGTTGGGGCTCATTTGTAAGTATCATCTTATGAATTTTGTACTATTTTGAAACTAGAGCATCAAGTTCTCCTTCTTCACCCTTTGAGGCGAAAAACCTAATTGGATCCTATTGGGGACAAAAACCCTCATTTGTTGCATTAGTGGCTTCACACGGGAGTCCCAAGTGGACTTAATTGGTAGATTTTTTGGAACAACAAGGTATTTATCCATGCATAGGGCACTTCTACTTTGCGAGAGCACTTTCTAGGTATTGGCACCCTTCATTCTCTTGGGCAATCCACTTGGGAAGTTTGGAATCATTTTGAAGGGGTTTCGTAGTTGGAAAATTGCAATTTCACTCTCATTGGATAGCTGGTTTCTCGAGAGATCATTTTAAGCATGGGTTTGTGTTGAAACTTCAACTATTGATGGAGTTATGAATTTTAGAAGTTTCAGTTGTATTTGCACTTGAAATAAATTTATATATTACATATTTGCTCCAGATTTCATCTTGCTGGATTTATTGAGTATTCGGAATATTTCGATGTTAATTTCAGTCCATATTGCATGAGAACAGATGTCATTAAGTGTTCTTTATAGTTTTCTTCATTAAGAATACTTGTTTCCTAATTTTCAGCTACTTTTAATGATGTATGATGCCCTAAAACTGTAATTTTCAGTTAGCTGCTAGGGTTTCTAATATTGTTAGCTGGTTTCTCGAGAGATCATTTTAAGCATGGGTTTGTGTTGAAACTTCAACCATTGATGGAGTTATGAATTTTAGAAGTTTCAATTGTATTGGCACTTGAAATAAATTTATATAATACATATTTGCTCCAGATTTTATCTTGCTGGATTTATTGAGTATTCGGAATATTTTTATGTTAATTTCAGTCCATATTGCATGAGAACAAATGTCATTAAGTGTTGCTTTATAGTTTTCTTCATTAAGAATACTTGTTTTCTAATTTTCAGCTACTTTTAATGATGTATGATGCCCTAAAACTGTAATTTTCAGTTCGCTGCTAGGGTTTCTAATATTGTTGGATTTGCTGTTATAAAAATCAGATTATATTCAATTCGGGTTTGTGTGGTTCAGTCCTAGAAAGGGACATTATAGTGGTATTAGAGCTTTGGGCTTCCCGGCCTAAGGGTTTCTTGTGAGGTAAAGTGAAGATGGATAGAATGATGAAAATGCAAGAAAAACTAGCGGACGTCTTGGACTCTCTTGCCCTCACCATGCAAAATTTACATAGGGGAAGGGCATTCTTGGGGAAAGAGCTTTTGCACAATACATGATAGGCTGGAGGAGATGCCATTCTCGCCAAGGCCCTCTAGACCTACCTTCATTGCTAAGGAGGAAATCACAACCAAGTTAGAACCTATGGTTTATAAGGTTAATAATGTTGTTGATAGTTTTGAAGAGTAACAAGCTCTTCCAAAAGTTATTCGTGATGCTCTATCATTTTTCGAGTTTGTAGGATGGAGAAAACATAGAGTGGGCATTGGAACTTGGTCCAAGTCTCGAGTCATACACACGGGTCATGGGAAGGATATCCCAACCCTCCAGGAGAAGAGTGCCATCTTGTTGGCAAAGCAAGAAGAGGCTATGGAGCTTGATGAAGAGGAAGTCATGGTGAAACTTGAAGGTGTAAATAGTGACGAGGATAGCCAAATCCTTCTAAGACTAAGAAGGAAAAGATCTATCGTAGGAACTAGCTACGAAGAGGGAGCAACCCTTCGAGTCTTAGAAACCCCCAACACTCTTGCCAAAGTACAGCTCTTGAATGATTTTCGAACAACACTACGAAGACACAAGGGTTTTCCGAGATTGTGAAGGATGAGCCCAAGAGGGAAGAAAAATTAGATTTATAGGTTGTTGAAGAAGCTTAATTGCCAAGGGACAAGGACAAGGCTACAACAATTTCTAATGAAGACCACGAAAGGTATGAGGGTAATTCAGATTTACGCTCATAGGCAATTTGTTGAAAAAGATGACCTTGGGGCAAGTTTGATGCTCCGTAGTAAATCATGGCAAATGGACAATGATCATGGTGTTAAGAATGTAGAAAAATCAGGATTGCAAGGTGTCGGTGGGGCAAAAACTTCGGCCAACCTTGCTTGGAGGCATGCCCATGGAATAAGGGCCTCTCTAGAGGTTCATGCTAGTCTTCACATAGGGAATATAAGTGTTGTGTTGAGCCCTACAGAAAGAGGAATTACTTTTCAGCTCACTTTGGGAATTACACGACAGCAACCTATGGTAAATAATTGCTACATCACCTTCATGCTATGTCTTTGCAACATTTTAGTCATCATAAAGAATACTCTAACTACTTTGTGACAATGAAGGGTACCAAGTGGGAAGAGAGAGCTTGGTTTACTGAGATATTGGGAATTGAATTCAATTTTTCAGGTGAAATTAATAATATTAAGCTTGTTGGACTGTTCTTATCAGTGGTTAATAACAAGCAAATTAAAGACATTTTCATCCTCGGAGAGGAGCCCAAATATGTTCCCTATAAGAATGTTGTTTTGGTTCTCTTGCTCCTATATCTGCCCATTGGTAAGGTTTATTTCCAACCAAGAATGCCAAAATTCAGTCCTCCAAAGGCATCATAAAGAGGAACTTCAACTGCTTATCAATGGAGTACATAAGGGAGTTGTTGAGCACAAGAGGACTGATTTTTCTTCCTACCAGCAGTCCGAAGGAGCCAATCATTGCTGAGTATGCAAGCACAAATGGGTGGTATGTTAGATGGTGCGTAATTGAATTTTTTTACTAGAGGAAAGAGGAAGGTATATTCATCCCCCTTTGAATTAATTTCAGTCAAGATAACTACCTCGCTGTTAGGAAAATTGCTTAGCTACAATAGTGAGGGGATGATTGGAACCAAAGTGGAGATGTATTCAGCACAGGGGCAGCCAATATCAGCTCTAATATATTTTATTTCAGTTCTTTTAAGAAAAATTTCAGTCCCTACACTAGTAAAATTATCCCTCCCAGTAAAAGTTTAGTTTGCTAGTTGTTATATCAATGTCATACGGCTGAGCATGCAAAATTCAGAGTTAGGACTGCCATTAGCAGTCATGGGCAGTAACACTTTTGGGAAGGATTTCATCATTGGAGGATGTGGGAAGAAGGATACAACTGGAAGAAACAAATAAATCAGACCTAATAGCCTTGATGTGGATGAGGTCCCAAGTATTTTATGGTTGTTGTAGCATGTTTCCAGCCCATCCACAATCTGATTTGCATCTTGTAATCAGAGGGATAGTTGCTCGAGCTGATTATTCACCAAATTCTTGATATAGGATGGGAACTACAGCAGTTTGGAGGGACTTTGGTACAATTGAGTACGCAAAGGAAATATATGTCAATGTTGTTTTTGTTGGAATATGCAAAGAGAAGAAAGAATATAGAAGGCAAAACTGCACTATCTAAATGACACACAGTGAGTGTATTTATTGTAGGAGGTAGTTACAATTGGTTGCATAGTTAAACAACCGTATAAGCTGTTCAATATGCTATATAAGCATCATATTTTAACACCCCCTCTTAATGACTAACCTAGAAACTATACCAAGTTTATCCGAAACTTGACAAAGAAGAAAGCACCAAGAGGTTTAGTCATTACATCAAAAGCTGCTCTGAGAAGGACAGAAATGAAGAGAGATTTCACGAGTCAACCAATTGACAAATATAGTGATGATGAATCTCAATATGTTTAGTGCGGGCATAATAGATAGGATTTTTGACCATCTTCAACACACCTTGATTATCACAAAAAGTGAAAGAGGTGTAGCCGTGACTGTGAAAATTGAAAATCAACCAAAATCGAAGAAGCCATACCGCTTCATAACCAACACTAACAACACCTTGTATTACGCTTACGTGGAAGAGTTAGCCACGGTGGGTGAAGCTTACTCTGCCAAGAAATAACACTAAATTGCTTGTGAAGAGTGTTAGATATGTGCCTAACATGAATAAGAACCTGTTATCCATCAGTCAATTAACTGATAATCCTCATATCTCTGTAAACTTTTCTGGTAAACAATGTATTGTGTCTGATGTCAAGCATAATAAGGTGGTTGCCCTGGGAATTGGGCATGGAGGTTTGTACAGACTCGTTGATCCTGCCACGGTCAACTTGCATGCCTTAGTTGTGGTAGAAAATACCAGTGTTTTGTGGCATGAAAGATATGGGCATCTCAATCTTCCGTATTTGGCCCGTCTTCATAAAGACAACATGGTTGTTGGTTTGCCTCCTATCCAGGAAAAGCAGGATATGTGTGTTGGATGTTTTGCAGGCAAACAAAAGCGGAAACCTTTTCCTCATGAAGGTGTTTGGCGTGCAAAGGGGCTCTTAGATCTTGTCCATGCAGATCTATGTGAGCCATCGTGGAAGACTCCCACAGTCCTTGGTGCACGTTATTTTCTCTTATTGGTGGATGATCACTCTCGGCGGATGTGGATCTATCTCTTGAAAAAGAAGTCTGATTGCTTTGCTTCTTTTGTCAAGTTCAAGGCATTGGTGGAGAACCAGACCAGCCGGCGGATAAAGACTTTAAGATCCGATAATGGGGGTGAATTCACTTCTAAACAGTTCGCTGTTTTTTGTGAGAAAGAAGGGATTCAGCGTCAGTTGACAGCACCATATACTCCCCAATAGAATGGGGTGGTTGAGAGGCGGAATAGAACCATCATGGAGATGGCTCGGTGTATGATGCACGGTCGTGGAGTGCCATACACATATTGGGAGAAAGCTGTTAATACAACGGTCTATATCCTCAATCGCAGTCCTTGCAAAGCCTTGCAGGAGATCACACCAGAGGAGGCATGGTCCAAAATCAAACCAGAGGTATCAATTTTCGTACTTTTGGTTAAGTTGCTTATACTTTGGTTCTGATCGTAAGAGGAGTAAACTAGATTCCAAAAGTTCTAGATATTTCTTTGACACCAACCAAAGTATAAGCGGTTGAACCAAAAATACGAAAAGTTGATACCTCTGGTTTGATTTTGGACCATGCTTCCTCTGGTGTGATTTCTGCAAGGCTTTGCAAGGCTGCGATTGAGGATATAGACCGCCATTTGTATTAACAACTTCTCCCTAGTATGTGTATGACACTCTACGACCGTGCATCATACACCGGGCCATCTCCATGATGGTTCTATTCCGCCTCTCAACCACCCCATTCTGTTGGGGAGTATATGGTGTCTTTAACCGACGCCGAATCCCTTCTCTCACAAAAAACAACGAATCTGTTTAGAAGTGAATTCACTCCCATTATCGGATCTTAAAGTCTTTATCCGCTGGCTGGTTTGGTTCTCCACCAATGCCTTGAACTTGACAAAAGAAACAAAGCAATCGACTTCTTTTTCAAGAGATAAATCCACATCCGCATGGACAAGATCTAAGAGCCTCTTTGCATGCCAAACACCTTCATGAGGAAAAGGTTTCCGCTTTTGTTTGCCTGCAAAACATCCAACACACATCCTGCTTTTCCTGGATAGGAGGCAAACCAACAACCATGTTGTCTTTATGAAGACGGGCCAAATACGGAAGATTGAGATGCCCATATCTTTCATGCCACAAAACACTAGTATTTTCTACCACAACTAAGGCATGCAAGTTGACCGTGGCAGGATCAACGAGACTGTACAAACCTCCATGCCCAATTCCCAGGGCAACCACCTTATTATGCTTGACATCAAACACAATACATTGTTTACCAGAAAAGTTTATAGAGATATGAGGATTATCAGTTAATTGAGTGATGGATAACAGTTTTTATTCATGTTAGGCACATATCTAACACTCTTCACAAGCAATTTAGTGTTATTTCTTGGCGAGTAAGCTTCAGCCCACTGTGGCTAACTCTTCCACAAAAGCAGAATACAAGGCTGCTGTTAGTGCTGGTTACGAAGCGGTATGGCTTCGTCCGATTTTGGTTGATTTTCAGTTTTCACAGGTCACTGCTACACCTCTTTCACTTTTTTGTGATAATCAAGGTGTGTTGAAGATGGTCAAAAATCCTATCTATCATGCCCGCACTAAACATATTGAGATTCATCATCACTATATTTGTCAATTGGTTGACTCAGGTGAAATCTCTCTTAATTTCTGTCCTTCTCAGGAGCAGTTTGCTGATGTAATGACTAAACCTCTTGGTGCTTTCTTCTTTGTCAAGTTTCGGGATAAACTTGGTATAGTTTCTAGGTTAGTCATTAAGAGGGGGTGTTAAAATACGATGCTTATATAGCATATTGAACAGTTATACGGTTGTTTAACTATGCAACCAATTGTAACTACCTCCTACAATAAATACACTCTGCCTGTGTGTCATTTAGATAGTGCAGTTTTTGCCTTCTGTATTCTTTCTTCTCTTTGCATATTCCAACAAAAACAACATTGACATATATTTCCTTTGCGTACTCAATTGTACCAAAGTCCTCCAAACTGCTGTAGTTCCCATCCTATATCAAGAATTTGGTGAATAATCAGCTCGTGCAACTATCCCTCGATTACAAGATGCAAATCAGATTGTGGATGGGCTGGAAACATGCTACAACAACCATAAAATACTTGGGACCTCATTCACATCAAGGCTATTAGGTCTGATTTATTTGTTTCTTCCAGTTGTATCCCTCTTCCCGCATCCTCCAATGATGAAATCCTTCCCAAAAGTGTTACTGCCCATGACTGCTAATGGCAGTCCTAACTCTGAATTTTGCATGCTCAGCCGTATGACATTGATATAACAACTAGCAAACTAAACTTTTTTGGGAGGGATAATTTTACTAGTGTAGGGACTGAAATTTTTCTTAAAAGAACTGAAATAAAATATATTAGAGCTGATATTGGCTGCCCCTGTGCTGAATACATCTCCACTTTGGTTCCAATCATCCCCTCACTATTGTAGCTAAGCAATTTTCCCAAGCGATGGGGTAGTTATCTTGACTGAAATTAATTCAAAGGGGATGAATATACCTTCCTCTTTCCCTTTGGTAAAGAAAATTCAATTACGCACCATCTAACATACCACCCATTTGTGCTTGCATACTCAGCAATGATTGGCTCCCTTCGGACTGCTGGTAGGAAGAAAAAATCAGTCCTCTTGTGCTCAACAACTCCCTTATGTACTCCATTGATAAGCAGTTGAAGTTCCTCTTTTATGATGCCTTTGGAGGACTGAATTTTGGCATTCTTGGTTGGAAATAAACCTTACCAATGGGCAGATATAGGAGCAAGAGAACCGTAACAACATTCCTTCTTCCTAGCTACCATGTACCTTTTATTCACTATACCTTGAGGTCTGATTTTTTTATTCTAACCCAAAACTTCAATCTTCTATTATGGTAGTTGAGGGTGAATTCCCCCAATGATTGCAACCATTGTACCTCAAGAATAATCTTTTCTTCAACTAGCTTAATTAAAGAAGATTCATGACATACTTCATACCTTCCTATGAAGATAAACAGCTGGAATATCTTCTTTGTGCATAGTGTGCTCTTCAAGAACCATGGACCACCAATGTCCTCTATGTCTGAAATATGTACAACTGCAATTTCACCATGATTGCTCTTCTTTTCCCATCTTCTCTCCAGTCCTTCCATCAAACCGTGGGTTAGCAACCTATGGAAAGGATAATCGGAATTTTCATTATGCCTTTGCTGGTTATAGTGATCATTCTAAAGCATATAGATTGATTGATACTTCCACTAATAAAATCATTATTAGTTGTGATGTTGATGTAAAGAAAGCAGAGTCTTTCTTTGGCTGTAATCAGCAAATAGACCAGCCACATGGCAGCGATCAACAAGGGGTGGTCACAGAGATTGGTTCTCTTTCCTTGCACGATGATGAGTCTCGGTCGTTCTCATACTCCTCCACTGAGACTCCAAAGATACTGATCTATGCTCTCTCCTACTAACTCTTTTCCGTCTCTTGGAAATCAACTTGCGTTGGTTTCACCTTCGGAAGTCCCACTAGCTTCCGAATCCTCAGTTCAGCGACGGCCCAAGTGGTATTATTCCACTATTCAGGATCTGACACGAGACGATTTGTCTCCACTCTTAGATGGCCGGTCTCGCAGACCTGGCAAGAGGATTGATTACTCTGAGCAAGCTCAATTTGCTCTTGCTTCTGATCTCCTCCATATTCGCTAGCCACAAAATACTACGATGCATGAGGCATACCAGAATGGGAAACTGCCATGCAAATCGAGTATGATGCCTTGATTAAGAATAATACCTGGAAGTTGGTGCCATTACCTCCAGGTAAACACCCTATTGGTTGTAAATGGGTGTACAAAATCAAGTGTAAAGCAGATGGTACTTTGGATAAGTACAAGGCTCGACTTGTTGCAAAAGGTTTTTCGCAACAGGAGGGGATAGATTATGAGGAGACTTTTGCTCCTACTGCAAAGATGGTCACTTTTCGGTTACTTCTTGCCTTTGCTGCTCAATTTGGTTGGAAAATATATCAGATGGATGTGAAAAGTGCATTCTTGAATGGTGATTTGGAGGAAGAAGTGTATATGACTCAACCTGAGGGTTTTCGGGCATGTGGTCGTGAGCATACGGTATGCGGAGTTGATTAAGTGCTTGTATGGGCTTAAGCAGGCTCCTCGAGCCTGGTATATTAAGATCGATACACATCTTAGAGATTCGGGCTTCAAACGAAGTCATTCTGATCCAAATCTCAATGTCAAAAGCACAAATGATGACATTGTGATTCTTATTGTTTATGTTGATGACCTTGCCATCACAGGCAGTGGAGATGCTGCGATTCATAAGGTAAAATCAGATTTGTGCATTGCTTTTGACATGACTGATTTAGGCCTCCTTCATTATTGTCTTGGTGTAGAATTCTAGCAACAAGATCACTTGATTTTCATTTCTCAAGTTAAATATGCCACGAATCTTTTGCAAAAATTTAAGATGTATGATTGTAATTCATCATCTACACCTATGGAGGTCGGGCTGAAACTTTCAGCTCATGATGATTCACCACCGGTCGATGAAACATTATACAGACAGTTAGTAGGTAGTTTGATTTATCTCACCACTACACGACCGGATTTGTGTTTTGCTGTGAGTTATCTTTCTCGGTTTTTGTCTAAACCGAAACTCATTCACTGGGGAGCAGCAAAACGTGTGTTAAGGTATGTCAAAGGAACTCTTGACTTTGGCATCTTGTATCAGAGAGTTGTAGATTTCACGTTGATTGGCTACACGGACTGCACGATTGGGGAGGTTCGGTGGATACTCGGAGATCTACCTTTGGATATATCTTCTCTCTTGGTTGGGAGTTATTTCTTGGCGAGTAAGCTTCACCCACCTTTGTGGCTATCTCTTCCTGAATGTGATCTCCCATCCCCTAAAGTAACTGAATCAGAAGAACATGAATTAGCATGAAAAGTAACATACCAATCTCGTTGACACGTGAAGTGTCGTGATGCGCCGGAATAAAAAAACCAGCACCGTGTAGGGCTGCCACCATCCGAGCAAGATGCCATGAGGGCATACTCATCTTCTGACTCGTGTTGCTCAACTGTTGCCACATGTGCTTGCCCCTTCCGCTTCTTCAGGGCACTTAGTCGCTTCTGACAATCCTTCTTCACATGACCAAGTTTGTGACAATAGTAACACCTTACCGGAAATTTAGGAGAGGAAGGCGACGCATCAGCCTGTCGCTTCCACTTTCCTTTGGATTGTGCAGCAAATGCACTCTCAGATTGTCCAGAACTGGACTCTTGAACTTGTGTCTGTCTCCGTTCCTTCTGCAACAGGTAGGAACACACCTTGTCAAACGTAAGAGTTTGACTCTCGCCCATTAAATGAAGAGCCTCCACGAACGAGTCATACGAGAAGGGCAAACTGTTTAAAATGAGAGCCACCATATCATCATCATCAACCGGCTTGTTGATGGAAGCAAGCTGATCTCGGAGATCTTTCATCCGAAGTAGGTGCTCAGACAGCGATCCACCTTCTTGTAATTTTACGGAAAAAAGCATATTTTTGAGGTATAGAACCCGACTCTTCTTCGACGTCTGATATTTGTCCTTCAGACTGACCCACAATTTACTCACCTCAGTGGCATTCCGTACCTCAGGTATCAATTCATCCGATACCGACAATTTTAATAGTAGAAGAGCCTCCCAATGACGTTTGTCATAATCATCGAAATTTGCTGTAGGTCTACTCTCAACACACTGTGATTATTTTCTCAAAACCATGAAATTTCGCCGAGTTGTCAAGATCTTATGGCTCCACACATTAAAATTCGTGCCCGTTAATTTTTGTGTATCCGGCAAAATCAAATTTGCAATGTTTGACATTTTATTATTCCAAAGTAATTGAAAATAATAAAATAAAAGTTTGCCCCACACTTAATAACGTATTCTTTTCCAGCCAAAAATATTAAATGAATGAATAATATGCGTGGCTGTAGGAAAATGCAAATACGTGGCAGGTAGGTAAAAAATTATAACATTTTATAAAATCTTTTGCTACCTTTGTTGTTCACGTTTATTGCTCATGTTCTGTGCACAAACCCACGATTTTTGCTTACGACTGCCAGCGATTCCAGCAACCACGATTTTTGACCAACGATGCCCACGTTTTTTGCAACTCCACGATTTTTGCATTGACCGTCTTTGCCTCGTCTGCGTGCATACGAACTCGTTTTCTTCACAAATCGTGGACCGCGTGCCTCCCTCTCGTGCATACGAACTCGTTTTCTTCACGAATCCCTTCCACGATTTTTGCGCTGCCCTCGTGACCCACGATTTTTGGTGAAAAAACCCACGATTTTTGCCTCGTTATGCAGGAATGGCGTCGATCTTACCATCGACCTCACACACACTTCACTGCAACCCGTCTTCCTCCAATGGCGTCGATCATACGAACCATCAATCGCTCAAATACCAATGTTGGAATATGCAAAGAGAAGAAAGAATACGAAGGCAAAACGCCTTTGTCTAAATGACCTTGCAGTAGAGTGTATTTATTGTAGGAGGTAGTTAGAATTGGTTGCATAGTTAAACAATCGTATAAGCGTTTCAATATGCTATATAAGCATCGTATTTTAATAGTTTTTAAAGTGGAAGATAAAGAAGACAAGAAGGATGGAGAAATATTTTTTCTTTAATGAGTTTGCTTCATGTAAAGGTACATCAAAGAAGGAGCCACATAGATTTATTTGGGATCAAGAGCTTGCATTTGTTTGAGGACAAACAAATTTGGGGGAGGAGGTCTCAGTAATGTTCCCTTTCTAAAATAAAAATAATTAATAATATTTTAAGTTGGGCCAGCCAAATAATTCTTATTTTGGGACAACTTCATATTATTATTATTAAAATAAAAAATATTATTTAAATACTAAAAAGGAGAATTCGTCCCTCTTTAGGAGAGAAAAACAAATATTAAAAAATAAATAAAGAGGCCTACATGGAGCGCTCCACAAAAGGAAAGAAAAGGCTTATAAAGTAAATGTTGGGGCTTATTTGTAAGTATCATCTTATGAATTTTATACTCTTTTGAAATTGGAGCATCAAGCTCTCATTTTTCACTCTTTGAATACGAAAACCCTCATTGGATCCTATTGGGTGAAAACCCTCAATAGTCAAAACACTTGGGGACGAAAAGCCTTATTTTTGCATTGGTGGCTTCATACAGAATCACAAGTGGACTTAATTGGCTGATTTTGGAACAGCTAGGTATTTATCCGTGCATAAGGCACTTCTACTTCAGCCGAGCACTTTCTAGGGTGTTGGCACCCTTCCTTCTCTTGGGAAACCCACCGGGAAGTTTGGGATCATTTTTGAACGGGTTCTCACGGTTGGAAAATTGTAACTCACTCTCATTGGATAGCTGGTCTCTCGGAGATCATTTTAAGTATGGGTTTGTGTTTAAACTCCAAGTATTGATGTCGTTATGAATTTTAGAAGTTTCAGTTGTATTTGCATTTGAAATAAATTTGTAAAATGGATATTTGCACCAGATTTCATCTTGCTGGATTTATTGAATATTTGGGATATTTCTATGTTAATTTCCAGTCCATATTGCATGAGAATGGATGCCATTAAGTGTTGCTACAATTCTCTGCATTAAGAAGACTTGTTTACTAATTTTCAGCTGCTTTTAATGATGTATGATTCCCTAAAAGTGTAATTTCCAGTTCGCTGCTAGGGTTTCTAATATTGTTGGATTTGATGTTATAAAAATCAGATTATATTCATTTCAGGTTTGTGTGAATTCCTTGTTTGTGTGGTTCAGCCCTAGAAAGGGACATTACAAGTGGTTTAGTTTCTTATTTAATCATCATGTGGAAAAGGGGCATTTGGCATATAATGTGCTTTCAATCTTATGTAAAGGTGTTTTGTAGGAAGGTTTCACGGGAAGCAAATAGTTTTCCTTGTTGATTTTAGTTTTATTGTTCACCTATGATGGGATAATAATCTTGACAAGAGTGGCCTAGAAACTTTTGTTTGGATCAAGGACATCTGTTAATGTGTCACATTGGCATATCTAGGATATTTTTGCCTTGAGATTTCTTTTGAACACTAACTGAAATTTATAGGTCCATTCTACCTAGCCCTTTCCCAAATTTTATCTATAATGGGACTTATTCAGTAATTTATGCAGTGGAAATCGCTTTTCTGTATTGCTTATGCCTAGGAATGCCTTTTTATGGCCCTACTTGTGGTAATCTATGAGGCTTTCTGTATTCTTATTGAGTTTTTACTGAGGAGATTTGGGTATATAAGCCTTATGCTCAATGTTTTAAATGTCATAATTGGAACCATAACCGGTTGAGGGTCTGCCGGACTCGAATTGGAACTGGACAAGTTTAAAATTTATGAACCAGTTTACTCAAAAATACATAATGACTATATTATAATGAAAACAATATATTTTAAAGATTCCAAACTATTATTCCATACAATTAGAGACAAAATATGCAATTTTTTCTCATGTGTATACCATGTAAGGGTAAATATAGAAAAATGAGACCAAGTGCAATACATATCTGAAACAAAATGCATAAACAATGAGGCTCTAAATGGCCTCTAGACTTCTAGAGACCAAATAACAATATGCTACAAACTACTACATGTCTTATATCAATTTTCAAATCATCATCAAACTAGAATAAAGCCAACTAGAAAGTTGGATTTTAAAAAAATGTTTTAAATGTCAAATCACTTTTTGTTTTGGCACAGACTGTTTTGGGGACAAAACTAGCTGGTTTGGACCGGTTCCTCACTGAACCAGCTAGCTTGGACCAGTCCGGTACTGGTTTCATATGGAATCAGTCCTAAGCCGATGTTTCTACCGGTTTGTTCCCTTTAGTATTGAACTGGTTGAACTGGCTAGAGCCTGCTCTGGTCTGGCTGGTTTTTAAAACACTACTTATGCTTTATGATTTTCCTGAGATATTAATTGAGTGACAGAGGATTCCATTGTAGGAAGTGCCATAGTTAATGAATACTGTGGAGGAGATATCAGTTAATTTCATGGTCTGACTAATCTACAAATGAATAGATGTTTAAAGTTGTATTTACTACTGATAAGGTTTAACAACTGCCAAATATTTCCGAATTACTAAAACATAGAACTCACCAAAATATTTTTCCTTTGAATACTTTATGAAAAGTTTCTCTCCTTCAATATATATACAGGTGGACCACCCATGTCCAGTATAAGACAGAATCCAGTACAACAATCTGAATCTAGGGAGTCTTGGACACCTAAAAATGCAGCCCGCCACATGCTATTTTCAATGCTTCCTAGGCTTTTACTGCCTGTTCTTTTTTTTTTTTTCTTATACAAAACATACAACCATATGTAAGATGCTTTACATGGGTTGGCTTCTTGAAAAACCCTAGAACAAATCTGTTAGAAACTGGCTGAGTGAACTAAATCTTGTCTAACTAAATAATGCAAAAAGAAATTTCAGATACAATATGGTCCTCCACTGAAAACTATACTCGATATAATCAAAAGGTGCTACCTAACTGGCTATCTTTGAAATTTGAGACTGCAATCTGATATATTTCATTTGTTTAGATTGTCTTTTTGCATCTTGAATGGTTTTCCAATATGTTTTTGATGCACATAATTTAATTATATTTCATACCAACTACTGATTTTTTTTTTGTTTTTTAGTCACGGTTACTTTTTTTGCTTTGCTGCAAACATATCTTGCTCATCGTGTAAAGGTAAAGCAATTATTGGCCTGTTATGTTATTGTCTATGTAATTTTACTTCTCTTACTTATGAATCCATTTGCAATTCTGTCTTGCACCATGCATCACCAAACATTGCTTCTTGAAGGATCATATTTGGTTGCAGGCGTGCTATGATCCTTTCATATTCACCTATTTCCCTTTACAAGTCCACATTTTGTTCATTCCTCCTAGAACGAACTTCCATTGATTCTCACAGGTATTTACAATTTTCAACCTCTATCAATTTATACCCTAATTTCGTGATTGGCCACAACTATATAGTGACTGAATATACATATGTTATGTGACCAGGTGCATGAATGGATTGGAGTTCAAAATAATGAGTGGTGGAACAGAGGAAGGCACTTCATCTTAGATCAGGGGCTTGCTGGGGTTGTAGATGCATACTTTTGCAAAATTCCATGGATCGACACCATTGCGCAGCTCTCTTTTAACAAAGTTGAAGAGGTTATATAACTTTTGGTTTATTACTATACTGAATTTTTGGGAAGAATCTACTATTGTTTTTTCCATTTTTGTTTATGTGGAAAAAGAAAACACCACACCAAAAAAATTAGAGACAACCACTTTATTCATGTTTACATTTCTGATCATGGGCGATATATACACTGCTTTCTAGTTCAGGGTTATAATGAGGAAAATGTTAAGTTTTTGCCACCCAATGCAATGTTTTCTGATCCTGAGCTATGGTGGTGTAGATGACCAGTCTATTCTTTTGAGATTCTTTGGTCTATTGGAAACGATTGATTATGAAATGATGTTAGATTTTTTTTTTTGATTTTGTCATATTTTTAATCTTAGTTGTGCTTCACTCCTTACGGTTCTCGGTTAGTGCTTTAGGGAGGCAATCCAAAGCTTTTGGGTTAGGTTAGTGCACAAATCCTGATTTTTTTTTAAATCTAAGCTTTTGGGTTAGGTTAGTGCACATATCTTGATTTATTTTGAAAATCTATCAAGGGGAAACCCCATTATCCCAATGCAGTTTCTTTTCTGTTTTGGGTATTTCCCTAGAAAAATGTATAAGCCCTTATTCAGATTTTCTACATCAGCCAGTTTGGAGCCGTTTGTGGCCATCTTGTGGATGTTGACATCTTGGTGAGTTTCCAATGCATAAGGTTCTTTTCTTGGCCTTATGACAGAATTCTTTTTATATTCATGCCATGGGGATCATTAAGGTTTATATGACTTGCTTTTTTAAGCATTGTTGCAAGGAAACTTTGATGCAAAGACAATTTATGGCATGATCGAGAAATACAAGATGCTTCAAGATGTTTTCAGCAAGCTTAAGATCATCAAGGTATGAGTTTGTTTTAGGTACCCTCTTTTAGTGTCTTATATTTACGGGAAAAATATGGTCAATCAATTTTGGGTTTGTGAAATTAGAACTTAGATTAGTTTTCCTAAGCTTGTTAGAGAGCTATGTTTTAGGATGCCTTATTGGATAAGTTGTTGTCAAGGCTTTTAATGTCACTTCTTGTAATATCCCTTTTAGGGCAGATTAGCACAATTTTGGAGTTCAATCTGAAACCCTTATTCAAAATACAACAACAATATGATTTTTATGCAAACCCGTGAGACAAAATCATCAATTTGAAATCTTCTTTTATTTATCAAATAATCACAATACAAAATACCTAGAAGATCCAAAGCATCTAGAAACCCTCTTGGTACAAGTAGATAACGATTTTTTTCCAACCAAAGTATGAATTTATATTTATTTATTTTCACACCATCAAACAAGAAAATCACCCGCATAAGATTACAACAATTTTCTCACAAAAACGCTCCGATAACAAAAGGAGACCCAAAGGAGATGTTGCAAATTGAAACCAGCCAATTCCGTCCAAAGTGTTGATGCCCTAAACACTTATCTGAAATCTAAAGGGGTGTAGATAGCCCTAAAAATGTTGCAAATCATGCCCTAGCTGTGATGATCCAAAATTATGCTCAAATGTGACCCCTAAGTGAAGCCACCAAGAAGATATTGAGGGTTTTCGTCCTCAAATCTGATCACAATGAGGGTTTTCGTCCTCAAGTGATGGATGCTAAGAGGGTTTCCATCCTCAATAGTTGAAAGTAGAAGCACAAGTGCTCGAATTCATAAAATCAAGATGATAGATGCCCCAAATGAACCCCTTCACCCTCCTTTTATAACTTCTCTTTCTTTCAATTTTGGTGGCTGATTTATTTTATTTTAAAGACACTTTAATTTTAATAATAAAACATAAGTTGTCTTATAATATAACATAAAGTTACATTTGGATGACTTAGTTAAATCATTAATTTTACTTTAAGTATTTTAAAATACTTTTTATTTTAATTATAATATTATTGTAAGTTGCCCAAATATTAGAATTGAATAGGCCCAACTTTAATAATATTAATTATTTTAATCTAGAAAAGGGGCATTACAAATCTACCCTTCTCAAGCAAATGTTAGCTGATATGTGCGAGTATCACTATGCCAAAGTGATGAGTCATGTTGTAGTGCTAATAGAGCCTAGACCCATTCCTGTCAAATAGGATAGCTCGCCAAAGAACACATTACGATATATCCCAAATGGATAATGAATTCCATTCTACCTCAAGTTGATCCTAAAAAAATGTAGATATTTGGAAACATCCGCATACTCCCACAAGATTGAAGGCTACCATATGCCCATGTCATTGTAGTGTTGTTGTCCTACTTGACTCCTCCTATGCAAAGAAGGTTTTGGGATACCATCTCCTTGGGTCCCTATTGTTTCTCCCATGATTTTGCGAGTTGTTCCTTCCCATATCTCATAAAAATCAGATGGTGGATAGGATGGAGATGAATTATAATGGCCACAAATGACATGGATTTTCATCCAACTAGGTACCCCGGTGATTGCCATGAAAATCTTCTTCACTGAACCCTTTTTCCAACAAATTCTATCAAAGACTTTCCCTTATTTTGTGCAACCTCACAGCTATCCTTAGCTGATAACAACGATCTTATACCTATTGTTTTTTAGTGATAATTGAATGGAAATTGACTAAGTTCCTTTTAATCAATATAATGTGCATGAAAAAATCACAACTATATTGCAAATGAGAGAAATAAATGCAAAGGAGACAAAGAATTTATCTGGAGAAACCCAAGGTGGGAAAACTCTAGTGGGTAAGCAAATTGCTTCCCTCTCACTATGTAATTCTCCAAAAATACAAAGTATGCAACAATTGGCCTTCAAGAAGGATTCACACTCCTCCTAATTGTATTTTCTTTGCTCACAACTTCTCAACAATGAAAAACTCACTCTCAATGAACAAAACAAGAAAGAACTCCAACTCCTCTTTTCTCACACTTGAATTCACTCAAAATCACTTGCTAGAATGAAGAATCAAACTTGTATTTATAGTTTTCTCTACCCAAGGATGGATGGAAAGATGAACCGAACCATTTGGAAGCCCAAACATTTTCAGAACCGCTATTGAGTTTCCGAATTTTGGCGTCATTGGGGGGATAGACCACCGGTAAAGATAAAGATGAAGTTGATGGTTGCCAGTAATACCCAATCCATGTTACGGTGGTGTGTGTAGCTGCGCATAGTTACAGCCACAGTTTGTAGAAATCATAACTGTAGGCAGGTGGTTACGTAACCGTCACCTAGAAAACTCCCGAACATAACAATGATGGCCTGATGTCATTTGAAAGGTGTCGGATCACCCTCAACCTGACTAGACCATCTCTAAAGAAAGAATATGTTGAGAATTGCACTACAAGTATCAAATATGGAGAATACATAGAATTGGGTATTTTCATATCCATTTTTGGATCATACCTCCCCAATTTGAGGCTTTTAAGTCCCTAAAATCTTCAAGGACTGATGAGGTGAGGAAATTTCTTCCCCACATCTTCTTCTGGAATACCACTTGGCCTTGGTAGGTGAAGCTTGGCCTTTCAACCCAATCAACCACATGTCTGCACTCCTCTTTGTGTTGTCCTCTCTTTTGTTGCAACACCACATCTTCCTCCAATTCTAGTTGATTTTCTAGAGCAAGATCCTCAATAGATGGTAAAACACTCCCTCTTCTTCTTCATCCAACATGGAGGGCTCAAAAGAGACGTAAATTTTCAACATTCACAATTGAGTAGATCCTCATATAAGGAGGCAAATCCAAGTGAAATGCATTCTTACCCACTTGTTCTAGAATCTCAAATGGGCCATATCGAAGAGGCTTGAGTTTCTTAGCTTTTCCTTGTAGCCTTTCTCTTGCTCAAGTACAACCATACCTTGTCTCCAACAAGGAAGGAATGCTCAGTCCTGATGTTGATCATGTTGTGCTTTGTACTTGGCTTGTGACTCTATCCAACCTCTCTCATATACCTGAAGGTGTATCTGTTGAATTTTCTCAATGAATTTCTCTCAGCTTTTGGACCTCCAGTTCCACTTTTTCATTGTCTCTACATGGTAATCTCAAAACAACATCAAAAGCACTCTTAGGAAAATAACCAAAACATGTTTCAAAAGGAGTCTTACTAGTAGAAGCATGAACTGCCCTGTTATAAGAATGTTGGATATATACCAAGTTCTCATCCCAAGTCCTTGGATGTTTCTGTTGTACCCTCTCAAGAGTTTGGACACAAGGTACGGTTTACCACTTTTTTTGCCCATCTGTTTGTGGATGAAAAGTGGTAGACCTCTTCAACTTAGTATCCATCTTCTCCCACAAAGTAGACCAAAACTTTCCTATGAACCGTGAGTCCCTGTCTGACACAATAGAATTAGGAAAACCAAATGAACCCACACATTAGCAAAAAATAACTCAGTTGCATCATTGGCCTTAATGGTCTTCTTGCAAGGAATTAGAATACACATTTTGCTAAATCGGTCTACTACCACAAAAATGTAATCATGACCTTTCTTGGAAGTAGGAAAACCCCCACAAAATCCATGGAGATATTTTCCCATGGTCGGGAAACTTGGAAATGACATATATAACCCCAACTTCCTGTTATTAGGCTTTCTTGTACTACACAAAACACAACCCCTGATGAATTTAGCAACTTTTTCTTGCATGTTTGGCCAATAAACATACCTCTGTAAGTGTGCTTATAGTCTTTGTCACACCAAAGTGACCAACTACCTTGGAAGTGTGTGCTTCCTCATCAATTGAAAACTCTTTCCCCTTAGGCACACAAAGTTTCTCATTCTTGTAGAGAAAACCATCCTGGAAGTAGTATTCTCCTCTAGGTGCAAATCCCTCACTTGGAGGTTTTTGTTGAAAAATCTCTGCAAAATCTGGATCTTGCTCATAACCTTCTGATATGCTTCACACAAAAAGGCTCAAGAAGAGTTAACGTGCCCATAGCTGAAAGAAAAGGAGGCCTAGATAACATATCAACTAACTTGTTAGTCACACCTTTCTTATATTTGATAATCAAATGAAATTGTTGTAAAAAACCCATCCATTTATAGTGTCTAGCTTGTTGAAGTTTGTTTGAGCCTGCAAATATTGGAGAGGTTGGTGATCCATGTGAATGATAGTTTCTTTACCCATCAGATAATGTTTCCATTTCTTGACACTTGCTTACACAAGAGCATACAATTCCTTATCATATGTACATAATTCAAAACTACACCATGAAACAATTCAAAGTGATAACATATGGGCCTACCTCCTGAAGTAGGACAACCCCCATAACATAGTCATTGGCATCGGTTTCCACTTCAAAAAGAAAGTTGTAAGTTAGGTAATGCCAAAACTGGAGCATGACTAATCTTATATTTAAATGACTCAAAAGCAATATGTTGTTTCTTACCCCAATCAAAATCCTTTACCCCATGTTGTCACTGAATGTAGTGGCGCTACTTATGGATGAGAAGTTCTTAATGAACTTCCTCAAATATTGAACTGCACCAACAAAGCTCTGGTCTCGGTCAAACTTGATGGTGTAGGCCAATTTTGAATGGCCTCTATCTTAGCGGATCAATCCTCAACTCTCCATCTCCAACCACATGTCCCAAAAAGACAAGTGACTATTGTTGAGAAAACTCGCACTTCTTCTCATTCAACACTAGTCGGTTCTCCTTAAGAACTTGCAAAACTTGATGCAAATGGTCAATATGCTCTTCAAAAGTTTTATGCTAAAAACCAGAATGTCATCCAAGTACACAATAAAAAAGGAATCAATAAATGGCCTCATTACCTCATTCATCAACCTCATGAAGGTAGTTGGTGCATTGCATAGCCCGAATGGTAATACCAACCATTCATATAACCCTTTCTTGGTCTTGAACATTGTTTTCTAGATGTCCTCTTCCTTGATCCGCACTTGGTGATACCCAGATTTCAAATCAAGCTTAGTAAAATATTTAGCATGTTGTAACTGATCAACAAATCATCAATGTGAGGAAGAGGGTACCTATTCTTGATGGTTATTTTATTTAAAGCTCTATAATCAACACACATTCTCCATGAACCATCTTTCTTAGGTACTAAAACAATAGGAGAACCACATGGAGAAGTGTTAGGATGGATTATACCTTGTTTAATCAAAGACTACAACTATTGTTTTACCTCATTGGCATATCTTTCAAAGACTTCTGTATAATCCCAAGTTTGGAAGTGGACTATCAGTAGCAAGTGTATCTCATGCTCAATTGGCTTGACCAGGAGGCAGCCCCGTAGGCTCTTGGAAAACTTCTCTAAATTGTTGAACCAACTCTTTTATATGTTTCTCTTTGTTAGAAAACATGCTACAAGTGGTTTTAGATGCAACAATCTCATCTTTGGCATATCCCTCAAAATAAGCAATGCAAATTTACCACTAGCATTAATAAGCTTTTGGGCTTTGGTGGCACTTACCAAAGAGATCTTTGAGTCTCTTGAAAAGGCTGAAATGATGTAGCTCTTACCATCCTTCACCAAATGGTATTGGTTGGCTCTCCTCATGAAGATAACATCCCGATATACAAATACGGGCTGCCAAACACTACACCACACACATCAAGGGGAACAACATCAATAACTTCATCAATAAATGTCTTATCAATGCCAAAAGTGATTTTACATTGTTTGGTAACCTTGATGTCTACACCTTTCTTTACCCAACCCAATGAATATGGACTTGGGTGATTGTAAGTTTCCAACTTTAGCTGTCCACTAACTCTTTACTAATCAAATTAGCTTGAGAACATGTATCAAAAAGAGCATCCACCTTAGTTTTCTTCACTTGAATTTTTATATGAAAAAGCTTAGTTAGTTTCCTTTTCTGAACAACATTATTACTACCCAAACATACCTCTCTGTGGATGGAGGTACAACACATAGTCTCATCCACCTCTTCGCTGCAAAATACTTCCTCTCCTGGAGGGCAGCCATGGCCTTCTTCTTATTTTTCTTATTTTTGAAGGGATGTAATTCTGGGTGGAGCTTCCAACATTTTTCCTCGGAATGAGTGTCAACATCACAATGCCCACAATGAACTTTAGTATCCTTCTTAGAAATGGAAGTAGCATTTTTCTTACCTTTCCCTTTTCCTTTATCCTTTTTCTTGGTGTCACCTTGTTTGCTTGAAGCATCTTTGAGAGGTAGATGAACTTTTCTTCTTGTCCATCTCTAAATAGTGGGCTTGAGAACAAGCCTCGTCTACATCATCCCGGCTTGGCCAAGAGAATTGGTCTCCTCAAGTGGCTATGGAGTCCACCAATGTACTTCATTAGAAGGTCTGGTCCACTACATCTTTTCCCATCTGGAAAACTTTCTTTGGAACTCACTAGTGTACTCTTGCATGTTTTGGCCTTGTTTTTTGCTTGAGATACTGCCAATACATGGACCTCTCTTCCTCATAACAAATAGGATAAAATTGCTATTTTTGATTAGCTTTTTAAATTCATCCCACTTAGTAATAGAGGAAGCTTCTTAACAACCAATGAATGAACATAACTTTCAAACCAAGTTAAAGCATGATTGGTCAATTTTAACCTTGCAAAGGAAATTTTTGACTCTCATTGATTTGATGCAAACTGAAATATACCTCAAGTTGAGCTAGCCAATGGTCTAGCTTCTCAGCATTCATGTCTCCATCATAAGGTTGAATCTCTATCTTTGCCTCTACTTTGAATGGAGGAGGTGTAGGGATGGCATGAGGCTTTCTCTTCTTCATACTCACGAGTATCTTCTTCATGGGCTCCGGTGCCTCATTTGGAACACCAAGTTTCTCCATGAGAAATCCCATGATGGACTCCAATTTCCCTATGGACAAGGAAATATTGCCCACATCCTTGGACAGACTTGCCACATTTGCCTCCAACTTGTAGAAACACTCTTCTCAGTCTCATCGCATCTTCTCTATGAGCCATGTCTCGGATTCCTTGCTTCCACTTCTGGTGGAAATCTACTTCAAAAGGAATAAGGATACCTTCACCACTTTTCTTTTCCCTTTTGGGTAAGGGCATCTAACTAAAATATCAACACAAGTTAACCACACAAAAACAATTGAAATCTAAACTACTCTGATACCAATCTGATCGTAAACTACCTTTTTAACAATTAACAGATCTTGTTTAGTGATAATTGAATGGAAATTGACTAAGTTCCTTTTAACCAATATAATGTGCATGAAACAATCACAACTATACTGCAAATTGAGAAATAAATGCAAAGGAGACACAAGAATTTATCCTGGAGAAACCCAAGGTGGGAAAAACTCCAATGGGTAAGAAAATTGCTTCCCTCTCACTATGTAATTCTCCAAAAAATACAAATTACTGCCAATAATTGGCCTTCAAGAAGGATTCACACTCCTAATTGTATTTACTTGCTCACAACTTCTCAACAATGAAAAACTCACTCTCAATGAACAAAACAAGAAAGAACTCCAACTCCTCTTTGCTCACACTTGAATTCACTCAAAATCACTTGTTAGAATGAAGAATCAAACTTGTATTTATAGTTGTTCTGCCCAAGGACGGATGGAAAGATGAATCAAACCATTTGGAAGCCCAAACATTTGGTTGCGTAAGCGTCACAAAAAACTCCCAAACAAGAACAATGATGGCCTAAAAATGTCATTCGAAGGTGTTGGATCACCCTCAACCTGACTAGACCATCTCCTGAATAAAGAATATGTTGAGAATATTGCACTACAAGTATCAAATATGGAGAATACATAGAATTGGGTTTCCTCGGGAGGTAGTAGATCATCCACCCTTGCTCTTAATTCCCTCCTAGACAGCCATAAGGGTGTTGGAATATTTGCACTCATTGATCTCATCAAGTGACCCCTTTCATACATCATGTTAGACCAAGAGAACTTCATCAAACTTGTCAATCTACCTCTATCCAAGGAAAGTACTATCATTCCAACACATGAAATTAGAAAGAGTATCATACCTTGGTGTAGCATTGTACTTTCTTACTCAACCTTGGGCTTATGGTGGTTGGAAACCATCTTGTAATAACAGCAAAAACCTCATCAATGACTGTAGGTGGAATATGCATCTTTCTTGTGACAAAATCTTCTTCTATCTCAACAAAATGTATATGGGAGAAACCGGAAATGTGGTGGACAACAATCCAAAAATTTGAGACAACTCCCATATCCATACCCACTATGTTAAGTTGATAACACAACCAAAAGATCCCATTTTACCCAAGTCTCACCCTTCTTGAATCTCCAAAGATCACCCGGATCCCAAACTTTCATGTACAAGCAATTTGGAACTTGTATGAAAGTATCTATGTGCCCTTTGCCCCTCAAAGGGTTCTTCACTCTATCACCATTTTCACTATGTTGTCCATGATGACCACAAATTTGTTGTGATATACCATGAAGCATCAAACTTGACATAAGATCATTCTTTTCAACATGTTTCCCATGATAAACAACACATCCGAAATGACATAGTAGGAAGAAAAAAATCCACAACACTTCCATAACTTTGGCTGTCCACAACTTGCTCACCTTCCTTTGCCAAATGAAGAATGATTGAGATATCTTCAACACCTCCATCCTTGTGACTCAGAATTTCTGAGTTAGGATCAACATTCTCCTTCCTCTTAGACTCTTCACATTCAACAAGTGAAGCCCTTTCGCCTTGACTTCATCCATATTTTGTTGACACATGCATGGAGCATCTTCATAGTTCTTGCCAGAGTCATGAACACCATCAACTTGCTTCTTATTGATTGTTGTTCGAAAATCCCAACAAGTTGAACATCAACATTATCATCCGGCCATTGGGCTTTAACCACAAAATTCTCTCCACAATCTTGCAAATCGACTTTCCTTCTTTCTTTGGCTCATGCTCCATGATTTCTCCCTCTTCCATCATTAAGGGAGAATTCTTTGCCCTAATTTCCCATAGGTGTTGTTTTTCTTGAGCAGCTATCAACTTAGTTTCCCTAGCTCTTCTTAGCCATTCATCACACCTTTGTTGGTTCTTCATTACATCCTCTGCACTTGAAAATTTAAAGACATCGACATTAAAATTTTCTTCCGTAATTTTTATTTTATTAATGTATGTATTAGGAATATGATGTTGTTAAGTATAATTAGTAGTGACGTCCAATAGAAGATAATGGCGCCGTCAATACAGTGCCACCAATAAAGTAGAGTACGGTAACAGTCAAAGTCCAAAAGGAATGTTGTGGTAAAAAATAAATATTTGTCGTAAGTGGTCCGATAATGTTAAAATGTCAAAGTTGGGATAAGTAGAGAAGTAGGGTCTACATGATTAGGAATTAGAAATATTATATTTGTAATAAGGACAAGGAGTGATGTCATAAATATTGTGTATTTTATTTGTAAAAAGTCTAAAAAGGTGGAACCCATGTGAGATGATAAAGTTTATCTTATCTTAGAAGATAAGCCTACATATAAAGGAAAAGTTTAGGCATGGAATATGATTGGCCGGAAGAGATTTCCTATCCTATCTTAGAGATATGGTGGATAACCCGAATTCCTATAAATAGAGAGATAATCCCTCTCATTTATCATGAGAGCAAAGTTGTAATAATTATTTTATGAATAAATGACTCTTTGTGAATGTGTGTTAAGGAAGTCATCAAGAGGAGTAATTGTGAAGTTTCTCCCATAACCATTGTTGGAATCAAGTGGAGTTGATAACACTTGGAGTAATTCATGGGTGAGATTGTAATAATTCCATGTTAATAATATATTTTGATTGTATTTGATTTGTCATCATTTTTTTTTTGTCATAGTCTGTGGTATTCTTGTGTTATGTTTATTGTGTTTCTAGATTACTACCACTGCATCAAAAGATGTGCATTACTAAAATAATCATAGACGATGAGTTCCCGATGAAAACTTATCGAGTGTCGATTGATGTTGACATTTTGGTTCCAGTTGTCGGGACCATTCCTCGTTAGTGGATTTTACGGAGAGATATTCTCACTTAGTCATAAATCAACATGAGGGTAACCTTGTTTTTATTGTGCCTAGTAGTTACCATGGTAAAATCACTTTTTACCATGCATACTATTTACCACAAAAGAACTTTACTTTTACCGTGAATAGTATTTACCACAATAACTTTACTTTTTTTACCGTGAATAGTATTTACCACAATAACTTCATTTTTACCGTGAATAGTGTTTACCCCAAGAACTTCATTTTTATCAGTAAATAGTGTTTACCACAAGTGAAAGTCGAGTTTTTACCATAGTAAGTCAAGTTTTACCATAGTAAATGTAAGATTACCGTGGTCATTCCTATTTTAATGTAGAAAGGTGTAAAGTCACTTTCTATTGTAGTGAGTCTAATTATTTGTACACATAAGTCTTACCTGATTGTACTTGTGAGTTGGTATTTCATTTGTGGTTACATTTAAAAATGAGGAAGATTCTTGTTTTTCAACCCAATCTAATGAAGATGCTTTTCTTTCATTCAAGAGTTTAAACGATCTTGCATTTGTAATGGCCTCATAAGAAGGGAACAATGGGTGAATTTTTTCCTACTTTTTAGATGGTTTAATACTTAGGTGGTTTGAAACACTAGGTGATAATGTGAAAAACTCATGGGATTTATTAACTCAAAGTTTTTCAAGAATTTGGTGAACAACATAAATATGTAGATCTCATGATCGAGATCACAAAGCTAGCCCAATGAGAGAGAAAATAAAAGATTATCATGCTCGTGTTCGGAGCTAAGGAGGAAGCTCGATGCCCAAATCCGGAAGGAAGGATTAACGGATGGGTTGATGAATGGCGTGGATAATCTCCTGTAAGCACTTTATTCTTGGGATGAAGCCGGAGATCGACAACGAGTGAAGTATGACCGCCGGCGACCTCGAACAAGCAAAGGAGATTGCGAAGAAGGCAAAAAGAAAGCATGGAAGAGGAGCCCAAAGAAATTGCCTTAAGATAGAGCTTACACCAACACCTTTGGTCCAAAATCCACAACCACTCTTGGTGAGCACAAATCTTTTCCCTAGTACATCTAATGAGTATGAAGATCTGCTTTAAAAAAATGGGTCGATTAACTATTAATCTTCTTCAACGAAAAGAATTTAATTATCGGGAGGAGATAAAAATCTAAAAAGAAATATAATCTGAAGTTGTATGTTATGGTTGTTATAAAAAGGGTCATTATAAGTATAATTGTCCAAATAGAGTTTCTACATCCGTACAAGAGATAATGATAAAGGAAAAACCCTGTGAATTCTTTTGATGTAATAGATAGGAACATAAATAATGAAGCGAGATGTGTTTGTAAAAAAAGAAAGAAAGAAAAAGATAACCAAGATGGAAATGATCATAAGAAGAAAAGAGAAACTAGTAAAAACATAGGAGAATGAAATTGGGTGTGCGGGATTTTCTAATTTCACATGGACAAGGATCATACTCCATCTTAGAAGATCTGTCCAAAAGGCCTACAAATATTACATATGGTCAACTTCTGGCTATCTTCTAAGAAGAGGCGGGAGCTGCGAAGTGGACTCAATGCTTGGACGAAGTAAGGAGGTTGAGGTACTGTTTTGGAGGCAGAGGCGGATCCCTATGTTCCACAAACCGAGGTATTATGTAATGGTATTTCAATTCATGATGTCTTAGTTGATGGAAGTCTTGCGATTAATGTAATGACCGAGTCTGTAATAAATATGTTGGGTTTAAAATTGATCGCCCCTCAACACTTATGTTAAGGTCATTAAATAAGGAAAAACTAAACCGAGAAGGTGTTGTTTTAAATGTGGCAATATATCATTATGGGTGTTGTATGTGTAGTAGACTTTCGGGTGATGAAAAATCATACTATTGCGTACCAATGTTGTTGGGAAGGCCATGGCTAAGAAGAGTTCATGCAAGAAACTACTGGAATGAAGACTTCATGACAACTTGGACGAGAGAGAGAGTGAAGATAAATGTGATCCCTCAACATCATAAGGCGTAACTCGTGGATTCAAATGATGAAACCGATGATTGGACCTCCTCTCGATTACTCTAGTATTAGTGAAGTGGACACGAAGATGAAGAAAGTGAGGTTGATGTTTGATCATGGATATCCTTCCAGTCACACCGACTCATGAACCCATAAAATTATCTGAAGAAGAAATTAATGATTATCTCTAACAAATAAAGATTGGTGATGCTGTGATGGAGAGTGAGAAGGAATCCTACCTCCAGCTCTTTCAAAGGTACATACACCTATTCACTTTTGATTACAAGAAACTCCATCAAGTAAGTTGGGTAGAACATTCTATTGAGTTGGTAGATGGTGCTAAGCCCATAAAACAAATGCCATATAGAATGAATCCTAATTTTTCCAAGACTGTAAAAGAAGAAATAGATAAGTTGCTTGATGCGGGTTTCGTATATTTGTGGAGAATTCGAGAATGGGTTTCTCCCATTGTGATCTCAATAAAAAGAATGGGAAACTACGTATTTGTGTTGATTATAGGAAGCTCAACAAGGCAACAAAGAAGGATCATTACCCTCTTCCATTCTCGATCAAATCTTAGATGAAGTAGCCAGGTTAGAGTGCTTATAGTTTCTTTGATGGATATAACGGATACAACCAAGTTCGTATAGCGAGAGAAAGATCACCAAGACCACGCTCACCACTCCTTGGGAACGTTTGCTTATAGAGTTATGCCTTTTGGGTTGTGTAATGCTCCTACAATGTTCCAACGCTTGATGAATAGGGTGTTTGAACCCTACATTGGGAACTTCATCAAAGTATTTCTGGATGATTTTTGCATCTATGGGAGTAAGATGGACCACTTGCACCAGATGGAGACAACATTTCAAAGGTTAGATGAAACACAAGCCTCACTAAACTCTACAAAGTGTGTCTTTGGATGTTCTAAAGGTGTTTTGTTAGGGCATGTTGTATCCAGAGATGGTATTGGTATTGGTACTGATCCTGATAAAGTTTCAAAAATCAAAGGGTTACCATTTCCTATGAATAGAAGTAAGTTGAGATCATTTTTAGGCTATTTGGGTTACTATAGAAGGTTCATCAAGAATTTCTCAAAGATTGCATACCATTAACCTTGAGGTTTTGAAGAAGGATGTTACTTATGAACCAAGAAAGAAGGCGCATGAAACTTTTGAACAATGAAGGAAGCCCCGACGTCTTCACCTGTTTTAAAGAACCAGATTAGAGCAAACCATTCATTGTGTATACCTGATGCTTGGATGCAAGATTGAAGTACTGAGCCAAAATGATGAAAATGAGAATGATCATCCAATTTATTTTGGGAGAGCGAGACAAATGAGCGATCTTGAGGTAAATTATATATCAGAAAAAAAGAGGCTCTAACTATCATTTTCTTTGTCAAAGAAGTTTATAAATTACTAGCTAGGCAGAAATTTATAGTTCAGAATGAGATCATCGACTCTAAAATATATTATAAATAAGCCTAACCCATCAGGGAGGATAGCAAGATGGATAATTTTGCTACAAGAATTTGAATTTGATATTATAGATAGGTTAGGAAAGAAACATGTCAATGCGGATGCACTCTCTCGAGCCTATGATGGTTTAGGTTCATCTTGTGATGATGATGATTTCTCGAGATGCAACATTGTTATCCTTTGACACAATCCCTAGTGAATACATAGATATTTGGAATTATATGAATGAATTCAAGTTTCCTGATGGTGTCAATGCAAAGACTAAGAAGAAGATTACTCAAGTCAGTCGTCCATATTCTATTCTGCATGGAGTATTATTTCGAATAGGACCTGATGGACAGTATAAGAGGGTAGTTGGACGTGATCAAGGGAAGGAGCTGATAGAAGAATTTCACAATAGTACATGTGGAGGACACTTCTCTGGACAACTTACAGCAAGAAGGATCTTGGATGCAGCTTATCATTGGCCCACTCTTTTTAGAGATTGTTATAATTATTGTAAGACATGTGATATTTGTCAAACACATGATAACTGTAAGACTTCATCAGCTCCATTATGCCCTATTCTTCCACTTGGTCCCTTTGAAAAGTGGGGAATAGATATTGTAAGTCCACTTCAACTACCCCACATCAAAATAAGTATATTGTAGTTGCCATGCATTATTTAACCAAGTGGGTTGAAGTTTGGGCCATTGAAAACTTCCATGATGAAGTGGCAAGGTTCATATATGAACACATTGTCACCGGATTTGGTTGTCCATTAGAAATTGTAACAGATCAAGGAAACCACTTCATTAATGAGGTGGTAGAAGCCTAGTCAACAAGTTTTCTATTAAACACAGGAAGACATCAACATACAAGCCAAGCACAAATGGACATGTGGAAACTAACAAATTTTGTGTTGTGTCAAATTTTAGCAAAAGATGCACCTTGCAGTACATAAGTGGGATAAAAGGATTCATGCAATATTATGGGCATATAGGGCAACATCAAAGTCAACAACATGATACTCCATATTTCGGTTGGCTTATGGCATTGATCAAGTTCTTCCTATTGAGTTTGATATTCCCCACCGTGAAAGTTATGAAAAATGAAATGATGGATGAAAGTGATTTAATAAAAGAAAGGTTGGTGCATCTTCATTTGGTAGAGGAAATGAGGCAAATAACGAAGTATATAAGCTATAAGAAGAAAATGAAGCGAGAATGAATACTTTGATCAAAAGATCCGTTGGTCTCCATTTCATGTGAATGACTTGGTTCTAGTATATGATTCCGGATACAAAAAAAGAAGACAGAAAATTTCTTCCCAAATGGATGGGGCCCTACAAAATAACTATGATTGCATGAAAATGGTACATATCGACTAGAGTAATTGGATGGTACTCCCATTACGAAATGGGTCAACCATGACAAGTTAAAGATTTTCAGGCACCACTGAGAATGTCCATAAGAGTCTACTCCGATGACGGAGTAGAAGGCTAGAAGGGGAAAATGTCAACATTAAAATTTTCCTTCGTAATTTCTATTTTATTAATGTATGCATTAAGAATAAGATGTTAAGTATAATTAGTAGTGGCGTCGATAGAAGATAACGACTTATTTGGCAAGATGCAGTGCGCCTTGATAAAGTTGAGTACGGTAATGATCCAAAGTACAAAAGGAATGTTGTGGTAAAAAGTAAATATTTGTCGTAAGTGGTCCGCTAATGTTAAAAGGTCAAAGTTGGGGTAAGTAGAGAAGTAGGGTCTACATGAGTAGGAATTAGAAATATTATATTTGTAATAAAAGACAAGGAGTGATGTCATAAATATTTTGTGTATTTTATTTGTAGAAAAGTCTAAAAAGGTGGAACCCATGTGAGATGATAAGGTTTATCTTATCTTAGAAGATAAGCCTACATGTAAAGGAAAGAGTTTAGGTATGGAATATGATTGGCGAAAGAGATTTCCTATCCTATCTTTAGAGATAGGGTGGATAAGCTCTGAATTTCTATAAATAGAGAGGCTATCCCCTCTCATTTATCATAGAGCAAAATTGTAATAATTATTTTATGAATAAAGGACTCTTTGTGAAGGTGTGTTAAGGAAGTTATCAAGAGGAGTAATTGTGAAGTTTCTCCCATAACCATTGTTGGAATTAAGTGGAGTTGGTAACACTTGGAGTAATTCATGGGTGAGATTGTAATAATTCCATGTTAATAAATATGTTTTACTGATTGTATTTTAGATTTGTCATCATTCTTTTTTTCATAGTCTGTGGTATTCTTATGTTATGTTTGTTGTGTTTCTAGATTACTACCACCAAACCAAAAGTCGTGCATTACTAAAATAATCAATAAAGCACGAGTTCTCGGTGAAATATTATCGAGTGCCGGATTGGTGTCGATGAGACTGTTTCTCTTTAACCCCAACATTTTGTTCATTCAAATCCATACATTTTTCTTTGAAAAACTCTTTCTCTTCAACTTGCATGGTGGATTCTTGTATGTGTTTTTCCTTCTCAATCTCCAAAAGCTATGATTGCACTTTTTCCTTTTCCTTTTGCAAGACATGTTGCAAGTCTCCTTGTGTAGCTCATGGCTTAGGTATTGGTCCAATTCCAACTTGATCTTTCTTCAATCCCATGAAGTTGGTAAAAGTCGTAGTTCTATCCCAGGATGTCAACTAGAAGGGCTTTATATTCAGCGTAATTAGCAACAATGTAATTCACTATGGAGGGTTGAGTTTCCCTCACCTGAATGGTTTTCTTCTTTTGGAAGGAAAGTAGGACGGAATGACCTAGATAAAGAATCACTCACAATCCTTAGTGGCTGGATTTTATTGTTTTTCCTTGAAGAGCTTTCTTAACCATTCAGATGTTGCATGGTAGGAATCAATTGTGCCATCATATTAGTCAATGTCTCTCGCCCTTTGACAAACCTTTGAAACCTAACATCATAAAAAATTATGTCTGTCATTTTATCTTCTCCTTTTGAATCATAGGCTAGTAAGATCAAGTGCTTGGATACCACCTTTGTAATATCCATTTTAGACTAGATTAGCACACTTTTAGAATTCAATTAAAACCCTTATTCAAAATATGTTTTTACGCAAACCCATAAGACAAAAAATACAACAATTTGAAATCTTCTTTTATTTATGAAATAATCACAATACAAAAATACCCAGAAGGCCCAAAGTGTCTAGAAAGCCTCTTGGTACAAGTAGATGATGGAAAATAATTTTTCCAACCAAAGATTTTTTTTTTTCACACCAAACAAGAAAAATACCCGCATAAGATTACAACAATTTTGTGTCACAGAAGACGCTCCAGATGATAAGAGGAGACCCAAAGGAGACGTTGCCAATTGAAACCAACCAATTCCCTTTGTTGTTAATGCCCTAAACATTGATCTAAAATCCGAAGGGGTGTAGAAAGTCCTAGAAATGACTAAATGATTGCAAATCATGCCCTAGTTGTAATGATTAGAAATTACGGTGAAAGGTAACCTCTCGAGTAAAGCCACCAAGAAGATATTGATGGTTTTTGCTTTCAAATTTGATCACAATGAGATTTTTTCATCCTCAAGTGATGGATGCTAAGAGGGTTTTTATCCTTAATAGCTAGAAGTAGAAGTACAAGTGCTTAACTTCATAAATCAAAATGATATATAGATGATAGATGCCCCAAATGAACCCCTCATCCTCCTTTTATAACTTATCTTTCCTCTTTCTTTCAATTTTGGGCGACCTTTTCTTTTTAAAGACACTTTTATTTTAATAATAAAACATAAGTTGCCTTATGATATAACATAAAGTTACATTTGGCTAACTTATTTAAATCATTAATTTTACGTTAAGTATTTAAAATGTTTTTATTTTAATAATAATAATATTATTAAGTTGCCCCAAGATTAGAAATGTCCACGGCCAACTTAAATAATATTATTAGATATTTTAATCTAGAAAAGGAGAAATTACACTTCTATAGACTTGTTTCTTGGGGAAGACACCATTATGCCTCCAAACATTTTTTCGTTAATGGATTTGTTATTGTAAATAGGATAATGTAAAATCCCTTTCAAGGGATGAAACCAACAATCAAAGAAATTATCTCAAACCCCAAAGCAAACAAATCTGATTTTCAAATCCATAGATTGAAAAAATCTCATATTTGGACAACGAATTAAATTTAGGAACAAGATGAAAACTCACAATTTCACCCAAAATATCAACTAATAATGCATGCACAATTTATATAAACCTTTTAGAGATATTCTATAGTTGTTTTCAACCCAAAAAACATGCATACAATCACTCAAAATTAATAATGACCAAGAGAAGTGGAACTCCAAAACAATTATTAAATGAGGGTTTAAAACCTCAAAATTCACAAGAAAGTAGATTCGACTTTATAAATATAGACAGATATGAAAATGTAGTGAAATATCAAATTTATGCTCTATAAGACACCAAAATTCACTCTAAGGTAGGTCGCTCCACCTACGAGAGGCCTTTCAATGATAATGAAAACCTTAATATGAATTCTTTCCCTCAAATCTGCAATATCCTTCAAGCTCACACAATGTAGGATGGTTTTTGTCCCCTATAAACCACTAGAAGGGTTTTTGGCCTTTTAGGAGATGCCACACTTTTGGGTTTTCACCTATGAGTGGAATAACTTAGAGCAACCAGCTCACAAGTCCAAGTACATACAAAACGCGCTAAGATAGATGATCTCCAAAATGAGGCCTTCACTTCCTTTTATACCCCTCCCTTTGACGCCAAAGCTAGGAAAGACATGACCAACCCATAGGAAGATGTTATATTCTTTATTAAGCCTCTTCAAATGCCTTAAGCCCATCCGGTCTCCTTCAAGAGGAAATACACTAAAAAGAAAACATTAAAGATAGAAAAACAAATGTAAAGGGAGCTCAATTTCCTTTTCCAACTCCTCAACTTCTTTGCCATGGAAAAGGGAATGCCAAGAAGTCCAAAATTTGATCCTTGAGTGGGAAAAAGGTCATTACGGTCATCTCTTCCCAAAATTGCTTGTCTCAAGAAATTGCAATTGTGAATGTTCCAATATTTGTGCACTTTCCCATGTAGCATTCTCAAGGGTAATCCCTTCCAACAAACCAAGTATTCATTGACACTTCGATTCCTTAATTTCTTCTATCATTAAGTGGGAAAAAGAGACATTACAGTCCTCCCTTCCCAAAATTGCTTGTCTCCAAGCAATTGCAATTGTGGATGTTCCAATATTTGTGCACTTTCCCATGTAGCATCCTCAAGGGGTAATCCCTTCCAACAAACCAAGTATTCATTGACACTTCAATTCCTTAATTTCTTCTATCCTTAAGTGGGAAAAAGGGACATTACAATCCTCCCTTCCCAAAATTGCTTATCCCTGAAGCAATTGCAATTGTGGATGTTCCAATATTTGTGCACTTTCCCATATAGCATCCTCAAGGGGTAATCCCTTCCAACAAACCAAGTATTCCTTGACACTTTGATTCCTCAATTTCTTCTCACGAACTTCTAGGATATCTTCTGGAATTAAAACCAACTTGCCCTCCTCATCCAATGGGGGCAACTCATGTGAAGGAGTAAGGTGCTGTCCTAGTGCCCTTTTGAGGATGGTAGCTAGTGCTTAGGAGTGAGTTGGGTGCCTACCAATGAAACAACTCTTGCAAAACATGCTCACGAACCCGTTGTCCCTATAAGAGCATTATGCCTAGCTAGAAGTGGGCAAAAATGAGCATACTTAGAGAGTCTATCAACCACAACATATAAGCAATTCTTACCTTGGACCATAGCCGTGTTGTAATGAAGTCCATAGAGATGCTTTCCCATTTTTGAGTGGGAATGGGAAGAGGTTGTAGGAGACCTGCTGGAAATGAGTGTTCTGCCTTGTTTTGTTGGCATGTAAGGCATTCCCGGATGTATTGGAGCACTTCCCCTTTAAGACCCTTCCAATAGAATCTTTCCCTCACCTGCTTATATGTCTTAAAATAACCCGGATGACCAGCTGATGGGTCATCATGAACAACTCTCAAAATTTTACTCTTCACCTTTGATTCGGGTACCAAATAGACTCGGTTTTGTAAAGGATAAGCCCATCCATCACCTTGTATCTTTCATCACTTATTTCTCCTTCAAAAACAACATTAGCAAACTTGTTCTTTACATACTTAGCTGTAATTAATGACTTCCAATCCATTGTAATCTTAGATAAAGAACAAAAATGTGACTCCCATGAAATAGTATCTTCTACCAAATAATTAATTTGGGGTGTTTCTGGAAGCATACCTTGCAAAGTAATCTTTTTACCTTTGTCCATGAAACTTATCTCCATGCTTTGATAGTTGAGAGTGAGCTCTCCCAACAAATGCAACCATTGAACTCCAAGCACGATACCCAAATCAGCCATGTTAATCACATAGAAATCAGCACATACCTCATATGGTTCCAATGCAACATGGAGTTGAGAACACTTCTTGGTACATTGCATAGAGTGACCATCCGCTATCTTAACAATGAATCCTTTGAAGTCTTCAACCTTCAATTTCAAGTTGGCCACCAAGCATGCATCTATGAAGTTGTGAGTGGCTCCCCCATCAATCAAAATTGTGACTTTGTGCCCTTGTAGATTACCCTTCATGTGAAATGAATTGTAACTAGGTGCCCCCATCAAGGTAGCAAGAGTGTTATCCACCTTTTCGGATATTCTTCCGGCATACTATCACGCTTAGTTTTATCAACATTACTTTCATCATTATCACAATCAAAGAATGCTTCAATATAATGCACTTTACCTTTGACAATCAACGATGTCTTGGAGTCCATAGATCCTTGCATGAGAAGCATAAATTCTTCCTTCGAAGCTCGTTTCTAGCTTCCTTTTCATTGCTGGTTTTGGGCAGCTCTATGTGAGTACTTGGCACCTTTTGGGGTGGCCTCTTTGGCTGGTCCGGATGGAAGTTTCCAGCCGCCTAGTGGGCTATCCTCCACTCGAATTCACCTTAGGAAGACTATTGTTCGCTGTTGTTTTTGGAGCAGTGCCTTCAAGATCTAAAGCCTTCTTAATTGCCTCTTTAAGAGAAAATGGATCAAAGGCTCGAACCAAACTCTTGAGGGGTTCAATCAAACCTTCAACGAAAAGCATTATAAGCCTCCTTTCTGATACATCCGTAATCATAACGGAAAGTCTCTAGAACTCTATCACATACTCCTCTATCGTGCCTTGTTGTCTCAAGTGTGCAAGCTCATGAAAGTAAACTTATAGATCAACTCTATCAAATTGATCAACGAGTCTTTGACAAAACTCATCATAGACATGTATCTCATTGTGCCCTTGTGTTACTAACCCATGAAACCACCATAACCACCATTCATGAGAAATTCCTTCCAGATGCAATGTAGCAAACTTGGAAGAGCCATATACTCCTTATAGCTTGTGGCAATGTTTTGTCCAGTGGAGGGCCTCATTTCATCATCCAAAATAGCTTCTTCTCTAGGAAGGAAAATGGGCTTTGTAACACATCCACGGGCTGATCCCATAAGTCAATGTGCATTGTTAACTCCATACGAGCTACCATCACCATTTTGAACCCTAGGTTCAATCATCTTTTGGAGGAATAGGGCTAGAAAATCCACCTGTTTTTATGACAGCCATAATGGGTAAGAGAAAAATTTAGATCAATTTCATATAGCTGGAATGTGCATAACACGAGTCATAAAGAGACGAGAATTTTTTTATTAATAGAGCCCATGACTGATTTTTATATCAGCAACATAAGGGAACCTTTGGAAGGGTTAGTGAGGGCACTTGGTCCTCAAAGTCTTCAAAGAAACAAGGTGCAGACTGCTGTTAATGAAGAGGAGTTGAATTCAAGGAGCATTCATGACTTTGGCATCCTAAGGTATGAGAGTGGTTACCATTTTTCTAGTTTGTTGTGTTATCCTATGTTGTTGCCATATTCCTATCATCTTGGACAACATGCACATGTTTGGATGAGTGAAGATGACTATCCTCTAATCAAGTTGCAAGAGATGTTAGACAGGATAACCACATTCTTCCTTCATAATATTCTTGGTTCAGCTAATAAGCATGTGTTGGCAAAGAAAGTAGTACAACAGCCCATTCCATTGAAAGAACATGAGGTATGTGACATATTTTTTGTGGTTGAGTTTGCTAGAGATGAGGTTGTTTGTGGAGCACAATGGGTGCATGATTTTAAGGTGGAAGATGATGCTCGGTTTGAAGAATCTAAGGAGATTGAAGGTGTTGATCCTATATCAGAAATTATGAGTTACAAAGGTATGAAGGGCAGCCCCAAGCATGATATTTCATATGTGTTGTCTTCTCTCATGACAGAAATCAATTGTTATAACAAAAGGTATGAGGTTCCTTAGGTTCAATGTGATAAAATTGATAGATGCATGAGTTCTAATTTTTATTTCCCCTTCTCTTACATTTACGATGGAATGAAAATATGGGGAAAGAGAATAAAGTATGATGAGGGAGCAACCATGTATATTCCCAACGTAGAAGGAATTGGGGAGTTATGTCCATGGAAAGACATGTGTAACACAAAGAAGGTAACTCATTTCTTTATTTTGTTTAAGAGGTGTGAAGTACTTGAATGTTTTTGTACACTTGGGTTACTTGAGGATGGAATCATTCATTGGACACATTGGCTGCCATCTTTTGGGAACCCTGCATTCATTCCTCATCTTGATAAATTGAATTTGTTTGAGGAAAACAACTAAATCAAATTTCATGGTATGAAAAGGAGGTTGCATTTTTCAAAGTGCATCCGCTGATTGGAAAGGAGAAATCACAATTGAATTAAGAGAAGGTTGATTTTTTTGTTTATTAGTTGATTATATTTTTTCTAGCCTCTTTATTGCTTTACTATCTGCTAGAAATATGAATTTGGTAAGGTTTTTGTAGTTGTTGAGACAACTATTCTAGTAAAATGCAATTAGGGTCTAATCCTGCAATTTCAGTCACTTCAGATCTTCCCTCACTCTATATTCATTAGTCTTATGATCCATTCTTATCAAATTCAGCTGAATGATGTCATAAAGAGAACTAATTTTCAGTTTGATGAGACATTTTGCAATATGAATTCTAAGGGGGAATTACAAGGATACTATGATATCAAGATAGTACAATGAATTTTGGCACAATCATCCAATGGGTGAACATATATCAGCTGGTCATCAGGCTTGAAGAGGGGCTAATGAGAGCTCTTGTTTTTTCTAATATGTTTGCTTCATGTGTAGGGTTAAAGATAAGCAGGGAAGGTGAAAAGGGACTGCCTATATACTACATGATGGTATTCTTGAGTGGGCAGCCTTGGAGCTTAGAGAAGCTTGTTTAGCTATGGATTCCTCATACACTAGGGAAGGTATAACAATTTGGAGCACATTCTTCATGGTTGATTACACTCATACTTGCATTGACTTGATGGAAGCAAGTAAGGTTGGCATATTCTCCCAAAGGCTTCATCATTTGATTGACACCGGATCAAGACTTTGGGAGCACTACATCATGTTCTCTCTATTGTACATGGCACTTGGGAAAATGAGTTTGGAATTGCTTGAGGTAAAGCAATTTGGGTAAGGGAGGACTGAAATGTCCCTTTCTCCAAAATACATGTCAACAACCCTTACCCCAATTTTGATTCCCGACGGTTAAGGGGTGATAAAAAGGGAAACTATAGTCTTAATAAATTATTATAAAGTGCATAAAATAAAATTTATAAAAAGAACTCGGTATTAATTTATTATTGAGTTGATAAAAATAAAAGAGAAAAGATAAAGTGAAATTAGAAAAAGAAGAAGGTTACTTTATGTTTTTGTTTCCCTGGGGAAAAATGCGACCTATGTTGGGGGACGTTACAAGACCAAAAAAGAATTAAATATGGGCCAAAGGATGTGATTGTTACTTGTGGGTGGCAACTAAGCTAATATTGCTTATAAAAGCAAGTGTATTTGGCTTTGTAAAACATCTCTTTCATTTTTATAAAATTTGAATTTTGTCTCGAGCTTGAGAGCTTTGCAAAATAATTTCTCTGACGAAAACCCTTAGAGATAATCTTTTGAGGACGTAAACCCTCTAGAGTTCTAGAAGAAGAAATAATTCTAAGTTGTGAGGATTCTCCATTCAGGGGTTTCCATTGTGGTTTAAGGAGTTAGCCGTTTTTTCTAGTAGTTTTTTAGCAGTATAAAGAGTTAAAAGTTGCAGCTCTATACAAAAGGGTTTTGAAGGAGAATATTGTCATTGTGATTCCCTTCATTTCCAACAGTATTCTTGGTGGAGCGACCTACATAGAGATTTGGTTTGAAGTGTTTTAGAACTATTTTGGAGTTGATTTGGATTGTTGATCATAAGTTTGATTTTAGAGATCAAATCAACCAACTTGCATAAATTTTGGCTCAAGGATATTGTACTTTTCGGCTTGTATGCGAGGACAATTGTCTGCAGATTTATAATAAATAATTCCAAAGTATTTTGAAGCTCAATCCGACATATTTTCTCATGATTTCACCCTTATAAAATTAGTTGATTTGTTTTATTAAAAGATTCATTTGTTTTACATCATGTAGTGCCCACACTTTTTATAGCTCAGTAGCTTGTTGTTTCTTTGCTCATAGACATGTTTTGACAGAGTTTTGTTATATCGTGGACATTATATTAGAGATTTGATCTTATTAGACATGTGTGGACATTCAGGCGTATAGCGCCCAATTTAGCTTAATTTCTATGTTGTCGCATTTTCTTATGATGTCATGGATACTAATGGATATGATGTTGTGTTTGGAACATAATTATATTGATGGATAGTTGTTGCATGTGGAAATTCCATGGTTATATGTCACTTTATCATCTTGTCTAACTTTTGGAATATTGAGTATAATTGTGCACGTTGTCGCATTTTGATTTGAGAGGATGTTAGGCTAGTTTAGAACTTATTGATATCTTATTGTGTCGTCGTTTTATATTTTATCGAGCAGTCACAGTTAATGTGTGCAATGAGCGTGCATGTCACGGAGTTTACGAGGAGAACGTGGGAATTAAGGTTAGCTACACAATCTTGCACAAGCTGTCCCACAGGTTGAGTCTAGCCATGTTCATTATATGAAGCCTTAGTATAGGAGATTATTATTTTGGGCACTATGAAGGCGACCCCAATTTTTGTAATGTATTGTGCCTTGAATTATTAATTTTGTTTAGGGTAGTTAATTATGATGTAAACTTGTTTTGGGAGTTAATAATCCCACTTTCATTTAAATTTTTGATTTTGTTTAATGAGTCACTTAATCACAAGGGTTTAGGGTCACATGTGAGACCCTTGGGTGGTCCCCACACCCTCTACCCTTGTGCCAAAAATACAAAACCCGAAATTAGGTTATTTTGGGCATTTTTGGGGACCCCTTTGTAGCTTGGGAGTTCCCCTAACATAAAAATGAGCCCTTGGACCCTACCTAATGGGTATAGGGGCTTATTTTCAAGGTTAGAGGGATTTTTCCTTCCCTTTTTACCTCTTGTTTGGTCACATCTATGTAAGGGGTGTGGATTGGAGTGCTTATTAAAAGTTTCACTAATTTTGTCTTGTTAACATTTAGGGAAATTTGGGAGAAGAGGGCAAAAAGACAATTTTACCCTTTCTCTCTTTTGTTTTGGCATCTTTGACCTTGAAGAAGGAGAGGGGTGACACATGTCACCCCCTCATTTGTGAGGATGCTTGCTTGCTCCTCTTCAAATTCCCATTCATGGGAAAAGAGAGGGACTTTTTCTTTTGGAACTTCTTGCTTGGATGCTTGGGTGATTTGGAGCTTGAGATTTGCTTGAGTCAAGGGAGGAGAAATTGGAAGTTGGAAAGCTTTTTGGAGAGCTTTCCTTGAGGTAGGCTCTTATGTCTTTTTGCATATGTTGAATTCATCTTAGTTGCTAGTTTGGCTACTTGAATTTGTCTTGGTTATTTGTGGATTTTGGTTGTTACTTGCTTGTTTTACTCCCTCCATCATATGGCATGATGGAGTTTTGGAGTTGTGGGGGAGGAGAGAGGGATTTTTCCTCTCTATCCTCAAGGCTTGATGGACAAGCCTTGTAGGGTCTTAGTGTCTCCCCTCAAATGGTTGAGGTGGGGAAGTTGATTCATTTGGCTTGAATCTCCTTCCCCATTCTTGGTAAGGAAACCCCTTTGGGGTTTGAAAATCCTTCCAAGAAGGACTTGGAGAAAGGGTGGAGGAATAAGGAGGGTGTTGATTGAATTTAGGAGCAATAAGGAGGGTATGGAGATTTTTGCTTTGTGCAAGCAATTTGATATATAACTTTGGAGAACTTTCTCCTCTCTTCCCCACTTTTGAGGAAGAACATGGGTTCTCCTCCTTGTAAATTTTGGAGTCTTGTTTTGTATTTATCCCATTTTTGTGTGCTTGTATCATTGTTAGTTCACCCTCCATCTTGTGTAAGTTTTGGTTAGATGTCCTCCTTCCCATGGGCTTGGGGGAGGCTAGCATGCATCCCAACCTTAGGAGAGGCATGTAATGATGCCTATGGTTGGGTGACAAACAAACTCTCTCTCTCCTTATTGGTTCTCTTGAAGGCAATGTACATGGGAATCTCATGTTGAAAGTGGGTTGTTGGATTGGAGCTCTTTATCTCTTACCCTCTATTGTGGTCATTACTTCTTGTCACTTGCAAGGAATGATTTAGTAGAATCTCCATTGTTGTAAATCTCTTCTTTGTGTTGGTAAATTTCTTTAGACAAGTGTAAGCTACTCTTGAGCAAACTCTCTCTTCCTAAGCTTGTAAGAAGTCTTGTAATAAACTTGAGTAGTTAGGTATTGACGTATATTGTATTTGGAACTTCAAATCATGGAAAGAAGTTGATAGTTTATCCCTTTGTGTATTTAAACATAATTTGAAATATGATGTATTGAGTTATTGAGGGGTTGTGCAAAAGGAAGAATTGTAAGATGTTGTATTTCCTTAAAATATATCTAATAGAAGTATTCTTTGTTACATCTCTTAAACATGCAATGTTCTTGGAATTTTATTTGGGCAAAAAAAGTTTGTTATTTGAAATGAGATCTATGTGGCTAGTTTACTAGTTAATATTGGAAGAAAACTATTATCATTTTGGAATGTATATTTCTTGGTCAACTATCATGGTTTTAGAAAACAAAGTGAGACTAGTCTTAAAATTATTGCTTACCCCCGTGTATTGGAAATGAAAATATTCTCATTGAGCAATATGTTTTCTCTTGTAGTTTTCTCCTTTTATACATATTGGCAAATGAAGAAAGGTAGATTTCTTTTGTTTCTCTTGTACAACCAAGAGATTTACCTTCTTTTAGTATAATTTTTTTAAAAAATAAAATAAAAGGAAAAATTATTATGCCTATTAATTGGATATATACGTGGGTACGCATATATATATATATATATATAACACTAGATTCTTATTAAAACTAATTAATATGCATGTTCATGTGTTTTATATTGTCAATAAAAATGTATTTTAAATGCATGTTGATGTGTTTTATACGTATTAATAAAAAAATAAATTAAACAAAGTTTAAATAAACACAAAAAATAAAAATAAAAGCAAAGAATGGGGAGGGGCAAACCCCTCCCCGACCACCACTCAGCGCCAAGACAGCCTATTCTTTGGCGCGCCCCTACCACTGACCCCGCACCTCCTTACGTCCCGCGCCGTCCCTCCCTCTCCCACTTTGCCCTTGTTTCCCCTTTGTGTGGCCTCCTCACGCGCCCCCTTCCGCCTACCCCTCCTCCCTTCCTTCTTCGCTTTGCCCCCTTCACACCCACTCCACGCACCCGACTCCCAACTCGCGTCTTCCTCCTCCTTCACCCCCGCGGATAAAACCAAATCCGCCCCTCCTCACTCTCGGAAAAAATAAGAACATATACATAAATATGCACATTTATTCAAAAAAAAAAAAAAAGAAAAAACAAAGAAGTAAATCTTGGGAGATCTGGCTATCTCCAAGCTCCCTGTCTTCTACCTGCAATAACACACAAAGCAAATGAGAGAAAATAACATGGAAATGAAAAGAAAAGAAAGAGATAAAGGGATTTAGGTCAAAATTAGATCTAGGGCTGAGATTTGTCAGATCCTAGGGCCCAAATAAGACCCTACATACCTTGGATAAGGGAAATATAGTGGGAAGGGTAAATAAATTTTAAACAAAATGAGTGTGGAGAGTTAAGTGAAGGAGAAGAGGGTGAATAAAATAGAAGGGGTGTAGTTTTGCTAATTATGGCCCTAATAAATTTAAAAGATAAGTAAATAGTCAAAGACGGGATTAGATTGGTAATTAATTTAATTAGGTAAATTAAATTAGAATAAAATTTGTTATTATCGAGAATGAGATTAACGATGGAATAGTACTAATTAACCCCTTTTAATTTTTTTCTTACCCCAAATTGTTAGTAATTTCGTTTTAAGTTCGTTGTCCGGGTATGGGCATTACATTTGGTATCAGAGCAAGGTTCGCACATGCGGACACTTTGGGAAAATAAAATAGTTAGTGGTAATGTTAATAACATTAAATTTAATAAATGGATAATAATAATAATAATAATAATAATAATTAAACACTATCCACAACCATTTAATAACTTTTTCGCTCACCTCGTGCATAGGATGGCACCCAAGCGAGGTCGATCAGCTAGAGGCATGGGGCGTAGTGTACCTACGCGGGAGCAGCTGACACCCGAATTTGGGCCTCGGATATTAGAGGCCTTGCACCAGCTGATAGGCATTGTGGAGCAGCGTCTACCACCACTACAGGAGGCGAGAGTGGAGACACCATTGGGAGACGAGGAGCCGATAGGCAAGGACGTGCATTCAGAGCCACCAGAGCACGATACACCGAGGCGGGAGAGGTCACGTAGCCCTTCCATTCATCACGAGAGGGTAGCCTCGTTCCGTCGTAGCCGCTCACACAGTCTCGAGGGACCATTCGAGGATAGGCGACCCCCTTCGCTTGTTGGACTACATCGCCAGGATCAAGATACATGCAGTGTGATCAGGGATCTCCTCCGCTTGCAGCCGCCCACTTACAGCGGCTCTACAGATGGCTTTGGGGATGAGTCGTGGCTCCTTAGCTTGGATAGTTGCTTTGGTTTGCACTCTTACGAGAGCAACGTTAAGGCAAGGTTCGCTATACACCTCCTCTGGGACGCAGCAGGCGTCTGATGGAGGAATGAGGAGTGGAAGCTCTATCTGACTCGAGAGACAGTGACTTGGGAGATGTTCGAGGAGCGTTTCAGGGCTCGTTATATGTCAGAGCATTTCGTGCAGAAGAGGATTGATGAGTTTCATGACTTACGATAGGGATCTAACACAGTAGCACAAGTATGAGAGCAGGTTCCTGGATCTTCTGCAGTATGTAGACTACTTGCAATATAAGAAATTACAGGTTAACAGGTTTATTCGAGGCCTTAATGCAGATATAGCAAGAGCAGTTAGGATGTTATCTCCTCCCACACTTGAGAAGGCCATTGAGAAGGCCTACTTAGCTGAGGAGAACAGGACCAAGGCACAGGAGCACCGAGATAGAAACAAGAGCAAGTTTTAGGAGAGGATACAAGCCTTTCAGAGTCAGAGGTCACGAGGTACTGCACCGCCCACTAGAGGAGGATTCTTGGCCTCCGCCAGCCACGAGGGCTCCACCGCACCCGCAGTGCAGACACAACAGCAGGGCCACCCGCAGTAGGGGGCTAGATAGACACATGGATTTCAGAGAGGTGTTTCTAGAGGAGGTTTTGGTGGAGCCAGGGATAGGAGGCAGGGCACTCAGCAGACACAACTAGCTCACACGCACATGATCCGCTTTAGGGTTGGATCGGCAGATCAATACACCAGAGCACGGGAGGGACCCCATCTCGAGGGTGCAGAGGATGTTTTATTTGTGGATCTCCTGATCACTATGTGCGCATGTGCCCGCACAAACCCAATACCATGGATACACAGAGAGAGCTGCTAGATCCGAGAAGCAGACGGTGGGTGATGTAGGATGCGTTCATCGTGTATATGCATAGCGATTGACAATCGCGGCCCGAGCACCGTGCCACGATCATTGAGGACGTTAGGTACTTATTAGAGGTATTTTTGTCTCAAGACTTTTTGATTCAGTGCTTGATTCCTTTATATCACCTTCTATAGTGGACCAGTGTGGGCTAGTGGTGGCTAGGCAACCAAATAGTTGGCAGGTTGAGTTGGCCTCTGGGGCCAAACTCGCCGTGGACTTGTATGTGGAGAGTTGCGTACTTGATTTAGGAGCCTTCTCCACTACTCTTGACCTTCGAGTTACCCTCTAGGTTCCTATCAGGTAGTTTTGGGTATGGATTGGCTCGAGACTCATCGAGCTAAGGTGGATTGTAGAAATAAGGTCATTGAGTGTCAGGATGATCTTGGGAGTGCAGTTGTTATATCAAGGATGCAAAGGCCTATCTCCTTGCGCATGATATCGGCTAAGCAACTCAAGCGGAACATGCGTAAGGGTTATCAGTTATTTGCTATCACCATCAGTGATCGATCAGAGAGTACTTCAGAGCACTCACCCTTAGATGATCATGCAGTTTTGAGGGAGTATGCAGATGTGTTTCCAGGCGAGCTTCCAGGGTTACCACCCCGCAGAGAGGTAGATTTCACCATTGATTTAGTACTGGTCGGCACTGGTTTAGGGCACCTTATCGGATGACGACTCCGAGCTTCATGAGCTCAAGATTCGGATTAGAGGAATTGTTAGATAAGGGTCTCATTCGCCTAGTGTATCTCCTTGGGGAGTGCTAGTCATATTTGTGAAGGACAGTTTTCTCAGGCTTTGTGTAGACTTCAGACAGCTCAATAAGGTCACAATAAAGAACCGTTATCCACTCCTTAGGATTGATGACTTGTTTGATCAGATGCGGGGAGCGAGAGTGTTCTCCAAAATTGATCTCAAGTCAGGGTACCATCAGTTACGCATTTCAGATGTAGACATTCATAAGACAACTTTTCGCACACGTTATGGGCATTATGAGTTTACAGTGGTTCCATTTGGTTTGACCAATGCCCCAGTTGTCTTCATGAGCCTCATGAATGGAGTATTCAGGACATTTCTGGATCGCTTTGTTTTAGTGTTCCTTGATGACATATTGATTTATTCTCGTTCTGAGGAGGAATATGAGGAGCATTTGAGACAAGTACTTGGGGTGGTTTGAGAGAGCGAAGTTGTATGGGAACTTGGAAAATGCAGCTTCTTTCGGATAGAGATTCAAGTACTTGGGTGATATCATTTCGGGCGAGGGTATCTCTGTAGATCCCTCTAAGATACAAAGCTATCTTGGGTCGGCCAACACCCACCTTAGTTCTCGAGGTAAGGAGTTTCATGGGTTTAGCAGGTATTACCGCAGATTCGTACAAGATTTTTCTAGGATTGCTCACCCTATCACTTCTCTTCAGAGGAAAGGGAAGAAGTTTGATTGGTCAGAGAAGTGTGAGTAGGCCTTTCAGTTGCTTAAGGAAAGGTTAACCACGACGCCCATCTTAGCGAGCCAGACCGACAGAGGATTTTGTTGTTTGTCGATGCATCACTAGAGGGTTGGGAGCAGTTCTTATGCAGGAGCGTTGGGTTATTGCTTTTGAGTCTCGTAAGCTCAAGGACTACGAGCTTAATTATCCTACTCATGACTTGGAGCTTGCAGCAGTTGTTCATGCTCTAGTGCGTTGGCGACATTTCCTTTTGGGTAGACCCTTTATTTTGAGGATAGATCATCGTAGTTTACAACATATCTTCTCACAACGGAACCTCAACACTCGTCAACGGCGTTGGATGGAGTTCTTATGTGAGTATGACATGGAGGTTCAATATATCAAAGGGAAAGAAAATGTTGTGGCAGATGCACTTAGTAGACGACGACATGTGCTTGCCTCCTTGACACTTCAGTCAGATTTGAGAGGCAGGATTCTTGAGCACCTTTCAGATGACAAATTTTATGAGAGAGCTAGACAGATGTTAGAGTCACAGGGTTCTTTAGAGGGCAGATATTCTAGGTGTGTTTTAGAGGCTAGATGGTTTGCTTCGGTTCCACAGGCGCATCTACGTGCCTAAGTCAGGTGATCTGCGTAACTTCATCCTCTCAGAGGCTCATCGAGCCCCATATGCGGCACATCCAGGAGTGAAGAAAATGCATGCCGATCTGAGGGAGTTATATTATTGGCTAGGTCTTCAACGGGACAACAAATTTTGTTGCACGATGCCTTGAGTGTCAGCGGGTTAAGGCAGAGCATTCACATCCCCGCAGACTTTTACACCCTCATGATATTCCCGAGTGGAAATGGGATGTGATCTCCATGGATTTCATAGTCGGACTTCCTATGTCATCTTATCGTCATGATGCCATTATGGTCACTGTGGATAAGTTGACCAAGGTTGCGCATTTTTCGCCAACCAAGGTCACCTATAATGCACAAGCCATTGCCAAAGTGTTCATGGAGGACATTGTTAGGTTGCATGGGATTCGAAGACCATCATCAATGATAGGGATACCATCTACACTTTAGTTTTCTGGACTTATTTTCAGGCCGCTTTGGGTACTCAAATCAATTTTAGTTCAGCTTATCATCCAGAGACAGATGGGCAAACAGAGAGGGTTAATCAGGTGTTAGAGGACATGTTGAGAATGTATGTGATGGATCAACAGAAGAAATGGGAAGATTATTTGCATTTAGTTGAGTTTGTTTACAACTATCATAGTTCCATTGGTATGGCTCCTTACTAGGCTTTGTATGGACGACCTTGCAGGACACCTTTGAGTTGGGATAGACTAGATGACAGGATTATTCTAGGACCAGCCTATCTTCAGGATTTAGAGCAAGGTTGTGCTGATTAGACAACGTCTTGAGTAGGCCAGAGCACGCCAAAAGGCGTATGCAGACACCAAGAGGATTGACCGTCACTTCTCAGTGGGTGACAAAGTCTTCTTGAGAGTTCGTCCGCATAAGAGTCCGATCCGTTATGGAAAGGGTTCTAAGTTATCGCCTCGTTTTGTGGGGCCTTTTGATATTTTAGAGGTCATCGGTCCAGTTGCCTATCGCCTAGCTTTGCCACCACGCCTTGCACGGGCCCACGATGTATTTTATGTTTCTGTACTACATAGATATGTACCTGATGCTTCTCATGTTTTGGATTGGTCGGTATTACAGGTAGAGGACGGAGGACAGTGGAGACTGAAGCCCGTACGCATACTGGAGCACTGGAGGTTGGCCCTTCAGGGTCGAGAATGGACCAGTTAGAGTACACAAGTGGGATCAATACGACGAGATAGCAGTGACTTGGGAGGATGCGATACTTTTGAGGGCTAGATATCCCTATCTCTTTCAAGTGACTTCCGGAGGAAGTCTAATTTTAGTAGAGGGGGATGTATTGCCCACACTTTTATAGCTCAAGAGCTTGTTGTTTCTTTGCTCATAGATATGTTTGTGAGTTTTGTTATATCGTGGACATTATATTAGAGATTTGATCTTATTGACATGTGGGGACATTCAGCGTATAACGCCAATTTAGCTTAATTCCTATGTTGTCACATTTTCTTATGATGTCATGGATACTAATGGATATGATCTTTGTGTTTGGAACATAATCATATTGATGGATAGTTGTTGCATGTGGAAATTCCATGGTTATATGTCACTTTATCATCTTGTCTAACTTTTGGAATATTGAGTATAATTGTGCACGTTGTCGCATTTTGATTTCAGTAGGATGTTAGGCTAGTTTAGAACTTATTGATATCTTATTGTGTCGTTGTTTTATATTTTATCGAGACAGGTACAGTTAATGTGTGCAATGAGTGTGCAGGTGACAGGTTTACAAGAGAACGTGGGAATTCAAGCCAGCTACACAATCTTGCACAAGCAACCCACAGGCTGAGTCCTAGCCATGTTCATTGTGTGAAGCCTTAGTATAGGAGATTATTATTTTGGGCACTATGAGTGACCCCAATTTTTGTAATGTATTGTGCCATGAATTATTAATTTTGTTTAGGGTAGTTAATTATGATGTAAACTTGTTTTGGGAGTTAATAATCCCACTTTCATTTAAATTTTTGATTTTGTTTAATGAGTCACTTAATCACAAGGGTTTAGGGTCACATGTGAGACCCTTGGGTGGTCCCCACACCCTCTACCCTTGTGCCAAAAATGCAAAACCCGAAATTAGGTTATTTTGGGCAGTTTTGGGGACTCCTTTGTAGTTTGGGAGCTCCCCTAACATAAAAATGAGCCCTTGGACCCTACCTAATAGGTAGGGGGGCTTATTTTCAAGGCTAGAGGGAGTTTTCCCTTCCTTTTTATCTCTTGTTTGGTCACATCCATGTAAGAGGTGTGGATTGGAGTGCTTATTAAAAGTTTCACTAATTTTGTCTTGTTAACATTTAGGGGAATTTGGGAGAAGAGGGCAAAAAGGGAATTTTACCATTTCTCTATTTTGTTTTGGCATCTTTGACCTTGAAGAAGGAGAGGGTGACACATGTCACCCCTCATTTGTGAGGATGCTTGCTTGCTCCTCTTCAAATTCCTTTTCTAACTCCTCAACTTCTTTGCCATGGAAAAGAGAATTACAAGAAGTCCAAAATCTGATCCTTAAGTGGGAAAAGGGGACATTACGAGATAATTCCAAAAGAAGGATCATAAAAATTAATTGGAAACCTCGTAATCATTTGGACTAATAAATTGTGTCTGGTTGTTAATTTCTTTTCCTACATTTTATTATTATGATATGCAAATTTGAGTGAGAATTTTTGCTTTTATCGTTGTAGATAATTATATTCTAGATAGATGGGCTTGGCTCTACTTATTCGATGCCAATGTTTGTTTGATTTAAAGATGATAAGGATTGTACAAATGTGTGTGTGTACGTTTATATATACACATATGTGTATATATGTGTGTGTGTACACATGGGCTATGACATTGGCTAACTTGTATGGTCACATGGATTTTTATTTGATTTAGAATCGGGATCAAAGAAAACACTTGGATCAATGCGAGATCAAGTTATGATCGACCAATCCTCGTACCTATGGATTATATCTCTTCTTTCGGACACACATTCCCAACACTCCATGAAAGATTGTATGTTTTGAGACACGTGGAACAAAAATATCGAATACAACCCTTCACAAAAGAGTAAATATTTAATTACAAATAATGTCATCATTATTTGTTTTCTTGTGATGACTGCAAAGGTTTTGATGAGATTTTTAATTCGTTTATTCTTGTTCCACTCAAATTGATACGTATTCTTCCTTTATATCAATCAATTTGTATTTTTGTTTTTTCTCTATTTATTTCTTGAGATATATTTCTATCTACCCGATGGTTTTTATTTCTTACATTCTACTAAACTTGGTAGTATGTGGTTGTACTTCTCCATTCTTGAACACCTTACAATTTCGTTAAGCTACAATTTTCTATCGGTAGAAGAATAGTTTCTTCTCATAATATTGGGTAATATTAAGTGTCACTCGATATTTCTTTAGAATCTCCTTATCATGTCGGTCATCGTTAGTGGCTTCGATGAACTCCATATGAGCCTTCTTATTTCCTTGTCATTTCTTTAGTTTCTTTGTTTGAGGCGTGTTTTATAGTAAAATTTTTGTAGCCCGCATAGATTTCAACAATGATCAAAACAAAAATCTAAGAATGCAAAGCATCAAATCCAACCATGTTCAATTGCTCCCAACAAAAATGGTTACAATAGTAGATTTGGAGAGAATATTTCGACATAAATCCTAAAAGTTATGACACCGTTCCATGTGACAACTAGGCTTTCAATAACAAGATTATATATTGAGGATTGCATTCAAGATAATGAACATTGGTTCACTTGCTTGGGGTATTATTACTAAGGCTTTCTAATGTTCACTTGTGCATGACAACCTCTCTTTGACTTGTCAAATACTTCCAACAAAAAACCATACCTACATATTGTGGTCCTTTTTTCTACTAATAATCTTGAATCCATGCACCCATAATTCAGGATTCAATTTTGATAGCAAAATCGCCAGAAAAAGAATTTGAGCTCTATAACTCACACAAAGTATAGTTAGATGCATTAAATAATAGGTTATACATAGGGAAGAAAGTTGTTATTACGATGCTTTAATTTACTCACATTATTATGGAAATCTTAATTATATGGTATGGTGCATCTTGAACAAGGATTTAATTTATGTGGTGAAGAAGCCTCTTGAGTCTTTGAGATATTTTTCAAAGATTGACAGACTTGCGTGAATAGCCACCCCAAAAAGTATAGTTCTCATGGGGTGAAATTTACATGTTTGTACTTGTAGATGAAGATATTTGTTAGTAGTTTCTTAGAGAATATGCATTGCTTGAGTATTAAGTACTTAATACTTGATCATTTTCCTATAGTTATAGTGGCGAGACTAGCTATACGCATTTTATTGCATTATCCGTGGTCGTGATTATAGAGTATTCCCATCAACCGTTATTGGTCTTTGAACATTAATGACACTTCCTCTATTTTTTCCAGGTTTTGTTTGGATATAATGGTTTTATTTTATGTTCCACGAACTCGTGATAATCCTCTAGGTGTAGTGGAGTAGTTTGGGCTTTACGGTGAGTTCTTTATTCTTGTAGGTCAATGGCTCTATAATTTTGCTCATAGTTCCTTCATAAGATAGACATTTACTTATCTAGAATCTAATTATATTCATTGTTTATTATAAAAAAATTCATTTAATCTTTAGCATGCACGAATCCTTCCACTCGAGTTGATTAGAGAACAAGATTAATAGAGTTGATTTGGGCACAACCTTGATTAATGTTGTCTTTTGCAGATGGGATATATAGATATTTGTCTATGCCTAAATCTAGCCCATGTTCGACTCGGGTTTGTGAAATGTCCCACTTCATAAGATAATCTAGTCAAAGACCTTTAGCCCAATTTTGTTTCCGACGGTTAAGGGGTATTAAAAGGGAAATTATAGTCTTAATAAATTATTATAAAGTGCACAAAAAATGACTTTTATAAAAAAACACTTATGTTAAGTTATTAATGTCTTAATAAAAATAAAAAAGAAACGATAAAGTGAAATTAGAAAAGAAAAAGAAAAGAGGTCACTTTATATTTTTATTTCCCCTAGGGGAAAAATGTAACCCATGTTGGGGATGATACAAGGTCAAAAAAGAATTAAATGTGGGCCAAAGGATGTGATTGATGGTTGTGGGTGGCTACTAAGCCAAGATTGCTTATAAAAGCAAGTGCACTTGGCTTTGTAAAACATCTCTTTCATTTTATAAAATTCTAATTTTTGTCTGAGCTTGAGAGATTTGAAAAATAATTTTCAAGGATGAAAACCCTTAGAGATTATCTCTTGAGAACAAAAACCCTCTAGAGATCTAGAAGGAGAACGAAAACTCTTCTTCTATGTTGTGAGGATTCTCCATTCAGGGGTTTCCATTGAGCATCAAAATTCAAGGAGTTAGCTATGTTTTCCAATAGTTTTCCAAATAGTTGTTGAAGACTTATTGTTGTCGGTTCGTGAGTTGTTTGAAGACCTACAAGGGCTGAATATTGCATGTTTGTTGGGAGTGTTGTTGAAGCTTCCATTTCTAGTTTTTGCATTGTTAGGGCATCGATTTCAAGCTAAATTCAAGGAGAGATCAAATCTAAAGTGTTTGATCAGTTTTGAGGTGTTTTTGGGCCTTTCCTAAGTGGGGCGAAATTGTATTTCCAACTTTCACTTACAGTTAGGGTTTATCTACATTGTTCTAGAATTGCAGATCCATTTTGGATGTCTTCTTGCCATTGAAAAATTCTAATTTTGGGTTCATTGGAAAACTTATTTTTCAAGCTTCAGTTTGAGCTATCATTTGCCCAGAAATTTGGAGTATTTTGTAAGTTATTGAATTTACAAGTTTTGCTGCGTTTTTCCCTAATAAATTTCAGAATTAATATTTTTGAATTTGATTGGAGATCCTATTCTGATTATTCATTATCTACTTGCAAACAATTTTTCATAATTTTTGGAGGTATTTTGAGGTGGAAAAAGTTATTTTTGCTAAATTGTTGGCCTAGGGCAATGAACTAGGGTTTTCGGGAAATATTCAGTTTGTGGCCTAATTTCATTCAATTTCAATTTGATAGTAATTGAGATTTTTGGTTTTTGGATTAATCAAATTTGGCCCTGGTGAGAATTGCGGGAAATCCATCTGGGGTATGAATATGTCCATTTAGGGACATTACAATGGTATCAAAGCAATGTATCCTCCCAAAGATGTGAAGAAAAGAAGAGAAACATGGATCTCGAAGACAAGGAGAAGACCATGGAAGAACAATATTAGAGAGTTCCTATTATATATAAGATAAGCTATCCGAGTGAAGTAATCACCAGAGGCCGAGAGAGTTGCAAACCTATTGGGTGGATGCTCAGAGAGATCTAAGAGACTCCGTTATAGGAGCCTTTGCTGATTTGAGCAGTCTATATAGGGGATGAGTATTGCCATAACAAGCTCTCAAGGAAATCAAGGCAATAAGGGTGAAGAAAGCTCTACTAGATCAACTAGAACATCCGACAAGTCTCCACATCGCTTTACAAAGCCAAGTTTCTCCAAAAGGAGGAACAACCAGTTGAGGATGATGACTTGGAGATATGGGGAGAAGAGTATACAACACTCAGTTGCAAGGTAATAGGTATGTTGACCTTTGAAGATTTTTATAAGTTGAATGGTAGCAAAGACACAAGGAAAAATAGAAGATATTAACATGAGAAAATTACCATGCGAAAATTGGAGAAAAATCAACTCATAGAGTATTCCACCATGCAAAGTGAAGAAGAAGAGGCTTCAAGGAAAAATGGTATGACTCCTACTGAGAAAAATAAGTGTACTAGTGAGGAACAAACACTGATTGTTGGATGCAAAGTTGAAAAAGATGTTTCAATTCCAAAGGTACATATCAATGAGTCATTGTCATATGGGATGGAGTTACCAAGCCATAATATTGATGGGCATGAAATTGTGAAGAGTGTTGATTCTTGTGTTGTGTCTCGAAACCATGAGTTGTAATAGGGATGATGATGTTTTGGAACTTTCTAAATCATAAATAGAAGGTGAACCTTTTGTTGATCTTCTTTGTAAGGAGGTTAGGAGGAACAAGGATTCATTTCTTCATCTTCATCTTATATCATTACAACAATTTTATCATGATGGTATACAACCTGTTGTTGATAAGAATGTTAAGGATTTGGTACATCAAAATCAAATCATCATGAAGGCAAAGAGTGATAAAGACCTTCATGGGCACTATAAGGTATAGGATCTAGGTAATATGTTGCATTTGTCCGAAGTTACCGATTCTGATTTTGAAGACTTTGTGACTAATTTCATAAGGGAAAGAAGGAATTCATAATTGTATTTTGGGATTAGAAGTGTGGGAAAACATGGATTCTTCATTGGAGACTTTGGTGCAAGAAGGGAGAGTACCTTTCAAGGTAGTAACACCGATTTTTAGTTGCTAAAAAGGGTAAGAGAACATTTTTTAATCATCTTCAGCTTCCTGGACTGTTCATAACAATAGTCATAAAGAGAGGAGAAAAAGCTTTGTTAATAGAACCCATGACTTATTTTTATATCAGCAACATAAGGGAACCTTTGGAAGGGTTAGTGGGGGCATTTGGTCCTCAAAGTCTTCAAAGAAACAAGGTGCAATCTGTTGATTTCAAGGGTGACTCTTGTCAATGGCATCATCATGCCTTGCACGAAGAAAATAGTACATCAACCCATTCCATTGAAAAAACATGAGGTATGTGATATATTTTGTGTGATCGAGTTTGCTAGAAATGAGGTTGTTCTTGGGACACAATGGTTACATGATTTTAAGGTGGAAGATGATGCTCGAGTTGAAGAAAATAAGGAAGGTGTTAATCCTATATCAGAAATTATGAGTTAAAGGTATGTTGAACAACCCCAATTATGATATGTCAAAGGTGTTGGCTTCTCTCATGATGGAAATCGATTGGTACAACAAAGATATGAGGTTCCTTGGTTTCAATATGATAAAGTCTGTGGATGCATGAGTTTTGTTGGTACTCGTATTTGGTCCTATTAAATTTGTGCACTTTTGTATAGTCCGTGTAATTGATCCTGATCCGTACCTAATTTGAGCCTTTTATTATCCAGGATTTATTTGGATTTTGAATAAGAATTCTTTGAGGAGCGTTTATTATTGTCTAAATCCATCTTAAGCGAGGTCGGGAGTATTCTTGTCCCTAACAAGAATATAAGGCACAAGAATTGTTTACCCCGAAATGACTTTGAAGGTTGGTGTCGTTAATGGATATAATTTTCACGGCCAAAGGATGCATTTTGATCCCGAAGCCCAAAATAAAGAGTTCCATAAGGACCGGATTTCGCGGATAAATGAGCACATAACAAGGATAAGAGTACAAGTTGATCCTCGGGTCAAGGTCTTTATGAGGCAATGTGTGAAAACAAAAGGTTGGGAAGCTGGACAAAAAGGGAACAAAATCTTATGATTCTTTGAGACATGCAATTGGTAAAAACAAACCCGAGGCCTAACGACTTAGGTACATGGACTAAGCATATGGCATACATGGGAACAAAGAAAGAAATGCATTTCGCATGTTACAAAGACGGTGTGTGGATCATTTTACAAAATTCTTTTGAAGCTGTTAAAAGCTAAAAGGGGCTCATTAATGCACTATCCATATGGGAGTAAGGCCCATTAATGCGAATGACTCGTGTAATGGAGATACACAGATGATAGGATGCGAAAAGATTGCAACGGTTGAAAAGGAAGAAAAAGCGGAGAATTACGAATATTCCCCATAAACGTAATCTTTGGCATTAATGCATAAATCCATGAGCAGTTAATGTGGTAACTTGTTATAAAGTATTTTTTATGGTACTCAAAAGGTTTGAAATTCTAAAGGATTTGCAAATGGTATCAAAGGAGAGTTGAAGCAAGAATTAGCCCCAAAGATCATAATTTAGTTGCAGGTACAGTATTTTCAATCAAGTTTGAGAAGCGACTGGAATTTTGTTAAAAGGTGAGTTCATCAGTTCCCATATCTTCTGTGATCTTTTGAGAATCATTTTAAAAGGTCTGGGTTTTTGTGAAAAGAGGTTTGATAAAACTGTGTTGGAATCATGAAGCTTCATCTATTACCCATGAAAACAAGTTCCAATCTTAGTCCCCCTGATGACAATTGCAGATTTTGACATTGCATCTATCGACCTAGAAGATTTTAGGCAGAGGTTATATTCCCCTGAAAGAAGTAACAACATGACCCAAATAGCTAACAATTGTATTGACCTCGTTGTTGCTTTCCCTCCCGCTACACCATGCTCGGAGCTTGTATGGGTGTGTGCTCAACACTATAATCCTATAACTAGAGAAGTTCGGGACAGAAGGGAGATTTGGTTTCATTTTTCCAAAAGTAGACGTTTGATAGAATGTTGTGGTTTCCTCCCACAAGGTAAGATGGGGGTATTACCAAGGATTCAACACAGGAATACTGGAACTTGCATTCGAAGAAGTGGACAAAGTTTATGAATGCCCATTAGTTGACCAATCCGCGAAATTCCGCCCCCAGAATGACAAAGAAGTTGAATAGAACTGAATTTATTGAGGAAGTTGGAGATGTGATCTTGTATTGTTGAACCAAGTAATGGGTATTAAATCTACTACTTTTTCCAGGAATGGATGTTTCAGTTCATTCAAGTAATACTTACAAACAAAAACCTCTCCCTTGGGCTGAGATAATAAGTAACCATATTCATGAACAAATGATGGGAGTTGCCCAGATTGTGAGAGGAGAAAAGCCGGCATGGCAGAATTTTTCATGTCTTCTTACTTGGTTTATAATATTACTTTCATAGATTTTTCCAGAATTATTGATGGATGGTGAGCTTAGCAGCTCCAAGGTGTATGATGTATTCTATCAACTAAAGTTGGAAAACTATGAAATGCATTACATAAATATTGTTAATCATTTCTTTGCACCCACAATTTTTTTATACCACCTTGAATAGGAGACTAAGATATTTTCCCCGATGCTAAGAGAGTTATTACTCAATATGGGTGTTATTTTATCCAATTCATGACCTTTTCATATATCAGGGTTAGTGGTTTTGATGGGAAACCCTACTTGCTCCCCAAGTGTGTAAGTGACAAATGGGCACTGATGGAATTGGTCAAGCAATTGTTATTAGTACACCAGTTCATTTCCCAAAAGCATCTAACATCCCCTATCAAGTTCCCCATGATCATTGGGAATTACACTTGCCCAAACATCCAGAAGGCAAAAACATTGGAAGGAGAAATGAACAAATGTATGCAAGATAGATTTGAGGAAAGAAAACATTATGATATAAATCATATTTTACATAGTGTTGTACCCACTCAAATAGAGCATAAACCTCATTACGAGGATTTTTGGATGAATTGTGAAGATGAAAGGGAAGTTAGATGAAGAGAACATTCAAGAATGACATTGTCCCAGATGATTGATTTTGGGGTTATCCAAGCTCCTGAAGGGTTAGAAGATGATGGTAATGTGATTAGTGAAGATTACATCCGAGATGATATTGCTTCTCAGCCTTTTTCACTAATTAATTAGGACGATGAGAAAAAATATAATTAGAAAAGATTGCAAATATCATTCGACTTTCCTTAAGGTGGTTATTTTCAAAGGAGTGGATGTAAGTTACCAACATACCCTAATATTAAGGGAATATAGGGCTAGCAAGCTTATTGATGATGTTCTTCCCCATATCGAAAGGTTTATGCCACTAGGGATGTTTCATGGAGGTAGAAGATTAAGATTCCTTTTAAGACGTTGGAATTTGTGCAGTGATGGGTGATGTAAGTGCCGTGATAGCAGAATCTGGAATTTTCCTTCCTCAAACAACAAGAAGAGATGGAGAAATGCTTTAGGGAGTATGGTTGAGGGCCATATTGTTCATGTTGCCCCCTCGGGCAGTCATTTCAAAGATCATCATTTCGGATCCAAAGGAAAGGAGAAAATGATGGAATCTACTCCTAGGAAGCCTAAGGAAGAAAGTTTGTTTCTGAAACACCTCATGAAATTCAGACACCAGAGACTATTCTACAAGAATCAGAGGAAGGGGAACAATTCCACCTTCGGAAGAGGAAGCAAACTAAGGTGTATGAATGGGTTGATTTAGAGGAGGCAAAGACCACTAAACAAATAATAGATCTTGATGTCCCCTGTCTTTTCATCTGCTATCACCTAGTCTCCTACAACTATGCTCATTGAGCAACATGTACTTTTGATGACAACCTTTGCCATTTTGTAATGTCCCCTTTTTGGATAAATAGAAAATTACAACTTCAACCCAAATTGAACCAAGAAGGGTTAGATCATTTTGAATCAATCTAAAATAGCCCAATGTCAACCAATTACAACCCAAATAGGGTTGGAAGTGGTCAAGATGGTGAGCTAGATTGTTGGAGACAATCAGATTTTTATTCTTCTCAATTTTGATTTTTATTACAGCGGTGAATTAATTTGAAACGACAACATGACTGAAAATTTCAAAATTCATAACTCAATCACTACTCCATATTTTTGCATGAAACCAAGTGCATAAAAAACCACAATTTTAGAGCTCTCCAATGAACTAAAGATCAAGTTTTTCTAAGCACTTACACCCCTTCAAAATAACATCTAAACTTATAGATCTAGGTCTTAGGGTTAGAAGAAATTAATAAATTAATAACCAACACTTCCCTCAACTTTTTCACCCTCCAAAAGCTTGTTTTGATGCACAAAAAATGCCAAGAACAGATCTGAACTAAAACCACAATTCTAAAGCATCAAAATGTGTTAGAAACTATTAATAATTTAACCCCGGACTACTGCAACTTCTAAAATTATTTCCCGCTTAACCAATCAAGCAAAAACCTTCAAACTTTGGATTTTGAGCCACAAAAATATGAAGAATAATTTTCCAAACTTATTTTTTGTATAACATACACGAAACCCTAATTTTTCCCTAAAAATTAGGTCACCGACACATTTAGGGCATCAAATCATCTCTAAAAATTATGAAATTAATCGCAAAACATAGCAAATCGAAAATCAACAAATATACTTCAAATCAGTAACGCCCACAAATTTTCGCACACAAAACCCAAAACCAAACAAAGGTTATAGTAGAAAAATTATGGAGTAATTTTTTTTTTTAAAGGAGGTGAAACCGATGGTAAGGTTAACCTTTGGTCTCAAACAAAATTTAAGGGGTGGGGAGCAACAATGACTCCACCCCCCCATATATATATATATATATATATATATATATATATATATATATATATATATATATATATAGTAGACAAAGCAATACTAGTTGCGGCCAAGAAAACTCAGACAACAAGAAAAAACATTGGTTTGGCCGCTTGAAAACCCCACGCAAAGGTTTTTGAAAAGCGTTGAATTTGGTGGGGCTCATTGCCCCCACTTGGTATGTATATTAAACACAATTTAAGGGGTGGGGAGGGGTTGGCGACCCCACCCCCTACCCCATATAACTATAGGGTGGCGGTGGGGTTTCCACCCTCCGCACCCCACTCCATTTCCTATTTACTATGCCTAAACCCCGCCGCAACTCACTCAACAATTAATATTATATACATATTAATATAATATGGCCCCAAGCCCCAACCAAAGAACCATGAGGAGCATTGAGCAACAATGACAACTTCCAACAAAGTGGCTTCACAACAAACATACATACAAGACATTCAACTCAACCAAGACAACATAATCAACAAGATTACAATTTCACAATAACACAAAGGTTTGAGGATCAAACCAAATAGAGCAAGGGTTATGGGAGACCACCTCTTTATGCCTCCCAAGTGAAGTGGGAGTCTTACCCTAAGCCTCCAAGTGCACAAAATAATCACACAAAATCCTTATCTCTCCCTTGCAAGCATGCAACAAAACCATGATTTCCTTTTCACTCCCCATAGGTAAGACTCCCATTCACACTCCCACCAATTTCATGCCTCACAAAACTCCCTTTTCCCTCCCCAATGGTCCCATAAACCCTTCTCCCACACCCAACTAAGGCCTACTACCCAACCAACACACAAACATCTTCACAAGACAAAACAAACAATTTTACAAGCACAACATTGCATACAAATAAGCAAAATAACATAATGACAAAAGTGGAGAGCCTACCTCTCCATCAAGTTCCAAGAAAATTCCACAAGCCTCTTCAATTCCAAGCCAAACAATTTCCAAGCACTCCAAAAAGCTCCAATTCCAAAAGTGCACAAGAAGAGAAAAGAACAAGTAACCCCCATTCCAACCAAAAATCACCAATAAATAGAAATGGAATGTGAGGATGATGAGGTGGCTCCATGTAGGATGCCACTTCATCATTCCTCCATCCCCACACTCAAGTCAACACACCAAGACCAAGAAAATCAATGCACATGCAAGGACTATGACAACCCACATGGCTCAAAACTTGCACACCATGCTTTCAAGGGACATAATAAATTGGGGTAGAAAGAAAGTGCAATAATTTTCCTTCTTTTACACTCAAAAATGGACAAAGAAGTCAAAAATAAGCTTTCCCAACCCATAGGTAGGGTTGTTGGGTCAATTTAAGAGGCATGGGACAAGCCTTGCTTGTCCCACAAGCCTCCAAAAATGCCCCCAAAGTCAAAATCTGAATTTTGAAGTTGGGGTGGAGTAAAACACTCACAAATCAACATAAATTTTACTTACACAAGGACTACCAAATCTCATCATAACTATTTTTCACATCCTTAATTTGGTTAACTAAAATAAGAAGGGTTAAGCTTAATTAACACACATTTACAACATGCTAATAAGGTGACAAAATTTCAAATTTTAAAATACACAAAACATAAATAAAGCACATACAAAAATTAAAGAAAGGGAACACAATTCACCCCATGGCCACATATGTGAAGTCACCCCCATGGGAGACCTCAAAAAAACATGCAAAACACCACACTAAACAACATTACACAAGTTGTCAAATTTTGCCTCGTTGCTCAACACCCGACATCCTTCCGTGGTTGGTCCCCTATCCCCTTCGATGTATGTGATCAAATTCCTGCACAAAACAAAATACCTCTCGACCTTTTGACCGTATTAACAACATCAAGACAATATACATATAAAATCAATATCCATCATTTGACATTAGCAAATTCTATTATCCATCAATATATCAAAATATAACCCTAACATCCATGAGATTACAATTCTACTCAAAACATCCCAAAACATAACGTGTCAGTATAAAATCCATATCATGAAAATCAACATATATCAAACTGTCTAACATCACTATCTAATGCATCATAATAAAACGTAAACATCATAATGTCAATAGTCCAAATATCAGTGAAATCTATCATCTACTGATCAATGTATCATAATCAAAATGTCTGAATATTAGTCCAACAAAGATCAATATCAAGATGAAACAATGTCGAAGAGGAGTGGGCACTACACAAATCATGCAATAATAATCATATTTGCACCATAAATAAATTCGCTAAAGCAAGGAATTCTTTTCCAAGCAATTCGCCACACACTAGATGCAACACACACACACAAATGGATCCTTATCAAAATCAGATTTGCTTCAATTCCAAGTCGAATGAGAGAGAAGAGAGAGCACAATGAGAGCTAGGGCATACATCTCATTTCTCCAAGCATGGAGAGACATAAATGATCAAATCAACATCCCCAAAATGGCCATGCAACCTCCTTTTATAACATAAGGGGTGCAACATTCAAATGGCCAACCTTTTCCCTTTTGGAGGGAAAACAAATAAAACTTAATTAAAATATTAAAAGACTCACTTAATGTGCACTTTATTATTTTCTAATTAAATAATAAAGAGTAACTAACCTATGTGCACATTTAAAGACTAAATAAGACTCCCACTTGTAGCGTTAGGCATGCCAAGGGGTTATAATGCAAATGAAAGAGATGAACCGATATATTAGTAATGCCCTGAAAAAGGGGACATTACATTCCAACAATGACTCCAGTTGCTTCACCCATCAACGAACATCCCATTATGAATGCTCATGTGCATGATGTTTTAACTCTTCCACAACAACATATTGAGATCACCCCAAAGTAAATTCCAAGTAGTTTGGCAAAAAAAGAGGAGCAAATTATTGGACATAAAATACTTCCTCACACTGAGAAAATTCAAGTACAAACAACACAGGGAGAAACTCCAAGTGTCATAGTTGCAGAACACCTTAGGACACTAAAGTGATTGCAGAAATTCTTGAAGCCCACATTCCCACAACTTAAGTCATTCCTTAGGAACTTCGTAAGAAGGTCCCTACTCCCGATTGAAAACGGGTGAGGACTCAGTATAGACAGAAAGGGAAGTTGGTGACCAACAACCCCTAACAGTTGAAGAAGTAAGAGACGACTATGAGTCTATGGATAGAATTGAGGGTCGGGCGGGCTTATAGAACCATGCACTCAAGAAGAACTAATGCATGCAGCCCCAGAAGGTATGTTTATGCCTTCTTCATCTTCCAAAGCCCTTGCAGTCATCCTTGTAACTCCAGTTTTATAATCACTTGATGAACATGAGTCTCCCATAAGGGAATGGATAGATAGTGCTCTCCCAAAGAAGAAAAATGTGGAGATACAGTTGAATGATGATGATTTACAAAGCCTGGCTCTCCTCAATCCAAAGCAAGACCACCCAAAAAGGCAAAAGTTATTTCCAGGATGGCTCTGAATAAAAAAGGAGAATGATTCATAGATGTTGCAACTCCCAAAATTGATGTGCCCCGAGGAGAAGCATCCTGTCTGATTTTTAGGTCTCCAGGATCTCATTAGGTAATCCTTCTACTAAAGAAATGAAACATGATTTTTCTATGGCAGTAGGAGTGTTCCAAAAGATTGATGAGTTCAAAGAAACCAAGAAGGATTTAAAGGCCAAGAATGAAGCATTATCCAACTTGGTTAGAAAATTGACCAGAACTCACAAAGAAGGGCAGGTTGAAATCCCTAAGATCACCAACAATGATATTAGGTGAGTGAGTGACTTAGGAGAAAGAGGAGAGGCCACCATCCAATGGGAAAATAATTTGGTCACCAGAGGTGAAGAAATAATCAGGGAATCTATGAGACGTTATTCCCATATTTTTGAAAAAGTAGAAACAACCAAGGCATTAACAGATAAATGTGAAGTTGAGCAATTAATGTGGATTGATATGCTACCAAAAATGGAAGCTATCAAAGACTTAAGTGATGACTTGGTTGTTAAGGAAGGGATTGTATCTCTCGAGTCTATAGGAAATCAACAGAATACTATGAAGCTACAAAAGTAAGAGTGGAGATTTTGACAAAATATGTTGAAATCCTTGATGAGTTAAGAGAAAAAAATGGAGTATATTGGCGACCTTCATTCCCTGATAGACAAATTAATTAGGACAAACAGTGGAGAAAAGATCAGAATGGAGATTACGGAGAATTTAATCACACTTTTTAGGAATCATGCTTTAGGTAAACCTGGGGAGCCAAGGGTTTTCAATATATCTACCATGCAGAAATGGGCACAAATTGAATCAACAATTGATAAATTTTCAAGGAGGATAAAGAAAGAAAGATTTGTCTTTGTGGAACTTAATGACATAGGTATGAAGCATGAAATCATTTTCCACTATCACTCGGGCCCGATGAGGAAATTGTCACACAAATGATTGAAAGGTTTGATGCTTACAAGAACAGGGTAGGGGATAGCTCGGTGAATCAACCCACTGGAATGGACCCGAAAAATAAAGAAGAAAGAAGACAAAGATCAAAACAAACTTACCTTCACAATACATTCGGATCGAAGATTTCTTCAAACAAAATGTAGTTTGCTAAAAGAAAAAATGTTTGTTAGAAATAGAAGAATATCCTTTTCATTTCTCCCATGTGTCACCATGTGGTTCCTCCTTCACCCAACCCAATTAGAAACAAAGAAGGAATCTTTTCAGTTAAAAGATACTTCCTTTGAGAAGATTTTGAATTGCACGAAGCTGAGTTCAAAGGATCCTTTGGGATCTTTTGGGGGAAATTAAATCAAATAATTATATAAGTATGAGGGTTATGTCCTCATAGTAAGGGTGGTTTTCTTAAGCTTCTACAAAATAGAAAATTTGAAAGTATTTTGCTATGAAACTGCACAATTTTCTTGAAGAAACACATTATAAGTTTTTACTCTGTAAATTTTGATGTTAAGATGGTTACAGTGTATAGCCATTAACATGCATTGAGAATCATTGGTTTTCAGGTTCCCTTGTCAAGAATTTGGTAGATATAAATAAAATATGTCTGTTATGAGCTTGGCTTACATATTATGTTCTTTGTATGTTGAACATCCAAAGTTGATGAGATACATTTTTTGTTGCAATTTTGTATTTCTAGCTTCTTTGACTTACACTAGGTCTTTCCTTAGTGATTAATCTTTGGTTATTTGTTCAATAATGTGTTGTGAGTACTTGCTTTTTAAAGTGTTAAATGCAATTATAAAATCCTTACCGAGATTAATTTGTTGATGGATTTTTGTAAGCTTTTGAGTGAATCTTAAGCGTATGAGGGTAAGTGCACGAAGTTGGGGGGCCAAAAAGCGGACAAGAATTTGAAAAAAAAGCAAAACGCGCTCGTGTTTTAATTTTTTTGGCTCGGGAATCACCGAACCTATAACGCGTACACATTTCAAACAAGTCAAAACGCATACGCGTTTTGTGTAGTATGGACCATGCATATGTGTTTGGTGCCTTATACTTACAATGATAAATTTTCAAGTATAAGATTTCTTTTATTATTTCTTATACTTTTATTATTTCTTATACTTTAAATTTATTTTAGTAAATATAAGAAATTAAGGTCACTCTGCACCTTATGGAAGTGGTCTCGTAGCTCCAATAGTTATAATCTAGAAGATAGTTTTTCAAAATCTAATATGGTCAATACTTACTAATTTTTAGGATTTCAGCAAACGACCTAAAACTTTCAGGGCATATATATTGTAGTCGGTCTTTGTTTTGGGAAAGCATATAGTCATTTTTAGGTTTTTTGACCTTCTAAAATGGATTTTGGCCCTACCACAACGCTTGAATTGGTACTAATTTTTAAATTTGGTGCATAATTCACTTTAGTGACCATGAATTAACTCTATGATGTTTGTCTACTTCTTAATAAAAAGATATCCTCACTTTGTAGATAGAGGATTATTCCCTAAATAGGATTCGTGTCCTATGGCCAAAATGAGGTGATTGTAATGTGCCTCCTCCTTAAGGTGTGATAACACTACTAGGTGTTAAATGAGTTGTTACGAATAGTACCAAGTGAATTGCATCAAGTGAACTCAGATGATTGCTCATTCTTAGAAACATGTTGCTCTATATAAAGATCATCCCCTCACCTTTCCTAGCTCTAAAAACATCCTTTCATGGAATCAAATTCATGATTCTCATACATGCTTTTGCTCATATGTCTCTTATGGAGACAAACGATGCCTTAATACTTCACAAATAATGGTCCTTGATAACTCGGTGACATGACTAGCTCATTTTAGCTTGTTCTGAAGGGTGTTCAATTAACTACAAAATGGCCAAAAATGCTTTTTAGGCCTTCAAAGGAAGTAGTCTCTCATAAAAACTAAATGAGTTGATCGATCACCTTAAACACTATTCCCTACACACTAAAACACGTTGAATGATCTTTTTAGGACTTTCCTTTGGGTGAGGGTTTATGATTTAGGGTTTAGGGATCGAGGTTTAGGGTTTAGGGCTAAGGGTTTAGGACTCAAGGTTTAGAGTTTAGGGTTTAAGGTTTAGTGTTTAAGGCTCATAGTTCAGATTTTAGGGTTTAGGGTTTAGGGCTCAAGGCTTAAGGTTTATGGTTTAGGATTTTGAGTTTAGGGTTTATGGTTCAGGGTTGAGGGTTTAAGGCTCAAGGTTCAAGGTTTAGGGTTTAGGGGTCAAGGTTGAGGGTTTAGGGTTTATGGCTCAAGGTTCATGGTTTAGGGTTTAGGGATCAAGGTTGAGGGTTTAGGGTTTAGTTCTTAGGGTTTAGGGTTGAGGGTTCAAGGTTTAGGGTTTTGCCTTAGGGCTTATGGCTTAGGGCCTAGGGTTCAGGGCTTAGGGTTTAGGGTTTAGGGCTCAAGGTTTAGGATTTAGGGGTCAAGGTTTAGGGGTCAAGGTTTAGGGTTTAGGGTTTATGGCTTAGATTTAGGATTTAGGGCTTAGGGTTTATGGTTTAGGGTTTAGGGCTCAGGGTTTAAGGTTTAGGGTTTAGGGTTTAGGGTTTAGGAGTTAGGGTTTAAGGTTTAGGGTTGAGGATTTAGGGTTTACGGTTCATGGTTTAGGAGTTAGGGTTTAAGGTTTAAAGGTCAGGGTTAATGGTTTAGGGTTTAGGGTTTAGGGATCGTGGTTGAGGGTTTAAGGTTGAGAGTTGAGGGTTCAAGGCTCGAGTTTAGTTTTTAGGGTTTAGGGTTGAGGGTTTATGTGTAAGGGTTCAAGGTTTAGAGTTTAGGGTTTAGGGCTTAGGGTTTATGGTATAGGGTTTAGGGTTTAAGGCTGGGGTTTAAGGTTTAGGATTGAGGATTTAGGGTTTAGGGTTTAGGAGGTAGGGTTTAAAGTTTAAAGGTTAGGGTTTAGGGTTTAGGGCAAAGGGTTTAGGGTTTAAGGCTTGAGGTTTGGGGTTTAGGGTTTTGGTTTTAGGGTTAAGGGTTTAGGTTGCATCGTTAAGGGTTTAAGGTTGGGTTTAAGGTTTAGTGCTTGGGGTTTAGAGTTTAGGGTTTAGGGGTCAGGCTTTAGGGTTTAGGGACCTTTAGGATTTAACATTTAGGCCTTAACGTTTAGGGTTTACGGTTTAGGGCTCAGGGCTTAGTGTTTAGGGTTTAGGGGTTATAGTGCATGGTTTAAGGTTTACGACTCAAGGTTCGGGGTTCTGAGTTACAGGTTTAAGGTTTAGGGTTTAGTTACGAGTTTAAGGTTTAGGGGTTAGAGATCAGGGCTCTAGATTTAGGGTTTAGGGCTTAGGGTTTAAGGTTTAGGGTTTAGGGATCAAGGATTAGGGTGTAGGGTTCAAGGCTTAAGGTTTAGGGTTTATGGTTTAGTGATTAGGGTTTAGGGTTCATGGTTCATGGTTTATGGCTTAAGGTTTGGGGTTCAGAGTTACTTGGTTTAAGTTTTGGGGTTAGAGCTTGGGGCTTTGGATTTAGTATTTAGGGCTTAGGGCTTAGGGCTTAGGGTTTAAGGGTTTAGGGTTATGGGTTTATGGTTTAGGTTTTAGGATTTAGTATTTAGTGTTTAGGGTTTAGGATTTATTATTTTGGTTTTAGGGTTTAAGGTTTATAGTTTAGGGTTTAGGTCTCATGGTTGAGGGTTAAGGGTTTAGGTCATAGAGTTCAAGGTTCATCGAATTTGTAGGCAGAACATTCAAAGAGAGTCATAAAAATTTGTTGTTTTTCATCTGTTGATATTTTGAAGGAGGGAATGTCATATTCCTAATTGTCTAATCCTTCCAAAGACCCAAGAGTCCTCAATCCTTGGATGTACAGGGAGACATTGTTATTTGGCTTCCATTTATAATGATAAATATATTTTAAAATTTGTGTTATGACCTCTAAATCTATATGAATTTCAAGTTGCTTGGAAATCACATCACACCCTTCACTGGGATTGATGACTACCCCTATCTTTTTGTTCAAGGGATTTTGAAAACATCCATGGGTTTATCATATAAGGAATTATCAATGAATGGAAGGTCACTAAGTCATAGGCCAGGTAACTCCCATTTAGAACTAAACAAAAAAGATTTATTAGGCGATTGATAACCACTTAGTGTTCTTAGCCATTCCCCTGTTTCTATGCTTATTTTGAACACTTTAGGAAGTTCTGTCAAATTTACTATCCATTCTAGTAGAACACTTGAACTTTATCTTTCTCCAGGAGGAGAGGATACTACAGAAATTCAATTATGATCCTACACCTCCGCATTGATATATTCTCTATGTTTCTTTTGTTTCCTTTAAGATTTTTTTTTTTTTTTGTGATGGTTATTTTTTCTAGCTTCCAATGGGTCATCCTAGCTTGCATAAAACCATACATGGAAATATGAGAAATTTTAAATTTGTTTCAGAGTATGAATAAATTTACATTCAAGAGCGCAAGTATATGTGGGGAGAAACAAGTTTGGAAGAGATGTGTAATATATGCATTACAAGGCATAAGGTAGATGTCATATCCATTTAGTTACTTGTCCCACCTCTCATAAAAAGGTAGTTTTATAAGTAGACTCAATGATGGTTCTAGGCACGAGACTAGGAAATATTGATGAAATATGGTTTAGGGTTTAGGGTTTAGGGTTTATGACTCATGGTTCAAGGTTTAGGGTTCAGGGTTTAGGGTTATGGTTTAGGATTTAGGTTTAGGGTTTAGGGTTTAGTGTTTATGGTTAGGGTTTACGGATTGAGGTTAAGGATTTAGGGTTTAAGGTTTAGGGTTTTGGGTTTTGGGTTAAGGATTTAGTGTTTAGGGATAAGGGTTTATGGTTTACGGTTTACGGTTCAAGTTTTTAGGGTTTATGGTTCAGGGTTTAGGGTTTAGGATTTAATGTTTAGGGATTAAGGTTTAGGGTTTATGGTTTAGGGCTCGGGGTTTAGGGTTTAGGGCTTATGGCTTAGGGTATATGGTCTAGGGTTTAGGGTTTAGATTTTAGGGCTGTGGATAAGGGTGTAGGGTTCAAGGCTTAGGGTTTAGGGTTTAGGATTTGGTGTTTAAGGTTTAGGGTTTAGGGGTCAAGGTTTAGGGTTTAGGATTTAGTTTTTATGGTTCAGGGTTTAGGGTTTAACATTTAGGGCTCATGGTTCATGGTTTAGGGTTTAGGGTTTAGGGCTTATGGCTTAGGGTTTAGGACTTAAGGCTCAGGGTTTAGGGATCACGGGTAAGGGAATTTGAATGTTTAAGGCTTAGGGTTTAGGGTCTAAATTTTAGGGTCTAGGGATCATGGTTAAAGGTTTAGGGTTTAGGGCTCAAGGTTTACAATTCGGTGTTTAGGTTTATGGCCTATGGTTTAAGGTTTCAATTGTAGAAGTTAAATGCTAAAATATTTGGGTTGAATGTGAAATCTGAAAAATTACCTATGTCTCGATCGATTATACTTTAAAAAACTATCTCTTAAACCATGACTCATGGAGTTGTGAGACTAATTCCATAAGGTGTACAAAGTGACCCTAATTTATTATATTTACATAAATAAATTTAAAGTATAAGTTTTTCATTTATTATTATTTATATTTTATTATTTCTTATACTTAAACATTTATTTATGTGAATAGAAGCATGTCAAAAGCATACATAATGTTTATACTACACATAACACGTACACGTTATAACACATACGCGTTTTGTGTTTTCTCTTTTCCCAAGCCATGCCTCAAGGCTTGGGATCCGGTTTGGATCCCCAAGCCTGAGGCATGGACCTGCACAAACACAACAAACAACGTGTTTTTACAAGAAAATGTAAAAATGCCACTTCCTCTATGATAAATCAAAATAAAACAATCGATCCATTTAAAAAAATTATACCACGACGTAGAGCAAAGTCTCTTCTTTCTAAAAATATAATTTTTCAAATTTTCTAACTAATATAAAGTTTCCATATTATTTATTTTCTAACTATGCCTTTTTATAGCTTTTTTTGAAGTGTTAATATGTCTATCTTTCATGGTGTATCTTTTTTTGGTGATCGAAATTTAAAAAAATACACTAGCCCAAACTAGGCATAATTCTGTACATATTAAAAATAATAATCTAATTTTTGATATTTTTTGAGGTAGTTATGGGGGGTACGGTTGGAGCTCCGTTATTTTTCAAAACATAAAATTTCTATACTAGAAAAACCATAAATAAAAAAATATTTGCTAAAAAAATCTATAAAAAAATGGAGACCAAACTAGATGCTCCTAGCTATCTTTCTACCAAAGGGTTTTCAAAAATACTAAATAGTGCTCAAAAATGGTGGGGGCACGAAAGTCACTTTATTATGTTTTTTAACAAAAACATGAGCATTTGTTGGTATTTTAGTTGTTTGACCCACTTAAACTTATCTGTTTTCAATAAAATTTAGTAGCTTAGAAACTAGACTCAAAATGCTACGATTCATATTTCTACAACATCTTCCAATTTTGAGTGTAACTATTTCGAAAAACTCGTACAAGTTTAAATTTTTTTATTTTTTTCGAAAAATGTGTCCACTTAAGACCCCCTTTTGGCCCCCCAACTTGGTGCACTTACCCTAAGATCAAAAGTAAGAAATACTTCATTGAAATATTTGCATGAGCCTTTGTGTTAAATATTTTAAAGGTTGTGTGGAATCTTTTGCACTAATTGAGTATCAATGAATGCAAATCTTCCTTTAAATTGAAACTGTGATTAATTGATAAAGTGTTCTTCCTCTTCTAGGATGTTGTATTGTTTAAGTGAGTACTGCAAGCAATGTCATTAGGAGATCCATTGTCATATAATCCCCCACCTTCAAAATTACATACATCTAGTTTTTATCACACAATATAGATCTTTCATTAGTCATTCGTTGTTTTGATTTACAAATATCAGTAGAAGGAACCTTTAATTTCAAGTTCTTTCATCAGAAAAATGCAACAACAATGCAAACCTATATGTCTAGAGTAACCCGAGTCAATTGGATTTACATATGCACCATTTAGTGTGACAACTTGTGAGAGTTAAATGTTGCATTTATTGGCCATGATCATCTAGGACTAACCTACATACTTTGAGGGAATAAATAAAACAAGACTCCATTCACCCCTCTACATTTTTAGGTTACAAAGCGGGTCCTCTCACCTTGGTCATAGGCAGGACCAAGAATAACAAGGTTGGCCATTCCTTTTACGTGTCGCCCGATCCATCCAAAGCTTGGTCTAAATAAGTTTGCCAAATGTCTTCCCGACTACAAACGACATAAAATTATAAGTCTATCATTCTTGAAGTTCCCACTTACTTTTTGATGTTGTTTGGCCCCAAGGAGGTGTAGGCTCGGGTACCAACAAGTTTTAATTTTGATTATCCCTTCTTTTACATTCATGGTGGAGTAGAAATAAATGGGAATCATGCACAATTTTTTTCATGGTATGAAAAGCATAACAAACCTTACTTGGATGCAATAGTATCATTAATTTTCTCTTTCAATTGTTGCTAATTCATGACTCTATGGAAGATTTAGAGAAAAATGTGGGTCAAGAGAAGAAAGTGTGATGAGGGGGCAAACATATATATTTCCAACATAAAAGAAATTGGTGACCTATGTCCATGGAAAGATATGCCTTGCACATAGAAGGTAACTAATTCCTTTATTTTTGTAAGAGGTGTGAAGGACTTGAATATTTTTGTACAATTGGGCTACTTAAAGTGGGGATCATTCATTGGACACATTGGCTGCCATCTTTTGGGAAATTTGTTTTCATTCACCATGTAAGTAATATGAAATATTTTTAGGAAAACAAAGAAATTAGATTTTAGGGTATGCATTTCATTAGCTGATTGGGAAGGAGAAATCACAATTGAATTCAGAGAAGGTTCTACTTTTATTTGTTTATCAGCTGATTATCTTTTTTCCAGTGTCTTTATTTCTTTATTATTTGTTGGAAATATGAATTTGCTAGTTGTTAAGCCAACTCTTCTTGCATAATACAATTGGGCACTTTTTGAAGGTTTAATCCTTCAATTTTAGTCACTTCAGATCTGCCCTCATTCTATATTCATTAGTCTTATGATCCAGTCTTATCATTTTCAACTAAATGATGTCATAAGCGGAACTAATTTTCAGTTTGATGAGACATTTCCCAATCTGATTTCTAAGGGGGAATTATAGGGATACTTTGATATCAGGATAGTACAAAATGTGCTTATCACACTCATCATACGGGTGACCACATATTAGAGGATTGTCGACTTGAAGAAGGGATACTGAGAGCTCTTGTTTCTTCTAATATGTTTGCTTTCTGTGTAGGGTGGAAGATAAGAAAGGAAGGTGAAGAAGGACTATTGTCCTATATATTCCATAAAGGCAATCTTGAGTGGGGGCTTAGAGAAACTTGTCTAGCTAATGATTCAACATACCTTTGGTGAAGGTATAACAATTGGGAACACATTCTCCATTATTGATTACACTCATACTTGTATTGACTTGATGGAAGCAAGTATGGTTGGCCTATTCTCCCAAATGCTTCATCATTTGACCGACACCGAGATCTAGAATTTGGGAGCACTACATCATGTTCTCTCTCTTACGCATGGTACTTGGGAATACAAGTTTGGAATTGCTTGAGGAAAAGCAATTGGGGAATGGATGACTGAAATGTCTCACTTCCTAAGATAATCCAAATCAAAGACCTTTAGCCCAATTTTGTTTCCCGGCTAACTAAGCGGTGTTAAAAAGGAACACTATAGTCTTAATAAATTATTATAAAGTGCACAAAAATGAACTTTTAAAAATCACTTATATTAATTTCTTAATGACTTAATAAAAATAAAAGATAAAAGATAAAGTGAAATTAGAAAAGAAAAGAAAAACAGTCACTTTATATTTTTATTTCCCTTAGAGGAAAAATGTGACCCATGTTGGGGATGATACAAGGTCAAAAAAGAATTAATTGTGGGCCAAAGAATGTGATTGGTGATTGTGGGTGGCTACTAAGTCAAGATTTCTTATAAAAGAAAGTGCATTTGGCTTTGTAAAGCATCTCTTTCATTTTATAAAATTTTGATTTTTGTCTGAGCTTGAGAGTTTTGCAAAATAATTTCTAAGAATGAAAACCCTTAGAGATTATATCTTGAAGAGGAAAACCCCATAGACATCTAGAAGGGGAACGAAAACTCTTCTTATATGTTGTGAAGATTCTCCATTCTGGGGTTTCCATTGAGCATCAAAATTCAAGGAGTTAGTTGTATTTTCCAGTAGTTGAAGACTTATTGTTGTCGATTCGTAAGTTGTTTGAAGACCTATAAGGGTTGAATATTGCATGTTTGTTGGGAGTGTTGTTGAAGCTTCCATTTCAAGTTTTTACATTGCTAGGGCATTGATTTCAAGCTAAATTCAAGGAAAGATTAGATATGAATTTTTTGATCAGTTTTGAGGTGTTTTTGGGCCTTTCCTAAGTGGTTCGAAATTGTATTTCCAGCTTTCACTTACAACTAGAGTTTATCTACATTGTTCCATAATTGTATATCCGTTTTGGATGCTTTTGCGCCATTGAAAAATTCTTATTTTGGGTTCATTGGAAAGATTGTTTTTCAAGCTTTGTTTTGAGCAATCATTTGCCCGAAATTTGGAGTGTTTTCAAGTTATTGAATTTACAAGTTATGTTGCGTTTTTGTTGTGATAAATTCCAAAATTAATATTTTTTGAATTTGATTGGAGATCTTATTCTGGTTATTCATTATCTACTTACAAACAAATTTTCATAATTTTTTTAGGTATTTTAAGGTGGAAAAATCTATTTTTGCTAAATCATTGGCTCTGCATGCAATGAACTAAGGTTTTCTCGGGAAATATTCATTTTGTGGCCTAATTTCATTGTGAATTTTAGTTTGATAGTAATTGAGGTTTTTGAATTTTTGATTAATCATATTTGGCCCTAGCGAGAATTGTGGGAAATCCATTTGGGATATGAATATATCCATTTGGGGACATTACGGTTTGAGTCTCTTGCCCTCCATCAAAAATTTATATAGAGCATCCTTGCCATCTTTGTTTTCCCCACCCTATTCTTGAGAGGGCACAAGACACTTGGTAGACCGGATGGTGAAAGGCTAGGGATTCCATGCTAGAGACACATTCAAAACTTGATAGGGAGCAGGTCGTGGACGCTCCTTATTCGTTGAATCCTAATAGGGAGAAGGCGATGCAAGCCACGTATTGTGATAACTTTCAGTCTTGTTTGTGGTTTTAATGTTGAAAAGTGAATTTATAAAAAAAATAGTTTGTTCCAGTTGAAACCCTAGGAGGTGTTATCGACTTTTGTTATAATGATATATGCATGCAACCCTTAGATCGTGTTGTTGCCAACAATATTTGACAATCTTGTGTCCTTGCTTGTTTCTTTTGTTTATGTAATTCTAAAAGCTTTCACTACTTTAAATGTTGCCAAGTTTACTTTCTACAATAGCTTCCTGGGATCTTGCATATTTTTCGGTAACAATCTCCTCTACATGTTACATGCAACTAATTTTGCTTCCTACAACATGAAGTAGGTGCCTTTTATACCCATTTTCCTTATCACTTGTTCATGTTCTACTCTTCTTTTTGGACTTGGCACTTCATGAACAATAATCATTGATTTATTTTTATTTTTAATTTGCATGGATGTAGCTTGTGGTCTAGTACTTACAAGATGGGTTGCCACAAGCGGTGGAGGTAAGAATTTTTGGAGGATGACAAGGAACAAGGGACCAAAAATGTATCATTGAAACATATGTTTTTATTATGTTGTGTTTCAAGGTCTATTCAATATTATTTGTGATGCCTTTATTGTGTAGAATTGTTTTTATGTTCCAAAATTTTACATTATTGAAAAAATGCTCTCTACGTATTTTGTGGTTGATATTTTTCTTAAACATAAATATAGGAAGAGTTCTTTATCTATATTTTAAAAGAGAAGAAATCCATGCATTAGATTATTTAATAGCAATTGCACACGAAAGTGCAATGGTTACTAGGGAAGCAAATAATGATTTAACATATGAAGGAGAAAAAATATTGCATTTGGTATTGTTAATGAGGTAAACCCTGATGAATTATCACAACCACAACGGTGTTGAATCTACCATATCAAAAACAAAATTCCATTTCATAAAAAGATGTAGATAAAAATTAAGGGATTTTGTTCTCCTTTGCATTCTTACCAAAGTATACCATATATAATCCAAAAAGTGTTACATTATAGCAAGTTACATTTTTATTACAATAGACTTGACCATTTTTTTGACATTTGGGTATAAAGTTTATCCCATTATGATTCCTCTAGAATGGTTTTTGAAGTTAATTTTGATCAATAGATGAAAGCTCGTTAAACTGTCACCGTCCATATTTTTTTATCATCAAATCTTGTATATTTTTTATATGAATAGGTAGGGTCACTATGGATGCCCATTTTTGAATCATCAAAACAAAAAAATTTATTGAATATCTCAAGAGAAGAACATGTGCCAATAGGAGGACAATCTCAAAAGTCAGAACTTTATATATACGAAATTTATATTCTAGCTAAGTTATTAGGTGAATTCATAGTTACCAGGTTCGACTGTATCTGGAGCAGATTTGGTTCGAAGCGGAATTTTAGAGGCTTCCGAGTAAATGCAATCCGGTTTGCCAGGTTTTAATTCTTAAAATAATAATAATAAATAAAGACTTAAATAGTTAGGTTAGATTTAGGGTTAAGTTTTTTTAGTATATAATATAAATATAAGATTTTTAGTGTATAATATATATAATAAGAATATAGTAAATAATCTTAATATTTAAAATTTTAAAAACTAACATTTAGTTATTAACTTAATATTAAAAACTAAATGTTATTGTTTAGCTATTAACTTAAGTAAAAACTTAACATGTTACTTTAAAATATTAATATTGTTCTTTTATTTAAAATGTTGTTTTTTAATAATATTAATGGTCTAATTAATAACTAAATAAATTTATGTACGGTATTACTTGTTTCATAATCTTAAATTAAGAGTATTAATTTAGTTATTGATTATTAATAGTAATTAGTTTATTTATTTATTTAATTTTATTAAAAATAAATTAATTTATAATTTAATTTTATTAATTATTTCAAGTAAATAATTTAGTTTTATAGCTTTTATGTTCATTATAATAATTTGATAGATATTAGTAATTTATGATAGTTTTATAATTAATAATTAGATGGATATAATTGTAATTAGATTATTTAATTTTATTAGAAATAAATTAGTTTATAATTTATAAGGTTATTTTATTAATTATGTATTAAAAGTAAATAATTTACTTTTGTAACTTGTATGTTCATTATAATTATTTGTTTATTTTATAATATTAATAACAATTAATAATTAACTACGATTGCTTAAATTTCATTTTTAATAGTTTAATTTTAAATATTAATTATGATGATCTCTTAAATTTGTCGTCAATAAAAATTATATGTATTGAAAACGTTTATCATTTTTTTGCAGGAAGGGTACCTTATCAACAACGCCATGGCAAGTAAGGCAATGGAGATGAAATACATTGTCCAACGAGACGATAATCCTAGAAATATGAAATGCACTCTATGTAATTCAAATATCACAGGGAGTGTAACAAGGGTTCACAATCATTATATTGGGAGGTGAGATGTGAATATTTGTCCAATAATAAAATAGCAATGGAAGTATGATGAATTCGTTAATCAAATTCAAAGCAAATATGAATTCAAGACACTTGCAACAACAACAACTTCAAAAAAAGCCAAAATCCAAAGCAATATGTCACAAATTGGCTCTTTCAGTAGCTCAGCTCCTTCAACATTTTCCCAAGGAAGTAAAAGTACACATGGGATGACTCGGGGTTCATTGAAAACATTATGGAAGCCACAAGAAAAGCATGATGTTGACAAATTGGTGGCTCGGTTTTTAATGCAACTTCCATCCCTTTCAATGTTGTTTGAAATCCCCATAACAAAAGCCACTGAGAGAGGGATTGCGAGTTTTGGGAAAGGTTATACTATGTTGTCTTTTGAAATCCTCGGAACTACTCTGTTAGAAGAGGAAGTGTCATCAATATCTAATAACTAGATAAAATGAAAAATAATTGGAGAAAATTATAGTGCATTATAGTAAATGATGGGTGGTCTATTATAAAGCAAAGGCCCATCCTAAAATTTTTGATACAATGTCCAAAAAGTGTTATATTTATCAAATCCGTTGATATAAGTGGAAAGGTAAAGACTGCATATTTCATTTTCAAAGGCATTGAATATGCTCTTCTAGAAATTGGAGAAGAATGTGTAGTCGTGGTTATTACGAGATAATGTAGCAAGTGAACTTTTTATGGATAGGTTTCCTCATTTGTTTTGGACCCCATGTGCAAATCATGTTTTAGATCTTTTGCTTAAAGATCTAGCAAAATTAGAGTGGGTAAATAATGTTGTTAGAGAAGGGAAACAATTTTTCAAATTCATACTTAATCATTGCCTAACCTTGAGTTTGTATAAGTCATTTGCAAAGCGTGAACTTATTTCCCCTGTTGAAACAAATTTTGCATATAATTTTATCACTTTGCAAAGAGAGGTGGAGGAGATAACAACTATAAGAAAAGTTGTGGTGAGTGAAAATGGGCACAATCTAAGCTTTCTAAAGAAAGCCTTGCAAAATATGTTGAGAGAATCATCTTAGGAAGTTCATTTTGGGAGAGCATCGACAAGGACTTAAAGGTGTTTGAGCCACTTATCCAACTATTGAGATTGATTGATGGCATGAAACCTTGTATTAGCTGTGTATGAGGGTATGGAGAAAGCAAATGAACAAATAAAAAAGTACTTGCAGATGATTATGAAGTTAAAGGAATATGGGACATTGTGGACATACGTTGGGACATGCTACATTGCCCTATCCCCGTAACGGGATGCTAGTTAAATCTTAATCTTATAGAGGTGGATTATGATGCAAATGAGGAGGTAAAGAACAGTGTATTGGAAACCATAAACAAGTTGGTTTGTGATGATAATGCGAAGGCTAAGTTGAGAAGTCAACTCGTGATATTCAAGAATGAATAGGGCGTGTTGTTTGATAGGAGGCATAAGAATATATCCACTGCATGGATCCCCATTTATGGGGGTAGACTCATGGTTCTTTTATTCTAGAGCTTCAAAATTTTGTTGACGTATCCATAGTCAAGTGTGTCGGTGCTTTAACATGTGAAAGAAATTGGAGTGCACATGATTTGATCTACACCAACAAGAGGAATCGACTAAGAGCTAAAAAGCTATTAGTTCTTGTGTTTTTCCACCGCAATTTGTGTTTTCTTGAGAACAATCTTGCAAAAGATGGTGAGTCTCACTTTGGAGAATCATCCTTTGAAGTAATTCAAGAAATCATTGATTGATGATGAACATGGATTAGATGATAGTGCTAGTGCTAGTTTTGGTTTTCAAGAAGGCTTTGATGTTGAAGCAAGCTTTAATGTTGCAAATGTTTGAAAATTTTAAGTTTCGTTTCAGCGTGGAGCTTAGGCTTGCAACAATGCCTCTCTTTTAATCTTATTCAATTTCAAACTCTTTTGTTTTTCTCGAGTTCTACATGCTTTAATTTTATGCGATGATGATGTTGATGAAGATGATGATGACGATGATGGTGATGATGGTAGACGGATAGATTTTTTATGATTTATGTTATGTGTGTGTATTTGTCTATATATAATAATATAAGTATATATGTTCTTCGAATTTTTTTAGAACTTTAGATTTCCAGATTTGTTTACCCTTCGAACTTAATTGGATTTCCAAACCTCAGAACTATGGGTGAATTAGAGTAAGATACCAAGTATAGCAATACATTTGAGATGAGTCCACACATGAATAAAGAAGCAAATCCAAAGAGTAGAAGACAATAAGGAGAGTGCCACCAAAGCAGCTTATAGATATTTTATGAGCATAGGTAAAATATGTGTGAATAATAGGTTCATGTGATTTTTCATTTGCATTTTTAAGAGAAATGATAAATGCTTTGCAAATAAATCCAAACACATACAAACTAGTCATGCAAATACACCTCGGTTGTTTCATCAGTAAATGAAGACAAGTACATGTCCGACTTTTGTTATGCCCTCAATGCTCCTTAGGGTTTTCTCTACTTTGACATTATTAGCTAAACTCTATTTTCTCCATTAAAATAGCTATTTTTATACATTAAATGAAATGGGGAAATGTAGACACCAAAAATTTCTAAAAAGCATAATTATATAACACTTTTAACATGTCTTACATATATGTGTCTTAGGAAAGTGAACAAGAGTTTATGAGGGTAAGTGCACCAAGTTGGGGGGCCAAAAGGGGGTCTTAAGTGGACGCATTTTTCTGAAAAATAAAAAAATTCAACTTGTACGAGTTTTTTGAAATAGTTACACTCAAAATTGGAAGATGTTGTATAAACATGAATCGTAGCATTTTGAGTCTAGTTTCTAAGCTACTAAATTTTATTGAAAATGGATAAGTTTAAGTGGGTCAAATAACTAAAATACCAACATGTGCTCCTATTTTTGTTAAAAAACATAACAGAGTGACTTTCATGCCCCCACTTTTTTTGAGCACCATTTAGTAGTTTTGAAAACCCTTTGGTAGAAAGATAGCTAGGAGCATCTAGTTTGTGCTAGATTTTTTTATATTTTTTACAATTATTTATTTTTTATGATTTTTCTAGTACATAAATTTTATGTTTTGAAAAATAATGGAGCTCCAACCGTGCCCCCCCTAACTACCAAAAAATATTGAAAATTAGATTTTTTTAATATGTATAGAATTAGGCCTAGTTTGTGCTAGTATAATTTTTTTCAATTTTGATGACCCAAAAAAAGATACACGATGAAAGATAAACATATTTAAACTTCAAAAATAGCTATAAAATTCATAGTTAGAAAATAAATAATATGAAAACCCTATATTAGTCAGAAAATTTGAAAAATTATATTTTTAGAAAGAATAAACTCTGCTCTATGTCATGGTATAATTTTTTAAAAATGAATCGATTGTTTTATGTTGATTTATCATGTAGGAAGTGGCATTTTTACATTTTCCTGCAAAAACACGTTGTTTGATGTGTTTGTGCAAGTCCATGCCTTAAGCTTGGGGATCCAAACCGGATCCCAAGCCTTGAGGCATGACTTGGAAAAAGTGAAAACACAAAGCGTGTATGCGTTATAACGCGTGCACACTATAACGTGTACGCATTATAACTCGTACACACTATAACATGTACACATTCTTTATAGTATAAACATTGTATTTGTTTTGGCATGCTTCTATTTATAAAAATAAATGTTTAAGTATAAGAAATAATAAAATATAAATAATAATAAATGAAAACTTATACTTTAAATTTATTTATGTAAATATAAGAAATTAGGGTCACTTTGCACCTTATGGAATTAGTCTCACAACTCCATGAGTCACAATTTAGGAGATAGTTTTTATAGTATAATCTGGTCAATACATAGGTAATTTTCAGGATTTCAACATTCAACCTAAAGATTTTAGCGTTTAACTTCTACAATCAAAACCCTAAACCCTAAACTATAAACCTTGATCCCTAAACCCTAAATCCTAAACCTTGAACTATGATCCATAGACCCTAAAACCTAAACCCTAAACCCTAAACCTTAAACATTCAGCCCTTACCCGTGAGCCCTAAACCATGAGCCTTAAGCCCTAAACCATGAGCCCTCAACCCTAAACCATGAACCATGCGCCCTAAATGTTAAACCCTAAACCCCGACCCCTAAACCCTAACCCTTGAACCCTACACCCTTATCCATGAGCCCTAAAATCTAAACCCTAAACCTCGAGCCCTAAACCATAAACCCTAAACCTTAAGCCCTAAACCCTAAACCCTAAACCCTAAATCCTTAATCGTAAACCATAAACCCTAATCCCTAAACACTAAATCTTTGATCCTAAACCATAAACCTTAAACCCTAAATCCTTAACCCCGATCTATAAACCCTAACCATAAACACTAAAACCTAAACCCTAAACCCTAAATCCTAAACCATAACCCTGAACCTTAAACCCTAAACCTTAAACCCTGAACCATGAGCCCTAAACCCTAAACCCTAAACCATATTTCATCAATATTTCCTAAGTATAGTGCCTAGAACCATCATTGAGTCTGCTTATAGAACTACCTTGTTTATGAGAGGTGGGATAAGTAACTAAATGGATATGACATCTACCTTGTGCCTTGCAATGCATATTACACATCTCTTCAAAACTTGTTTCTCCCCACATATACTTGCGCTCTTGAATGTAAATTTATTCACACTCTGAAACAAATTTCACATTTCTCATATTTCCATGTATGGTATTATGCAAGCTAGGATGACCCATGGAAACCGGAAAAATAACCATCACAACACAAAAATTAATCTTAAAGGAAACAAAAGAAACATAGAGAATATACCAATGTGGAGGTGTAGGATCATAATTGAATTTCCTGCAGTATCCTCTCCTTCGGAGAAAGAGAAAGTTCTTGTTCTACTGGAATGGATAGTAAATTTGATATAACTTCTTGAAGTGTTCAAAATAAGCATAGAAATAGGGGAATGGCTAAGAACACAAAGGGGTTATCAATCGCCTAGTAAATATTTCTTGTTTAGTTCTAAAAGGGAGTCACTGGCCTACGACTTAGTGACCTTCCATTCATTGATAATTCCTTATATGATAAACCCATGGATGTTTTCAAAAGTGCCTTCAAAAAGATAGGGGTAGTCATCAATCCTAGTGAAGGGTGTGATGTGATTTCCAAACAACTTGAAATTCATATAGATTTAGAGGTCATAACACGAATTTACAAATATCTCTATCATTATAAATGGAAGCCAAGTAACGGTGTCTCCTCTGTATCCAAGGATTGAGGACTATTGGGGTCTGTGGAAGGATTGGACATTCAAGAATCTGCATTTCCCTCCTTCAAAATATCAACAGATGAAAGACATCAAATTGTGATGACTCTCTTTGAATGTTCTACCTACGAAGTCAATGAACCCTTTTCAATTGAATACTCTCTGTCAATTACTAATAAGAATGGGTAAGACACAGAACATTACAATGAGTGAAATATTTCCCATGCGATGGGAAAAAGAAGATAGTTGTATTGGGTAATATTTCTTTACCCGAGCCTTAAGCCCTAAACCCTAAACCCTAAATATTGAGCCCTAAAACCTAAACCTTAAAACTTAAACCCTAAACCTTAAATTCTAAACACTAAACCCTAAACCCTAAACTATGAAACCTAAACCCGAACCCTGAGCCCGAAACCCTAAACCCTAAATCCTAAACCCGAAGCCCTAAACGCTAAACCCTAACCCCTAACCCTTAACCATGAGCCCTAAACCCTAAACCCTAAACCATGAGCTCTAAACCCTAAACCCTAAACCATGAGCCAAAAACATAAACCCTAAACACTAAATCCTAAATCCTAAACCCCAAACCCTAAACCTTGAGCCCTAAACCAAATTCCATGAACCATGATCCCTAAACCCTAAACCATATATCCTAAAACCCAAACCATAAATATTGAGCCCTAAAACCTAAACCTTAAACCCTAACCCTAAACACCAAATCCCTAAAACCTAAACCTTAAACCCTAAACCTTAAATTCTAAACACTAAACCCTAAACATCATTTTAGTAAGGATCTCATTTTAGTAAGAAGTAGACAAGCATCATAGAGTTGATTCATGGTCACTAAAGTGAATTATGGACCAAATTTCAAAATTAGTACCAATTCAAGCAGTGGTAGGGCCAAAATCCAATCCAGAAGGTCAAAAACCTACAAAATGACTATATGTTTTCACAAAACAAAGATCAACTACAATATATATGGCTTGAAAGTTTTAGGTCATTGCGTTGAAATTAAATGAGTAAGTACTGACCAAATTAGATTTTGAAAAACTATCTTCTAGATTATCATTTTCAGAACTATGAGTCCACTTCCATCAGGAAAAGAGTGACCCTATATATAAGATTTTTATTATTATTTTTTTATACTTTTATTATTTCTTATACTTAACATTTATTTTACTAAATATGGCTCCTTTCAAATTTCTACAAACTTCATATAGAGCAAAGCACGTACACGTTGTGCTCATAGAAATGCGTACGCATTTTAGGTTCGTGAATTCCGAGCCTAGGAAAACATAACGCAATCACATTATTGCAAAACGCGATCGCATTTCGTTCATTTTCGAGTTTTTGTCCACTTTTTGGCCCCCCAACTTGGTGCACTTACCCATGACATAATTCCTTTTATGGTCTTTAGTAGTTTCACTTGTTTAAATGTTTTCTATTATATTGATGTAGTTTTGCACAATATCCTATTTTCTATGAAAGAAATATTTGGCCATTATCTTTAACTTTGTCTATTTTAAGTCCAGTGCGTAACCATTAGTTTCACGTAAATTGTCCCCTTATGGGTTTCGGTCCTTTCTGCAATTTGTCTTCATCATTACTCTTTTTCATTTCACTTCTTATGTTCTAATTCATCACCGAACGCCATAAGTTTTAAATTTCAACGTGAATGTATCATATATATACAAGTTTGTTATGTGCATATCAATCAATGAGCTAGAAACTTTTGTACCAGTAACTTGTGATCGCATAACAATAGGGAAATTATTAAATTTCAAGTGTTCTACATTTGTAAACAATGGTTGCAATTTGGACATATTTAGCCCCTACCAATGTTGAGGCCCAAGGGTTAAGCTTAGCAAAGGGAAGTAGTTTGCATAGAAACATGCACCATGCACTAGAAGAACCACGTGGAGTTTGATATCTAGTGCAATGCTCAATCAAAGTTGAGCTACGCCGACCATCGAAATCATTCCAGTTCTCGAGACACCGAAACTTGTTTTTGTTATCTAGTATTTTCTTTATTTCATTCATAATCTTCATCGTCATCTTCATCTCAAGTTAGAGCATATAACTATGTCCCACATTTATCTATTTTTGTTTCTATAACAAAATATGTCCCACATAAATAATTTCTTGAAAGCTTGTAAAATGACCAAACACGTATTTTTTAGTGTTTAAATATACCAATGTGTAGTGCATCCATATTTTACCTAAACGTTTTATGATTTAAAATTATTTTTAAAGATTTATTTAGTAGTAATTTTTATACTAGTCTTTCTATCAAGTGGGACACACTTACATGCTTATATGTAACAAGCTAGGTTTCAAAATGCATGGTGTAAATGCTAGGTTTATAGTAGATAAGTTTAATGTAAAACAACATATAAAATACTAGAAGTACATCAATTACCAGTATGAAACCATTTGTTTCTATATGAATCAATTAGATAGTTCGTACTGAGTTGGAAGGTTTGATTTTGAAGAATAAAATTGCCGTAGTATCCACATTTTAAAATTTGCAATAAGATAAGGAGGCATAAAAGCAGAAGTTACTACAGGACGGAAAGCATGTGGAATGGACACTTTTGAGAAGATACTGTGTAAAATCCCCACTTTCGAATAGTGTGAAACGATAAGATCACACTCCTAACACCATTAACTTTATTTTGTCAAAAGCGTGTAGAAAATTAATCTCGCCTTTTTACCGTTCGTGGATAGCGTTTCTTGTCGGCATGCCTTCTTTCGGTTGTAAATTCTACGAATTAATAAAGTGCTGGTTTCCCACATTGTCAATGACGGACGTGGTGGATTCTTTTATAAATGTGTTGTGTCACCTGCACCATCATAGCTAAATGTTCTCCTGCAAAAATGGCGAAAGTGTGTACAAGTTCAGTGGAAGGAGGAAGGATATGGGTTTTCACGCTATGCATCCTTATTCTTGTCGTGGCTACATCCATGGCTGCACCTCCACTTGAAAGAGGTAAAAACATCTGTTGGATTACTGACATTGACTTTGTAGAAATGGACATTCTCTTGGGTTTCTCTCTTTTCTCCATCTTGGTACACATTACGTTTCACTTTTATCATGCTCCAGGTGCACCAAAAGCTTCAGTATTACTCACCAAAGATGAAATGGAAATAAAACACACTGTAAGATTTTGTATAATTTTTTTTTTAACATAAAGATAGCTGAAACCTCTTGTGATTTCATTTCAATTTTCCTAGCTAACCCCACATCTCTGTCTATTGGTGGTGGTTGTAGCTATCTATCGACGTGGGGAAAAAGCATAAGAATGCACAGATCGGAGAACTCTCGCTGCTCATACAGATTACATCTATAGTCAACAACACAACGGCCCATAGATATTACAGAGTAGAATGAAGAGTGACTTATATTATATATTAATGTTTTAATATATTACAATACAGTGGAAAGTGCTTTATGCAATTATTTTGATGGAGAATATGAGAAAACTTTATACAGTCTTTCAGTGTAAATTGTAGTAGCAAATCTTTGTTAATTCGTGAATATTTAGATTTTTTAAATCTGGATTTAGTTAATTTTGAGGTGTTAGGTTGCTTGTTATTTCGTTTAAATTTTTTTGGGTATAAGTTGTTTTTTTAGGTTGATTCGTCTAACATTTATAATAAAAACAAAAAAATTATATTCAAATCGTATTTATCGTGTGTACAACAGATAAATTTGTTACTGACGGTAGCATTATGCTATTGGCTGACAACATAATGTTGTCGGCTGGTAGCATTATATTATTGATCGACAGTTGCTACTGGCCAATAACATTTCCTTTCAATTCATGACATTCACCAAGATTTCGAAAATTATTTTAAAAATTTGCGAAATAATATGTATGATTTTTTTTTTTGGAAAGTCTTAAAATTTACTCTTTATGTTAGCTCAATCAACCTAATCTGTGAATGAAAACATGCACTTAAAAGGCATGATGAAATGTTATCAATGTTATGCTTTATTGTTATGTTTATGTATCTTGGTCGTTGTTGCCTCATAGTGAAAAAATGTAGTTATAATAACCATTTTATATATATATAGAGTGCACATGACGAAATGTTATAATAAAATTATCTATTTTTGTTAAAACCCCATAATCACTGATAGTTCTGAGGTTTCTTTGGACTGTATATCGGTTTTTGAATGTGAGCCCAGGTGAAAGAAATCCATGGAAGTGCAGGTTTTAAACTGCCATCCTTAAACACACAAGTCTGCGTGTATCGTGTTAGAATAATAAGTTTGACCTTTTAGGTGGTTTTTGTAAAAGCTACGGACATTAAATTTCTCTTTAAAAGTACTTTTAATAAACAAAAAGCTAGCTTATAGGTGAAGCAAAACTTCTCGAAATATATGGTATATGTTATTTGGTGTATTAGTGTAGACTAGAATCTTCGTAGGAAGTAAGAGATAATCTATGAATATAAGTCCATTGTTCATTCGGTTTTATTGAGAAAGAATTCAAAAGATGACAGAAAGAAGAAGAAATATGAGAAAGCCAACTGTAGAAGTCTTTGTATATGGTAATATTTATTTTAATAAAATTTTGTTTTATGTAGATTTTATGAATATGTGTATGTTATTTTCTTATGAAAATGCATGTGAGAATTTTTTTCAAATCTAGGTTTTACCACATATGTTTAAATTGGCATCGAGCAAATTTATCAACAAAACTATTTTGAAGCTATCAAGTTATTTTAATGGTAGGCATGATCAACAATAATATGGCACAATAGATACCTCAATTTGATGGAAAGATTTATGAGTATTAGAGCATCCAGATGAAGACATTATTCATGTTTCTAGAGTTATGGGATTTTATTGAAAATAACTTTGCGAGAATCATTAGATTAGGTAGAATGCAACACCTTTTTACAAGGATGGAAAATTTTTGCTAAGGAGAATAAGATGAAAGATTCCAAGAAACTATTTTTCATCCAAGCAGTAATGGATGAGTTAGATTTCCCTACAAATCTATCAAAGAACAAGATCCAAGTGAGCATGGAACAATCTAAAACTTTATAACAAACAACCAACAAAATCAAACGTTAATATTACAAATTCTTAGAAGAGATTGTTAAGTTCTTGAAATGAAAGATTTCAAGGTGATAAATGAACTTTTTAATGAATGGGTATGGTTTTTAATGAATGGGTATGGTTTTAAATCAAGTGATATCTCATAAAGCAAAAATTAGAAGATCAATGTAATATAAAGAATACCCTTAATTCTAGAAAACATTTTAGTTATATTATTAGGAGTCATCTTAGACAAAAATATATTATACACTTGACCATATTGCCATTGAATACATATTACAAGTCACCTTATATATGTTAAGATTTATGCATTTATCAATAGTTCTTCAAATAATTAAGATGGTGAAATAATATCACTTGTGTTGAAAAGCATACTCAATTCTAGTTTTCTACCATCTTATTATTTCTTGGTTAAGAATCTAGATTTATTTATTAAAAAGAGATTATAATTTAATTTATGACCACAGCAATTTTAAGGTATTTACGTTTAAAAACTAGGGTTCAAACGTTTTAGTTTTATATTAAAATTAAACCTCTATTTCCTTTGGCCCATCTCTCTAACCCCAATAGATGCATGTCTAGATATTGAGTTTAATTTTATTAATTTTAATTACCTCAATATGAAACAGGATATCTATTGCAAGATATGAACAATATCTATTGATGAGCTTATGGGGTCTTTGAAAACTCATAAGAAAAGGATAAATAAGGCCTTATTTTATCCCTTAGAGCATGCATTCAAATCACAAGCATGGGTTAACAACTAGAAAGGAATGTAAAGAAGAGGAGGTAGTAACATAGGTGCAAGAAGAAAAGGAAGGACCAATATGTTTCACGAAGAAGGAAAATTAAAAATTTATTCCATAATCATGGATGTTAAAAGTCCTGGAAAATATCATGTCCAATGTTACTAGTGCAAAACTATTGGTCATTATAGAATAAAGTTAAAGAAAAATAGGTTTGATATAAAAATGAAAAGTCTAATATTTTCTAGAGTAAATTAGGTAGAGACTAAATATAGTAATTAATGAACAATGTTTATTTATTGTATTGCAAATGAAAAACATGCAAAGGAAGTGGTGTATCTAGATGGTTGTTATGGTTATCACATGAGTGGAAATAAGCACATATTTGCAAACATAGATGATTTTTTATAACAAAGGTAAAACTAGAACATTATAATAAAGTAGTTGACATGGGAAAAGGGAGCAAAGTGATTTAACTTGAATAGTTAATTCTTATATGGGGTGGTCATCGATGGTAGATTATCCTAATCAATTAGTTTCCAAAGCTAATTGTAATAATATCATGTTTAATCTGTTAAGCAATGATAAATAATGCTAAACAATAATAGTATAAAGCACTTGCAATGTGAGAGAGAAGATGACTTCGTGGATATCCTATTCTATGTGGTGATCTAGACCGGTATGATGACCTGAAATAGGCTGGAAATGACCTAACAGTGCCTCACTAGTGAATTTGTGTCTTGACCTTTAATGTCCCTCTTTTTCGAATAATCTTATTGAAGACTTTTGGCCCATTTTTGTCTACCCGATGGCCAAAGGGTGAATCAAGGGTGACTTAAGTTTTATTTATTTTATTATATTGTGCAAAAATTAAAATATAGCATTATAAAATGCACATATAATAAAATAATAGAACTTAACATTAAAATAGAAAATTAGAAAGGGGGGGCAAAGTCAAAAAGTAATTAAATTAAATGTTTTTCTCTAGAGGAATTGTGACTTTCCCATGAGGTGAAAAAAATAGAAAAATGTGATAAAACCTCATTAGAAAATATCAATTTGGTCTAGGGGCTTGCATCAAAAATGATTGAATGATTTGGAGGTCATTTTGTGACCATTTTCCTTTATAAGGAAAGCTTGACTCCTTATTATCAGATCCGTAAAATTCATATGATTTTTTTTATCTTGCATTGAGTTCTCACCTTTTGCAAAAATTCCAAGGATGAAACCCCTTAGAAATTCTATCTCTTGTGGATGAAAATCCCAAGAGTTGTAAGGATTTTTCACTCAGAAATTCCCATTTAATGCAATCTGATTTTCAATCATTTCCAGCAGTGTATTTTGAAGACAGTTTGAAGATAAATTGCAGCAGTACTTCTTATATTGGATCGACCCAGTTTGGGACATATTTGGCATTATTTTTTGAGGTATTTAGATCTGAATTTATCATCAAATCATCTCCTAATTTTTGTGAATAAAAGCGCAAAAGTTTCATAATTTTAGAGGGTTTTCAGTCAATTTATTATTCAGTTCTTATATCCGATTTTGAATAATTTTGGCCTCTATAAATTCTGATTTTTATATGTTTGGGTTTCTAAAAATAGTAGCAATCATCTGAGATAGAAAGATAAATTTTTGGAAGTCATTTGTGTGGTTTTCTCTTCCAAACCCTAGTCGACTTGCCCTAAATTAATTCAAATTTTCCCTAGGGTAATCGCCATATCCTTTCTAAGGTGAGAAATAATTATTTGGGGTTGTTTGGGTGTGATTGCATACAAGACCCTAGTTGCATTTTGCATAAATTAATCCATTTTGCCCTAGTTTATTTGCCATAGCTGTCAAAAAGTATATTTTGTTATTTTGTAAAGTGGGAAAAATTCATATTTGGGCAAAATATCTATGGGGATCTTTTCAATGGTATCGAGCTTGGATCCTCCTAGCTTGGAGGGTTAGTTTGATTGGTTGCATTCGGTGGTTTTGAAATCAGTTGTGCACAAGTTAGTTTGGAATTGGTTTGTCAGTTTGGACATCGAATACATCATCTTGGGAAGGATTTCTAGCTACAAACAAGTGTGGAAAAATCTTGAACAATCACAACATCAGCTCATGCGTAAATTGCAGCGTTTAGAAGATTCACTTTCAAATTTTGGATTGCTTAAAGGATCATCATCACTATCTATTAGCAAAGTTATAACGCCACAGACAAAGAAGTGGAAGTGATTAGCATATTTGAGGAGTATAGCCTCCTTCCTCAATATGTTAAGGAGAATTTTCATTTGAAGGACTACATGGACATGCACCCGAATCTTGGCCACAAGACTGAGTAGGCAAGGAAGGAATATCACACTATAGCTTCTGAATTGTTTATACATGGAAGGAATAGAGAATCTTCACATATGGTTGATACAACTCTTCATGAGAGTGCTTTGGTGTCTTCAAGTTCTAATGAGGTATGCAAAAATTTATATGATGAATTTGATGCAGCCTTGGGTAATGATTTATTTACATCATCCTTGCAAGATGTTTCACTAGAAGCTTCTACTTTAGAGGCTAGCATAAAGCATGTTAGTGTTTTGGATAGCAATGACATGGATTCGTTGGGTGATCATAAGGTATCTTCTAATATGATAGTTAAATCCAATAATGTCACATCATCTACACCGTCATGAAGACAAATCAAATCGGCACCAAGGGAAGAAGAAAAAGAATCTAGAAAGAAAGGTATGGTTTCCATAATAGACTCTATGGAGCAATTGGCACATGAAGAGTAGCCTCACATGGACACTTGTGAGGAATTGCAGCTACTCTAATTTCTAAATCAATAGCTGAAGTTGAACGTTTTGATGATCTTCTCCTTATAGAGGTTAATAGTAACAAGTGTACGTTCATTACATCCTTTTCATACTATGTTGTCTCAAGTATTTCTATAATGAGAATATGCAGCTTGTTATGGAAAAAGATGCTCAAGTTTTGGTGCGGCAAAGTCAAGACATTTTGAAGACCAAGATTGGTGAAGATGTTGGTGATACTCCAATGTATGAAGCGAATGATAATATGTCTAATTTGTTGCTGCACATTCAGATTTTTTCCCTCATAAAAAACATGACAAATTAGAGGACGAAGTTTACATTATGGAGCATGTTGAACCATTGGTCCATACTCATAGTTATGAGCATCATGAGAGCTATATTTTGTGGCAAGATTTGCTTCATTTGATAGGTACTGGGGCCAAGCTTGCAGATCATTTTTTAGCATGTTTTGTCTATTTTGCATGGCACTTGGACAAAACAAATTTGGAATTGCTTGGGGGCAAGCAATCTCAAGAAGGGAGGACAAGAATGTCCCTCTTTCTCAAATAGTCTTATTGAATACCTTTGGCCCATTTTTTTCTACCTGACGACCAAAGGGTGAATCAAGGGTGACTTAAATTTTATTTATTTTATTATACTGTGCAAAAATTAAAATATAACATTATAACAATGCACATATAATAAAATAATAGAACTTAACATTAAAATAGAAAATTAGAAAGGGGGAAAAGTCAAGAAGCAATTAAATTAAATGTATTTCTCTAAAGGAATTATGACTTTGCCATGAGGTGAAAAAAATAGAAAAAGTGATAAAACCTCATTAGAAAATATCGATTTGGTCTAGGGGTTTGCATGAAATATGATTGGTTGATTTGGAGGTCATTTTGTGACCATTTTCCTTTATAAGGAAAGCTCGACCTGCCTTATTGTATGCAAAAATTCATATGATATTTTTATCTTGCATTGAGCTCTCAGCTTTTGCAAAAATTCCAAGGACGAAACCCCTTAGGAATTCTATCTCTTATGGATGAAAACCCCAAGAGTTGTGAGGGGTTTTCACTCAAACATTCCCATTGAATGCAATCTGATTTTTCAATCATTTCCAACAATTTATTTTAAAGACATTTTGAAGATAAATTACAGCATTACTTCTTCTATTGAATCGACTAACTTGGGACAAATTTGGCATTATTTTTTGAGATATTTAGATATGAATTTATCATCAAATCATCTCCTAATTTTTGTGAATAAAAGCATAGAAGTTTCATTATTTCGAGAGGGGTTTTTAGTCAGCTTTTATATTCGATTCCAGATCTGATTTCGAGTAATTTTGACATCTATAAATTCTGATTTTTATATGTTTGGGTTTATAAAAACAATAGCAATCATCTAAGATAGAAAGATTAATTTTTGGAAGTCATTTGTGTGGTTCTGATTTGAGTGGGTGACTAGCGTAGAATTAATATGTATAGTATATGAAGCTCGAGCGTGTCTTGGAATCTCTTTTTTATGATTTATCTCGGTGTATGCTCATTAGGATCTTTGGGTGTCAAGTGTGTATGATCTCCTCTCTTGATAATGGATGAATAACTAGCTTATATATGTGTTCTAGATCTAGAAAGCTTGGATAAGGCTGACTAGAAGTGTCCTAAAGGAATTTGAATTAAGAAAAGTTTTTTTGGAGGGAAAGGTACAAAGCGGTCGGGAAGGGCCATAGTGCATGGACATTATGGACCTTTTTGGATACTTTGTCCCGGGATGCATGTGTGAGTACTTTAAAAACTAGGACCAGACTCTTGGAAAGTTTAACCTGATTTACTAAAGTAATATGACTGTTGTGTGAACAAATGAGTTGTGTGTGCAAGCAAAAATCAATGGGATATAACTAGGGATAGCATAATTGACCAAGTTGGAAAAGTGTGGGCTAGTGCAAAAGCCATGTACAATTTGTATTATAGCAAGACATGAATTACTAAAATGAGTGTCTATATTTTCCCCCCTTTAAGTATGGAATTGAAAATTGCGTGCTTCAAGGAAAATTCACTTGAGTGTGTAAACAAACTTTTCCTTCACTCACATAACATTATGTTTGTGCTAGGATTTTTTCTTTGTTCTGATTGTGTTTGTTTTGGCGGGATGATGCATACCGCAAAGAAAAAATTTTAGTCAATGAAAATGGTATAGCAAATCAAACTTTAACTTGAAAACTTTGAACTTATTAATGTGAAAATAGCAATATGTAAATAGAAAAACAAAAACAAAGGAAAGAGTACACCTGATTGTTCCGTGAGAGAGGAGGAGAGGGTATTTATGTTATCGTTGTCATGGAGATTTTTTGAAATTTGTGTTGGAGATGGTTGGAAGGACTTGGGGTGATTAGTACCCAAGTAGAATGTGCCAAGGATAATAGAAAGAAGTGTAATTGTACCCCACATGGTGAAAATTATTATATGAGGAACGATCTAATTGCCCCACATCCCCCCACAAGAATATGAGAAATAGAAATTCAAGCCTATGAGGATATTAGTTACCCGAACACTTCCAAAACCCACGGGTAAGTACCACCGCAAATGAACATGGACCTAATTGATTTGAAAATGATGACACATTATATCGGGTCAATGTTAATTTACATGTACCCTTGGTGCCACCAGAATTTGAACTCGTACCATGCATTCTATCATTGAAATCGAGTGAAATGCGTGTAAATTTCCTTAAGAAATTGTACCAATTGAGAAATTTATTTAATCTACCCATGGAATGGGCCATAATGTCCATACGATATGGTCCTTATACGTTTAGTCTCTGTGTGTTTCCGACAAAATTATGTTTCTGAGCCATTTTATAAGCTCTCGACTGCCTAATTTTGTACATGATATTTTTTCCCGGTTCTAAGTTATGAGGGTGAAATATCACCAATGGTTTCCCCCCTTGTTTGAGGCACATGAAATGGAGCAATATGAGTGTGTCCTAAACAAGAGGAATTGTGAGTTGATGTGAACATGTCAGAGGATTCTTGCAGGGAGGAATGGGGGATTGCACATGGTTTACAACATGACACATAAATAACAATATAATAGAAAAATAAGCAAAGTGTTAGTCACAATCAAATAAAAATCAACACAATAAGTGTAAGCAAAAGCATGCAAGGACACACAAGTAGAAAAGTCATATAAAACAATATGTCACAAAATACAACCAAATTCCTATAGGAAAACATCATAACTAGATACAGGTGCTCACAAAAACAAATCAACAATAGGAGAACACACTTCTTGAATAATACCATCAAAATCCTTGCAAAATAATTTATGATTGCGCACCATAAAAGTACAACATATCATCCACATGCAAACGAACAAGAAAATGCTACAAATAAGGTGTTGGAAAGAATATTTACAAAAATTTGCAATGTGTAAAGAGATGATTGGTAAGATCAAATACATGCAAGAATCTGGGCATACACGAACAAACTATAAGAGAAGTACAAGGCACACACCATGCCAATGGAATATATGTACCAAGTCTTTGTATTGAACTAGTTACATGGTTAGGAGGTAATGAATCAATAGAAAATAGATTGTTGGATTGGATAAAGATGAAGTAATAGAGTCTCAAAGCATGGCATGATCATAATCTGTGCATAGGAAGAAATTCCAAACAAAACAAATGATTTTGGTATATGAAATTAGATTTAAAGCACGTCCAAGTAAATTTTGCATAAGATGGAAGCTGGGAACCGTCAGACAAGGGGAGTTACAAGGAAATGTCTTATTAGGAAAGATCAATGGGTGTAGTCTGAAAGCCTACAATGAATGATTGCATAACACCAAGAAATCAATAATAAGTTTCTTTGTCACATTATTTAGAATATGAATTTTCAAAGTGTTTGCAATATGGTAGTTAAAAAAATTGCAATTAATCAATTTGTGTTCAAGTGCGTGTAAAGATAGAGAAGGTTTGAAATATCAACCCCAATTGTTCAAAAAACCAAAACAAGGGAACCAAAATAAAATACACATGGAAGAAAGCAAATAAGTATTGGAAATATGCACATGAAACAAGAAAGGAAATTAGATCAATTTGTTTTTGAAAAATTTAAAATGATGAAAAAGTTATCACTCCGGATATCGGTATAGCCAACGTATTAAACTCTTAAATCGGGAAACAAGCGAAGGAAATAGAAAGTCATCACCATATCAAACCAAATCCCTAACAAAAAAATTAATTAAGGGAGTAGTCAAGAGGTAAATGATAAAATTGGATAGTATTTATCCAAAACAAGTATAAACACTAGATCAAGCTTACAAAAAGTCCTACAAAAGGTGAGAAAACAAAAAGGAAGAAAAGATAGAAACAAAGAAAGCAAGAACTCAAAAGTGTGACAAAGTTGAAAGTGAGACTGAAAAAATGTGACGAAGCCTATAGGGGAGTCATGACATATCCATTCAAGCGACGCAACATACTTATGGTTCAATCCATGATGGAGGAATAAGGGATTACATTCCTCCCACTCAGCGATTCTAAGGAGGACATAGGCATTTCTGCAATGCTTAGACAAACAAAGTGGATTTATCCACCACTTCATGACTTAACATAAAGATTTGAACAATATTTGGGGTGTAAAAAGGCTACCAATTCAACCTACAGACGTGTAAGGGTAGATAATCCCAAAAGACCCAGTGGAGGAACATGGCACATTGGCTTGTATGATTTCACTATATGGGAGACCACCCCAAACTTATCCAGACTATCATGAGTCATTACTACAAGGACACAATATGGTTTTCATCTCAAGATACAGTCCCCATCAATGCAACCACAAATACCCAAACCTGTTGAACTACCAAATCAAGGATTGTCAATCCTTCTATACAAAGGCACCAAACCACTGTTAAACCATGAATTGCAATTTTTATGGTCCCTTGCACAAAGGAAGAGGAATTCCATTGGGTGTCATCTCAAATCAAGTAAGTACAGATCTTATCAAAAATTGTAGTTGAGCAATATTGGCAAGCCACCCACGGAGAAAGCAAGCATCACATGCATGTGGGAGGATGGTACCGAACTCAACCGGGATGAATTCCTCACAAACAAAGCCAACAACAATGCATATAAGGTAATTTAGGAAAAAGGAAAAGTATTTATGTACCAATGGCTCATGATACTTTTATGTTTCACACATTGGTGTGCCCCAGACGGCATCATCAAATTTCCATAGGCTATTATCCACATCAGAAATTCACCAAATATATTCCGAAAAAATCATACAAGCACTCAATGAAGACATCCAAGCATTAAACTACTAGTTTCTCCAAATAAGACAAACACTCAACTTAAATCCTCGATACGAAGGAAGTGAAAAATACATGACTCCATATGCCAAAATCACCCTATTGCATGATGGATTCATATTACGATCAAGTTCCAAACAAAGCACCCAAAGGAATAATTGAGCAGACAGATGCGCTTGATTGCAACACATGTTCAACCATTACACATACAATGACTAGACTAACCAATTGATGATGATATGTAGCACGAAGCAACTATACAATATTTTTCTACAACGTAACCATCAAAGCATAAGAAACAAAGTGAAATCAACCAAAAAGGAAAAAGGTGAGAAACTTATCATTATGCAATCACATAGATCCTCACCAAGGGTCGAAACAGATGCCAAAATTTCCATCCGGTTCACCAAGTGGATTTTGAAGAAATGGTGGATAGAGAAATAACTTTCACAACAATAATAGTAGAGATGGGCACCACAATGTATCTCATAGATGAACGGGAATGGTGGAATTGAAAGGTAATTGTGATGGAACAAGATGCAAATCAAAAGATCAAAGTAGAAAATAGATTTCAACTCCCACCCATGCCAAAATCTCTCATGATCAACTTAGGACATGAGAATATTACATAAGAAAATCATCCAAAATGTCAATCAAGGGCTTCAAAAATTGGGATTGGATGTATCAACATTAGGAGAAGAAATAGTATCATTTTTTGCACAAGAAAAGAAGGACTTAGGTAATTCCATTCAGATTAGTGTGCCTTCCTATAACATAAGAAAGCATAATCCCAAGGTGGGGAGTTAGTACATGAAGAATGCCTCCACTAATGTAGGAGGAAATGCAAGAACCACAACTTGTAGCACACAAAGAAGTTGAGAAAGATGCAAACGAGAGAGAGCAAAGAGTGAAAAAGAGACAGACGACAAAATCACAAAGACAACTCAAACTCACATCGAGTACACCTTCCCCTCCTCCATCCCCACAAAATGTGGGTACCCCTTCTAAAATAGGCACAAAGGATGAAATTATTGTGCAACCTATATAACTATATGAAGATCCCAAAATTACTATTGTGTAGCCAATTACGAAAGAATTCAAGGCAACCATGCATCCAAAAGGGAAGAACAAAGCTTGTGGCAAAAAGAGGAAGCATGCATGAAGAAGGAAAACAATGCAAAGGAAAATGAAGTAGAAAGAATTGCACAACATGAAGCAGAGGTGCAATTGCATAAAGTAGAAGATACAAAAGCACAAGCAAGGAATGAAGAGGGAAAGTGCGGGGAGCAAGAAGAGGAACACGAAAGATAGAAATGGAGCATTCTAGGGCACAAGAGGCCATCGAAGCTCACAAAAATCAATAATAAGAAGATAGGAGGCAACAAGAAAAAACTAAAAATCATCTAAAGTAAAGTCCAAGAAGGAAGCAAAGGAGCATGCAAAACAGAAAGAAGAGAGAAACAAGAGAGAGGAAGAGAAAATAAAGCAAGAGGAGTAATCAAGAGGAAAGAATAAGAGAAGAATATAGAGTTACAAAAATCCAAAGCAATCAAGCAGAGAAAGCTAAAAAGACCAAGGAGATACAATAAACTATGGAGGCCAACATGAAAGTAGAAGCTAAAGTTCAAAAATTCACTATGTAAACCATAAAAACACTAGAAGAAATTGAAGAATGGGGTACACAAACATTTTAATGGTCAAAGCATAGTCAACTACGCCAACACAAAGAAACAAGTTAATCTTACCTCCATCCCATGTTTAGACAATAGTTCCCAACTCATCCAGACAAGTATGTAAGCTACAACGTTGCATATTGTAGTCAAGCACAATCAAGGTTGATTTGGAGAACTTACCACTCCAAACAAAAATTGAAGGAATGCACTCATTGTAAACAAACATTTAGGAAACCACACTACAAATAACTCAGAAAAAAGAAAATTTGGAACAAGTATTACACAATCTAAAAGCACAAATTCATAATACTTTCCCCAACTTGTCACCGATACCATAGGCAAATAAGTAATGAGCGAGAAAATGTAGTTATATATGTTGGTAGCTAAGTAACTGTTTATTTTTTGAGAATATGTTATTATGCTACAACAAGTCAAACATCAATCTAAATAATTAACATTCAAACTTTTACATGGGAATACTCACTTGCAATCCACCATGACAGCACAAAAATTATATAGACGCGGGCAAAGATACAACACAAGCTCGATAATAATAGGGACAAATGACCAAATAATGGAAAATGCATTGCACACATCCTTGTAAACTTGAGATAATGTTATTGAGAGACTGTGAGAATGGGAACATGATGCACCACGCAATACATTTGCAAGGGTTCAAGTACAACAAATGCGGGATAGGTTGGAAACATTGATTCAGGAAATCCAAAGCACCATTCCTTTCCACGATCAAGCTATCAATAATGCTAAAGAGAATGAATTATATGAAGTCATGCAAGCATTATTGCAATTGCAGATATACTTCGGGAGAATAAATGAAGAATTCACAATTTGGAATACATACAAGGTAGACCTAGAAGGAATTCTACCAACTATGAAGACAATGAATAACACACCAAGGTTTATGCTTCCACACATACTCCTTTACAAAATCAAAGTAGAAAAAATAATTACACCACCACTATTCACCCCTTACAGATAAATCAACACAAAAATCTTGAGCAACACCTATGAGGAAGTGAATTACCACAATTTTGTGCAAATAATATTGATTTTGATCGAAGTATAAAATGTGCCAATTTTTGATATCTATAAGTAGGCTTGCATAGATTGAAAACATGCAAGGGTGGTCTATGACATAGTTTTTATAGGTTGAAAACCCGTAAAGGGTGGTATGTCATAAATTCTACTTGTTCAAAACCCAAAGGGGAAGTTAAGTAGTGTGTAGAGGATGAAAATGGGAAAACAATGTTATGTGTTGAATGCAAAAAGAGCATCAACTAGTGCAACACAATCCACATTTAGAAGTTTAAAATATATCGCATATAGGCAACTTTCCATATCATCGAATCAACTTTATCTCGGGACATAAAGAACTATTTAAGTTTGGGAAAGTGGAGTGTAAAATGAATTAAAAATCTAACACAGATATAATTTATATGATTGCGCAAACCTCTTGTATAAGCATATTTTCAGATAAGAAAAATTGTAGAATGTATAACATCTTCTAATGATAGATAGAGAATAAGAGAAGCCTTTTGATGTACAAGAAGAAGTTAAAAGGACCGGTAACTAAATATTCATGTTGCTTTGTATAAAACTATGTAAACACATTACACAAAAGGTGACCTTGGATCCCAATAGTAAGCTATTTTAGGTTCTTTCCATTTTATGTGTTCAAATTGAAACTACAAGTAATTTTAATTTCTTTATGTTTTCTCGTTCTTGATCTCGTCTTGTTGGTTTCTATTCTATTGTGAACCGTGACGCTCATTTTATTTCTAAGGAAAATATGAATTAGCCTAGACTACAACATGTTGCATGCCCTGAAGTCATGATCCAAGGACTTCTATTATCATATATAAGGGCATATCATTTTTTGAGTCATGTCTTTGAATACTTCAAACACTATAATTTACATTCCTTCTTATCCATACCGACATTGTTTCTATTATTGTATTTCTTGTATTCTCTTAGTTAGGACATCTTATCTTTTGTGCTTAGAGTGCTTACACATTTCCCATACATGGCATGCCCCGAAGTTGTGATCCAAGGACCTTTGTTAACACATATAAGGGAATATCATTTTTTGAGTCACATGTCTTCGATACTTCCCACATTGTAACTTGCATTCCTTCTTGTCCATAGGGACATTATTCCTATGATTGTATTGCTTGTATGCTCTTAGTTAGGCCATATTATATTTTTGGTTAGAGTGCTTACACCTTTCCCATACATGGCATATCATCCATACATTTGCATTACTTATATCTTTCCTTTAGAGGGAAATTTTCTCTTTTGTTTATATAGTTACATTGCATCCCTATATAGGAAACTTTATTGTTATATACTTGCTTCCAAGATGATATGTTACTACATTATACATGAGTGTTTTATTTCTTCTTCTAGACATGATGTTCATAAGCCCTTTATTTTGAGATATGTACTTTACATAATTATCTCACGTCTCAACAAGTGCATATATTTCATCCATCTTATCGTCATACCCTAGTTTATAGGCTATATCGTCCATGTATACAGAGTATTTTTTATCTCCCTCACATTGAAGTTCGAGTCCTCGAAACATATAAAACACCACACTTGTTCCTCCCACGAGATATATTCAAAAAAAATCCTTAAAAATACCATTTTCTTTCCATCATATTTATTTATCTTTGATTTTTGTCATTAATAAGTGTACTAAGAGATTAACATATTATTTAGCACAAGTTCCTAGACTCGCATCTCTAAAAAGGATAGTTCAATGTTTCATCAATACTTAGTTTATTCATGCAATTCCTCTTTCCTATATTTCAACACTTCACTTATTATTGATTATTTAGAATCTTATTCACTTGCATATGTTTTGTATATGTTTGTAGATACAACATATTCACTTGCACATATTGTTTGTATTTGCAAAGACACAAATTTCTAAATTCAAAAGACAAGACTATGTTAGCTTTGGGATATCCATAACCTTCTACTATGGAAACCAATTATGATCTCTCCCTCATTTAAGATCCTAGTTAACTATTATTCTTATATTATTCACTTTGGTAACTCTCAAGAGAATTTCAAATGATCAAGAATTCTCTCTATCCACTTGTTAATTCACTTGCACACATTCTTTAATTGTTGGAAGATACAACATATCCACTTGCACATATTGTGTATATGTTTACAAAGATACAAATTTATATATCCAACAAAAAGAGTATGAATGTTAGTTCTTAGGTCTCCACAACCTTTTACAAAGGCAAACCAATTATGATCTCTCCTCCATTGAGCTCCTAGTTCATGTTATTCTTATATTATTCAGTTTTATAGCTCTCAATAGGATTTTAGACAATCAAGAATTCTCTCTATCCACTTGTCTATTTACTTTGAAACTTATGCACATGTACCTCAAAATGGAGCATTAAATAGACACCTAAAATTTTTGCATGACTATTAATTTGTTATAAATTTACGTTGTTCTAGTGTATGTATTATTTCCATACTGGTGTATATTATGCTTTTATTTTCACATGTTCCTTGTTTCTAGTGGTCCTCTAAAATGTTCCCCCTATTCTTCTCTTTTTATCATATTCTATTTTCTCTTGTTTTTTAGTCTTTCTCTTGTTTCTCTCTTCCACCCATTTTCTTAATTTTTGGTTTTTTTGGTAATCTGTTTTCATTACAATTCCTCTTTCCTATACTTAAGCGCTTCACTTATTATTTATTATTTATATAATTAATCACTTGCATATATTTTTATATGTTTACGGATACAACATATTCACTTGCATGTATTGTTTGTGTTTGTAAAGACATAAATTTATAAATAAAAAGATAAGAGTATGTTAGTTTTGGGGTCTCCATAACCTTCTACTATGGAAAAATTATGATCTCTTCCTCCATTAAGCTCCTAGCTCACTAAATTATTTTTATACTATTCACTTTGGCAACTCTCAATAGGGTTTCAAATGATCAATATTTCTCTCTATCCATTTGTCTATTCACCTACACGTATTCACCCGCACATATTGTTTATATGTTTATAGAGACACAAAGTTATATATCCAAAAGACAAATGAGTATGAATGTTAGTTCCGGGTCTCCACAACCTTCTAAATTGTGGGAAACCAATTACGATCTCTCCCTCCATTAAGCTCCTAGTTCAATGTTATATTATTCACTTTGGTAACTCTCAATAGGGTTTCAAACGTTCAAGAATTCTCTCTATCCACTTGTCTATTCCATTACACATATGTTATATGTTCACAGAGACACAAATTTCTATATCCAAAAGACACGAGTATGGATGTTAGTTCTAGTTTTGCATAACCTTCTACTGTGGAAACCAATTATGATCTCTCCTTTTTAAGCTCGTAGTTCACTTTTATTCTTATATTATTCATTTTTCTAGCTCTCAATAAGGATTCATACAATCAATAATTATCTCTATCCACTTGTCTATTTACTTTAAAACGTATGTGCATGCACCTCATAATGGAGCATTATGTAGATGCCTACATTTTGTCTCAGTAATTAGTACTTTGTTATAAATGTGCATTGTTATAGTGTATGTGTAATTTCCATATTGGTTCATACTCACATGTTCCTTGTTTCTAGTGGTACTCTAAAAATGATCCGTCTTTTCTTCTCTTTCGCTTTTCTCCCCTGTTTTATTTATATATTTTTTTATTTTTTGGGTACCATGAGGTTTTGATATTTTTAATCAAGTTTTACCTCTAGTTATGTGTCAACATTCATGTCATTAGGGTCTTGATTTGAATCCACAATTTGATGTTCCTAAATAGTGAAGGAAAACAAAGAGTTTTTTTAAGGGGATTAATGTTACTAACTATTACCAAATTTTCATCAAATTTTTTGTCTTATGAAACGGTCACGATGGGCATCATAACCTCCATCTCTATTGAAGCCACACCCAAACCCTCCTATGAATCCTCTTATCGTTGTTCACTTTGTAACACCCATGTTATGATCAACCAAATTAAGGGTTTTTTTAAACATACCCTTAATATACAATTAATGCTACTAATGTTTAACATTATTATTTAGCTTACTGCTAAATAATTCAACATAATTAAATTATTCATAATCCATCTGATAACATACAATAACCATGTGTAGTTGTAAGGGTATATCCATATCTCCATGATCTCCCTTAAGTCACTCTAATCAAGTGTGTATACTTTGTATACTTGGTTAAACCTTTTACATGTTATGAGAACTATGTGCATCTCCTAAGTGCCTACCTGGAAGACATACATTCATGCAACTTCCATATGGTATCCGACACTATTCACTTAGGGATTGGTGATCAGACAATGTAGTCAGCTAATAGATTACTTTAGCCAAAGTTTCAAGCAATACATTGCAAGCTTAGTTTCGAGACCACACACTATCCTATAAAACTCGTCTTCCATCGCCACACAACCATCACAATATAGTTATTTAGATTCCTTTTTTTTTAACAAGGTGAATTAGTTAAGAAGATGAAGAATCCATTACTGGCTCATTTTCCTATAAGATAAGACTCCCATCCGTACCATCTTAGGATTCTTATGGGAAACATAGGGACCATGTAATGATTATCCATCATTACGTCCTCACTACCCTTCCCGTAGCCATCCTAAGTTGGCACTAAGCTAATATTATAGCGAGGTGTCATAGGATCATTACGTCGACGTTCCTTATACTTGGGTTACCTTAGTTGAATAATATAACTAAATCTTCCTTAACGAGTCATTTTAAAAGTATTATTTCACATTTCTTGATAGGTTTCAATAAGAGGGTCATAGTAACTCAATGAGTTACTAACTATTATTAGTTCCTCTTATCACGCTTTTTATCAACTTAATAATGTACATTAATCATTCATTTTCCATACTAAGTCATTTAATACATTTACTCATCATGATTATTTCATTATTAACATAAAGTACATAAACGTCTTTATTTTGTTTCCTATATTTCCTTTTGGTTTATATGTCGATATTCAGTTTGCTTGATTATTCTGTCTCGAATTAATGAAATCAGAAATAATCACATAACTTAATAAATTATTAGCTTAATTCATAAATCAGCTTCATAAGTAAAATATCTACATTTTCAGTTCAAGTAAGACAAGTCATATGACCAGATTACAAATAAGGGATAAATATCCCAATCTTCATTAATAATGATTTACACAAACAACAAGAATAATACATTGGGCCATAATGCCCTTTTTAAGATGCGATGATATTTCAATCGCTTAATCAAATTGATTACAATAATCATTTTCAGATTTATTTCCCAATAAACTCAAAACATAAAACAATCATAAACTAATCCAATCAGTTACTTCAAGTATGCTTGACATTTCCTGCAAAATTGTAGGAGAGAGATAGATATGGGTCAATTCATATGAACTAGCATGAGTCTCGTATACTCTTATTCTATGATGTAATTATAATGAAATAACAGAATAATATATTGGTTAATATTATTCTTAATTAATAAGGTGTAATCATAAACTCCATAGCTTTTATTATGAAATCTACCTTAGAAACATATCTTAATGAAACCTCTAATAAAATAAACATTGTGTCCACTTTTACTATATACAACCAGCCTATTATAACTTAGACATTTAGACAATAATGGATCATATACTGCATCACAAAACATCAATTACAAATGTAATAACTCACAATATTTTCCAACTTTCCCGCTATTAATAACAACTAGAAAGTTCATAATGCAAGCAAATAATACAATAAAAACGAAACAACTCATATTCAAGCAAAGTTAAACTTCATAAGGTTGCAACAATCATTCATAGCCCAACTAGAACCTTAATTAACTGAAAACTAATGAAGTAATTTTGTTTTAGAGACCCTTTTGAGTTGACTATAGATATAATCATTGTTTACCAGAACACCGAAAACTCCATGGAAGGACTCATTTAATAGAAATAGAAGATAACCAAAATGTTTAGTCCCATGAAGGGGGAGGAGAGAGAGAGAGAGAGAGAGAGAGAGAGAGAGAGAGAGAGAGAGAGAGAGAGAGAGAGAGAGAGAGAGAGAGAGAGAGATTCCATTAATAATCGTAATAAGCATCAATTGTATACACATATCAAAAACAATTAATGACAACATATATAAACTGGCATTCCTTTCCTAAGAATTTCCCAAACTAACTTAAACATTCATGCATAATTATCACTAAATTTATCATTTGTACACACACGCGCAGCACACACACGTATATATATCAAAAACAATAACCCAACAACATACTACCGAAAGAATTAGGATTCAAACGTCATTTAATTGTTTCCAAGTAGAAATAAAATGTACAACAATAATCCATAACTCCCAACAACTACTTTCTCAAGTGTTAAACCCACATAGAAACAAAACTGATTAACTCGACACATCCAAGAGGGATAGGATTCCAACAAAAATCAAGAAGTCCTTACTTTTATAAAACCGAACAAAGAAAATGATAACATCAATGCTCTGAAAGAGTTGTAGCAAACTTATTTTCATTTTACAGATCTTAATATCCCAAATCCAAAAACATATTCAAAGAAAGAATGATAACATCAATGTTGTAAAAATATTTGTAAAGCTCTTTTTATTTTCCCATATTTCACAAAATAATCAAATCCCAAACATTTTCAGAGAAAGATAATAGCCATGCACAAAGAAAGGAGCTATAAATTAAATGATGACAATGCTCAAAGAAAGATTTGTAACCAAAACAAGTTTGTTTTTATTTCACACAAACCCATTTATCATTTTCCAGATCTCATAATAATCTCAAGACCCAAAACATATTCACTTTTCATATTTCTATTTCCAAATTTCACATCAAAATAAAAACGTATGTAATTACAAGATCTCACATAATAATCAAAAACCCAAAATGTATTCAACTATTTCCTTATTCATTTTCCATATTTCACAATCCAAAAAAACCAAAAACATATTTAGAATGATAACCAAAATCATATTCAAATACCTCATTAAAATAACAACAAATAGTAAGAGTGGAAAAACCCATGCATGTGTTTCTTGCCTCCAAACTTCTTTGTGATTTTCCAATTTGAAAGCTTCAAAACACTACTAACTCTTCCATCAACATATTTAAACAAGTAAAAATGCCACATGTTTACTAGAGATAATAGTAATAAATTACATGCAACAGTCACTCAAAACAAACTTCCTCCAAAAAAACTCCATGCACAACCCTCAAACAGAGCACCAAAACCAAATGAAAATGAAATAATGTGTTAACTTTACTTAACCTAGCTTCTCAAAGAAGCTAATGGTTTCAAGGTGTCCATCAGCATTAAATTTGCAATGCACCTCTTAATTTCCATGTCACGTCATGACTTTAAACAAAATCATTAAATCCTATGAAATATACCATGCACGGCTCATGTTTAAAATTAATTTTTATTAACTTTCCAAAGCCACATAACTTGTATGGTTGGGTGGGGTTGAATCTCCTCCTCACCCAATTCATTTACAAATCACAATGCTAACCAAACTAAACTAAGATCCATATACGCATAATTTATATGGTCTTAATGACATTAACATGGCAATCAATAACAAAACATATTATATATAATTCATTATATCATCACCAAATATGTAATAATGATCTTAATAATTCAAAAATGTATTTAATTAAGCCGGGATATTACATAATTCCCCCAAAAATGAATCACCATCTCGATGATTTAATTATAATCATTGTTGACATATCAATCATAAGAAAAATTTCAAAAATAACATTGAAGAATGCAATTTAGTTTTCTCATATATTAGAAATTTCCATAATTTAACCAAATTAAATTTTTAAAACTTGGTTGTATCAGCCTTATCTCAGCAAGCAATTCCAAAAAAAAATTAAGTATGGCTTAAATTGTCGGATATTTATAATATGGAACAAATAGTTTTCAAACGAATTTATCCCAAATTATCAAAATATCAGTTCTGATTACTTAAACAAGAAAGGAAAAGTAGTCATCATATCATTCATATTCTCCCAAGTTGCGTTGTTCTCATAATATTGGTCCCATTAGACCTTACATTGAGAAACTTCTCAATTTCTGAGATGCAATTTGTGAGTTTCCAGCACTCTTATTGGTTCAACTATGACGATTCCAAGTCCTTAACCTGTAATGAGTTCCAATTAATAATATGTGATATATCAGAAACATAATTTTTAAGTAAAGATATATGAAAAAAATTGCATCTTGGACAATGTGGGAGGTAAATATAATATGTAAGTCACAGGAACTATAACTTCTAGTACTTCAAATATTCCTACATATCTAGGAGATAACTTGGCAACCTTATCAATGAAATAGATATCTTTTTGGGTTTTACCCTCAAAAAGACCTTGTCTCCTTACTCAAATTTTTTGTCAGTCCTTTTTAATTCAGTGTAGCTTTTATGCCTATCAGTAGCTTCTTTCAACCACTTATGAATGAGCTTAACTTGATCTTCCATTTCAGTCAACATTTCCAGACCCACCACATCTTTTTCATCTGTGTTATCCCATCTAATATGAGTTCTACACTTTCTCATCATACAATGCTTCAAATGGAGCCATTTTCAACGAAGTGGTAAGTGTTATTATAAGAAAATTCAACCAATGGTAGATATTCCACCCATTTGTATTGATGATCCATGCAATACATTCTGAGCATATCTTCTAAAACTTGGTTCATTTTTTATGTTTTCATCTTATTCAAGATGGTAGGCCGAACTAAAATTTAATTTTATTCCCAATGTAGAGTTTAATGTTTGTCAAAACCAAGAGGTCATCCTTGGATCCCTATCTAAAATGATTAGTTATGGAATTCCATGCAATCAAAAAATCTCATGCACAAACCTTTTTGCAAGTATTGGAGAATCATCCTTAAGATTTCCTAATATGAAATGAGCTACTTTGGTTAGTTTATCCACTACTACCAAAATCATATCATGTTTATTTTTAGATAGTGGTAGTCCTTGCACAAAATCCATGTTGATTACCTGTCATTTATATTGCGGAATATTGTGAGGATATAACAGACATGCAAGATGCAAGTGTTCTTCCTTTACACGTTGGTAGTTCAAACAAAGTACAACATATTCTATCATATCCTTCTTCATTTATTTCCAAAAATAGTGTTGTTTAACATTAGCCAACAACTTTTTTATTCTTTGATGCCAGAATATGGTGCGTCATTACATTCTTACATGATTTTCACTTTGAGATCACTACCCAAGAAAACAATATACTTTGTTGTTAAATCATAAAATTCCTTCATTTTCGAACCTAAAACCCTTGTACCTTTTATCATTCCAATTTGTTTATAATGTAGATTTCACTTGTTGATAGTAAGAATTGAATTGTAGTTTTTTCTTAGCTTCTTCCTTAAACTGAGTTCGAGGGTCACAATTGTGGAAATATGCTTCATGTAGCTCAGTGCATCACCACTCAATTTTATTTTCCCTTGATGTAACTAATATCAAATTCATATTGGGATAGAAATTCCAGCCACCTACGTTGTCTTGCATTTAAATTGGGTTGCATAAAAATGTATTTCAGCCCCAAATGATTTGTTTTCAATTTAAATGGATTTCCTAACAAATAATGCCTCCAGATTTGTAAGGCATGGACTATGGCAACAAGCTCTAAGTCATGGGAGTATATTTCTTCTCGTGCACCTTCGGTTTTCTACTTTCATATGCGATTACATGATCATCTTGAAGAATTATTCCACCCAATCCTTCAACCAAGGCATCAATAACCATGGAAAAGCTTCCATTGGGAACTAGAATCTTTAATATAGGCACATATGTAAGTTTTTCTTTCATAATTTAAATGCACTCTCACATTTTTCAGTCCATACAAAATTTTAATTTTTTTCTACAATGAAGTAATTGGTCCAGCCACTCTTGAAAATTATTTAACAAAATTTCTATAATACCCAATCAGTCCCATAAAACTTCATACCACATGCATGTGGTGTTGGTCACTCAGTAATAGCTTTAATTTTTGATGGGTCAATAGAAATCTCATCCTTATTTATGATATGACCAAGATATTGTACTTCACTTTGATAAAAATAATATTTTGAAATATTACCATAGAGTTTTCTTTTTCTCAATACTTTCAATATTATTCTTAAGTTTTCATCTACATTGTTTGAGTAAATTAGAATATCATCAAGAAAGACTAGAAAAACATTATCTAAGTATTCTTGAAAAATATTATTCATAAGGTTCATAAATGTTGTTGGTGCATTAGTGAGTCCAAATGGAAAAATAGTGAACTCATAATTCCCATAGCATGTCTTGAATGTTGTTTTGTGAATATCCTCATCTTTTATTCTTAATTAATGATAACTATATCATAAATCAATATTAGAGTAAATAGATGCATCTCTCATTTGATCAAAGAGATCATCAATTCTTGGAAAAGGATATCTATTCTTTATCATTGCTTTTTTAAGCATGTGATATTCAATGCATAACCTTAACATTCCATCCTTCTTTTTAACAAAAATGATTGGTGCTCCCAAGGAGACACACTAGGTCAGATTAATAATTTTGACAAGAGTTCATGTAGTTGTGCTTTTAGTTCAATCAACTATGTTTTCGTCATTCTATAAGGTGCTCTTGATATTGGTTATGTTCCTGGTTTAATGTCAATTGTGAAGTCAAACTCTCTTTTAGGAGGAAGTCTAGGAAATTATTCTAGAAAGACATCCTTAAACTCATGTAAAATTGGAAAATCTTCCAAAGAATTCTTGCCTTCCTTACTCAAATTTGAGATCTTACAAGCGTACAACATGAAGCCTTTTTTTTGTTTTCTTTAGTTGCATTGCAGAGATTTGTCTAACTTCAAAATATCTCTTAATGCCCTAAATGATGGCTATTTTCTATGTGTCATCAATACATTCTATACACTTCTCAAAGCAATCCATTGTTTCCTTGTGTTTGGACAACTAGTTTAATCCTATTATGATGTCATAAGACCCTAAAGGAGTCACATAAAGGTTAATTTCAGTGGTAAAATTGGGTAATTCCAATGTTGCTTCAAATAAACATTGGTCCATCATATGAATAAAATCATTCTTGTATTAGACAATCCAAGTGTTTTCCATAAATTCAACTTTCTTAGACAATTTTCCAGCTAACTTGAAATAAAACACTCGGTAGCACCGGTGTCAAACAAAACAGTAACTAGAAACCATAAAGCTTACCTAACACTTCTATTGGGGTAGCCTATTTTTCTGCTTGGCAATTACCCACTGCAACATGAATTCTTTGTTGTTGGTTTTCTCCTTATTATTTTGGGGGAAATTATTTCATAGTGGTCACCATTGCATTTGAAACATCCCCAACATGCCCATTACTTTCAAATTTATTTTCTCCAAAAGCAACAATGTTTTTCTCATTCTTTCTTTTGTTTATAGCAGATTTAGTTGTATTTTTACTGAAAGACTTCATTTTTCCACCCTTTCTTCCAGCAAGTTTTCTTAGGAGCAAGTGGTGCAGGTGAGCTAAAATTATTCTTGCATTTCTCTTCCTTGAATACTAAAATGGATTGTAATTTTTTTCCTACCTTATATCCTTTTCAAACACCACTTCCATTGTAGATGGTCCATGAACATCCACCTCACCTCCTATGTTTGGGTTTAATCCCATGATAAACTTAAAAATCTAAAACTCTATATTTTTGTATTGGGGCACGCATTTTAATAGCTTTGTAAAACATTCCCAATACTCCACAACACTCAATTTTCCTTGAGTTAAGTTCTAAAATTCTAACATTTTCTGATCAAAATAAAGTTGAGGCAGTTCAACATTGACGAAAGTATACTTTGAACTTCTCCCAAGTGATGGAGGTAGTATCTACTCCCAATTCCATCTTACAGTTATCCCACCATGAAGATGCTTCATTAGAGAGTTAGAAAGCACCCCATACTGCTTTATTTTCCTTAGAAAAATTCCTTATTTCAAAGTACTTCTCCATCAACCAAATTAAGGGGAATTTTTTTAAAACATACCCTTAATATACAATTAATGCTACCAATGTTTAACATTATTATATGACTTACAACTAAATAAGTTAGCATAATTAAATTATTCATAATCCATATGATAACATATAATAATCATGTGTAGTTGTAAGGGTATATCCAGATCTCCACGATCTCCCTTAAGTCACTCTAACTGAGTGTGTATACTTTGTATACTTGGTTTAACCTTTTACATGTTATGTTAACTATGTGCATCTTCTAAGTTCCTACCTGGAAGACATTCATGCAACTTCCATTTGATATACAACACCATTCAATTAGGGGATTAGTGATCGACAATGTAGTCAACTAATATTTTACTTTGGCCAAAGCTTGAGCATTGCTTTACAAACATAGTTTCAAGACCACACACTAGCCTACAAAACTCATATTCCATCACCACACAACCATCTCAATATATTTATCTGGATTTCTTATTGTTTAAGAAGGTGAATTAGTTAAGAAGAGGGAGATTCCATTATTGGATCATTTCCCTATATGAAAAGAATCCCATCTATACCATCTTAGGATTCCTATGGGAAACATAAGGACCACATAATGATTACCCATCATTATGTCCTCACTACCCTTCCCATAGCCATCCTAAGTTGGCACTAAGATAATATTCTAGCAAGATTATGTAGGAACATTACGTCCTATACTCTTTATGCCTAGGTTACCTTAGTTGAGTTATATAACTAAGTCTTCCTTAATGAATCATTTTAAAAGTATTATTTCACAATACTTAATAGGTTTCCATAAGAGGTTCATAGTAACTCAACAAGTTACTAACTATTATTAGTTCCTCTTATCGTATTTTTAACAAATTAATAATGTAGGTTATTTTTTTCCATCTTGATTTATTTAATACATTTACTCGTCATTATTAGTTCATTATTACCATAAAGTACATAAACGCCTTTATTTTGTTTCCTATGTTTCCTTTTAGTTTTTCAGCCGATATTCGGTTTGCCTTGATTATTCTGTAATGAAACAATCACATAGCTTAATAAATTATCACTTAATTCATAAATCAGCTTCATAAGTAAAAAATCTAAATCTCCATCAAAATTGAGTTTGACAAAACCAATCACAATGGAAATATTGAATGGTTTCATGCATGTGAATTCAATTTATTTTGACATATATGATGTATGCTTATAATTCACACATTCTTAGTATAGTATTTATATAAAATTCCACTTTCATTGTAAGATTAAAGTGATATTTAAATGATTTTGATTAGTTGGCTTGTGTAAGAGATTGTCGTAATAAGACGTGGATAATTATTTCATTGATGGTATAACATGGACATGACATAATAGAGCCAATGAGATGTAAGACAGTTGGTAAAGTGGGATGGTTGTTCCCATCCCCACCCATGTCCGACTCTCATTGGGTTCGTGAGGCTGATTATGGCCGTTTATATTGGTTATGTGGCTCTTAGGGACCTGGGACCCCTATTGTCTCCTAGGTGAATCGAGAAAGGGACCTAACAACCCTTGTTTACGAATCATAAAAAGGGACATGACATAATGATGACTATTATATTTTTATATCTTCCATTTTCATTTGTGTAATAGTCATTATTGAGACACCTAATTGTATCATTTTATGATAATAATTATTTGACTTGCAGATTTAACTCATGCATTTGAGTGTTTTGGTAAAAGTACACCATACATATAATAATATTAATACTTGAAATATAAATGATATTTTAATATATGGTAGTGTTAAAGCATCCTAATTTACATTGAACGTGATTATATAATGTTATAATCCTTAGATAATTTATAAACATTGATTAGGCCATAAAAGGGAACAAACTCGCCAAGACATGTATTATTATAAACCTAATAGGGGCTATAATTATCATTTGGGTAGGTTTAGGGTGTGTAGACATGTATAATTCAGAATGTATATGTGCAAGAAAAGTTCATGGTCAAACTTGTCTACATGTTATACATATTTCCCTAGTAGGTTTGAGGAAGGTTGACTCTTTTGAGTAGGTTTTCCTAGGTCTATACTTATCTTCTGGATGAATATAATGTTGTGATGATTTTACAATATAGTTGAAATGTATTTATTCTTGTCATACCTAGCTTAGATTACGTTAGAGATGAGAGACATTAAAAATGTGTTAGTTTTGATAGGTTGGAAATATTTGTCATGCCTCCACTTATGTGATAAGTGTTACCTACATATCAATACTTTAAATAGGTATCAAGATGGATGTATTTCTCCAGATGTAGTTCTCACACAATCCTATGATGATATGTAACTAGTAATTTAGAATAAATGAACTTGGAATGAAACCCTTAATTTGACTTTAGCAATTACAAAAAAATTGACCTTTGTATGCTTTAGTTTTTTTCTCTTGGCTAGTCTAGGAATGCTCTTACAAGATTTAGCTCTATGTGTGTAATGTATCTAAGATGTGAAGTGATGCCGGAGTAAGGATTTGACTATATTTGGGTTTTTAGCTTAAATAGGTGACATTTTTTCATATATCCTACTCAACTAATTATATTAAAATTTTACTAAGTAAAATTATGAAAAGTTATCTATTTGCATTTATGACCATTAGAAAAGTGTAAGAGGGTTTTGAAATATCGAATATGGTCAAAACCAACCTTATATTAAGGATATGAATCCATCTAGAGGTCATGAAACTTAGAATTAAATTTTGGATGATGTTTTTAGGATGTTTAGAGGGTTCTTATGTACATTGTAATTAGTTCGATAAATATAAGTAGAGAATAAAGACAACCTTAGAAGACTAGAGGGTATTCAAAATGTGGAAATATTTGTATTTGGATCAACTGTCTAAAATGGTGTAACAATTATTATTGTTAAGTTCCTCGTACCAAATTTAGGGTATTATAAAATACCGACCTTTCATTATAGTATTGAAAAATGTTGGATTAAAAAGAAAAATGAAATGAAAGCCTTAAAGATCTTGATCATAGACTAATTTTGATTGAGAAGCCATATTTTTATTTTCATATAGATGTCTATAAACACAAAACAATGGTATATTGATGCTCAATATTTAAAACTTAAATTTTAAATTTGAATATTATAAATAATTAAATATCTTGAAAATCTTGGAAGGAGTGATCATAAGAACTGCTACACTCAATTATCATATCAAACCATGTTTCCACAATTGTAACCACTTAGAGAGATTCATGGTAAGTACATGTCCCAATCGAGTAACTCCTAAATTATCTTAGAGTGAGGGTCCCCTTGTTGGGAAATGCTTTAAAATTTAGAACGTTTTCACTTATAAATGAAGAGTTCACCACTATCGAGGAGGAGGTCATGCAAACATGCTCAAAGAGAGGGGAAGCCTAGTCAAATATGAGGACACGCCAAATTCTTATGGATAATGGTGACCTATTCAATTATGAGTTCACACATAATGCTAATGGAAAAGGGTGACCTAGTTAATTATGAGGTCATACCTAATAACTATGCATATTTTATGGTAGTAAAAATAACTATACATAGGCTATGGTAGCCAAATAACTATGCATATGATGTGATATATAAATAACTACACAAGGGATACAATTACCAAGGGTATCTCACTATAGGCGAAGATAACCCAAAATTTGAAGAAATTTGAAATAACTAATGCTAACTTGAAAATTTTTGATATCAAATTTGGCTAAGAGATGGGTGAAAATCTTAGAAACTCTTGATAAGCCTTGAATAATTTTGATAGTTTGTCATATATTGGCATACAATTAATATAGGATTGATAGTCAACTAGGATGTCGCTAGGTTTGGTTATATGCAAGTACTTTATCTTAAAGTTGTTTGTATCTTTGAATTAAGCCCATTTTATGTCCCCCTTAAGATAAGTGAAGGAAAAATAAATCCACATATCATCATATTATAATATAAGTTAAATGAACATGTGTTAAGTATATAAATATAAACCATATAAATCATGTATACAAGACATGGTTGGATTTTTCACCATAGTCAAATGTCCTCTTTTAGCAATAAATTGTGAACATGGCATCCATAGTATTGTCATAAGTGACATTAGTTAGAAACTAATGCTCATAATTAGTGAAGCGCAACATTTAAGCACATTGTAACATCTAAGAAAAGTATGGTGTAAATTATGGAAACATTAACGTAAGCATAATAAGATAATAATTGCAAAGTTATATGTGTAGTGTGAATCAAAACAATTAATTTTAATCATTTAAAATAAGTATCATGACAAAGAATCACACAAGTAAAAATTAATTGACATGATAACATGATCCTTTGACATGGGGACACATATTATGACACATGACATGACCAAGACTAACATGGGACTTTGACAACACTTGACAAGATGATGACTTGACAAACATGATGAGTCGATGATGTAACTTGTACTAGTAAACAAGCATGCATAATAATCATACAAACAATCATGAAACATGAAGCACACAATAATAATGTAATTAGTAATTGAAAAACATTTAAAGAATAATTGATAAACACAAGAATGGTAGTCAATAATCAGAAATCACGTCAAAATAAATGTTAGCACATATATGAAAACAATCTCATCATCAAATAAAACTCATGTACAATATTTACAATAAAGCACATACAAGAGGGAAAATATGTGTAATCATTTTAATTGGATCTATACTATTAATGCACTATCATATAAATATATAATTTTTTGAAATCTTACTATATTATCTGGAGTAGGAATGTCCTCAATGTGGAACAATTTCCCCTGTGCAATAGCTAATGTCTAGATGCAAAGTATGTGTATATCCATGATAATATATAAGATGTATGTCTTGTATCTAAACTCGTGTAGATTGTTAAAAATATCTACATATAAATAAGTAAGAAATTTCTAAGAGTGTGATAAGGAACATTTCCAAAAATGTGTATAAACAAAGAGGCCCACAAGTTGGTCCCATACTTGAATTTTGAAATATTTGAATGTTTTATCATATTGTTATGTTTTTGCATTATCTTAAATATTGTAATATAATACTCCATATAATGACAATTCCTTAGTATGTCTTAAGAGATATTGTCAAAGATTAGAGATATCTAGTTTACTAATGTGGCCTTTGATAGGAATATTATGACCATTCAAATAATTTTCCTCCATATAAATCTCAAGAGGTGTTGGAATGTTTTCAAGGTTAGCTTGGGTCGCATCGAGAGTTATCATATTATTTTTTCACAAAATCTAGGAGCAATTAAAATTTAACCTAGTGCTACATTTGGATTGGATTTTAAGATCTAATTAACTTGGATGGAATAACATAAATGTCATGTAAAGTAACAATACACAACCAATAATACACACAAGAGATAGGGATTAAATATTGTAACAAATAAAATAAACCATAGGATAATCAATGATAGGTAAGAAAAATCCCTATAATGTGCAAGAAAATGTGGATTTACAAAAATTAAACCTTGTGTACTAGTTGAGTAAGGTTTATCAAAAGATAATCCCTATGATGGGTGTTTGTGTTGGGATATTAATATTAAGTGGGGTCACCAATAGATTGGTGACCACTTTATTATCTCTTATAAATTTTAAATAAACATTATTTAAACCTATTTAATATAGGTTGCTTGGTTCCCCTCTCTACTTAATAAGGAGGTTGTGATTAATTAAAGCAATGAAGAGTGAGATGTGAAATGGAGAATTTGGGTGCAACCGATTTCACTCACCCTAAAAAATGGGGGTATAATGTTTGAAGCATAATGGGTGAGAGGGGGTGAATCGGTCCTACAAATTCTTTATTTCATTTACCATTAATTGTATCATCCATTACCAGATAAATGATGGCATCTCGAAGCGAAGGAAGGTAAGGAGAGGCTCGTGCCTAACCTTGTTCTTCATAGAGAATCTTTCAAGGTGGAGGTAGGATTTATTTTGGGCGGGAATGGCCATGCAGAGAACAATAATTCAGGGGGAGGCGCTCAGTGGCAATGGGGTGCAGCTCATCCCTCTTCATTTCCTTCATTTAAGGATGCATTGGGTAAACAAGGCGGTTGTGCTCCCGGAAATCAAGCATACCTGGTTGATTTGGCTGATGGAAAATGTAGAGGTGGAGGATTATTTTCAGTCCTTATCTTGAGATGTCATGATTAGCCATTTCAATGGCTTATGGCCTTCCTCTTCCACCCTCTACCAATGGGTTTTTGAACATTGGTCCAACATGTGAGAAATTTCTCTCTATTCCATGGGTTTTTTATTGTACATTTTAGAGAACCAGAGGATTATCAATGTTGTCTATCGAAGGCTCAAGGTTTTGGGGTAACGTTGGTTTATTTTTGACCCCATGGTTACCATATTTTGACCCTAACTCTCTTTCAATTACTAAAACACCTGTTTGGGTTAGGCTTCCTAACCTTCCCTTACATCTTTGGTATGCTTTGGAGAATATTGGCAATGTATTCGGTAATTTTATAAAAGAATACATGGATGAACACATTCGAGAGTATGCATCGTGCCTAAATTTGTGTACAAATTGAAGTGAGCAAAGGAATCTAGGATCACATCAATTTAAAATTTGGAAATTTGCATCATTCTTAATTTTTAGATTATGAAAACATGACATTTTTGATGTAGATATTGCAGAAACCCGAGCCATCTTCAAGCTTCATACCCTCTTATTAAAAACCCTAAAATTGGAAAAAAGGGTGGCTCGGCCTCTTCAAGAGGTTGGGGGTCTTTAGGTCTTGAGCTGGTGTCTACCTCAACTTTCAAAGAGGAGCCCAAAAAATATGGTTTTGAGAATAAGAATATGGATATTGTAAGAAAAGAGATGATGGATGAAGTGATCGGAACAAAGGAGAATAACGATGTAGTGAGAGAACAAAAAGAGGACATACTTTTGACAAATCAGATTGAGAATAGGATTCTTGTCCAAACACACTTTGGAAGCTTCGATTAATCCCGAAGATCTTATGTTGGTGGTTTCGTCAAATAATGGCAAGTGGTAAGAAGTGAAGAAAAGGAAAAGTAAAAAGGGACGCATGGGTAATATTGAGGATTATTTCCCATCTCAGGGTGGGAAATAACCTCTTCCAAGAGAACATGTTTATGGTCTTACATGTCCATTATATGTTAGTATAGATCCATTTTATGGGTAGGCCCATACTATGAGATGTAAAGGAACGAGCCCCTTGACCCATTTTAACAATTAAAAATGGTATCATCCATTAACATCCATTCATTCACATACATTCAATGAGATCTTATTAAGTGTGCACATACATTCAAACAACCATAACACATGAGAAGAAGCACATGGACACAAGATATAAGTGAGAAACTTTCATGGAGAAGAAAACCCAGTCAAAATCTTCTTCTATTACATAAAGTAAAGATATTTAGTGAAGCACCAACCCTACAAGGAGCCCCTGACCCCTAATTTAGTGAAGCACCCACTCCACAAGGAGACTATAACCCCCAATATGAATAAGAACCAACTCATCCACCGATTATGACGATCTCTTTTTTTTTCTACCACAACTAATGGAGATATATAATTCAGCTCACAACTGTATCTTCAAACCCTCATTGCGTCAACTCGCTCTATCCGCTTCCTTCTCAACTTGTCTTGGCTCTAAGTATTTGCACACATGCCTTCAATGATTCTTTAACCTGTCACACATAGTATCAGCTCTAAAATTATTTAATAGAATCTCCTTCACATCCTTAGATAGGTGGCACTTTTTCCACTCACAAGACTAGTCCACAAATGGACTCAAAACACTAGCTTTATATCCTTCTCTTCCTTCTAAACCAAATGAGACCGATCCTTCATGACTAAATCAACTAAAAATCATAATAAAATTCAAATAACTTCATTAAAAGGTCACATATGACCCATATAGGTCGGTCATGCCCAAAACCACTCATCTTGCACCAAAATGCCTCAAAACCCCATCACTAGGATGAGAAAAATCCACTCATACCAAAACCATGATTATTCAATCTCCTAATTCACCATGATCATCACCAACCATTTTCGTACATTTTCTTGTACCAATCAAATAAATCATAACATGGGCCAAAAGGCTCATTTCCTTCTCAAAACACCTGTTTCTAGCACCTTGTTTTTACCTTTGGGCCTCAAGACCACCCAAGATGAACTCAAATATGGAATGTTACCATTGTATGGAATCCTTAGGACCTGTAAATAAAATCCATGCAATTTAGAGCTCATGAAACAATCATATGTTCAAACCACAACAACTTTCCTCTTCACCAAAACAAGCTGCCCAAAAACTAGTTTTGCAAAATCAGATGGTTAACACCCTTTTGTCACTTTCAATACCTAAAAATCCTTCACTAGGAACAAAATTCATCCCTCTTCACTCTCCAAGTGATATAAAACATCAACTCATCCATCTCATGCCTCAACTAACTCAATATTTCAGCATGAGAAAAATTGTCTTGAAAATCAACATACCTTCTTCTTCACAAGCTGAATTAAAATATCCATCAAATGAACTAACTAATACACAATACATACATCCCTATAAATCCCTCTAAATTATATTTCCATAACATATTATAACTCTGTACAACTCCATGTGGAAGGCCTTCAACCAAGCCAATCTCTCTGTAAATGGATTCTTATGCCTTCTTGGACTCAAGAACTGACCATTAGCCCAACTTTCTCCATTACCACAAAAACCACTTCAATCTTAACCAAATCATGTAAAACCCTTATACATGATTTATAAGAACTTATCAACCTTCACCAAGAAAGAACCACTCAAAAACATCACCTTACCTCATCAAGCCACTTAGCACCCTGTTAGAACAAGCATCCTTCAAACTTGACCTTCAAAGAACAACTCATAACTTTTTCATACCAGATATACTAATGGTAATCTCTTTGAAAAAAAAATCAACTCAACTTGAATTAGCTCCGAACTCCTCCCGTAGCTCTGCAATGTCAATTTTAGTTTAGACTGCTCCAAACCGCCCCAAAAACAAATTAACATAAATAAGGCACACTTTTCCATTTTTCACTTCAACCATAACCTAAAACTATCATGAACATCTATAAAAACTCTATGGATAACATAAATTCCAATTTATTCTTTACCTCATTTAGGAAACTTCTCCTTAAACTATAACTCTTCATAAACAAGTAGTTTCGGGTGGGCGACACATATCACCACAAGCTATAATATACCTTTATGGAAAGTTGGAGGAGTCCTATAAACATCCAATAATAAATTTTTCAAAACCAATCAAAACATGCTCTATATACTCACTTTTCTCCAAGTTGCTCCTAGTTAGGGTTTAGTTAGGGTTTCAAAACAACTTACCTTATTAATGATCGTTCATAAAAATGTGATGATAAAACCACCTCATTATTTTTTAAACCTTAATAACTGACCTAATAATCTATTCCAAAGATATCAGGTCCCCATGCAAATCATACAATTCACAACGAACATCAGAAGGTCCATTTTTTCTTTAAAAACACATTGTAACTTACCAGTTTTTTCAAAACATGCATATCTTGCAATTCCCATGTCAAACTGACCTAAAATTGTTGGAAAGCATCATGAAAACATCCTCTAACTTCTCAAACTCAACACATAGCTCAAATATTCCTTAAACTCTCTAGCCACAACAACTTACCTATGTTAAATTGTCTGTTTCTCACATGTTTGCTTCCCAAGGACCCTGAAACACCACCAAACCTCTTATTACAAACCTTAAACTCACCATACGCCTCAGGTACACTATCACCATGCTACTACCATACACCAACAATACTTATCAGCTCCATATCTCACACCTCTACCTCATTTTGCATGATCCAGGGCTAGGAATACGCCTGGAATGACCTGGACCAACACTAATAACCCATGAATCGACCTTGTTATCTCGCATGCAAGCCCATAGACACCCATGAAACATCATGCCAACCATTTTTGATTTTATGACACATTCCAACTAGCTTGGGAGGACTCAAACCATGACTCAACTCACTAGACCATGCTCTAGGACAACATAGAACACACCAAATCCTGACACTACCAATCAACCTTCATACATGACACTAAAAGACACCTCATGGAGACTCACATGACCTCATGACTCCCTTTTCCATCAATTGAATTGACATCAATAATAATAAAAACAAACAATGGCCACCATAGAAATATTACAATACATTGCATTGGTAAAAATTATGTAGTTTTCATAAAGTGTAACTTATCAAGGTGGTTTTGAGACTCGAGGAGGAAGTGGAAGAGTGGGTTAAAAGGTATAATTTATCAATATAAAGGATAGTTCTTTTTCATAGTGGGTTTTTACCTTATTGGTTTCCCTACTCTAAATCTATTGTCAAAGTGGAATTACTTTTTACTCATTTACTTTGTGAAGTTAATTCATTTATTTACTTGCACACTTAATACTATAATCCTTAGATAATTTATTTAGTAGATATATAATTATTTATTACATTATTATTTATCCCATTTTTTTGACATGGTATTAGAGCAAGGATGATTATGTGAGTGTGCAAAGTCATTAATTCATCCCAATTTTAAGGAATTAATATTTCTTAAGTGCTTCAAGGGTAATTAGATCTCTTGGAATGGACCTTTCTGTCTCTTTTTGTTGGTTGTTTTTCGATCCTTTTTGTTGTTTCCTCCTTTATAAGTCCCGTGGGAGTCGATCCTTGTTTTTACCTTATCTAATAAAAAATTAGATATCTTGGAATGTTTAAAGAGAAATTAGGTCTTGAAGGATTTTTTCAAGTGCAAGAAAATTAATCCACACAAACTACATTGAAATAATTTTTTTAATTGAAAGTCTACTTTGATAGATGATATAACATCCTTTTTGGATTTGTTTCCTAAATTATATTATTCTAAATTCTACATACTACATTACAAAGAATCCAAATACTATTTGGATACTAAACTTTAAAACTTAATTAAAAATTCACAAAAAAATCACCAATAACTCTTGGAAATTTACCAAAGATTTTCTCTTTATTTTATAAGATAAACCTCTTGTATATGGCTCTATCCAAAGGATTTTGCATAACATTTTGTTTAAGAGAGTTAAAACCCTCCGTACACCTTGGCCACTTTTCATGTTTGGACTCTCACCTTCACGCATGTTTGGAGCCTTCTACCCCTCAGACGCAAGCCCTCTCACCCTCTCACGCCCAAAAACAACTTGCACAACATGTACATGGCCTACAAAAATATTTTTAAAAGTTGTTTAAATCTCTAAACACCCACATAAATAAAAATCTCCTTGTAAACACTACAAATGGTTGTGTAAAGACTGAAAAAATTGTATGCATATTATTGAAACAGAGTGTATTCTATAAACCGCCTTCATTAACCTTGAATAGACCCACATATTTGTCAAAATAAAGTGTAAACATCCGCTCAACAATAATGTATAAATCAAAACCCTTGTCGAGCCCCTACAAGCAAGTAACAAGAATAAACTAAAAATCTATAAGTTATAAATATATAGATTAGAAAAAATTGAAACCCTACAAAAATTAGGGATCCTTATTTATAATTTATAAATAAATAAACAATTTTTCTATTTAATTTTTTTGAAATAAAAGGGGAATCCCAAAACTTCAAAAGAAAGAAAATTTCATAATCATTTAAAGTATTTTATGTTTAATTCATGTTTCTTGTATAAGAAATAATTTAGTTATTTTATTTTATTTTCAGTATAAAAAAGGAAAACAAGAAATTTAGTTTTAAAAGTACATTATTTTAATTCTTTTTTTTATAAAGTTTATAAAAACAAAAAAAAGGCATTAAATTTTTTAGATTATTTATTTGCCTTTCAAAAATTAAGGTTTTATTTTGTGTAAAACTAAGTTTAATTTTTCAAGAAAATTAGATAAATTATCATAATGAAATAAACTATTTTTGGCATTTAATTTTTTAAGTTAATTTCATGTACATTGTTTGTTGTCGTAGTTGTTGGTATTTATCATTGAAAATGGATGGAAGGGTCAATTTTTCAATGGGTAAATTGCAACTACTTAATGGGACTAATGATAGCATTTGACAAATTAGACTAAAAGCCATTTTCATGCCTAAAAATTATGGGATCTCATCACCGGTGTGGAGGAAAGAGCCATTAGAAGACAAGCAAACCCCGACAACCTAAGTGTTTTTTCCTAGAAATCCTAAGAGGCCATGTCAATCCTATTACAAAGTATAAAGTATGATTTCTTACTTGCACATAGGATACATGGACTCTACTATCGATAATTTTGAAATAAATGGAAACGATGTATGAGGAATTTGCCTCTCGAAAATCGTAAAACTTATCGTGGAACTTTCAAATTCTCATGAAGGGATATGAAAAATTTGTTAACTATTTAGACAAAATTAATAACATCAAAGCCTATCTAGATGGTTTTGAATGCTAACTATTCAAGACAAACTATTGTACTTCATAATTCAAATCAACATACATGAGAAGTTTAGGAACTATATCTCGATTTTGAACTCAAAATATCAAAATGAGTTTGAGTTACTTGACCTTGACACCCTGTCCTCTCTCCTAATTCAAGAAGAATGAGTAATGGTAAATTTTGATTCAAAAGAGAATGCCTCTCAAACATTGTTATCATAGAATCAAAAATACTTCAAAATCAAAACAACAACAATTCAAACCAAAAACCAAACTTCCAATCAAAAGTTAATCTTAACAGTAACCCTAATAGTCCAATGGTAAAAAATTGAATGGAACATGTAATAAATTTCATAAAAATTTCATAAGAAATTATATTTTCATGTGAAAATAAACATTTTTTTCAAAAATGCTAGAAATAATAAATTTAACAATCAAAAGAACACTCAAAATTAGAATATAGATCAAAACCAAGAAAATAACGTTAACAAAACAATAGCTCTTTACACTACATTTTCAATGTCAAATGATAACAAATGAATCCTATACATTGGTGTCGGGAACATGACCGCATACGACATCCTTACAAATGTTGTAGAATGTTGGGAAAACATATATCTAGGAGACAATTTTATCATTCAATTTGAAAGTTGCAAAAATGTAAAACTTGATAATGGAATAGTAAAAAATGTTTTGATTGTCCCTAAATTTGTTAGTGTATGTTAATTTTTAACCTTTTATTTGTTTATTAGGATAACTCTTGTACTTGTGTTATCTTTACACTTTTTGTGTTAGCTTGTTTAGGTGTACTAGTCACGTGGAGTTAATTGGCTAGTCTTGTGGAGTTAGCATGCTAGTTGTGTGAAGTCATCTTAACTACCAAGTATGAGTTTGTCGTATTTATTCACCGTTGATCTAGGTAGTATTTACACTTCCTTCCTCCTGTATGTACATCTTGATTATTGAGCTTATCTATGGAAATTGCATTGTGTTGGAGTCGTTTTATGTCTTTTATATTTATCTCATTATTCTTTGTAGCTTGCATATTTGTGTGTGTGCTTAGTATTTCCTTTATGTAATTCACATCTCACATTTCTCATCATTGCACTCTTTGATTCGAGAAAATCCATGGTGCTCTTTTTATATGGTATCAAACTTACATTGGTATTAAGTGTTTTTGGTTTTATCCTACAAGTTTTTCAATTGATATTGTTATTTACAAGTTGTAGATTAGTTATATTTCTTTTTTGTCGGTTCACGTTAGTATAGCCTATTTGTAGGCTTTTGGACGTGTTTACAAACTTGTGTAGATTTATATACACTTAGAGATTATTTTTTGGAGGCCTACAATTGTTTTTATGAAGGGTATTATTTCACTTGTGGCAGCGCCTTGCATACATATTCGGACCTATGATGGGTGTTTTCACCTATGGAAATGTTTGTATGCATCTTTATACTGAAAGGGGCATTTTTTGCTAATTGATGGGCATTTCGGACATGTAACAAAGTTTGAATGGCCCATACCGGGTGTTTTTGATGCCTAAGGAGCTAAAAACATTTTTTTGTTGAGTTTTAGTCATTGCAGGCCTAAAATGGTGCCTAAACCTCTACAACATCCTTCGACCTCTTTGGTATCGAGTTGTATTTACTCGCATAAGACTATTTTTGGTCCTGTGGAAGCTGTAAATCAGACTTCAACAATGAAGAAAAGCATTTCCTAAGGTTTGAAAAACCTAATTTTTTTAACTAATACATTTATTTTGGTGGGCCCACACTTTGCCAAGGTGAATTAGCTTTTAAATTCCAACTTAAAACTCTTTATTCCAAATATAAGCAATTTTTTGTTTTTGGAATGTGAATTGGTTAATTGGTAAAGAAATTAACAGAGTTTAGTTAAGATTTTATCTTCACCTTTCGAAGATGAAGTGTGAGGCATGGGTTGGCAGGAGGCCAATTCCCTCTCACAAACTAAACCAATGAAATCTACATTATGTGTCGATTCCAACGAGTGGTTAGAAGGCTAGGTTTATCCTCATTTAGTGCATTTTTAATGCTTAAGTACATTTTTTAAATAGGCCTTATTTACAGGAAATCATTATTGTAATAACTTTTGATCGGTAGCTCTTGAAACTAAGTGCCATCTTTTGTAAAAATTAATATTTTTAATTTCCGTGCATTGGTCCTATTTACATTATAAAACATGCTAATTTATAAAGTGCCACATTTTGGGAGGATTTTTGCAATGGATGATGAAGAAGACGATGATCACTTGGTTCATTTTTGAAATCATTTTTGAAGACCGGAGGGTGGGGCCCAATTTGGTAGAATACCAAACCCCCATAACAACTTATTTTGTCATTTCTTATGTATGTAATAATCACATTTAGTACATGTGTTTGTTTCAACATCATGAAGAATTTAGTACATGCATTGTAAATGGGTATCTAAAAAGGAACCTATTGTTAGAACCCATATTGAGGATCATTGTGTCTTCCTTATAGCAATTGTGGATTCCCGTAGTACTCTTTGAGCATGGCATGTTCACACAACTTCTCCATTTTTCTACAATGTCAACTCTTCCCTCTATTTTTTTGCCTATTTGGCTAGCCAATGGTTTTTAAAACAATATTGGACATATTTTTCATGTCAGTTCTACTTATTGAAGGGTGATATTTAGAGTAAGTTCTAATTATTAGAGTTTTTAATCGAGTTCTTCATCCAATTTTGAATTCTTATCGGGTTGTCATATTTTTTCCCATTTCATATTTTTTGTACTTGAGTACCTAACATGGCCTTATTTTGGAACCCAATGATTTTATCCACATCAACTTCATCATCTTCGAGGACATTCTATCCTTATTCACTTCTTCATTTCTCTCTTTGGGGGAGTTTTTTTCCTTGTGTTTTATCCTTTTTCTATCTTTGTAAAAGATGCATTGACGTGGGTATCTCATCGGGCTTTGTTATCGGGACCCACTTTCTTTTCCACCCACCTAGGTTGTGCTTATAGGGGTTTTAGTGCGATTAATTATTTATCCTTTTATTTATTTATTAGAATAGTTCTTGCACTTGTGTTAGCTCTACACATGTTGCGTTAGCTTGCTTAGGTGTACTATTCATGGAGAGTTAACTCGATAGTCTTATGGAGTTAGCTTACTAGTTATGTAAAGTCAACTTAACTATCAATATCAATTAGTGGGAGTTATTCACCTTTGATCTAGGTAGTAGTTGCACTTCTTTCCTCCTATATGTATATCTTGATTATTGAGCTAATCTATGGAAATTGTATTGTTTTATTAGATCCATTCTATGTCTTTTACATTTAACACATTTTTCTTCGTAACTTGAAGATTTTTGTGTATTCTTAGTATTTCCTTTGTGTAATTCATGTATCAAATTTCTCATTGGTGCACTCTTCGATTCAAGATATCCATGGCATTCTCTGATAAAATTGGAAAAAAAATAATCTTGCTCGTAGTTAACTAAAGAAAAAGTTGAATAAGATGATTACCTCTACACCCACATCCTTGTATGTTGAATTATTTAGTGTTTTTTTCTTTTTCATTGACCTTTTTTATGTCTTACTCATCCGTTATTCTAGGCTCCCTCTTCCCCCTACTTCCATCATTCTTCAATTTAATTCCCTCTCTTTTTATTTCCTCCTTCTTCTTAGTATTTTATCTTAATTTAATATTCTTATTAATTGTTTATTTTATCTTTTACTTTTTTCATTTTCACATCTCTTTTGGAACATCATGTCCTTTGGTCAAATTAATTATTTATACTAGTTCTCTTTTCATCTCTGCTCTCAAGAAAATGCTCGGCTGATGATATGAACCTAAAATCCAGAAGTTTCATTCTTCATCCGACCTACGATATGAACCTAAAATATTTGAGTTTAGTAATGTTATTACTTTTGGTATTCAGGAAATGGTTTATATATCTTTGATTTATTTATTTCTGAAACATGTTTTAATTTTAAAATGATCTTCAATTGTGGCATGAAAGACTAGGACATGTAAATTTTAGGAGAATGTATGAAAGTCGCATCTAAACCTTGTAATAGGTCTTCCTAAAATGAAATTAGATCATGAAACTTGTTAAATTTGCTTATGTGGTAAGCAACATGTTGAAATGTTTCATAAACATCATGATCTAAATTCTTCTCACCTGTTAGAATTAATTCATAGTAATGTTAGAGGTCCACTTGAATTACCCTCTCGGTGGAGCCTTGTATGTTATAATTTTATCAATGAATTCTTTATGATGACATGGTCATACTATATTAGGAAAATATATGATGTCTTGTATAAATTTCAAGAGTTTAAATATTTAATTGAGAATTCTTGTAATTTGAAAATTAAAATAATTAGAATTGATAGCTGAGTTGAATAATTAAGTAAAAAGTTTAATGATTTTTGTGTGTTGTACAGATTTAACGGGAGTTAACCAATCCATATTCCCTACAACAAAATGGCGTCGTTAAAAGGAAAAATAAGACAATCTTTGAAATGGCTAGGACTATGATTCGCATGTTTGATTCACATGTCAAATGTGCCTAAGTTTCTATAAGAAAAAATAATGAATACTATTGTCTATATTGTAAATAGGTTTCCTAGTAAAGCCTTGTATCAAACTACACCTCTTGAAGTATGAACAAAACAAAAACTTGATATCTCACACTTAAAAATATTTGGTATTCCTACTTTTATCTTCATTCTTAAAATTAAACAAAATAAACTTTATATTACTTTTTACTCATGCATCTTAGTTAGATATGGAGATCACACTAAAGGGTTGAGACTTTATGATCCATTTAAACATGACATTGTAAAAATAGGAATGTCCATATATTAGAAAAACCATCTTGCGAAGATTCTTCCAAACCTCCATATGTTTCTCTACAGAGAGAAATATAAATCCTAGAGGATGAAAATATATCTTTTGACAAGTACATATGTAGATATTAAGAAGGAAAAATCACAAAATTTATTACAAACTAAAAGAACTAAATGGGCTCATAACTTGAGTAAGGACTCACATCTCGATAATCTTAGACAAATGACTTGTAGTCAACAAACATATCATGCCTTGATGACCATGTATGATTTTGAACCACAATATTTTGAGGAAGCTAGTCAAGATGGAATATGGAAATAAGCTATGAAATATGAATACAATGCTCTTATAAAAATAACACTTGGGAATTAGTCCCTCCTTCAAAAAGAAGCATTGTAGGATCTAGGTGGTTGTATAAGATTAAGTATAATTCTGCAGGAGAAATTGATAAATTTAAGGCACGATTAGTAGCTCGTGGGTTTACTTAGAAACCCAAAGTATTGATTATGTTGAAACCTTTGCTCCCATAGCCAAAATGAGCACTATTAGAATTCTCCTAGCATTAGCTGCTCAATATGGTTGGGAGATTCACCAAATGGATGTGAAAATGTTTTTCTAAATGGTGATCTAAAAGAAGAAATATATATGCAACAACCTAAAGGTTTTTTTAAACCTAAAAAGAATTATATGTCTATAGACTTAAAAAATCTTTGTATGGTCTTAAACAAGCTCCTAGAGCTTGGTATGCTAAGATAAATGGCTTCTTTCAGGATCTTGGTTTCAGTAATTGTTGTTCTGATAATGATTTATTTGTGAAAACTGAAAATGATAAGATTATTATTATTAACATTTTGTATGCAGATGATCTGCTAATTACTATCAATTACCATAGTTTACTTTTGAAAATTAAATCTAAATTAAAACAACATTTTGAAATGTATGATCCGATTTATTAAATCCTTTTTAGGGATGGTTATTTTTCAAGATCGAACTTGATCGTTGCATCTCAATCATAATATGTTGATAATTTTCTTAAAATATGTAACATGAATGATTGTAAATAGGTTGTCATTCCCATTGAATTTGGTGTTAAATTAGATCCCAAACCTACATGTGTGAAAGCTAACCCTACTTTTTATAGACAACTAGTTAGTATTTTGATTTATTTAACTATTATTAGGCCCGATATTTCATATGCGGTAGAATTTTTAATCTATAAAGCTCATTGGAAAATGGCTAAATGAATTTTAAAATATGTTAAAGGAATAATTAATTATGGTTCGTATTATTCTTCTAGTAATGATGAAAAAATATTTGGTTATTGTGATTCGACCATGTTGGTGATATTATAGATATAAAATCTACTTCTGGATATGTTTTCAAGTTTGGTATAGGTTCCATCACTTGGAGTGACAAGAATCAAATGATATTTTTATCTCTTCTATGAATCTGAGTATAGAATTGTCATGGAAGAAGCAAAACAATCCACGTGACTAAAAATCGCTAGATGAACTCCATATGGGCGTCAAAGGAAACACTCTTCTTCAATGTGACAACTAGAGTTGCATTTCTCTTGTGGACACTATAGTTCAACATCATATAACAAAGAATATAGAAATTCATATTCACTTCATTCAAGAGAAATTCCTAAATGGAGATATCTATCTCAAGTTCTGCCCTACTAAAGATCAAGTTGCTGACATTTTCATGAATCCATTGTGTGTTGGAAATTTTACAAGTTTTGTGCCTTGTTATGCCTTTCCGAGTATCCATTGATGGGGAGTGTGCATGAAAATCCCACCTCTTAAATTTTTTTGTAAACTTCTTATACTTCCTTCATTTTGTAAAAGATCATTATATGTGATTCTTAAGTAAATGATCACAACATGTGAGTTCACTTGTAATTCTTAGTGAAATATTAGTTATGGGAGATCCTTGTTTTATAAAAGGCTCCATAATCTTATGTAAGTCTTCATATGTAAATCAATTATCCTGATAATTTTTATGTTGGAACATTTGTATGATTTACCATGTTTACATGCTAGCCTAAATCGTCGTTGATGATTTATGGATTATAAATCATTTTGTATAAAAAGGTAATTTGGCATGTTTCCCCACTTAACATTAGGGGGTGTTGGGATATTAATATTAAGTGGGTTCACCATTAGGTTTGACACAAATTTATTATATCTTATAATGTTTTAAATAAATATTATTTAAACCTATTTAATATAGGTTATCGGTTCCCCTCTCCACATAATTTGGAGGTTGTGATTAATTAACTTAATTAAGAGTGAAATGTGAAACAATGCACTCTCGGGTGCAATTGATTTCACTTACCCTATTAAAAAGGGGCTAGAACTCTTACAATACATTACATTGGAAAAATTATTTAATTTTCCTAAAGTGTAAATTCTCAAGGTGATTTTTGGGACCTGAGGAGGAAGTGGAAGTGGTGGGTTAAAAAGTGTAATTTCTCAATACATAGGACAATGCTTTTTCATAGTGGGCTTTTCACCTTATTGGTTTCCCCACTCTAAGTCTGGTGTAAAGTGCATTTACTTTTTACTCATTTACTTTGTGAAGTTATTTCATTTATTTACTTGCACACTTAAGTGTGTAATCCTTGGACAATTTATTTAGTGGATATTTAATTGATTTATTACATTATTATTTATCATGTACTTCCTAACAGTTTGATACAAGAATGAAAGCATAAAAATGTAGGTGTGGAAAGTGAATTTCAATACAAAAATCCCTTACTAACCACACCCAAATATAATTAGGTGTTACTCACATATAAATCGATATTACATGCATGATTACATAATATATGGAAAAATTCAAAAACATAGAAAATTAGCCAATAATTAGAAATGCATGAATATGATTAAATGTTTAAAAGGGATAGATAATTAGGTTTAGAGACACAAATATGTTGAAAAAGTGAATTTGGATGTAGTCGTCAATGGAAAACCAAGAGATTTGGGTCTAAATATTATAATGAATAGTTCCCAAAAATATAAGATTGTTATCTCCCCATTACCATTTTCTCACAACAATGGCCAAATTTATGTGGTATGAAAATGGAAATTCTTCTATGAAAATGTTTATTTATGCCAAAATTGAACTTTTACTTGATGAATTTTTTCTACATACCCTGATGTCTGAGAATATGTTATAGTTTTTATAGTTCATTGTAAAACACCGGGAAATTAATGTAATGTGTAGAAACCCTTATTTGACTTCATCTCCTTAGAAAACCCACATAAATTGGGGGATATCAAAGAATAATGTGTTATCCTTCCATTATTATCATGCATTTCATACTTCAAAAAAATTGCAAGCAACTCTCAACATAAATTAGAAACCAACCTTGTGTATGATCGTGTTCCAAACCTTATCTTTCCATTCGTATAACAACTAGTATCAACTAGAATGAATATATAATTTTTAGCATATACATTTGGTATGGGGGTGATTTAAGAAATATAATATATTCTCCTCTTAATTATTACTCTTGTGTAAAGGAAATAACTCAATGTGTAATTTCGTCTTGTCTTTATGTTATCTTATGTCCGAATGCACTAACGTGCCTACACATTTATAGACTTCTTAAAATCAAAATATGGAACTTATTCATGTGCAAGTTGACACACAAAGGATAGAAATGTCCATAAAAAGAGGCACAAAACTCAATAAAAAGAGGTTAAAATAAATAGGGTCAAAAATGCAAAGTGGTCATTTTTGTGGAAAGTGGTCATTTTTGTGTGACACAAAAATGATCAATAACCCACGAAAGTGATTAAATCCCCAAAATGCACTAGGAACAAAGAGGGATAGAAAATAGGAGAAAGGGGGAAATGAGCATCAAAAAAGATGGAAAATTATGAGAACTAGATAAGTGGACTCAACAAGAGAATAAAGGGATAAGGGGAATTGAAAAGGGCCAAAGACATAGAAGGAAAATGTTAAAGAGCAAAAAACAAGGCAACACATGCCAATAAGAACCTATCCTAGACCAATAATGAATAAACACGTAACTATATTAGTACCATACCAAAATTAGGTGTCTCTAAATGCCTCAACTTGTCATTTGTTAATGAAATGAAATCTAAATGATTAGGTATTTTCCACTCCATTCATAAAGGGTTTCCTCTCTCCCTTATGTGTTTATGTGCATATTATGGGAGGATTTTGACACTTACTAGAAAATGTGATTTCACAGGGGATTGTTATAGGAAATTGTCTCTACACAAAGATCTCCATTCATCTCATTAACGGTCACTTTGTTGATGATTCCTTCATCTCTTTGATTAAAGAAGAAGAAAATATTAGACAATCAATGTATTACCTTGACATTTTATGTCTTATGTTAGGCTCTAGAATTCAATGGTGAGAAATATGTTGTTATTATAATCCATCACTCCTCTTCCTAGTTTTATTTTGACTTGTGCTCAAAAATTGATTCATCATAGTGATATTTTTCACTACATAGGAATTTTATTTGTCTTTCATGTTACCCCTTGATCTGGAAATATATCATTCATAGAGTTGAATAAGGATTTCCTATTAGATTACTAAGTTGCTTTCCCTAAGCTGGTAAGTTTCAAATTCACTCAAAATTTCTCACCACCACACATTTTATACTACTCTTTTTATTGGGTTTCTTCTAAACTTCCTATCACAAACTTGAGAAGCTTCTCAAGGTTTTTTTGTGCGCTAACTCTACTCATGGAAAGGTGTAGAAACATAAGTTGGCACCAAAACATAAATTACATCATGCTTTTAGAAAACTATATGTATAAGAGTATTGAACAACTAAATTATAACTTAGTGGTGCAAGTCATTATTATTCCATTATTTGTATTTATTAATTGAATATATTTTGTTTGCTTCTTTAGATATTCTATATTTTCTTATGTCGTGTGACAAAGATATCTAATTATTAATTTTTATTATTTGACTAATGTTTACTTTGGTGCAAGACTATACATCTTGATCCAGACCATCCCACATATGGTCCAAAGTGAAATAGTCTCATCCCCTTTTGCTTTGGTCCTTTCCACCCATTAGAGTTATTTATTACTCTTTCTAATTTTGTATCTTATGTTGTGGGTTTGCATTGCATGTCACTAGGTTTTAAATTTCAAAGTAAGAGACTCCTATTATACATATGATATAAGCATTTATCATCTAGAAATCACTTATCTAATATCTATACAAGATCTAGGAATAAGAGAGGAACCACTATAACACATATCATGAGTAGACCACAAGGGATAAATTGCCAATTTCAAGTTTTATACACCTATATACAAGGGTTTTGATTGGGATAATTAATTAGCTCACTACTAGTGTTGAGGTGTGAGGTAAAAAGATAAGACAAGAGAAATAGTTGCATACACACATACATTGAGCATCGGGATAACTACATGGAATTTGAAATGTAGTGCAACACTCAATCTAAATCACATAGGGTGACCACCAAGGTTAATCCATCTCAAACACCTGACCTCATTTTTTGTTATCTAATGTGTGCTTAAAGTATTTTGTAGGAATCTGAGGTTTTTTACAAATACATATGCAGATGTAAGGGTTACATAGAATTATAAATATATGAAGACTTGACATAGGTAAAGGTGAAGTGACATGGTAAACACCAAATGTGCACCACTTCTTGGTGCATGACCATTTTATAAGGGACTAAGCCATGGTACATTCCAATATAGGATTTTACGGTTTGGTATTTTTCACATAGGCGAGATAGTGAATTATTGAGCACATTTAAAAACTTTCACACCACTTAGATCCATCAAAATATATTCTAAATTATATTATCCATCTCTCAAACCTCTATTACGATATTACTTTCTTTATTGAATAATTTTTTTTGTAAAACTCTAGTTTCCAATTGTTGGTGAAATAATTTGTTACATGTAAATTATTGATTTTCACCAACAATCACGGGGCTAGGCCCTTTCTTCTTGGGTATGGGGAGGGTCCCATTTATTGAATGAAAAATAAATATAACTGTGGGGTGGTTGTTAATTTTGGGATCACACAGAATACTCCACTAAACATGTGGCAAAGTGCTCATACAAAGTGTACAAGGGAGGAATTAGTTTGGAGAGAGGTAAAGGGGAGTAGGAGAAATAGAGATGGGGGTTAATGTTGTGAGTAAGAACTTACATATTCTCACCAATAGTAACTAGAGTAGGTCTACATTTAATAGAATAAAACAACAATGTAATAAATAACAAGACTAATAAATTGGAGACATAAAGTTCTATGAATTCATTAATCAAAGACACAAAGTTATTTCTTGGTTATACAAGATCACAGTTGTTTGTAAATTTGGAAAGTAGAGAGTATGGAAGAACATAGGAAAGGAAAGGCGACAAAAACTGTAGCCTATTTCTTGTAGTAGAAGTGAAATCCAACAACTAATAACAATCATAAAATGTTAACCCTTTGAAATGGAGAAGCCATTCCAATTTATAGCTTACAAAATTTATCTTCCTCTCGCCCCCCTTGATGTGATTTTTCATCTCACCACCACTTGTAAACTTTCACATTCCTTAGGAATGGAATTAATTCCTTTTATTATTTTTGAAAAGGGACTTTACAATGCAACATTAAGTCACTTAAGTGAATAAGATGAAAGAGTGAAAAATTACATTCCCAATGAAGAAATAGAATGTTAATGAGAGAGGGAGGGGAAGAGAGAAGAAGAGAGGGGGAGAGAAGAAAAATTAGAGATGGTAAAGATCATGTTGATGAATAATTTATTTTTGATGGATCTTTAAGGAAATGCTTCATGAATGAGATTCTTTTCCTCTAACCTCCTATTTACTTGAAGTGATGAGATCGTAACTTCCTCCTTCTAAGGGATGTGGACACAATCCAGGGAATTTGAATAAGTGCTAAAAAAACACTATTGTGAGACTTAAAATTTGTGAACTTGAGATGATTTATTGTTCCTACAAACATGATGATCCTCTTTGAACACAAGTTCGAGTTAGGACATGGAGATCATCACCTTATCCCTCTTGGCTTCAAAATTCACCTCTATGACAAAGATGTCTCCTTTTTTAATGGAATCATCCTCAAGATGATCAAACACCTTCTTTTCATTTGGTATTCATTGAAAATGGTCTTCTCCTCCAAATTGAAGGATTTCTTCCTTATTCAACTGGGAATGTATATTGTGAAAACTTGAGTTCATCTAATCACCATGATGTTCCACAACTATTCTAAACATATCTAGGTTCTATTTCTTTAGCATGAGAGGCTTAGCATCCTTGTTTCTTGACCAATGCACTGACACTTACTATTATTTAGTAATCCTTAATGTAAAATTCTATCTATAGTCACCGATTTCTTAATTTTACACTTTTGGGTTTTCCCAATGTGCAAGGAGCAATGATAACTCGATAATGAATTGTTAACAACACATACTATTTATATAATATGATTCTCAGGAAGGCTTGTTATTTTTAAAAGTTAGTTTACTTGGTGTCATAATGAAACGAAAGTGGTCTCAAAATTTTTGTTATTTGATAAGGATGTTTTGCTCCAATTTTTAGATGATTTCAATCGCTAGACCTCTATAGATCAGAAAATTAAGTTTTTATTTCAAGAAAATATTTCTAGCCATTAAAAATAAAGTATACCACCATTTTATGTAAGGTTGGAATCAATGGAAAGGTTTTTTTGAGTTGTTAAAATATTATGGGGATCTGACAAGGGATTTGGGAGATATGAACAACTTTACATTTTAAACATATGAGGTCTCTAACACATTTTTAGTAGCATAAAAATAATAAGAATGATATTTTGGGAATTTTAAGCTTTAAAACTTTAAAATGGTTAAGTGTTTGAATATGAAGCTTTTTGTTCTCACTTGCACACCTTAACTCACTTTTGACTTAAACAAGCTTAATCGGGGTTGATGTGGAGTTACACCCTAAAACTAAGGGATAAAGGGAAAAAGGGGACAATATGGGCTCCAAAATGCACTTTACATCAGATCATGCCAAGTTTCATCTTTTTGTTTCATGAAAGTGAGATCAAGGGGCTGGAAACTAGCACTTGGAGCTTAACATAGGTTTGCCATGTGTCTAAGGGCTAAGCGAGATACAAGGGAGTGTACTTTTATGTCCCTCATGTCCCTTTTTATGTTAGTGAAATATTATGGGACATCACCAAATGAAAAAATTTCCTTGGTTATTCATCTCATGGGAGGGCAAGTAGTTAAGAAAACATGTAAGTTTGTAACTTCCTATGTGCAAAAGTGATGACCTACAAGTTTTTGCGAGAAATGTCTCATGGGGAGCACAATTTTGTGTTCCCCATGTCCCTTTTCATGTTGGTGAAAATATAATGGGACACCAAATGCTCAAAATGTGCCAAGGGCGGGTTCATCATGAGAAAGTGGTCAATTTTTGCATTATGCTCACCTACCCACTTAATTCTCGGGTTTTAAGTGAAAAAAACATAACATGCATAAGAGGAGAATGAAAGGAACAAGAACCATATCATACCAAGCCAAGAACACATATGCTAATCAAACACCGTGATCCATAAGATGAAAGCAATTCGCCAGAATAACTTTACATAAAACCTTTGCAAACAAATGAGCAACAATATCATGTATTATTATGGAACTCAATGAAATACATTGAGAATATGCCTTGCTTAAATAGGCAAGGAATAACAATCTAAGAACCAAAGTCAAGGTCGTAGATCAAGCCATAAATCAAGAAAGTAACTATTCATCAAAGAACTAGTCAAGACCATAGATTTAGGAGAGAACTAGACATCAAGGATCTAGTCAATACCATAGATCAAGGAAAGAATTATACCTAACAACTAGATAATATCTCCTAATATCTAAATAAGATAAAAGAAATATCCACACACATAAGTGGGTGAGGATAAATACAATAAAGGTAAATAAAGTACCTAGGTGAACATGAGCTAAGGTAAATACCTACTCTAACACCCCCCCTCAAGTGAATCGGGGGCCAAAATAGAAGTGGCATGTCCACAAAGATGAGTCCGGCAACTAGGCTTGATGAGGTACTCATGTACAATATATGGAAAAAATGGACACCGTAAGGTACCCAAAACCAAGTAATAATAAAGTAAAGAGAGTTAAGACCGCTCCAAGGCATCCCAAGAATCTCGGCTCAAAAACTCATACAATGCTGAAGAATTTTGGTGTGCACTATGTCTGAATCCATTGCTCGATCACAAAACTCAAAAACAACTGACACTGGATTTCACCAGAATAGCTCCATACAAGGAGACTGTCAATGGAGTGATGTCAAAAGTGCAAAAAAACACCAAACATAATTCAATCAAGTACTACAAATATGTGTGCCACGATCCAAGAACAATAACCAAAGCAACAAGGTAAGGACACAAAATCCAGAGTGTCATGATCCAAGAAAAGCCAAGGTAACAAGGCAAGGACACAAAACTTGAAGAAGCAAGATCAACACCACACCCTCCCATACTATTGAATGGGTGGAGTGGCACTACAAATCTGTATGAGTTGTCAAAACAACTACTCGAACACTGACAAAATAACACTGGACTTCACTAGAATAGATCCCCCACAAGAGATGTTGTCAACATGCCAAAAGTGCCGAGAATATAGATACAAAATATCTCAACAAACAAAGAGATACACTACACTGCTAAGAAAAATGCTCAAAACAAGAAGCATCACAATGCAAAAGGTATAGAAAGTGGAGAAAGAGGCCAAATGGTGGAGGAGCCATACTGTAGATTCCTCTCAATGAATGCCTATGTCGCCTCCATGAGTGATCATATATCCACCCCAAATCAACACGGATGGATGAAGAAGATGCCTGCATATGACTTGGTGCAAAATACACAATGGGTGCATGTAAAATAACATCAGAATGTGTGTCAGGTTGATCATGTCTGACAACTGAAATCTCAAGTTTCTCAAGCCTAAGTGAAGATGTAGAACTCATGTGTTGCTCAGGATCCTCAGAAAGAGTCAAGCGAACAAAAAAATGAGCTCTGTCAATGTGTGATCCCAATGAAGTATCTGCTCGAAAACCAATGTCATGATGATAATTCCACTTAACATGTGGAATAGAGGAAATAATACCCTATGAATGTCTACCAATGACTCCGCTAGTGAGACCCATAGAACAGTGGAGCATGCGAGAACTGAATGCAGTAGTATGCTTCTCAAAAAAGCCATGCAGCTAAGTAGAAATAGGATACACAACATGTGGTATTGTAATAGGCACAGATGTGGAAGAGCATGCGTGTGAAGCCTCACAGGTTTAGAAGCATCAAAAGTAGGTTCATGATCAAAGACCATGATTAATGTCGGTGGGTTCAAGAGCAATATCTGCAAGTGGACTAGGATCATGGTTGTGGTTGTCCACAATATGATGGTGATGTTGTAGGCTAGCAAGTTTGTTCTGCGCAGAAGTGTATTATTGTATCCTTATCATGAATGAGTGATTGTAGAAGATAATTTCACTTCTTAAGTGATCTATTTTCTTCCACAAATTTTACAATATCCTCTTGAAGTCCACACACTTCAGAGAAAAGCATATCATTCTCATAATCCATGATAGGTACAAACTGTAACTCCCAAAAGTTTAGGACGTCGGGCTCAGCCGAAATTGCATCCACAATTGATTACAACACTCCTCCATATTTGGCACTTTATAATTATAGTTCAAGTCTCAAAATAAATATTTCCAATGGAAAGAGCATGAAAAAATAAGCACTTTTGCAAAAAAATGGCACTCAAAACCGAGTTACCAATCAAAAGTTACAAGCTTTTTAATATTTTGCTCTGTTATTTATTTTAGGTGCCACTAAAACAAAATAAAATGTTGTTGCCTTCACCACACAAATAAAATTAAAAGGGGCTGAAGTTAAGCAAGATTTTAAGCCCTCATATGACCATACCATATGACCAAGGGCTAAGGATTTTAATGGGTATTTGCACAACTTACTATTTTGGGGTGTGTCGCGTGTTTTCGAGAAAGTCACATCCAACTGCCGCTTCGGTAAAAAATTACTATTTCTAGACTGTGTAGACAGTGACCTTTATTGCCGAAAATAGCAACTTGCAAATTTTCCCGAAATAGCAAAAAACGTGCCCTCAAAGATCCGTAGACCCCTCGCCAAAAAAAGGAAAGATCCGAAAACCTTCTGCTTGAGAGCACCGAGACAGAATCGCTGCAATAGAAAATTGACCTGTGCAAATCTTGAGAAATCCAACAGACCCAAAAAAGAATCCCATGTTTTTTTCTTTGTGGCATGGATCCCGAGGCAGACCGGTGTGCTTCCCTGCAGCCAAGAATGCAAAAAACCCAAAAAAATGACTACCTTCGTAAATGGTTGAGTTGATCAATCTTAAGGTTTTCCCACCATTCGTATCCAATGGAAGCCTTCGTTTTACATAAAAAAGCATGCAACAATAAAATACAACCAAATCCAAAATATATGAATATACAATGAATTTATTTGCAAAATAAAACTTACAGACGGATGTCAACAACAATCTCTAGCTCTGATACCATGAAAGGAATGATAACCAAATCATACCAAGCCAAGAACACAGATGCTAATCAAACACCATGATCAATAAGATGAAAGCAATTCGCTAGAATAACTTTACATAAAACCTTTGCAAACAAATAAGTAACAATATCATATATTATTATGGAACTCAATGCAATACATTGAGAATGCACCTTGCTTAAATAGGCAAGGAATAACAATCTAATAACTAGTCAACGTCGTAGATCAAGCCATAAATCAAGGAAGTAACTAGTCATCAAAGAACTAGTCAAGACCATAGATTTAGGAGAGGACTAGACATCAAGGATCTAGTCAATACCATAGATCAAGGAAAGAACTAGTCAATACCATAGATCAAGGAAAGAACTATACCTAACAACTAGATAATATCTCCTAATATCTAAATAAGATAAAAGAAATATCCACACACATAAGTGGGTGAGGATAAATACAATAAAGGTAAATAAAGTACCTAGGTGAACATGAGCTAAGGTAAATACCTACTCTAACAGAGAACTTTTATGTCCCCGTGTCCCATTGCACCTTGGGGACAAGTTCAAGGGTACAAATATCCTTTAAAATTGTGCCCAATCCTTTAAGTGATGTTGACATCATCAACTCAATGCTATATTAGAACATGCAGCTTGCCTTTTCTACCCCAAGAGTGAACATTGGAGTTCAGAGGTGAAATATTATTTGATTTTTATTCCAAATCATATCCTGAGTTAATTCCTGCCATTTTCAAGACTTGATTCATCTTTAAATTTGATTTATAGTATCATTCACCCTTTTATCATGAAGGAGCACTAATTGTGACTTGAGCTATCATAGAATATTTTGAAGACTTAGAAAAAAATTTATGTGTTCATCATGTGGAGAATTCTAAGATATTTCCATTGAGTATTTGATGAGAGTCCAATTTTCTCAAAACTCCCAAAATCTTCTAAACAAAGTCACTTTCTCTATTGGAGCCTTTGTTCCATGTGCCCAAAATGACCCAGTTTTGCTTAACTTGTTTGCAACATCAATTATCTCCAAAAAAAAATTCTATAAACTACCTCATATAACATCATTAATTTCTCACATAACTTCTATATGGCTTAAGTATTCCTCTTGACTTCTAAAGGATGTCCTTATTTTATAATATGGATAAAAATACCCAATTTAGTGCTTTAGAGAACACTATTTTGCCTCGTGAACTTAGTCTAATATTGAAACCATCTTGGATCTATTACCTTAACATAAAACACACTTGAAAACCATGTTATAACTTTCTTCTTAGCTAGAAGGAGAGTTATATATAGACCGATAGGGGTTGCATGAGCTGATAGGTTGGCTAGAGGAAAGGTTCACAATGACCAAGAGGGGTTTTCAAATGGTGGGCTTAGTTTTCATGGTAAAAATTTCAATTTTGCATGCTAGAAATTTTGCATGAAAACATATAACTATAGCTAAAGGGCACTAGACCATAAGGGGTAACGAATAACCTCAGGTATCTCATGGAGTATCAAACCATTGCCTTATCCTTTGGGCCATAGAGTCACCACACTAAACAATTAGCAAAGTTACCAACACAACCAAGAGAAAAATAACACGAACACACAATGAAAGGGGAAACACAAAATAGAAAGGAAAACATTATATAACATACATAAATAACCTATGATACATGTGGAGGAAAACCCACTTTCACTATAGTATTAATTCTTCAATAAATTTTTACCCATGCACGAGTATCACCAAATGCCTTTTCTCTGCAAATTCATTAACTGGCTCACTAAAATATGACCCTTTTCTCAATTTCTTGGGAAATTTTTCATGATTTTTTCTATAAGTTAGGGTCTACTCGGATATCGCATTGCATGTGTTTCTCTCGACCTTCTAATTCTAAAGCTACTTATCTATTTGTAAATTCATTCCAATTTCTTATTTTTTATTGTTGTTATTAGAAATGGTCTTGATCATTCCAAGCTTACTATTCTCACACCGATTATTATGGTCTGTTATACATTTGACCTTTATTTTTATCTACTTCATGACCATGGTCTCTCCGAGATGATTTTCGGTAGATATATTGCAAATTTTAACACCGTGATAGGATTCTTGGTGCTCCATATTTATCATCTATTCCAATAAGTTCTCTTTCACACACATTGGATCACCTTTGATATGTTTTTCATTATGATGCAATGTGCATAGTGCTTCATTCTCTTAGAAGAAGAATAAGCACAAGGTTAGATATGAAAAATTAAAATCATCAACTTCTTCATCTTGGCCATTTCGAGATTGGAAATTCATCTTCGTGATGGGGGTATCTCCTTATTGAGTAAAGCCACCTTTGAAAGACCTAAGAATTTTCTCATTCATACATTCCTCATTAAGAAGGTCTTCATCTTCCAATGGGAAAGATAAGGTTTCATATTCACAATCATCTTCATTGAAAAAATCTCTATGACATATCTTGAGAAGGTGATTTGAAACTTTGGGATCATATGTCGATAATTCATTTGATATCCTTTTCTCTTCATGTCTTATATTTGTCATCACTTTGGGATTACTTCGTTGCAAGCCAATATTTCCATGACCTTCATCACTAACAAGTAGAGAACCTATATCCATATCTAATGAGGATTAAACACTATCAAATTTGGGCTCCATTAAATCATCATGATGTTTCTTGACTAGATCCATTGCACTTGTGTACTCCTTCATCAATGTGAGAAACTCAACATCTGAAGTTGTGAATAGGTTTTCATACATTGAATCTTGAAATAATATATCCATCCTTAGATCATTCAGATTTTGAACAAGTATATTTCATTTTTCTTATTGGAAGGAGCTTCTTCATTTTACCATTGATTGGAATGGTGGCATATGACCAATCCATTTGTATATCTCTACCAACATCCTATTAGAAACTCCAGCTCAATAACACACCATTCGAAGCTTGCATGTCTTCCACAAGTATTTTCATCTTGATTTTCTTATCAGGAAAGTATACAAATGATACTTGAGCATCTTTAACCTGGTCAAAGAAAGGTATTTCTTTGGTTTCCATGGAGTAACAATGGCCGTAGTTGATTAACTAAAATTGGACTAAGTACAAGGAAATAGTAACCCTAGTTAATCTAATTAGGAGGACTAAAATGTTGTATAAAATGAACTAGAGCAATATGAAATGAATGAAAGTAAATTATTCTAAGTGAAATGAAATCCTAAATGTGCAAGATAAGGGAGATAAATAGCTTAGTTAATTGGCAAAGTGACTATCGCAGTTGTCGCAGTCTAAGAATTAAATCTAGAAGTGTAGACAAACACTTAGGACACCGTGAAAGGAATGTATGAGATGACTAGGGTTCCCGGGAGTATCTTGGGGTGCCAGGGGTGCCCTAGTCTATAATATGGATGCTCTAAACACTGTAAATGCTTAAAACCTGCAACTGGTATGGTCACAAGTTGGTTATGAATGCTTCATATTTGTTGCTTTGGATTTGTCAAGTGAACGTGTAATGATATGTAATGCAAAGAGAAGTATCAAACCCTAGAAAAATAAAAGATGCAAATGAATGGGTTAGACTAACCTCAACCACCAAACTAGTGGACTTATCACTGAGCGTTGCACTACATTTCGGACTCGAATGTAGTTCTGGTGAGTGTGTGCATGTTGTGCCCTAGGTGCTCTCATGTCAGTCACACTTTATGAAGTAGTGAGCAATAGTAACTATAGAAAATGTAAATAGCATGTGTGCATGGAATAGAATAGAATCCATCCCCTATGAAGTGTGTGTGATGCAGATCTCCTAGCTTGAATGCATGGCACTATGTGGATGCAAGTGATGTAATGGATGCAACCCTAGATGGAGTGATAGTAATGTGTAATGTTATGACCTAGGACCCTCATTATGGTCTTATAACTTTATATTTATAGGGATATCAAGCTTAATTTTGTAATTAATCCCGACATGGCCGACTGAGAAAAAGATAAAGATGACCAACAACTATAAGTGACCTAAAAAGGATCTAAATGGTATTTACATAGATTGGGGCACCCATGGTGGGGACCGGGCACCCCGAGGTGCACTAGTTTAGGCTAGGGTACCCTGATTTAGGGCTAGAATGTCGGGGAAGTTGTGAAATGGGTGGATAAGTGTCTGGAAAATACATGAGAACTATGAAATAAAATATAAAATAAAGATGGCCAAAAGGTGGGATTAATTAGTACTTTGTACACTTGAGAACCTTCTAAATATTAGTATAAGACTGGGCCAAATTATGTGTAAAGTGCATAATTTTGTGTCTACATTTTTCCCCCACTTTATGTTGGTGAGCGGAAAGCTCAGTAACATAAAGTAGATAGAGATGTGTACTTGATATCCATGTAGAGTGTAGAAGAAGACATGTCGATGGACTAGACTCAAGCATGGAATGAAAAAAACAAAAATGTGGAGGAGCGTGGATTCTAAAGATGAAAAATGTACATAAAAATTTATGAGAGTGAACCTAAGGTAGAACACGTGTGTAGTTTTTGTGGTGTGTAATGTACCTGCATGGTTAGTATGGAAAGTGTCATCGCAGTGTGTTGTCACGGTGTGTGTTGTTTTTGTTGTTGTTTTTGCCCCCAATTTGACTACTTGTTTCTCATATGGTGGACCTACAAGGAGAAAATGATCAAGTAGTCAAATATGTATGTATGTAAAAACACTATGTAAAATATGCATGTGTAAAGTACATAAATGTAAAATACGCTAAAAAAGTGTAAATGGAACATGTGCACCTGATCCATGTCAAAAAAAAGGGTGTAGAAGGATATCTTGTATTGTTGTGAGTTTTTTGGGTGATCTCACGCCACCCTGGCTGAAGAAGTGTAGGGAGGAAATGCTCTATGTCCTCCAACTCTAACTACTTCTACTAAATTTTTTGAAGATATCTTTGTATTGTCCTATTTTTTGGGTGATCCGACGCCACTGGACAAAGAATTATAGAGAGGAAAACCCACTATAAACCCCGAGCATGTAACCACTCCGCAGAATTTTTGAAGGACAACATGTCTTGTTAAGGCCGTTATGTATGGAGTTCATAGACTAGTCTGAACTCACTCATTGTATCGAACCGATGTAAATACAATGTGTTAGTATAAAACCCTCAATGATCCCCCCTCTTTGGGGGCACATGCGATGACCCTAGAAGGAGAATGTGGCCCCAAAAGAGGACCAACCGCACTCTGAGATATAGAACTCTGTCGTGTAAGGGGAAAGAGAAAACGTTTGGTAGATACCAAGGTACACACAAAAGGGGATGGCTAGCCAATACAAGTGTTAGTTTGAAAACACATGCATGCAATAAGTGTAAAATACACAGACAATGTAAAAACTACCAAGCACAATAGTGTAAACACGTAAGAAAAACAAGTAGACCGCACAAATTGGGTTTCAAACATAGGACATCACTCACGATGTCGCAAGACACATAAGGCCATCATGGCCACAAATAGTAGACAAGTGTGCACACAAGAAAAGGGAAAATCCCACATATAATAGAAAACAAAGCAAACAAGTAGAAACAAAGAGGTAGTCATGGAAACATGTAATCCTGTAAAATAAGTGTTGCACATGGAACACACGTTACCATGCTAGAGTGATAACCGATATGTCAAAGCATGTATGAAAAAGTAGTATAGTATTCTAATTACAAAATGAAACAATAGCACTTGTATGAGATGAATGTGGATTCCCTTAGTAACCAATATAGTAAGGATAAAAGGAGAGCATCCACGTTACATGTAAATGTCATGTATCTGTGATCACACTAAACGAAGAGGTGAACATGCATGTTTGTATGATAATGACATATAAGAAATAAATCTAACATATATAGTAAAGTGAGCATGGAAAACACTTGCAAGTAAGAATAAATGCTACCACGAAAATTCAGTATGTTATGGATGGATGGAATGGAATGATAAGAGCAACGTGCCCCCCAAGTGGATGGAATGTGTATGCAATCAGTTTCATTTTGTTTTCCCCCTCAGAGGTCAAGAATGAATGGTAAACAAGAGTGTGTCATCGGGAAATGGTCGAGTAGTGGTGGATGTGTCTAGTGTGTCGTGATGTTTGTGTATGTGTAGTGGTGATGAAATGTGACATGGGGTGAGTTGTGCATGAACCATATATACGAAGCGTATATCATGAATTTTTGAATGGAGGAGTGATGATTTAGCCCTAAGCATATATCACGATAGAATGAGTGTATGGTGGTGAGATGAATGGAAATATGTGTGTGGACCCTATAGTGTAAGTGTATACCATGACTTGTTGAATGGAAGAGTGATGATGTATCCCTAAGCGTATACCACTATAAGATGAATGGATGGGAATGCATCGTATAGAAAGGTGTGCGTGGACCCTATAGCGTAAGCATATACCACGATGTGTGGGAGGTATGAGTGATTATTTATCCCTAAGTGTATATCACTATAAGATGAATGGATGGGAATGCATCGTATAGAAAGGTGTGCATGGACCCTATAACGTAAGCATATACCACGATGTGTGGGAGGTGTGAGTGATGATTTATCCCTAAGCGTATATCACTACATGATGGAAGAAGAGGTGATGATTTAGCCTATAGTGTATGTCACTACGAGACATGTGATGAATCCAGATGGAGCGTATATGAGAAGATGGTGGATAATGGAAGGTGGTGGTTTAGCACTAAGCCTGAGACCACTACGTGATGAATACGAATGTAATGGTGATTTATCCTAAAGCATATACCACTAAGTGATGAGTAGGATAAATTATGATGTAATAGAATGACTTAGAATAGGATAATAGAATATGTAGTAAGAGGATAATGAGAAATTGATTAAAAGAGTGGTGATTTAACCTAAGGTGTATACCACTACATGATGTGATGATGAGTGTGGGTGACGATATAGCCTAGAGTGTTGGTCACTAATCCGATGAATGTGGTATGATGACATGTCGCATGTAGGTAAGGTCCATTTGATTGGTAAACCCTTGGCAGTCGAGTATGAACCGAGGAACTAGAGTGTGTCATAGGGTGGTGAGTGCAGCGCGTAGAAGACAATGTAGTATCAATGACCATGTAAAGGGGTAGGGTATGTAAATGTGTGTTGTGGGAAAGGAAATGTAGAATGTGTAGTGGGTATGGAATGTGTAATGTGTATAGAAATGGAATAGGCAATGATGATAAAACTAGACCCATATGTAATGGAATCTAGTGTAGCATATAGAATGTAGATGATAGATAAATGCACGATGGGAACTATGCAATGTAGGAAATGTAGGGTGTATAGATTATGGAAGATGCAGTGATAAGGGTAAATAGAAATAGAATGTGTAGTGATAGAATGTAAAGCTAGACCCATATATATAATGTAACCTAGTGTAAATGCGGAATGTATGAAAGAGATGCAAAACTAGATGCATATCATATGACGACTAGTGTAGTATGTATAAGATAGATGATGTATAAATGACTAATAGATGAGGTATGTATAGGATAATGTAGGATGTAGGATATGTATAGAAATGATGATAAAATGTAAATGTGTATAACCTAGCGTGTAGTGTGTGGGGTTCAGTGTAATGGTAATCCATCAACAGTGTAAGTGTGAAATGAAGCACAAGAGTGTGTCATCAGGTAACGAGGGTGGTATAATATATAATAAACATATGTATAAGTGAAGAAGAATGTAAAGTGAAGAGGGAAAACTATGTGACCTAAAAGGAAGGGGGTGTATCACATAATACACCTTGCCGTAGTGTGGAAAATAGCTATGTGAACTCGTCAAGGAGATCATCATCCTTTGGTTCAAATTCAAATGGATCAAGATTGGCAACCACTGGAATGCGATAGTGGGAGGTTAATCTGTAAGGATCAGTAAGGCACGAGATGATACATGCCCATAACGCATTCTTCGTTATTGAATGGGGGATGTGGGAAACCATGTGCATACCATCGAGTGTAATTAGGTGAATGTCCAAGGAAGGTACAAATGAAAACATGACCAAAAGGCATGGGGAATGAAATATCAGTGTGACTAGGGTCTAAGGTACCTCCGATGTAAGTAAGCCAAGAGTCCCCTAATGTGAGTAGAGAAGCACAAGGGGTACATGAGAGATAGACTAAAAGATCAAAGATACGTAAGCCATAAGTGGCAGTGATAGTGACAAAACCATAATATAGATGAGAAGCATGAGTAGAAGGTGCAAGTCTACAAAAGTGAATCCAAGATGAGCTAAACCAGTGGGAGAACATATGGTTTCGTCGCATGTGGGGTTAAACGGGACATGTTCCCAATAAGAATTATGAATGAAAAGTGTACATGTAAAAGGGGTGTGAGGTAATGGTGAAGACAAAGAAGGAAGGATATTGTGTATGGGTGGAATAGGCGGCTGATGTGGAATAATATCGGTAGTAAGGGATAGTGTCGAAGGGATAGCATCGAGTAAAAAAATAGCACCCTCAAGTGGTGGTAAATGAGGTTGATCATCCATAGGTTGAGGTTCATTTGTAGTATCAATGTGAGGAATAGGAATGCTAGTATGAGGGTCATGGACACAATATTGGAATGGATCACAATCTCGGAAGACAGTATACTCAATATGCTCATGTAATAATTTGATGCAACAACGGTGGACGGTAGAAGAAACAAATTGCATGGCGTGAAGCCATGGTCTCCCTAACAAGCAATTATATGAGATAGGAAAATCAATGACGAAGAAAATGGTAGGGAGAGTCTTAGGACCTATAGTTAAAGGCAAGGTAACATGGCCTAGACATGGATGAATAGAACCATCATAAGCACGGAGTGAAATGGAAGAAGGGATAATGTCACGAGCAGACAAACCTAAGGCTTGGAGAAAGGACATAAGACATAGGTTAATTTCATAAAGTACACTTGATAGTAACATTGTAGATGTGAGACATGATGTAAAGTGGTGGGTCATTGTCAAAGGGGTGAATGTCAGGGATGATTGCCCCATAATTTGATATGTTCATAAAAGGCCTCAGAAAATGTGTCATACAGGGAATTCGGATGCATGTCAGCATAAACATCGGTAGTAGCAAAGAGGGTTTGAACATGGTGAAGCAAATCAGGATGGGTAAGAAAGTATTTAGTAATGGAGATATTCATGATGGTGGAATGAAAAATCCCTAGAAGGTGGTAGAAAGAGATGTCGGGTTCACCAAAATGATTAACTAAAATTAGACTAAGTGCAAGGAAATAGTAACCCTAGTTAATCTAATTAGGAGGACTAAAACGTTGTATAAAATGAGCTAGAGTTGTATGAAATGCATGCAAGTAAATTATTCTAAGTGAAATTAAACCCTAAATTTATAAGATAAGGGAGATAAATAGCTTAGTTTATTGGTAGTAGGATTTGCTAAGTTGTCGCAGTCTCGAGAATAAAATCTGGAAGTGTAGACAAACACTCAGGGACCCTATGAAAGGTAGATCCGGGATGATTGGGGTGCACAGGATTGTATTGGGGTGCCCAGGAGTGCCCAGTCTACAATCTGGGTGCTTTGAACATTGTAAATGCTCAAAACTTGCAACTGGTATGGTCACAAGTTGGTTCGAATGCTTCTTGTTTGTCACTTTGGATTCACCAAGTGAACTATGTAATGACCTGCAATGCAAAGAGAAGTATTAAACCCTAGAAAAATAAAAGATGCAAATGAATGGGTTGGACTGACCACAACCTCCAAACTAGTGGACTTATCACTGAGCATTGCACTACATTTCAGACTTGGATGTAGTTCTTGTGAGTGTGTGCATGTCGTGCCCTAGGTGTTCTCGTGTCAGTCACACTTTGTGAAGTAACAAGAAATAATAACTATAGAAAATGTAAATAGCATGTGTGCATGGAATAGAATAGAATCCCCCCCTATAAAATGTGTGTGATTCAAAACTCCTAGCTTGAATGCATGGCGCTATCTAGATGCAAGTGATGCAATGGATGCAACCCTAGAGGGAGTGATAGTATTATGTAATGCAATGACCTAAGATGCTCATTATGGTCTTATAAATTTATATTTGTAGGGCTCAAGCTTAATTTCTTAATTAATTTCGATAAGGTAGACGAGAAAAAGATAAAGATGACCAATAGTTATAAGTGACCTAAAAAGGAGAAAAAGGGTATTTTCATAAATCGGGGCACCGAGGGTGAGACCAGGTGCCCAAGATCAGCTTAGGTGCCCTGATTTAGGGCTAGAATGTCGTGGCGATTGCAAAATTGACAAATAAGTGTTGGAAAACACATGGGAACTACGAAATAAAATAAAAAATAAACATGGCCAAAAGGTGGGATTAATTAATAATTTGTACACTTGAGAACCTTCTAAATAGTAGTATGAGACCGGGCCAAGTTATGTGTAAAGTTTATAATTTTGTGTCTATAGTAGTGGGGATGAGACAAATACTAATAGCTTTAGTAAATTTTATGGGCATGACATTGTCAAAGGTACCAAATTCAATAATGCAATTTTTCAATTTATACCCTTTGACTAGCAAGGTAAGATAGAAAGGTTTTGCTTTCCTAGAAGATGAAGATGTTGAGGTAAGAAGATTATGGGAAGGAATGGTGTTGGTAATGGGAAGTGGTTCTTTGATGTTGACATTTTTGGAACATGGATTTGAACTACTTCCTTTGATAAACTTGACAATTATATCAAATTTCTTGGGGTGGGTTTTCAATTACTCTAACTTAGATATTTGAATTTTAGCTTTCTTAACTTGGACAATGACGTAAACATTTGAGGAAGTGGTGAGCACATCAGAACTATTGAAGCCTTGACATGAGTAGGATATTAACTCTTAGGATTAACAAAAGTAGAAAATGATTTGACTAGAGGAGATGAAAGAGACTTATTGGCGAGAGATAGATGGAGTGTTGGTTAAGGTAGTCTTGAGATTCTTCTTATCTAACCCTATGGAAATGGGAAGCGATGATCCTCCATTTGTTTTTTTATTTGTAGATTCTTCATTTGAGGATTCAAATACTTTTCTTGGGTAGAAAAAATAGAGGCTTCTTTCCCCATTTGTGAGCAAGGGAACACCGCACAAAAGTATCTATCCATGGATTCTTCAAAATCTTCGTTAGGTGAGTATTCACAATACCTAATGTTTGAATATCCATCTTCTTCTTCTTTTTCAATTTCGAAGTCAAAAATTCACCTCCTTCATCTTCTAAGGTTCCACATACCACATTAACTAGTGGGGCTTCTAAGGTGAGCCTTTGCGGTGCTCCTTAAAATCTTATTCCTAATCCAGTTTTGGTATGGGGCATGTTGAGCAATTTCCTTCTTCAATGTATTCAAATCATTGACCGTTTTTACAGCAACAGATCAACACTTTCATTTTTGAAACTCTAGACCTCATCCTTCACTGAATAGTTCTTGATCTTCCTTGACATGATAAGGTCATCTTCCACTTCAATGGAAATTTCTTGAGTGTTATCCAAGTCTGTCCGATTGAGCTCTCCCTAATATGAACCCAACTTTAGGAAACTAACAATTTATGAAGAACCTCTTCTAATTATCTGCAGTAGGATGAGAACCGGTAGGAATTTTGTTAATCAACTTCTTGAATTTTTCACAAATCTGTCACGAGCTCTTATGGTTCTTTCTTCATCCAGCCAATTGAGAAAGGGGGCATTAGCATCTTCCGCGGTCTTGAGTCTTGCTTCAAACTTGGTTTTCATTTCATCCCGATCATTAATTAAACATAGTGTAAAGTAGTAAAACCATTCCACAATGACATATTGCAATGACTCCATGAATAGATACATGTCAATATATTCATGTTCCACTCCAAGAACACCACAAGATGTGATAAAAGTTATGATATGATCATTTGGATGTTTCTTTCCATCTCCATAGAACTTAGGAAATTTCTTTCTAGATCCTTTTGGTAATTCATGTAGTGGAGGAACCAAAGCTAGTGGACCAATGTTCCATCCCCATGGCATAGGTGCAACCATTTCTTCCTCTTCTTATTTTTCTAGTGAAATGATATCTAATGGTTATGCAACTGATTCTCCAATGAGATCTTCAAGTAGATTTTCAAAAACTTGTCTTGGGATTTATATGGAAGCAAGAATGAAATATTTTTCTTCTTATGGCTCAAACATAATATTATGAAAGACTACAATTCCACATGTTTTATTCTCTTTACTAAATCTTCTTTATGTCATTTTTACTCCGAGCATTAGCCTATTAAAATGGAAATTTTTCAATATGATTACAAAAAGGATTTGAACATTCAGATAGGTAAATTTTTTATTTTTGGTTTTATGGATTTTTAGCATATGTATTTTTTGGATTTTCAAAGACATTTTAAGGGTGCACAAAGGAAAAATATTCCCTAGTAGATTCACTAAAAATTATTTGTGAAATAATTTGTTACATGTAGATTATTGGTTTTCACCAATGGTCACGGGCTAGCCCCTCCTTTGGTATGGGACGCTCCCATTTATGAATGTAAACTAAATAGAACTATGGGGTAGATCTTAAGCTAGGAATCACATAAGAATACTCCACTAAACTTGTGGAAAAGTGCTCATAAAGTGTATAAGGTAGGAATTAATATCAAGAGAGGTAAATGGGAGTAGGAGAAATAAAGAGAGAGGGGGTAATATTTTAAGTACACACTTACATATTCTCACAAAATAGTAACCGAGTTTGTCCACATTTAATATAAGAAAACAAAAATGCAAGCAATAGAAAGACTAAAAAATTGGAGACACAAAGTTGTATGAATTCGTTAATCAAAGACACAAACTTCTTTCTTGGTTGTACAAGATCATAGTTGCTTACAAAGTTGGAAATTAGAGAGTATGGAAGAACATAGAAAAGGAAAGGAGATAGAAGAATATATCCTATTGCTTGTAGTATAAGTTAAATCTAACAACTAGTAATAATTAGTAAATGTTAACCCTTTGAAATGGATAAGCCATTCCAATTTATAGCTTACAAAATTTCTCTTCCTCTCCTCCCATGTGATTGTTGACAATTTTGCACTTGTGCAAAAATGGGCAACTCAAAACTTCGTTATTACGATGAAAGTCATGGGTGAAGTATACCTAAGCTAAGGAAGTTCTGATGTTATTAGTTACTACTAAATTAATTAATGATTAAGTGAAATCTACTATGTGTGCTATTACAAAACGTAACATATCACATAGTCTACAATTTCATGATACCTTCAAAGAAAAGAACATAAAGGCCCCGAAGAACAGTTGTGTTATCTTGATGAAGACACCAAATTACAGAGTAGGTGAAGTGTTGAGTTTTGGGACAACAAACATAAGTGCAGATTACAGAAAATCAGAGTTCATTACTGAGTGTTACAGATTCTCATTAATGTTCTTTCCTTCATGATTAAGAAATTCAATTAAATGACTGAGCTGTTTAGTTCATCATACAATCCATACTGAGTAAAGAAATATATAGCTCGTTTACAAAATTCAATGTTTTATTCATAAGGAATTTTCAAATGTTTCCCACACAAGTCGTGGGATGTAACTGGAAAGTAAATTACAGCTACTGAAATAAAAGGTACACATGCATGAAAGATAAAGTAAAGGAGTATGAGTGAACCCATCATTTCCTTGGGGTTCCTTTCTTCAATTGAAGCATCTCCATCTCCATCTTTTGTTCCTTCTTCATCTCCATTGTAGAAGCCATTGTACCTGAAAAGAAGAAAATAATAACTATCAGCTATGAGCTCAGGGATCAAATCATATTCCTACATTGTCCTAGTTCATGCATATGAATCTCTTCAAACAGGAGATGTAATTTACTTGAATATCAGACTGCATACATGCTCTACTTACTCAGAAAGAAGAAAGAGAAGAGAAAAGAAGAACATGGACATAAGAGAGGCCAAAAAGCCTTAGTATTTTCTAATTGTTTTCCTAAGTGTGCAGGTACAGGTTGCAGCCAAGGAAAAATAGACAAGTCATAAGTGCATGCTTAGAAAAGGAAGAATGTAACTCAAAGTTTCAAAGTAACTATTCTGAAATGGAAGAAGTTACAGTGTAGAAGAGAAACTAGAAAATAGAAGAACACTTTTCAGTTGCAGCTAAAGGAGAAGAATCAGATTTTCAGAAGCTGAAGTTAACTAGAAAAGAAAGGTTACAGTTGAAAAGGAATGAAGACAAGATTCTAGGAAAATTTTGACAGGCTTCGCCATGTAAAATGGACATTTACAACTTTTCATCATACTACTTTCAACTACTAAATGCTTTAAAAGAATTATTTGAATCAAGTAAGTGATACAGAAAAGCAATAAAGCATGCTATGATCAAGATAAAACAACTATGATGTCTCATTTTTATTTACCAATCCAGCTTCAAACATGAAGTGTTGTGATTCTAGATTCTGAATCAGAAAATACAACTACTATGCTGGAAATGGAAGGAAGGAAAAATTATGGAAAAATTTTGCCAGGGCTTCACCATGAAAAATCAACATTTTAAATTTTTTGAATGCCAGGAAGATTACTATCAAGGAAATAAAGCATCTAAGTAAAGAAACATGATACAACAACATCAACTACTCCAGTTTTGAATATTCAATACAGGAAGAAGTTCAATATAACTTCTAGAAAAATAGATTTTCTCTAAGTATCTCAGCAAGAACTTATTATACTAGCTGCTATAGGAAAGGATAAAATTCAAAGTAGAAGAAATAAGTTGTGCATCAGATTATTATTCAGTGTTGAGATACAAACAAGAGTGTAGTATTCTAACAAGTGACAGGAATCATCTTCAGAATCAAAGTAAGAAGCACTTAAACAAGATTACAGTGAACTAAGGAAGCAAATTTTACAAAGCATAGGTATGACTTTCAGAAATGAAGCAAGTTTAAGTGTACAGAATGCTACAATAGGTTCCAGAAAAGGCTCAAGGTTTATCCAAAGAAGAACTTTGATCAGAAAACTCATACATATCCAGGTCAAAGGGATATTCGGGAACACAATTGAAAATGTGTTGTTATCACATAAGCTAAGAAATGACAGTGCAGACCTAGTATCCCCATGAGATCCAGAATTATAAATATCAAGGTGCTCAGTTACTTGAAGGATTAAAGTGACAAACACCTCAGATCCAAGTCCTCAACGAAGGAGAATACAAAGTAAATATCGCACACAACTGACTCTCAAATCAATCTCAAAGGCGTGAAGATACAGAAAATAGAGATCTGTGAGTACCCATGTCATGGAAGCACAAATCCTGGCAATGAATGAAGACCCATTAATGGTAGAAAGAAATCACAGAGGATCTTGTACAACAAGGAGCTTATTATCAGTGTCTCGAAAATCAAATGACAAAATGACGAAGATTTAGATCTAAGAAAGCTCGGGCAGAGGTTTCTAATAGAGACACCAACAAAAGAGGCTAATCATATACAATACAACTATACAGTAAAGCTCAAAGCAGAAATCCAAATACCCATATTTTAGAATATGCAGATCTACAGTTCTAAAGTACCATATACAATTTGGAATAGCATTCAGAAAAGGAAGAATGTGAATTTGAGGAGTATGAATTCAAAACCACAAATTTTACAACAAGCCAAGTGCCAAATTCATACGTTTTCAGAGGAAGATATGAGTACCCAGTTGAAACTTACCGGTTCTAAGTAAAAATTTTAGTAAATCCTCGAGGTAAAGTCACAAAATCAACAGACCTAGAAAGCTTTAGCTCGTAAGCATTTCAACTCGAAACAACCAAGGCCGAGCCACGAAGGTCACAAGAAATGTAATGAAAAATGAGTATCAGATTCGGAGGTTGAAATGGCAAAGACTAAGTAATAATGAAAACTTAGAGGTCAGAAAAACTTACCTTCCCTCATCAAACGGTGATGCACATAGCAAGAGATGGTGGCCACTTCGAAAGGAAAGCTCGCAGAGACCAAAATATACTGGTGCTCAAGCCTTCGACCACAAGATCTCACAAACACTCAAAGCTCAAAGTGATTAATCATGGTGGCCACTTCAAAAGAAAACTCATATCTCATGGACTTTACCACAAAGACCAAACAGAATAGAGCCAAGCTTCAGGGTTCAACAATGACATCCAATATAGAAAACGAGCTTGAATCTTGCTAAGAAAAAATGAACCGATCTCAGTAGTTCATGACAATGGAGGGAAAAACCCACGACCACCTCTCTCACAAAGCTTCAAATAGAGTAAAAGCAACACGAAATACATATGCAAGAGAAGTTCAGAGAACCAATATGCAATGGGAGTAGAGCTTCAATGATCGATCAATGGCATTAAAAAAATTTCCAGGCTTCACCCACATCACTAAAAACTAAATGAAGTGATCATTATGGGTCAAGGTCACCCTTTAGCATGTAAACTTGAGAGACGAGTCAACAAGACTCAACCACGGTTGAATCATCGATGATCAGAAAGCATCAAGGACAAAGATCAAAGGCCGAGGATCATGCTCAGAGCTCAAAACAATTAACCACGGTTAGTTCCCATCGACCACATTCAATGCATGTCAATAAACCCTAACCGTGAGTCCAAAGATCGACGGCCTAAGATCTCAAAGTACACAGATCGGTGGTTTAAAATCATCACCAAATTTCCAAAAAGACTCAACCTGAGTTAGGTTTCCACCGACAAAATGCATGGAGGGGTGAGTCACTGTGGAGAAGGGGCCAACCCATGTCATCGAATCAAACAAAATCATTGCATTTGAAATTCAAAAGATCGACTATAGTCCAAACTTTAAATAATGCCAAAAGCCAACCAAATTATGCCACAATGATCACCGAAAAGGTGAAATATTTTAACCATATACTATTCAAACATGCAAGCTGACAAGTATTACATGGTCGTGTATGTCCAAAAGGTGGCAGACTATATAGTGTAGCCTATGTCAAATAATCAAAGGTGACCGAGTATGGTGTGGTAACTATTACAAGTGCCCCATGTGTATCTAAAACTATGGTAATGAGCTAAGTCCACAAAGGTGGCCAAACCAAGCAAGTTGGAGGTGGTCCCCACAAGGAGGTTGGAGTGGAGTTACAGAGTGTCACTCATGTGACCACTTAGAAAGAGATGTCAATGTCAGAGTATGTACACATGAACAATGGTCCCCACATGGGATATTTTATTTTGCAAATATCACAAATGTTTGAATTATTCACTCGTAGAGAATTAATTTGTTGCATGCTTCACAAGAAGACAGAACAGAGAAGAAGACAGAGTTGCATGTTCAAAGGAGAAAGACTTGCATAGCAAGCAAGCTTATTATTAGCAAATTGTTTACCCTTGTTTTCTTAAAAATAGAACAGTCAACTTCAATTTGATTGTATTGTAATTAAGGCTAATAATGCCTATTTGTAATTGCATGCTCTTTTTTTATTCCTTTATCTATTATTAAGTAAAGGATAAAAATAGGATGCATGGGTGAGTACAAGCCTTAGGCTATTTTTAGGAAGAGGGTAAATTTATTTTTCTATATATTGTGTGCCTTTGCAAAGCAAAAAGAGGACTTTTGGATATAGGAGTACTGAAGCAATTTTTGCCAGTTTTTCCTTCTGAGTGTGAAGAATTTCTACCTTCCCAATTATTTACAGTCTTGTGTATGTTTCTATTAGTCTTGTGAATGCAAATTCCTTGATTAATCATCTTACCCTGTTGCAAAATTCAGTAGTTTCTGCATGATATTAATGTGCATGTTTAGCTTAGCAGTATTGTTGTGATAATCTCCCTCAATACCTCCAAGTGTTTTTCCCTTAATATTTTGTAGAAGAACTATTGGTTTATGCACCAAAAATCCTTCACATATCAATTGTGCATATACTCAATCAAATCCCTCATACAAATTTGGTGTATCACCTTAGTTTTAATTACTTTACAGTCATCTTTTACCCTTAAAACCCAGAATAAATTTAGGATACATCAACAAGGAACTCGGCCTTGATACCGAAGACTCACCTCAAAATAGGTATACCCACAGACATGAGGTGTTTCCATTGTATCTATGAAAGAGAGAGATCAATTTTGCAAGCTTACAAAACCTACAGCCATCTCTCTACAGGGTGCACTTTTGAGAGATAACAAAGTGACTTTTCATCTCACCACCACTTGTGACCTTTCACATTCCTTAAAATGGAATTAAGTTCTTTTCTTATTTTAAAAAAGGGACTTTTATAATGTAACATTAAGTCACTTAATTGAATAAGATGAAAAAGTGAAAAATTATATTCCCAACGAAGAAATAGAATGTTAGAGAGAGGGAGGAGGGGAGAGAGAAGAAGAGAGAGAAGTGAAAATATGGAGACAGAAAGCTCATGTTGATGAAGAATCTTCTTCTAATGGATCTTTGAGGAAATGCTTCATGAATGAGATTCTTTACCTCTGACCTCTTGTTGACTTTAAGTACTAAGATTGTAACTTCCTCCTTCTAAGGGATGTGAACACACTCCAGGGCATTTGAATAATTTTTCAAAAACATTATTATGAGACTTACACTTTGTGAACTTGAGGTGATTTCTCAGCCCTACAAATATGATGATCCTCTTTGAACTCAATGTCGGGGTTAGGAAATGGAGATCATCACCTTATCCCTCTTGTCTTTAAAATTCACCCATGTGATAAAGATGTCTCCTTTTTTAATGGAATCATCCTCAGGGTGTTCAATCATCTTCTTGTTCATTTTTTATTAATTGAAAAATGTCTTCTCCTCTAGATAGAAGGATTGTTTCCTTATTTAATTAGGAATGCATATCGTGAAACCTTGAGTCCTTCTCAGTAACCATGATGTTCTGTAACTATTCCAAACATATCCAAGTGCTCTTTCTTTAGCATGAGAGCTTCAGCATCCTTGTTTCTAGACCAATACCCCAACATTTAATATTTTTAGTAAGCCTTAATGTAGAAGTCTATTTTAAGTCACTGGTTGCTCAATTTGACACTTTTGAGTTTTCTGATGTGTAAGCAGCAAAGGAAACTCTGATAATTAAGTGTTTAAAGTACTTACTATTTATGGAGTATGAGGCTTAGGAAGGCTTACTATTTTTATAATTGTGTCTTCTCAACATCGGAATGGAACAAAAGTGGTCTCAAAAGTTTTTTTATTTCATAAGGATGTTTTGCTCCAATTTTTAGAGGATTTCAATCATCATAACTCCATAGATCTAATAATGAGTTTTTATTTTAGGAAACTTTTTCTTGCCATTAAAAATAATTATATACCACCATTGGATGCAAGGTTAGAATCAATGGAAAGGTTCTTTTTAGAAGGATTTGTTGTTAAAATTTCTTGGGTATCTGACAAGGGGTTTGGGAGATATGAGAAACTTTCCATTTTTAGCATATGAGATCTCTGAAACATTTTAAGTGCAACATAACATAAATGAGATTGAAATTGGGGAATTAAGCTTTACAAACTTAAAAATGGTTAAATGTTTGAATATGAAGCTTTTTGTTCTCACTTGCACACATTAACTTAAGTTTAACTCAAACAGGATTAGAATGGGGTTGATATGGATTTGTACCCTAAATAATAGAGAAAAGGGGGAAATGGAAACAAGAGGAGATCTAAAATGTGATTTTCATTGGATCATGCTAAGTGTCATCTTGTGGTTTCATGAGAGTGAGATGTAGGGGCTGAAAACTAGCACTCGAGCTCAACAGAGGTTTTCCATGTGTCTGGGGGATAACTGAGAGAGAGGGGAGCACACTTTTGTGTCCCTCATGTCCCTTTTTATGTTGGTGCAATTTTAGGGGACATCACAAGCTGAAAAATGTTCCATGGGTATTCATCTCATGAGGGGGCAAGTAGTTAAGAAAACATGAAAGTTTGTAACTTCCTAGGTGCAAAAGTGATGGTCTCTGCAAGTCTTTGGGAGAAAGGCCTCATGGAAGAGCACACTTTTATGTCCCCATGTCCCTTTTCACATTGGGTATAATCCAAGGGGACACCACATGCTAAAAAATGTGTCAAGGGGGAGTTCATCATGAGAAAGTGGTCTATTTTTGCATTGTGCTCACCTAACCACTTAAGTCACAAGTTTTAAGTGAAAAAAACATAACATGCATAGGGGAGCACACTTTGTGTCTCCCATATCCCTTTCGACCTTAGGGAAAATTTTAAGGGGAAAAATATCATTTAATATTGCACCCAATCCTTTAAGTGATGTTGACATCATCATCCTAACGTGAAATTAGAACACGTAAATTTTCTTTTTCGCTTAAGCCCCAAGTGAAAGTTGGAGTTTAGAGGTGAAATCTTATATTATATTGACTCCAAATCATCTACTCGGTTCATTAACACAACTTTAAATACTTTATTCATCTTTCAATTTTATTTATGGCACCATTCACCCTTTTATCATGAAGGAACAACAGTAGGAATTGAGATATCATAGGAGATTTTGGAGACTTGGAAAAAAATTGGTGTGTATATCAAGTGGAGAATTCCAAGATATTTCTAGTTTGTATTTAATGATATTATAACTCCTCCCCTAACTCCCGTGATCTTCCAAGCAAGGTTAATTTCTTCATTGATGCCTTCGCTCCCTATGCCCAAAATGACCTGGTTTTTCTTAACTTGTTCCCAACATCAATTATCTCTACAGATTTTCCCTAAAATACCTCGTATAACATCGTTGATTTCCTTCTCAACTTTTAAATGGCTTGAGTTTTCCTTGTCATCTTTCGAAGGATGTCCTTATGTTGTAATATGGCTAAAAATAGTCAATTTAGTGCTTTGGAGAACATTATTCCACCTCAGAACTTAGTCTAATCATGAAACCATCTTGGATATATTCCCCTGCACATGAAACACACTTGAAAACCATGTTATAACTTTTCCTCTTATCCGGAATGAGGGTGTCACAAACCTGGTGGGTCTACATGAGCTAATGGGTTGACTAGAGGAAAGGTTCACAATGGCTAGAAATAGGTTTTCAAATGGTGGGCTTAGTTTTCATGGTAAAAATTATTAGTTTTGCATGCTTTAGACATTTTGCATGACAAAGACAATCTTGTAAATAATGTATATGATCCGAATTACTTATTTATTTCCTATTATGTATTAGTTCTAATCTAGTAATTAAAAACATATTATTAAAATAAGGGTTTAATCATTTGGTAAACCCACTTTTGTTTGAACCCTTTACCTAGTTTGGCTTAGGCTTCCTATCCTTGCTAGGCATTTTGAATTTAAACCCTAGTTTCCATAGGATTTCCCATTTATTGTTAATTTCATGTTTTTCTCCCTAGATCTATGGTTAGTTCTCTTATGTGTATTCATGGCTTGCTTTAAAGATTGGATCTAGATTGATCTATAACCAAGTGGATGACACACTAATGATGGTACTTAATGTGTTATAAAAATCAATTCACAATGAAAGAGCTATAAAATAAACTAATTTGATTGCAATTAGAATGTATAAAAATTGTAAGTCCATAAGAGATATGTATTGCCAAAGATATATCTCTTTATTCAAAATAATTTATAGTTATACAATAGAGAATACAAAATGTACTAAAAATAGATATGGAGGGTTTCAAATGGGAACTGAAAGGTCATCCTACATTGAGACCATTTAAATCCACCTTAGGGGTGGATTAAAAATACATAAGTGGAAAAATTCAAAATCTATTCTATTATTACTATTCTTATTATTAGTGTTCTTTATGAAGTCATATCTCCTAGCTCATTGACCAAATTTGTGAACCACAAGACCTGTTGTAAAGATGGAGTAAACTCAAAAAAATGCTACTATGAATACAGATTCCATGATCAATGCATAGTCTAAATCCCACAAATTCTCCGAAAATCCTAATAAATGTAAAATACTAAAAGTTTCCAAAACTCGCTAAAATCAATTTTCTTGCCTTTCCAAAAATTGTTTTTCAAAAATCCTATTTTAGATCAAGCTCTTTTTTCTTAAACTAATAAGGGTTACTATCTTTAATAAATTATACACTCCTTATGAGCTCACGAGTAAGGATATAGATGTGGCCCATCTAGGTTTTGTTTATGATAATGCTTTACAAACTAAAATTTTCTTGTTGCACCTAACGAGAAAGGGATTTGAGAAAATTCCTCGTCTATAGGGTCCTCTTAGGTCTAGTTATCATCACATTGTAGATGATGTCCTTGGTCACCCTAATCCATTCGACATCCAAATTAGAGGTACTTAACACCACTCTTCCCATGGAATTTTTTTTTACTTGTGAGCAAATTATACATTAGTCATACCAATCATGATGAACCAGATCCGACGATAATGTTTCTAAATGTGAAGTTGATTATATTGAAAATTGGGGTCATAACTAAACAAATATTTCACTTAGACCCATTTTCACGACTAATCTTATTTCCAATGATAATTGTACTAGTAATATGAATATGTTTTTAATGAGTATTTTCATAATAGTATAGATGAAACTAATGATGATGGTTATGAAATTTCTAGTGACTTAGAGAATAAAAATCTTGATCTTTTACTTATATCGATTGTATGTCAAATGAGCTATCTTCTCTTCTTGATGCAACTAATGATGAAACCGATTTCTCTTACATTATATTTGATGATGAAAAAGATACCTTTGATCATAATATTCCCTCAATTGATAAAATGCTTGTTCGTTTTGTTCCTTTGTATGATATTTTAATGACAAATGAAACTATTATTAAATTTCCAAATGAATTTTCTCTTCCCTCTACTACTATACAAAATGATGCAATTGTTGATGAGACTCAAATAATCTCATTTTTTAAAGTTTAATTCCTCATTTTTGAGCAAGTTAGAATGGACTTAATCTTTTTGAAAGGATAATTTCTTTAGAGATTAAATGTGACACATATATGATAAATTAACTTTGAAAACATTGTTATTTGTTTGTCTACTAACTCCTAATTATTCTTGTGAGATATATGGTTTATCATGAAAAGGGGAAACAAGAATGATAAAGATAAACGAAATGATCAAAGGACCACAATTTTAATTAATGAAGCTTTGAACTCTATCACTATTACTCCTAAATAGTAGAAGAAAAGCTTTTAACTTCCACAAAATATCTAGACTCAAACATCTAAGCTTTGGACTCAAACCCGCAAGCTACAAACCAATGAAAAAGGTACTCATCTCACAAACCATACAACATGAAAATATTTGTAAGGATTTTGTAGTCCATGATGATCCGAAAGAAGAGTTCTTTGACTAAACACATGGCATTCCAATACCATCTATTCAGTAGTCAATGAGAAATAAAGAATAGATATTTTCCCATATTTTGTGAAGAGATTCCTGATGTAATTATAAAATTGTAAAAGTTATTATTTGTGTGGGAATAATATATATGTAGTAGGCTCCATTTTTGATTGAAAAGATATATTTGTAAGTTAGTTATATTAGAAATTTTGTCAAATAAGTCATAATGATCAAGGAATTAGTTTGGCATTTATGTGAGGCTGAAAATTTCAAACTTCAAGCATCTCTTACAAATACCCATCATTGTAACCTTGAAGGAAGTGGATCTCTCTTTTTATCTCTTTTGTAAAGAACATCAAAATGGTTAATACAATTAAAGTTGTTGAATCTCCGCATTGTTATTTTTTGATTAATTTGAAGTTGAATCTAAGTGGAGAGTGAGGGCCACTCTTACCCAAGGAGAAGAACATTTCCGATATTTCCTTAGATTTGTTTTGTTTCCTATTATTTTTAATTAATAAATTGTATATCAAATAAATTAGATACTTTGGTTAAAGGTTTATTAATTTCTATCATAGATTTGGCTCAATAGTTTATTGGTGTTTTCCCATATTACTATTTTCTTGAATTGTTACATCTTTTCAATCTTTATTGTTATAATTTTAGATAGAGGTTATCAGTAAATGTATTTTATTCCTTTCCTATAGCATATAGCCTCGACATTTCATCATGATTCGATAAATAATTAACTAAAGTGAAGGAACAACAACCCTCATCACTTTTGGATGTTGTTTTCAAGGATTAAGCATCAATAGGTATTCATTGAGCTAGGATATTGTGAAAAAAATATTGTAAGTTTCCATGTAAGAAATGCAATTCCTTACTTCCTCTAATGATTCAAGCAACTGTTGATGTCAACAGGGGAAACCCCCTGTGAGCTTATGAAGTAAGTGGAACCAGAAAATTTCCACAATATCTTAGTTTGGGGGAAATATTGATCAAATAATGCTTTTAATATTTATTTTTAGTTTAATATAGGATTTCAGAAGAATTTATTTATTTCATGCATAGGGTTAGATATTCAAAAGGAAAATGTATTAAACAAAATCCCCTATAAAATCATACCATAAGTTCAACAACAGAGGCTAAACTATGAGAAGATGTGGAAGGAGTAAAAATGCGAGTTCTTTCTCGAAAATAACTTTCACCTATCCCATGTGATAAACAATGAAGAGCATAATCCAATGAAGAATATATTCCTATCAATATTGCTTACCTTTAGAGGAATGGATTAAAAATATGTTAATCATTTCTTATTTAAATTTGAAGTCCTTTGTCAGACTTATGATTACATTTCATATAACCAGAAATTGAATCTATTTCCTTCAAAACTTACAGACTCAACCATACATTGGTTTATGGGATTATCCCATAATTCCATTCATAATCGGGTCTAAAATGGAAACAACCTTCTTGTATAAGTATCAATATTATTACAAGGTTCATGATTTCAAAGAAGAAATATTTAGTATGGGCCAAAAGGAATATGAAATCCTTGAGGATTATCTTAATACATATCCATTTGTCCATAAATGTTGTGATAATGAATTGGACCAAGAATTAAGCAAACCCATTTTTTGAGAGGACTGCATGATGAATCCAAAGATACTCTGAATTTAATGGGAAAAGGTGATTTAAACAAACTATAAATTTCAGATATTGTTAACATTTTGTAGGAATTATTCGAGGACTAGACTACGATTTAAGAAAAATAAAGAAAAACAAGTAGTGAAGAAATCCAAGTGATGGAGGAATTTACTATTCTCAAAATAGATATCATAATACACTTAAATACCTCTTTGGATAATATACAAGTAAAATCCAAGGCTTCTAAGCCTTTATCACTTTATTTCCCCATATGTAGAGAAAAATGTGCACTTACGGATTTCCCTCTAGACAAGGTAGATATTTGTGGTATCTATGATTTAAACCACTTCATTGGTGGTGTAACTTACTCACAATAATCAAGTATTGTGACTAAAAGTACCCACTAGGAATCACAACTTAATTATGTGGGTCAAAGACAAGGTGGTAACTTTCCTTCAAACTAACACTTTAATCCTTTTGTTCCTAGAAATCAATGGCCTACAAACCAATGGAACACACCATGGCCTACTCCATAGTCTTAGGGATAATTAACTCAACAAGAAAGGAATAATCCACCATGGTCAAACATGTATCAACAACAATGGGTAACCAAAAAAATTATAATCAAATAAACTATAACCAACAATTCCAAGAATAAAGGCATAACCAAAATATGTAAAAACCAACAACAAACCTTTATGCTTGGACCTTCCAATCATAATCAACAACCTAAATTAGAAAAGTTAACTAACCATAATTTCCTTCCCAACCTATGGCCAATCCTAAAAATGTAAAATAAGGAACCATTGTATATGATATGGAATTATAAAACTCTACTAATTTAAATGTTATTAGTTGTGTTAACATTTAACTTTGTTTAGGAAAGACTCTTCCACGCCATTCTTCACCAATCATTACTAAAATATTTGAGAAAAATAAGAGTTATATTAATCAACTTATGAGCCACCATTGCATGTTGAGAAGCCTTCTAAAATTTCCAATCCTCTAGATGTACCATTTCCAGAGAGACTAAAAGAAAAATAAGTAAATCGATACCATAATGAAATCTCTAGATTTGAACTTATACATGAACTAAAATGCCCTTAAGATTAGAATTCCACCGATACAATCCATTAGGATGTTCTTGAGATTAGCAAAACTATTAAATAATTATGAATCAAAACTACATGAAGAAGAAAACAATACCCTACTACAATATAAGTAGGTGGAAATTGGTTGAATTATTAGTAGGAAAGCTTCTTCCTCCCAAGTATGGAGATATAAGAAGTCTTGTGGTGACTATTTCTATTGAAACATCAACATACTTAATATTCTTGTTTATTTAGGAGTTTTTATTAATTTCATGACTATTGATATGCTCTCAAATATGCATGTAACCAACATGCAACCATTTGTTATAGTCCTACAAATGGATGATCAAAAAATTATAAAATGTAAAGGGATCATTGAAGATGTTGTAGTCACCATAGATGATTAGGAATACCCTATAATTTCATGATATTGAAACCCCGAACTCAAAAGAAAATTTATCCCTTAATTTTTGGTATACCTTAGTTTCTCATAGTCATTACCCTTATAGATTGCAGATTTGGAAATATGACTATCTCAAATGGATTGAATACAAAGAAGATTTATTTATAACCACATGCCACAAATTTATTTTCAGAAAACTCCTTATGGGTAGATTATCTTGATGAAACCGGCATTTGGGGAGTATTTCTTCCTTGGAAATCATCACAATACAGAGACATGTAAATGAGTTAAGTAAATTTTATGAAGAAGAAATGACATAAAGCTCCGAATAAAATATATTCTCTCTACCCTTATCTTTCTTTTGAAGAAGAAAACTTTAGTGAGGATATAGTAACATTGCATAAATGACAACCTCAAATATGTCCTCTAAATTCATGATTAAGTGAATTTAACCTTAAATCACCGAAACTAAGCAAATTGAAGTACACTAGAGAAACCATTAAATATTAACAGTTGGTTAATAAATGAAGATAAATCTAAGCTATTTGTAGTCTTGAGCTCCCATTTAAAATTATTTTCTTGGGAATATAATGATATGAGGGAGTCTATCATGATGTATGCACCCACCATATTTATATAGAGAATGTGAAACATGTAAGGCAACCCTAATGAAGAATAAATCCAACACTTAGATACATTGTCAAAACTAAGATAGAAAAGTTGATACAAGGAGGTTTCATATACCCCATATTAGATAGCCATGAGTTCCTTCTTTGGTCATTGTCAGGCTAAAGAAAAATGGGAAATGGAGGGTTCATAGACTATATATAATTTAACAAAGAAACATGGAGAGATTACTTTCCTCTTCCCTTTATTGACCAAGTTTTGGACAATTTGGTAGGGAAAGAATATTTTTCCTTTTTAGATGGGTTTAGTGGATACAACACAGATATAGGTAGAGGTTGAAGATAAAGACAAAAAAAACTTTACTTTCCTTTGGGGTACCTTTGCATACAAATTCCTACCCTTCAGACTATGCAATGCACTTGCTACCTTTAAAAGAGCAATGCTAGCCATTTTTCAGATTTAACCAATGAATGTGTAGAGATATATGTGGATGAATTTATAGTTTATGGAAGCTCTTTTGAAGAAGCATTGGCTAACCTAGATAAGGTACTACCAGTGTGAGAAACACCAATTGTCACTTAATCATGAAAAGTGTTTGATCATGGTAGATTAGGGGATAGTTTTGGGGCATCATATTTCAAGAGAGGGAATTAAGGTAGATCCCAATAAAATATAAGTAATTAGATAACTTCCAACACCTTCCACTTCGACTATGGTAAGAAATTTCTTGGAACATGTCTATTATTACGAAGATTTATAAATGATTTTAGTAAATTAGCATCACATATGTTCTCTTTACTCACTAAATAATGAAAAATTATATGGACTTATGATTGCCAACAATATTTTGAAATCATTAAAGAAAATCTCACTTTTCCCCTATATTGAGAGGACCTAATTGGAAACTTCATTTATATATCCGAACCGATGCATTAAACGTTAAATGAGGTAATAAGAATTTTTATTAGTTTTAAAAAGGAAGGAGAAAGTATGTATGCCATTTACCATATCAGTAAAATCTTAACACCCATTAAAATAAACTACACTATTAAAAAAATAATTCCTTGTAGTTTATGTTATTAATACATTTTTCCATTACATCACTAGTTACAAGGTAATAGTTTACACAAACCAATCCACTATTAAGTATTTGATGAATAAGCCATTGTTAAGTGGTTGGATTATTAGAAGGTTATTACTCTTTCAAGAGTTCAATGTAACAATAATTGATAAAGTTGGAAAAGCTAATGTTTTTCGAATTTCTTGTTAAGAATAACTATTATAGGTCAAGATGAACCGGTGAATGATGAATTTCCATATGAACACTTATTTTCCATATCCACTACATCAAGATGGTTTTTGACATGGCCAATTATCTTTCTTCATGTAATTTTCCATATTTTTCACTCATAAACATCGAAGGTGCCTCATAAAAGATAGTATAATGTTCACATGGATGAAAGGGATATTATTTAAATGTGGTCCTAACTTTATGTTATGGTGCATAAGAGAGGCTAGAATTCATGATACCTTGAGGGCTTATCATCATGAACCATCAAGAGGTCATTACTCATCCCTTTGTACTATTCAAAAAAAAGTGGATCCTGGATATTATTGCCATTCTTCATATAAAGATGTGAAAACATATGTATGGAAATGTGACTAGAGCTAAAAGAATGGGAAGGCCCGCACTCTCTAATGAAATGTAACATCTTCAAATGGTCTTGAAACCTTTTGAGAAGTGGGGCTAGATTTCATTGGCCATGTTGATCCAACATCACAAGGGAAGGAGTATATTCTTGTATGTACTGGTTATGTTACCAAGTGGGAAGAAGTTTAAGCCTTTTGGTTTTCTTTAGAGATGAAAAGGTAGTTGATTTTATATATGAAATACTATTTTTCATGTTTAGTGCACCTAAAGCTATTGTTTCATACCAGGGGCCATAATTTGTGCCCAATGTGATCAAAGCATTAGAATATTTATATTAAATCAAGCACATGAAATATTCACCTTATCACCCACAAACAAATGAACAAGTAGAAGTCGTCAATAAAGAGTTGGAAACCATCTTAACCAAGATGATATACATCAATAGAAAGGATTTGGGCATTGAAATTACTAGAAACATTTTGGGCATATAATACAAAAATAGAAATCTACTACTAGATTCTCTCCATATGAACTAGTATATGGGAAAAAGCTAAAAAATTAGAATTTGAGCTCCAGAATCTAAAGAGAGCAAGTAGCATTAGGAATGAATTTTACATCAACACAACAACAAATGATATTGGAACTAAATGAATTAGATAAGCTAAGGATGGAAGTTTTCAGACCTACAAAAATTGATCCAACAATAGAGGAAAGTGTGGAATAATGGTCATATCCTAAAAGAGAAAATTACAAGTTGGAGATTGGGCATTTTTGTTCGATTCCAAGTATAAAGACTTTAAAGGGAAAAAATAGAGTCATTTGTTGGGTCCCTATCAAATTGAAGAATTCCATAGTAATGGGTTTGTCCATCTCAAACCCATTCATGGATACTAAAGGACACTATTGGTTAATGGTCATAGACTTCACCTATATAGAAAACTAACTTCAAATGAATTATTTTCAAAGAAAGTAAAAGAACATCTAGAATTTTTTGTATGACGGATGTTTCCTCCTTCCTAGAAATTAAATCATGAATGTTAGTGAAATTGAATAAAAGAGAAATGTTGAAAACCAAAAATGGCAACATGTTCTAAAAATGTAACAAAATCATAAACGGAAGAGGTTGAAAACCAGATATGGCAACCACTTTCAAAAAAAAATTAAAAACATATATGGTAGTAAATGAAAGGATTTCAATACAACTAACAAACACCTTTTCTTTCTCCACGGGGACAATATGACACATGTTGACAAAGGGATGTTCGGTATATGCATTATATCTATTCTTGTTAACAACATAAAAATCTCCTTTCAAACATCATTAGGTATTTTATATAATTGAAATAAAAAAGAGGGGGCAATTATGGCTTCCATGTATATCTAGGTTAACATGACAACCCAAGCTTAAAAGATAATTGGAAATACATGTGAGGTCTTATCTACATGCTCAAGGGATAAAATAGAAATGGATAAGCTTAAACAAAGTTTAATACAAGTGTGGATAATTATGGTGTGTTGTTTATGTCACCTCAAACACGTGTTCCACAACATAGTGTGATTACCAAAACTACAATTCCAATTTCAAATTTCTCCAATTCTACTCCACCTTGTTGACAATAGAGTTCTACATATTTGAACCAGGACTATAGAAATGGGCCAAAAGAAGTAATTTGAGCCAAGAAATTATAAGAAGCTCATCTAAGATGAGGTCACTACACAAATCTTTAAATATTTAGGATGGTTGTAATTTTTACAAATGTTTGAGGGTTTTGAGAAAGACATGGTGGAGGATTTTATCTAGGATCTATAAGAGAAAAACTCCAAAGTCTAGAGAACTGACATATAGGTGAGAATCTCAATCATAATTTAAATTTTGGGTATTAAAAATGTAGGAGATTTTGTTAGCTCCAGATTTCCTTATAGTAAACTCATTACAAACTTTCAAGTACAAGGAGATCCTTTCTCGAGGTTATGTCAAGGCAGTACTTGGAAGGTGAAGGAAATTGTGAGAGAAATTATCCCCAACCCTTGAAAATTTTTAGTGAAATGGGTCATGAAATGTTTTACCTATGAGATTTAGTATTGTACTATGTTTAGTCTTGTCATGCAGATATTGAATCATTTATGTCATGGGGAAAAGCATTATGAATTTTTATACAATTATTTGTAGTCCATGGCGAGATAAATTGAATAGTAAGGGAGAAACTTTGAAGCATCATGACCTAACCAATATCATTTGCAAACAATGTTTCCTATATCTACATAATGGGGAGGTAGCACAACAAATATTCTTAAGGAATTTTAATAAGGGGAAGAATCTTTTAAAACCCTCTATCAAAGCATCTACTCTAAAATAAAACTAAAAGATAAGAAGAGGAAGTGGAAAACCAGTCTAAAGCTAATGAACCTACTATTGTAATCCTCATCTTGGATAAATATGAGGTATCAAAGAATAAATCACCCCTCTACAATATGAAACATCTCATATTAGGAAATACAAACACATAAGACTAGTGTTGTAGAAGGATGAGGATTCGTGAAGAAAGGATAATAACAGAGACTAAAATTTTGGGTATCATGTGACATTTACATAAGAACCTTTAGACCAATTACCTGCACAATGGGGCATATGAGGTACCACTTATGGTGTCATCCACAATCATTCCAACAACAAACAAAGTAGAACAATCTCATCATTTTCCTCAATTCATTAACAAAGGAAGGCCCCTATGCAACCGGTTGAAGAGATTTGTTGTCATTACCACAACATGCGTAAGGAAGCCCAAAGTCATCTAATGAGAAATATGGACAACTAAATTAGGTAATCACCTTGTATTGGGCTGAATTTTCATTACAAATGCAAAATAGAGAAATTGAAATACTGACACAACACTTAAATGAGAAAGAGGTAATGATTCGAGTTTAAAGGTAGGACTTGTGAATGAAAAATAAAAATCTAAAAACTCTAAATGCAAAATAACAAAGTTGAAAACATATTTGGGTAGTGTCAATAGCATAATACAAGAAAGAGAACCAAGTTTTATCTTTAGAGAATAAAATAAAAGAAAAGGGAGATGAAATTGAATTCATTTCCCAAAAAATTAAAATTGTTGTATACACATTGCAATAGGAAATTGTCAAGCTAAGTAAAAAGGGAACTATTGTCAACCAATGGCTCATAAAAAGAATCAAGTGATAAATAAATTCAAATTGATTTTCCTTTTCCCATTGTAATTTGTAAAGGAATTCTTGCTTGAATTTCATGTTGTTATGAACTAAGAAATGTGGAGGTTAAGAATAAAAAATTAGAGATAGAATTCAAGAAGTTGAAGGAAAACAATAAAATCTAGAAGGTCAACTCACTATAACTTGCCACATAGGTGAAACCCAACTTACCTACAAAAAGCCTTAAAACTTCTATGTCATATCCCTTAGAGAAAAATTCCTTAAATGATAACTATTTAGACTATCCAATAGTATGCCACATGATTTAGTGGATGAAAAATAATTCATGGAAGCTTATATAAGCAAGAAAGCACAGAGTTGAAGAATCATTGTGTAAATTATTTATTCATGTGTTCATATTCGGGCATGACACAAAATTTATGATTAACTTATTTATAGATTAATTTCAACTTTGGATTTCGCTCTACTCGAAAAACTAGGAAATTTTGGTTTACAAAGTTGTAGAATTCACTAACATTCAAGAAACCGCAAATCTCCTAATGAGATGATTTTTCTTCTCCTAATCAGTTAATTGCAACCTTCAATGCTCATGTTCACATATCACAACTAAAAGAGCATTATGTGGCCATGCTAGAGGATTATATTTCAAATTTTGAATACTATATAGGTCGAACCTTCTTTGAATCCTTTCAAGCATGCATAAAAAGATGACAAGACTTACAAATGAGCTCAAGAAAATGGAGGTAGTTTTTCCAAATAACTCAAGGTGGGATTTCAAAAGAGCCTATGTACTCATTCCCATAATCAGAACACTTTAACATGTGTGGATCAAAATTCATTACCAACTTACTTTGGGAACTAACACCACCTTAGAACTCATGGGAGGAGAAATCTATTGAAGATTTAAAAGAATGGATAATTTCGGTTGTTAAAAACAAAGGTTATACAACCCCAAGGAATAAAACATTAAATATATATACCCAAGATTATGACTACAAAAAAATAGTTGAATCCTTAAATTTTGAGAGAGGAATATAGCTTACAAGAGGGCTTGTAAGGTCCTAAATTTTGAGGGATGATGAGACTCAAATAATCTCATCTTTTTGAATTTTAATTCCTTATTTTTGAGTAAGTTTGGAATGGACTTAATCCTATTTCAAATGATTTTTAACTACATTAGAGATTAAGTGTGACACGTGTATGATGAATTAACTTTGAAAGCATTATGGTTTGTTTGTCCAATAACTCCTAATGATTATTGTGAGATAGATGGTTTATCATACAAAAATAGGGCAATAAAAAGTAACGAGATGATCAAAGGACCAAAATTTTGACCATATATCGAAGCTTCAAACTTCATCGCTATTGTTGTGGATTATTAGCACAAAATCTCTATGAAATTATGCAAGAAACTCTATACTTGTGAAAAACTTTGTACTCAAATCTCTAATCTCAAAACTTAAACCCACAAGCTACGGACTAGAGATAAAAACACCCATCTACCAAACCACACAACAAGAGAAGATTGGGAAGGGTTTTTGTATTTTGTGATGATCTGAAGAATATTTCTTTGACTATACACTTGGTATCCCAATGTAATATATTCAATAGTTAGTGAGAAAGAAAGAATGGACACTCTCCCATCTTTTGTAAAAAGAGTCCTAATATAATTTTCAGAATGTAAGATTTCTTAGTTGCTTGGGAATAGAATATCTGTAGTAGTCTCCACTTGTCAATCAACAAGCTGGATTCATAAGTTAGTTCTATTAGGACTTTTGTTCAAATAAGTTTCCATAAATGAAGAAAGTAGTTTGGCATTCATGCAAGGTTGAAAGTTTCAAACTTCAAGCACCTCTTACAAATACCTCATTGTAAGCTTGAAGGAAGTGGATCTTTATGTTTATCTCTTTTGTAAGGAACATCAAATTGGTTAATACAATTGAAGTTGTTGAATATTTGTGTTGGTCATTCTTTATTAATTTGAATTTGAATCTAATGAGAGAGCAAGGGCCACTTTTACCTAAGGAGGAGGAAATTTCTAGTATCTTCTTAGTTTTGTTTTGTTTCATGTTCTTTTCCTTGAATAAATTGTAGAACTAATATATTAAATAACTTGGTTAAATGTTTATTTATTTTTGTCATACATTTGGTTCAATATTTTATTTTTATTTTCTTATATTATTGTTTCCTTGAACTACTACATATTTTGAACATTTACTACCTTAAGTTTAAATAGTGGGATTATATGAAATATATTTTCTTTTATTTCCTATAGCATATAGCCTTGAGATACCGCCCTGGTTCAATAAATAATTAGCTAAAGTGAAGGAACAATGACCCTCATCAATTTTATGTATTATTCTTTATATTTCTATTTAAATTAATAATGATGTATCTACTTGTATTCCTCCTCTTCATAGTCAAAGATAAAATGATGTAATTGATCTTTATCTCCTCTTATACATGATGATATGGAGAGTGTTAGTATCGAATCTCTTCCTATACAATTGAACATTTTACACTAGATCCTCATACTCTTTCTTCTACTAAGAAATAATGCATTGATTATGTTACTTTTATTACAATTCATTTAGATATTGATGATGTATATTTAGATTCTCATGTTATGTTAAGCCTATAGTTCTTAATGTTACACCTTTATCTACCATGATTTCTTCTAGTCATGATGTTTTACGTGCTACTCCTCCTTCCCTTAGGTAGAATATTGTTCATGTGGTTTCCTTTAATTATAAAGTGTAACTCCTTAATGAACCCCTTATTACCTATGCTATACATCCTTAAAAGGTTATCAGACGCACTCCAATTTTGCACATTCTACATTATCGGAACGGTTTTAAATCCCCAATGATGATTAATATCTTTTCTAATGGTGTTTGAGTCCCATTTTCTCATTTGTAGTTTATATTTGTAGCTTAGAATGTTTTCCTTTTTCATTTCCATGCTTATTCTTCTTTCCTTTATCATTCTACAGAGCCTTTTCCTTATATTTTGACTTGAAGTCATGCAACCACTAGTCTACCCTAAATGGCAGATGTAACTACTGGCGATTTGCAAAACCTCACGACAGATTCTGTGAGACTAATGGTTCTATGCACATTTACCCGAGAGTCTTTTGGCATGTTTCGAACACATGTAAACTCCTTCAAAATCACTTTAAGCACACACTCTTTGATCAAATTGGTTGTTCTTGGGCTTGATAGATGTGTACCAACTTCCTCTTCCCATTTTTTCTATTAATTGAGAGTTAACTCCCCCTTCCTTGAGTGATGTGGCATCCTTTGGCTGCCAAATGGCTTAGACCATTTCCATGTCATTTTTCTATAAGATCTAAGCTTCTACCCAAAGCATTGGTTGGAGATTTTTTTTGTGAATTGCATTGTTATGTTATCGTAATCTTTCCAAGAAATACACAATCAAGCCCAGTTCTCTTGCATTGTTATTCTCTTGCCTACGCATTGCAACCATGACATTGCCTGCAAGCCATTCCTACTCCAACACTTCTTCACTGCTTCTTCTACACTACCCAACACAGTTCCTTGGATTCATCTGAGCACCAAATTGGAAAAGAAGCTGAGGGGACAATAGAGAAAAACCATCACCGTATTTGTCACAATCCGCACTTCCAAGTTGGGTATGTACTTAGTTTTTGAATCTTTCTTTAATTTCTTTAGATTTCTATTCACAATTTGATTAGAGTATTCAAGTCAATAAAAAATTCATTATTGTAGTTTCCATTTGTTTGCATAAAGATTCTAGTGAAAGTTGCTTCCCTTCCTATCCCTGTGGGTTTGCAAGGGAAGTTTTTCTGGAAGAAAGCTCCTGCATTAGTTTAGAATCAATTGTAATTTCATTTTAATATGTCATTAGATCCTTGATTTCTACCAGGAAATTTTCGGGGAGGAAGTGCTTCCAAGAAGATTTTACTTGTTCCCGTGTCTCTGAGGTAGAACAGAGGAAGTTTTAGATCCAAAAATACAAATTGGAAAAGATTTTGTTTTATTAGAATAGGTTAAATTCACTCTACACATGAAAATAGCCACATCAAAGTTATTTGTTTGTTTAGTTCTATTAATAGCATTATAGAGGCAATTTCAACTTCTTCATATTTCTTCGTAGATTTCTTTATTTGTTTCTAGAAAGCATAAAAATCCAAAAATATTAGATTAGTTTAATTATTTTGTTTTATTTACTACATTTCCATTATTCAATTGAAAATAACAAAACATTAAATTAGATTTATATTATGTATTAAATTAGTCGTTTCCCTAATTGGATTAGGATTGACCTTTCCCTCTTGTGTTTTCTTTGTGGCAATATTATTTTCTTTGATTTAGTAGTTTATGTACCACACATGACCATTCAAGGCCCTTAACAACCAAGAGATAAAGTATATGATCCTCTAGTCCTGCAACCAAACACATCTTACGTGCACACAAAAATTGACACGGGCCTCAGAATATTGGTTTTCCAATCCACACCACTTACACCTACCATCATCTCATAGATGACAGCCCTGAACATCGAAGCTGATAACATTTATGATTTTTGGCAGAACCATCCCGGATGAAACTAGTTCCCATAATCCACTCACTTGTCCTATCCACACATTTTCTCTCTCACTTCCATGACCTTGTCTGGAAATTTCTACGAGGCAAATGCGGGATGGTTCCCACACCTTCCAGAACCCGTTACAATCATTTTCCATGAGCCAAATATTGACTACCATTTACGCACTACCATCATCTTAGACCGTTCCATCTCACCTACGCAGGTAAGACAAACTTTTGTTTCCTTAGATGAGCAGATTCCATTAGTGCCCATACAAGACATTAGATTACCTTGATCTTCCCTTATTCACATTTCTCCTATTCACCTTATATATATTCCACATAGCCATCTATCCATTCCACATCGATTATCCCAACACGACCTTGGGAGGTCGAGTGTGCCTAAAATTCACGTGTTGATTTTTAGTCATACAAAATTGGTGAACCCAATGTGAAGGACTAGTTCCTTTTCATTTCCATTGTTTCTACCTTCTTTCATCCATCCTTCTCCTCTCCCATTATTCTGCGGGTATTTATATACCCCTCGATATTTCGAGTCAAGAATACAAAGATACCCATTTTGGGCCTCAAGGCGTATTACTACCACATGGGTACGCAACAGTCGCCCTCATTATTTGGGTGGGCTGATAACTACTCATCCAATTTACCTTCCCCTCACACTTCTCCTCCTCAAGGTGCCAACAAAATTTCATCTATTAGGATTGAGGAGATCAATCAACCAGAGTTCTCCAACTCAAACAACATGACATTCACCGGAGAACATGGTTTATATCCTCATGTCTTGTCAAGACCCCAAATCAGCATGCAATCTAATCCTTTTTCCTCCTTTCTCGACTAGTGGAAAACTCATAGTACACTTCACTCGAAGTAATGAGTGTCTCAATGCAATAGACTAGTTTGTAGAAAGGATGCAAGGGTATAATGATGCTCTGCTTCAAAACAACACTACTATCCCTCCTTTTACAATGGAAAATACATCTAAAGAGGGGTGGTCTCCTAGAGAGAAATTTATAGCAAGACATCATGTGCCTTTGCCTCCTAACAAGGCTCAATATATACCCAGGACAAATTCAACACCATCTTTGCAAGATGTAATTTCGACATTAGTGGATAGAGTTAGGGAGCTAGAGCTTTCCCAACCTCCTCATGCTACACCTTTTGTAGGGCAAGGAAAGATCCCCCACCATGCGTAAAACTTTGGTTATCTATCCTCGGAACCTTCGCCCCCTCTAGTGTACATGGGTTTCCCTAACCTTGGGCATATTCTTACTGCACCTGCACATTAGGTATGCCCTCTCACACTTCGTATTGGTACCCTCCATATGTGCCAACCAAGTGCATTGTTGAATTTCTTTCCAACTAGTAATGCAATGTTCCCGGTTTTGCACCTTATACTCCATACTAAAATAATGTCCCCTCGTACCTCCACATGTACTCTAAGAGACCGTAGGGTGATATGTTTTCTTTTCCCAACTCGTATACTCAGCCTCAGGGGATGCCTTACACCCCTACGAATGCTTATGTTGTGCCATATCAACCTCTCATTCCTCCCCCACCTCCCCATCAAGGTTCGTCCATGGTAGAGTCTTACGCATTGGGCACATATGCTAAATACCTCAAGGAGACCCTTGAATTTACCATACGAAGTGTAATGCTTCCACGAATGCTTCCTAACTTGTTAAAAATTAAAGGGGAGGAGGACCCAAATGTGCATATTAAAGTGTATGTTGTCGTCGAGAGAGTCTGCTCCCATGAGACACAGTTGTAGATAAAATTTTCCCTAAGACCCTTAAGGGTATCACTCTTGGCTAGTATTAGAAGATACCAGAAGCCTTGATCTATTCATTTAAGCAACTCATTTCGGAGTTCATAAAGGATTTTGATATGAACAAACTTTTAACAACATGAATCAAATAATTCCTTCATATCAAGCAAGAACACAATGAATCTACCACCCATTTCATTCAGAGATGTCAATAGGTCCTCTACTCCTCGGCTAACGCTCCAAACATGGACCAAATGGAGATTTGTGACTTTTTCCTTCACTCTCTTAACCGAGAGACCAAGGAAGAGGTCCAAAATTTTCCTCTTAGAAGTTATGAGGAGGTTTTAGAGGGTGTTCTCCGCATTGACCAAGCATAAATTTATAGTTTCCGGAAAATGTACGGCTCAAATGGGAGACTAGTCAACCCCTCTCAAGGTAATTCAAATTACCCAAATAGTTCAAACAACAATAACCAAGGACCTAAAGTCCTCAATAAGAACCGTGGTGTTATGACTAGACAACATAATTGACCAATCCAAGAAGCCAAACATTGTTAACACCAACAACGTGAATAACAGTAATAATAATTCAAATGCTAACAATCAAAGGAGTAATAACTTTTCTTTTTCTATTAATGTGGTGGACTTTAGTCATCCTCCTCCCCATCTTAGCAATTCTAGGCCCAAGCGTCGGTTCAATACCCAAACAATTATCCAAACCAATACCAAAACTAAGGGCAAAGGCCCTTGAACTTCAATTTTAATAACCAAAAATAGAACAACAATAAAAACTATAAGCCGCAACAAAACCAAAATCAAATACCCCATGATTACGATCATGATCTATACTGCAGATTTCCATAGGGTTAGAGGATATGATGCTCGTACGTGTCGTGATTGTAAAAATATATACAATGGCTTCAGAGGACCAAAGGAAACTCTTTATAGAGATGTTCTTGGCTAATCCTATGGCACCGACACAAAATGCTCATATAGGACCCATTTCCCCTCAAAATTCTAACCTTGGGGTTTATAGAGACCCTTCCGACGCATCTCGAGAATGGAAAGCTTAACCCGCATGGTACCAACAAGGGGATGCCCACAAGGATGCCTATAGGGATTCCCGTAGGGAACAACGATCATGAAGCCTCTACTTCATCAAACCCTTTGGTGGCTCCTCCTTTAGATGGTCGGAAGCAAACCAATATTATGGGTTTAGTAGAGCTAGAAACCAAACCCAAAATTAACGCAGTGACCCGTACCCGAGATTACTCTTCACAACCTCTTCCCATCTACCCTTCTATGTCAGACGATACACCGGTGGCTCCCAAACTAGTAGGGGCATATGATCTCATTACGAATTTGACCAAGACCTTCTCTCACATTTCCTTTTGGATTTTTTAAAGAGCTCACCTACATATTGAGAAGCTTTGTTAAAAGTGTTAGGCCTTGGAAATCTAATTCGTGACATCCCTCCTCCGGAGGCCTAAGTTAATCACATAGACCATGATTTCTATCCTCCGGAGATGCCTGCGAGAGACACTTGGTTTCATATTTGACATTAGAAAGATGCCAACTGATGTTGAGTTGGCACGAAGAGGTGATCCTACGTTGTACCTCTAGGTTTGGATCTATAACAACTATGTTAAGTATGTGATGATAGATGACGGGATTCCATCAACATAGTTCCTTTCTCATTTCTTCAAAAGCTAGGATATGGATAAACCAATTGTTCTTTAACGTGAAACACGCTGAGAGGCTATGACAACATCAAGGCAATGTCTATTGGGACTATAGTGCTTGCGGTTACCCTTGGACCAAAGACTATGTTGACTTATTTTTACATTATAGATCAGAAACCAACTATAATATGATTCTCGGTCGACCTTGGATACACATAATGAAGGCAATCCCTTCTACATTGTTCCAAGAGGTCATATTCTTATACATGGGTAAGGTTTTGTAGCTCAGGGTAACCCAAATCCATTTGACATCCATTTGGCCAACCTAAAGAAGAAACCCGGGGTTCATACTAAGTTCAAGCTCCTAGCTAATCAGTTGAACAAGCCCCAAGGCTCAAAGCCTGAGTCCCAACTTGTTCTAATGACTGAGTTGGAAACCCCTAAGTTAATTGAAGGGGTAAATCTTGATGAGAAAAAACTACCGTAGTTTTTGGTCGTCAAATAGGACTTTACAAAGAGCAATGATCGGGGACAAGAAGTCCCTCCTCTTTAATGGGAGAGGTTCCCTTATTCGTAAACGAACCTATTTACAAATATACAAAACATGATTTTCTGGTTGAACTTGGATATTACGAAAGTGTTTCCTATAAAGATCATCAATTACAAAAGGACCGAGGAATGAGAATGCGAGAATGAGCAGTAAAGGCAACATGCGTAATTATAGATAATGAGTAATTCTTTATGTATGCGAGTTACAGTTGAATGAAACAAGATCATTTGTATCATATAAATAAGATGGAATTTAAAGACACAAAGTTCTCGTAAATAACATCCGCGTAACACAAAGTTTCTTGACATAACACAGACAAATGATCTTCACAAAATTAAATGAAAGCTTATAGATAAAAGAGATCAGATAGACAAAGAATGAAAAGCCCTTCTGTATTGATTTCTTTATGATCTATTTACACTTTCAGAAAATAAGCCAAGTTCTTCCTCCTCTTCAAAATGGTGTGGAGAGTCCATTATATAGCTTACAAATCAGTTACTCTTTGTAACTACTTCTTTTAACTAAAGATTAGTTAAGGATTGCCAATCGCAATACCTCAACTTATTACAATGAATCCGAGAAAAAGAATTAGAAAAGAAGAGAAGAATAAGGAGAAGAAGACAGGTGGTTATGAATGGGAGGGACCCACCGACTTCAAAATTTGTTGCACTGAATCTCTTCAATGCCTCGCCTATGTCTCTACCACGAGGGACTGATGTGATGGTTGTAGACCTGAGCCCAAAATCGAGGCACTTCTCTATTTCCTTATCAAACTCGACATGAGTATGATAGTCTTTATTTGCTTCTTCAATGGAGATCAAGAGAGCAGATCTCCTTCATTTTCTCTTTAGAAATGGAGCTTTCCTTGAATAGATTATCTTTGAAAAAAGCTCGAATTGAGCTTTGATTTCGGCAGGAAAGAGGCGCACTGAAGTTTCATCCCGAAGATGACAAAGTGTATATCTTTGAAAGTAGATACAACCAATGTCTTGAAAGCCCCACCCTTCTGCCAGCTATTCTTCAACTCACCCAAAGCCTCCTCCAAGACTTTGATCTTCCACTCCACACCGTAAACCCGGGACTTTGTGCATTATCCTTTGCATCATCAAAAACCTTATTCACCAATAAAATGTTCTCATCTATCTGTCCCATGAGACAGAGGTCTACTATGCAACTGCTCCATAGTTTGAGCTCTTTATCTATGACCCCGATAGTGGAGGAGAGTTTCTGTTGCAAATTGTTCACCTTTCCATGGAGTTTGAAAGCTTCATCGATGAAGTTCAATCCTGTAACAAGCATATCTTCCACCATGGCCTCCATAGCTTTGCCATAGACGGAATACTTGTGCATGTCTTTGATACTCCGTACTTCATCTTGGCTCAAAATTACAGGTGGCGGAAGGGTAGTCAATGGGGTAGGGTCCAAAACTTTGTCCTTAGACAAAAGAGATTTGATAAAACCTGTGAGAATCTGGGCTTGTTCCTCCAACTGTTCAATAGTTTGCTGCCCTTTCTCTACCCTCCCAATGACTCTTGTGACCATTTCCTGGAGGTTATGGATCTCACCTTCAGGAGTAGACTCTCCCATAGGAATCCTTGAGAATTCTAGGTCAGAAACCTGTAAGTCCTGCTCTGATTTATCTACTGTAGGCTTAGCAATCTCTAGGAATTGCTGACCCTGAGCATCAGACACTATCCTGGAGGTGATTCTAGCTTTCTTGGCACGAGAAGGAGTAGTGCCTAACAAGGCTGCCACAGCATCAAAATTTGGCCCTGAGGTCTAAGAGGAAGATTTCCTCTTTCTACTGTCGACAAAAGGTTGCACCCATGCAAAAGAGGAAGAGGAAGTAGCAGGAGGGGCAAGAGGACCAAGAGACAGAGAGCTCATGATGCTCAAGGTTTGCATAGCTGTTGTCTCAAGTTGAGATGTGAGTGGGGCGCTTGAGACAATTGCTGCAGAGGAATCAATAGCACTTGGAAGTTCAGTGCTCTGGACTTCCTTATCTTTATCCGTTGGAGCTTCAGGAGAATTTGTAGTAGCTGGAACTTCACTCTCTTCACTTTCACTGAGAACAATGATGTTCTCTGGTCCCAAAGGCACTTCTACCTGCTTTCTTTGAGGATCTTTTTCCACAAGTTCCTTCTTAACCTCTTTGAATTTTTTTTGGTATACTTGAGTGGATGAAGGAGTGGAAGCTGCAGGTCCTTGTGTTGATGAGGCAGGAGGGGTTTGCACAGGTGTGTCTGATATGGGAGTCGATGCTTCCCTCCTTGGTGTTGAAACATCCTTAGAGGAAGATTCTCCTGAGTGCCTTCTAAGCTCTCGAACTTTCCTATCAAACCAGACCTTAGTCCTGACTAAGACTGGAGCTAGGATCTCGGCCAGATCATCTTTCTCTTTCTTGTTCCAATCCAAGTCCTCCAAGGGAGTGTGCTTAACCACATTGTCATACTCATATGAGTATAGATCAGAGTTGTCATCCTGGAGTCCTTTAGGAACTTGGTACAAGCCGAGTTCTTGGATCAATTACAAAGAGAACCTGCCATAGTGCCTCCTTCTAGCCTCAAAATCATCTGCACAGTCAGCCCAATAGTCTTCTGTATCTGCCCTGTGATGATATATTATCTTGATGTTCTGTTCAATGAACTTCTTCAAGTCGAAGCAAGTTCTTGGCTTGAAGAAATGAACAGTGATGGGAACCAGGGCTCTTTCTATATTCTAAGGCGTCTGTGGTCAAGGCTGTTTTACAAGTGTAATTTCCCAAAGAGATGGGAAAGTGCAAACCAGTAATCTTCTTGTCTCTGCAGGTTCTGTGCAATTTGTCTAACTGCCTGCATACTTCTATCAAAGCCATCTTATCACTGCAGAACATGGGAAGCCTCAAAGGGGTGCTCTCATAGCCAGCAAGCCTGATATAGGAGAATTTTCTGAATTGGATAAAATAGGCACCGTAGTGCGATATCAGGTTCATGGCTTCATCAGAAAACCTTCTAGCAGTGTCACCCTCAAGAAGCCTAACCACGTACATGGTGAAAGCATCATTTACCCTTCGGAAATTGCGATTGCTGGTCTCTAGGGTGAACTGCAGGCAGTAGGCATATACAGGATCATCCTTGTGGGCATCAATGTAAGAAAAACCAAACCATTGCCTTGATGCCACCAGAGTATACATCAGGTACGAAGTCATGTAGAACTTCTTCATTTGCTGTACATTGGACAGCTGCTCCGCCAAGTTCATGCTGATGATTTCCACCCAGTTGATATTTTGAGTTCCCTCGCACACCATGCTGATGAGCGGGCACATCCAGAAATGGAATTCGTTAGTAGAGGGTAAGCCCATAACCCGAGCCAGTAGGATTATAAAATCTGACAATTCTTCATTGAAATCAGCCCAAAAAGAGTCTTGGATAGACGAGATGCTCCCTTCTTAGGGTTCTTTAGCCAGGACTTTGCCACCCGCGCCTTGTATTTGTCGTTGTCTTGATTGAACAGGGCCTGTGCTTGATTCTGGGAAACAACTATGGCATTATCCATTTCTGGAATTCTCAGTGCAGTGCTAATGGCGGCAGCGTCCAGTTTGGTGATTATTTCCCGTGTACGTTGGTCAATTCACTCAAATCAGGGTCGAAGTGAGCTCCGCATGAAAGCACTATATCAGCACATTACACCAAGATTGGGAAACCTCTAGCGAAAGCCAAACCACTGTCGTGAATCATCTGCGCCATTGGTGTAGGGTTTGCATCTGCCATCCTTGCCCAAAAATTGCCAAAGTCAAGATGACGAGCTTCACTGTCCCCAATATTGGGAACGGCAGACTCTAGTGGTGAGATTTGTTCCTGTCCCTGAAATTTGATCTTCATATTGATAGTAATTTAGAGGGCAGAGCTGCAAACTAAACTCGGGAAGGAATTACAGAGGGAAGGGATACACGCACAGAAATTTAGATTGTAAGGGTTCGAGCAAATGATAGCATGGAAGCAGTGTGAAAAATACATAGTGGGTTCGCTCGTTATATAGCCGATTAGGAGAGAGAAAGATAATGAATGCACATTTAATACATACCTACCAATTTGAATAAGCAAGATATTCGGGTAGAGCGGGAAAAATAAGCACGAATGGCACTTGGTTCATTTGGGACATGTGGGACGCGAATGCGCGAAACACGTGGCTACCGATTCGGGCAGAAAGCAGGAAAAGACGCAAAAATGCCTTTTGGGACATGCGGGACAAAAGTGCGCGAAGTACGTGGTTCAGGCAATCGGCTGAAAATGGAACAACTTGCCCAATTGAACTTGGGACATGCGGGACAAAAATGTTTGTGACAGCCCGAAAAGACAAACTTGGGAAACCGGCCGATCGGGGAATAGAGGGCCTAATTGAACTTGGGACATGCGGGACAAAAATGTTCGACAGGCCCGAAAAACACACAAAATGACCCCAAAAATGTAGATTTTCTCAATTTCTCGACTTTTAACATTGAGTACAATAGAGAAGACACTTAAACTCAAAATTTTAAAATTTTCACTTCCTTAAGAGCAGGGGAATTTTGAGTGGACAACAGTAGTAGAAAAAGTATCAACAAAAACTATAATTTGAGATAGTTAAGATTTTCGAAAATGATGTACATATCATTCTTCCTTTTGAATATTTAGGCATAGGCCATGATCTTGCGATCACTACTCTTTTGGATGATGGATTCGAAGATATTTGCATGGTTTAGGTTTTGGAAGTCAAAGAGGAAGATTCCATGAATGATCAAACTTTTATCTTCCCCAATGATTGTTGGATGCTTAATTATGATGAAGTGCCACTATGGCACGGGGGTGGGTATGATCCTTACTTCTCCGGATGGTAGGGTTATTCCTTTTTCCTCTAAGTTCAACTTTGAATGCACAAACAACGCCACGAATCACGAGGTTCTTCTTCTTAGTCTCATCGTAGCCAAGAGGATGGGTGTCGGCAGTGTAAGAGTTCTAGGTGACTCCCAACTTGTCGCTAATCAAGTCTCGGAAGTTTATGAGACTAGAGTGGAGCACTGTAGCTTTATAAGATCATCGTCCTAAAGCTTAGCAAAGGTTTTGACTTCATTTCTATCAAAGCCATACCTAGAGAGAAAAACCTCTTAGCCGATTCAATGACTACTTCTTCCTCTTGTTTTTTTCCAAGCATGGGTTTGAAGGAAACTGATTTTACAGATCTTAGTTCAATCCAAACAATTATTTCAAAGAATACCAACCAATGCGATTATAGCATATGTTGAAGTTGAGAATGAGCCTACCACTATGGAATTTATGGAGAATGATGAGGCAATCCTAGGATTCCTCAATGCATACACTGATCTTCATCCTGTTCACCATAAGAGAGGATTTTCTCTTATACCTCACCCTTCCTCCTACTTTGGAGATCACACATTGTGTTCTTCCTCATCGAAGGTCTTGAGATCTATGAGGTAGAGGAAGAGGATTTATAACTACCTTTAACCCCACCTGAGTTCGAAGAGGGTAGTGCCTCTTTGATTGAAGGGACTATTGATATTAATATAGGGACGAGAGGAGGAACCAAATATATTAAAAATCGGTTCTTCTCTTACTCTGGATGAAATAGAAGCACATACAAAGGTGCTCAAAGAACATTTGAAATCCTTCACCTTTAGTTACAAGGAAATAATGGGAATCACTCCTAACATGGTAGTTCACAACCTTGTCACGAAGCCCGATGTCAACCCAAAGAAGCGTAAGTCATGACCCATGAAGCCAAAAGTATATTTAATGGTCAAGGAAGAAGTAATGAAGCTTCTTCAAGTAGGTTTCATTAAACTAGTGGAATATTCCATGTGGGTGTCTAACATCATCCTGGTTCTTAAAAATAATGGGAAGATACGCATTTGTATCGACTTTAGAGACATCAACAAAGCCTGTCCTAAGGATGACTTTCCATTTCCTTCCATCGATGTCATTGTAGATGTAATAACTAGCTATGAATTATTTTCACTTATGGATGGATTCTCCAGCTACAATCAAATAAGGATCTCCGAGGAGGATCAAACCAAGACTACCTTTACTACTCCTTAGGGGACCTTTTACTACGCAGTCATGTCATTTGGCTTGAAAAATTTGGAGCCACCTACCAATGAGCAATGACATATATCTTCCATGATCTTATCCATAAGATTGTGGAATCTTACGTTGATGACTTGTTGGCTAAGGCCAGGAAATGTTGTGATCACCTTAAGGTGCTCCGCATTATCCTCTCTCGTCTTATCAAATACAGTGTAACATTGAATCTAGAAAAGTGTGTATTCAAAGTAATGGGAGGTAAACTATTGGGGTATATCATTTCTTCTCGAGGAATTGATGTAGACTTGACAAAGATTAGAGCAATTATGGAGATTACCCCACCTTCAAAAGTTCGACATTAGGTATTTTCGGGTAAACTTGGTGCGATCCACAAGTTTATTCTTGATCTAACTTATGTCATCCATCCCATCAATAACTTTCTAAAGAAAGAGTGTAGTAAAGAGTGGACTTTTGAATGTCACGAAGCGTTTGAGTCGGTCAAACATTTTCTCATGTCACCACCTACACTCATGCCACCCAAATTTGACTGTCCCTTGATCTTATACTCTTGAGCCACCGAGGTTTCACTAGCTTGCATGTTGGCACAAGAAGACGATGATAATCGTGAACATGCCATTTATTTCATTAGTCACACTCTTCTTGATTATGAGAGACATTATATACGTAGGTGGAGAAAGAATACATGGCAATTGTATTTGTAACAAAAAGGTTAAGACATTATATGCTTAACCAAGAAACGTGAGTGATCATCAAATCTGGCCAGCTATAAACCTTCTTGACTCAAGGTGCCTTATTTAAAAAGGTTGGACATTTCCTCACATTGATGGGTGAATTTGAACTCACCTTCATCAACCAGAAGTCTATCAAAGGACAAATTATTGTTGATTGGTTGGCAGACAACCCACTAGATTACAGGGACCTAGTGGACCTAGATTTCCTTGATGAGTGCATATTTTATGTGGAAACAAAGCCTCCCATTGCATCGTGTCTATGGTATTCTCATATCATTAATCATATTGTGGACCGTACGTATCCTGAGGGAGAAACCTCATAACAAAGGTGGTGGCTACACATCATAGCTGCCAAGTATGTAATTGTAGAAGAAGTGCTCTATCATAGAGCCTTCGACGACATGCTTTTGAGGTGTGTAGATGAAGAAGAATCGGAAAATATCCTTCCAAATCCATAGTGGAGTCTCGTAAGGGTCACTTCAGGGCATGCTACCACTTGGAAAATTCATCGATGGGTTATTTATGGCCCACCTTAGAGCATGATGTTGTAGAATATGTACATAGGTGCCATAAATGTTAAGAATTCACACATGAGATACACATTCCTTCTCAAGCTCTATAGATGATTGTGACACCTTGGCCCTTTTCTACTTAGGGTCTAGATTTGATAGGAAATTTTCTCCCTCATCAACAGATGGCCATAACTTTATCATTACGGCCATAGAATATTTTACAAAGTGGGTTGAGGCCATGCCTCTCACTACTATGCTTGGATCTATGAACACTAAGTTCATTTTGAATCAGATCATCTGTAGGTATGGAGTCCCACAAGGTCATTATCTCGGATAATGGCACGTCCTTTAAAAATGAAGAGGTGCATGAGTTATGTTTACAATTCAAAATCTTGCATCACACAACCTCTTTATATTACCCTCAGGCCAATGGACAAAGTTGAGGCTAAAAATAAAACATTGAAGTCCATACTCCTCAAAACAAATCAAGGAGAATAAGCATGACTGGCATTTAAAGCTATTTCCAGCCTTGTGGGCCTATAGAACATCGTACAAACACCTATGGGGCAACCCCTTTTTCTTTAGTCTTTAGATGTGAAGTGGTCTTACCACTGAAATTAAGCTAGCCTTCGCATATCTTTGCAAGGCATTTTGGGTGAAGATTCATATCAAGAGGCATGATTTGTTCAATGTGAAACCCTCAATGAAACTTGGCTTAATGTTGAGCAGGGGCAAAACATTTACACTGACATGATGTCCCGTTAGTATAACAAAAAGGTTTACAAGCGCGAAATATGCGTAGGTGATTTAGTGCTAAGACTAGATAGCTAGATTGATGGAGGACTATAACAATGGTGTGTATCATCTGTGTACCTTAAAAGGTGAGGATTTTGGTGAATTAGTCAATTCACTTTACCTTAAATGTTTCTACGTATGATTCATTTTCATTCCCACATGTACACTATGCATATCATCTGCATAATTGTATTTTAGTATTGTGAAACAAGAAACTTATTTTTCAAACAACTTTCAAAATTTATAAAAATTGGCAAAGCATTTTAATCATACTTCTTCAACCATTCATTATATCATCTCTAAAACTACTCAATCTCTTTATCATCCTAGTAGATGAATTTTTTACATTGATCCTACCAAGACCTACACACTTAGTTCTATTCATGGCTACTTATAGCTTAGGTGTTTTTCCCATAGTTTGTACTAGAAGCTTCTTGGTGTCACATCTTTCCTTAAAAATATCTCTTTGAAAAAAACAATCTAAGAGCATTTCACTGGATTGTGTGTTCGCCACGTCAACCCTCAATGGTGAGCCCTCGCATCTTACTGGTTGTATGGGGTTGAGGCTAGGGGAAATTATTCCCTCCCAAAATCACAAAGTTCAAGAATCAATAAAAAATGGAAATAAACAAACAATAAATACAAAACAATTTCATTTTGTAAATAATACTACACTTATTTTCCCTACCAGTCTTCGGTGATGAACCCATGCTTCCCACGGGAAGCATGAGGCTGGGAAAGGAGGGAAGTTCCCTTACTCGCCTATGCCTTGTCCTTAGTGATGAGCCCATGCTTCTTACTAGTAGCATGGGGCAAGACATAACAGTCCTTTCAAATAAATCAATAAGTTAAGAGTAGGTCAATAAGTAAAAAGTGCTTTAAGTTATTTAAAATCACTAGAAAATGAGTTAGGTGTGTAAGTTATGAGAGAGTTAAATCCATAAAACGATATTTTTCAATCAGAAGCAACCTATGGGTTTAATTCTAGTTAAACTTGTAAGAAAACTCACTCTAGATTAGATGATTAGCCTTTCCTGGAGTTGAGTGGTACTTTCCTAATTAGTTATTTGTCAAAACCGTATCTTCGTATCATTACTTCCATTTATCAAGGTCATATAACTCATGTCCTTCGCCTTTGTTGAGCCCTCGCATCTTACTAGTTGCGTGGAGTTAAGAATGGAGTGGGTTCATCTCGTTATCACATTACTTTCATTAAATCTTCCAATGAAATAGAAATACCAAATATTTCTTCAAAACCAAAGTTTTAATTTTGCATTTTGTCTTCATGTACATCATCTATATATCAAAAGCAAAAAAATATCATTCTCACATTACGTATTTACACCAAAGATCATCCATACATGCATTCATAAAAGCATATAAAAATATCGGAGATTCTACACATCTAAGAGTACATAGATGAAGCAATTCATAAACAAGTAAACTCTTACACAAGATATCCAAGACAAAAATAATCATATGTGTATATATCCATAATAATCAAGTTTTTTACAATGTCATCACACTAACAAGTGTGGTCAAAACACTCACAATGAGCACAAAATCCAAAAAAATCTATATATGTGTCTAAAAGTATAACAAAGCAATAAGGCATATAACCTATCCCTTCCTACCGGATCTATACTACAGAGGAGCACGATGTGGACTCCTGTTACGGATCCTATAATGTGAATGGGAGCCTCCATGAATAGAATGATGAGAATGACCATGAGATAGGGTTGGAAATCTTCTAGTAGTGTTCTTGTTATGAGAGTGGCCTCTCTGTTGTCTCTTCTTAGCTAACTAGAACACAACAAGCTCGGTCCTCACCTCTGGCCAAAACCTATGCAACCTGCAAGACCGGTGCTACAATACATCAATGTGGCATCTGGCCATCTTTGGCTGCCCCACATCTCCAAGAACCTCCTCTCATGTCTTTCCCATGGGGAGGAGTAATGTGTTAACTAGGATCCGATGAATAAAATCTCACCATCCATCAGTAGGGTCAGTAGAACACAAAAGAAGACAATGGCGAGTTAGAAGTGAAAGGAACGATAGCCAAATCATACCAAGCCAAGAACACAGATGCTAATCAAACATCACGATCTATAAGATGAAAGTAATTCGCGAATAACTTTACATAAACCTTACAAATAAATGAGAAGCAATATCATATATTATTATGGAACTCAATGCAATACATTGAGAATGGGCCTTACTTAAATAAGCAAGGAATAACAATCTAAGAACTAGTCAAAGTCGTAGATCAAGCCATAAATCAAGGAAATAACTAGTCATCAAAGAACTAGTCAAGACCATAGATTTAGGAGAGAACTAGACATCAAGGATCTAGTCAATACCATAGATCTAGGAAAGAACTAGTCAATACCATAGATCAAGGAAAGAACTATACCTAACAACTAGATAATATCTCCTAATATCTAAATAAATAAAAGAAATATCCACACACATAAGTGGGTGAGGATAAATACAATAAAGGTAAATAAAGTACCTAAGTGAACATGAGCTAAGGTAAATACCTACTCTAACACCCCCTCAAGTGAAACTAGGGGCCAAAATAGAAGTGGCATGTCCATAGTATGAGTCCCGACAACTAGGCCTGATGAGGTACTCATGTACAATAATTGGGAAAAAGGGACACCGCAAGGTACCCAAAACCAGTAATAACAAAGTAAAGAGAGTAAAAACCCACTCCAAGGCATCCCAAGAAGCTCGGCTAAAAAAATCGTATAATGTTGAAGAAGTTTGGTGTCCATTTGTGGTCAAATCCACTGCTCGATCACAAAACTCAAAAACAACTAACACTGGGTTTCACCAGAATAGCTCCATATAAGGAGACTGTCAACGAGAGTGATGTCGAAAGTGCAAAAAAACACCAAACATAATTCGATCAACTACTGCAAATAGGTGTGCCACGATCCAAGAACAATAACCAAAGCAACAAGGCAAGGACACAAACTCCAAAGTGTCATGATCCAAGAAAAGCCAAGGTAACAAGGCAAGGACATGAAACCCGAAGAAGCAGGATCAACACCACACCCTCCCATACTGCTGAATGGGTGGAGTGACGCTACAAATCTGTATGAGTTATCAAAACAACTACTTGAACACTGACAAACTAACACTGGAATGCACCAGAATAGATCCCCTAAAAGTGTCAAAAATATAGATACAAAATCTCTCAACAAACAAGAGAGATACACTACACCTGCTAAGAAAATGCTCAAAACAAGAAGCATCACAATGCATAAGGTATAGAAAGTGGAGCAAGAGGCCGAATGGTGGAGGAGCCACACCTGTAGATTCCTCTCAATGAATATCTATGTCGCTCCACGAGTGATCAAATATCCACCCCAAATCAACACGGATGGATGAAGAAGATGCCTGCATATGACTTGGTGTAAAATGCACAATGGGTGCATGCAAAAGAACATCAGAATGTGTGTCAAGTTGATCATGTCTGACAGCTGAAATCTCAAGTTTCTCAAGCCTGAGTGAAGGTGCAAAACTCATGTGTTGCTCATGATCCTCAAAAAGAGTCAAGCGAACAAAAAATGAGCTCTGACAATGTGTGATCCCAATGAAGTATCTCGCTCGAACAACCAATGTCACGACAAGAATTCCACTTAACATGAGGAATCAAGGAAACAATACTCTGTGAATGTCGCAATGACTCTACTAGTGAGACCCATAGAACGAAGCATGAGAGAACTGAATGCAGTGGTATGCTTCTTAAAAAAGCCATGCAGCTGAGTAGAAGTAGGATACACAACATGTGGTACTGTAATAGGCACTGATGTGGAAGAGCATGTAGTAACAAGCTTAATAGGTTTAGAAGCATGAAAAGGTGTTCGGGCTCAAAGACCGACGAGATCAATGTCAGTGGGTACAAGAGCAACAACTGCAAGTGGACTAGGAGCATGGATATGGTTGTCCACAATATGATGGTGATGATGTAGGCTAGCAAGTTTGTTCTGTAGGGAGTGTATTATTATATCCTTATCATGAATGAGTGATTGTAGAAGAGAATTTCACTTCTTGAGTGATCTATTTTCTTCCACAAATTTTACAATATCCTCTTGAATTCCACATACTTCAGAGAAAATCATATCATTCTCAGAATCCATGATAGGTACACTCCTAAAAATTTAGGACGTCGGGCTCAACCGAAATTGCGTCCACAATTGATTACAACACTCCTCCATATTTGGCACTTTATAATTACAGTGCAAGTCTTAAAATAAATAAATCTAATGGAAAGAGCATGAAAAAGAAAGCATTTTTGTAAAAAACGGCACTCAAAACCGAGTTACCGATCAAAAGTTACATGCTTTTTAATATTTTGCTCTGTTATTTATTTTAAGTGCCACTAAAACAAAGTAAAATGTTGTTGCCTTCACCACACAAATAAAATTAAAGGGGATGAAGTTAAGCACCTATTAGTAGGAATCACAAGCTTTAATCCCTCATATGACCATACCATATGACCAAGCCCAAAATAGTAAATACATGCACAACATCCGTGGACCCCTGCCAAAAAAGGAAAGATCTGAAAACCTTCCTACAAGTAAACCAAGACAGCTACGCCGCAACAAAACAATGCCTTGCGTAGATCGAAAAATCCAACAAACCCAAAAAAATTATGTGATTTCTTTTCTAGTGGGCACAAATCCCGAGGTGATCCAATGTGCTTCTCTACAACAACAAAAAAACCCCAAAAAATAGCTATCTGTAGAAACGATCGAGTTTACAATCGATCTTAGGGTTTTCATGCCTTCCGGATCCAATAGAAGCCTCTGTTTTCCATAAAAATGCATGCAGCAACAACATACGACCAAATCCCAAATATATGAATATACAATGAATTTATTTACAAAATAAAACTTACAGACGGATGTCAACAGCAATCTCCAACTCTGATACCATGAAAGGAACGATAGCCAAATCATACTAAGTCAAGAACACAAATGTTAATCAAACACCATGATCTATAAGATGAAAGCAATTCACCAGAATAACTTTACATAAACCTTTACAAATAAATGAGAAGCAATATCATATATTATTATGGAACTCAATGCAATACATTGAGAATGGGCCTTGCTTAAATAAGCAAGGAATAACAATCTAAGAACCAGTCAAGGTCGTAGATCAAGCCATAAATCAAGGAAATAACTAGTCATCAAAGAACTAGTCAAGACCATAGATTTAGGAGAGAACTAGACATCAAGGATCTAGTCAATACCATAGATCTAGGAAAGAACTAGTCAATACCATAGATCAAGGAAAGAACTATACCTAACAACTAGATAATATCTCCTAATATCTAAATAAATAAAAGAAATATCCACACACATAATTGGGTGAGGATAAATACAATAAAGGTAAATAAAGTACCTAGGTGAACATGAGCTAAGGTAAATACCTACTCTAACAAGAAGAATTTTGAAAAACCCAAAAAGAGGGTAGTGCATAATCCACCAAAGTTTCTAGTCAGAGATAGTAGAGTTGAGATAAGAGTGTTCACTTACTCGAATGGCATGGTTGTCAAGATGGGTCTACTAGTGCTAGTGGTGGAGGTGGAGCTCCTACAAGTACCTCCTCTCCTTTACCCTCCTCTCCTTTAATCTCCTCTGAAGCCACATGTTGTCCCATAATGGATTGTTCATCCCCTCCTATTAAGATGAGAAGGTCTTCTCTGTGAAAAAAATCTAGGCCTCGACCCTCGGTGCTATAAAAGCCTATCTGCGGCTCTCAACCTGGGCACCGTTATTACCTTGTCCCCCTTGTGACCCTCCTCCTTGGCCTCCTCCTCCTCATCCCCATTATGCATGGGTGCGGCCTCAATATGTAGTACAAACCCTAGTCTAGTCGGATCTAGGTCATCCCGCAGGTGCCAATCGGGATCCCAGGAATGGCGATGAACCACTTATGCCTACCCTTGAGGTCAAATCTAGCCTCTCAAATCTCGCGATAAACAATAGGAATTGTTGGGAGGGCATCAATGTAAGGTAACCCAAACTACTGGGGTACCCTCTGAATTGGATGGACCTCAACCTTACCGGTCTTATCCACTAACAAAGGTGTGGTTGTGTTGTATGCGGCCACGATAACAACATCCTCACCCCATAGGCCGACCATGTCCTAATATGGTCATGCAATCATGTCATCTATGGTGAGTGTAGCAATTGGGTGATGGTGCCTTTTTGGGAACCATAATTGTCCTTCTCAAGGCTCTGATAGCCCCATGGTCTGCAATCCCAACACCCCTCTGATAGGGGATCATCCTCTCATAAACCCATCCCATAACAAGTGAAGGATGACTAAGGGATCTTCCCCTAGTCTAACAATCATGTAGATATCATGGTATGTAGCTCCCAATATTTCTATACCCCATGTGTAAATACGGCCATCTTTGCTCTATGCTCTGGATGATTAGAGCCAACAATAAATCATCTTGTGTCCTGCCCTTTTCCCCAACCAAGCACAAATCTAAAATGCCAATGATGGCCTTGCACAAGTTGGGAATAGGGCGAAGGACATTGATAATAATCTCATGCCATGTTTGGCACTAGTATCATGTGCTTTAATGCATCTCCTGTGTATGTGGCCCATCTGGCGTGGCTCACCATAGAAGAAGCATTGGATAATATCAATCTCCTTCCCTGTGACAAGAACCCCTAAATCCTATAGACATCCTCAAGAGTGATAGTCGACTCTCCTCTCGACCCCGGGCATCGAAAAGTGTCCGGTTTGCATCCCAATAACTCAATAAATCGGTTAACAAGTAATTAGACGGTGCAAGTATCTATGTCTAGGATATCCTCCATATCCCAACCTTGTGTAATGTATCCCTCTCAACACGGGTAAGACTATCTAAGATCATAGGAAGCCAATCACACTCTCTAGCTCTACTCCATCTGATATACGGGCCCTACATTCACCAAAACATCAAAAAGAGAAAGTTAGAAAAATATCATACATAATAATCTCATCAAAAAAATCATAAAACAACACAAAAACCAAAAACAAATCTTCATACTTAGTAATTTTTGGCCTCTACCTCGACAATTACGTAACCACCCCTCTGTGTAGAGTAGCGGTTGTCTGTAACCGCCACCTATGTAGAGCGGCGGTCCTTTACGAAAAGGACGTGACATACCCTACAACCTAAAAGGTCCAAAAAGACAAAAAACAAACAAGCATTTTTGAAAAATAAAAGACAAAAACACCTAGGTGCCCCCTTGTGAACAATTTGACTGTAGAATTATTGAAAATAACCCCCCTATGATGATTTTTTAAGATGTTGCACATTATAGGTTAAAAATAAACAAATGCAAATAACTCACCTATCTTTGAGCCGCTCTCTTCTTTGGTGGGGCCACCATCATGCCTCAACGCTCTTGACTGTACTCATGCGTAAAACCGTCACGAGATGATCCAGGATCTCAAAAAAATGCTAAGTATGTGGGTGAAAATGATTTCTAACAATAGTGATTTTGGTTATATATAGTGTGTTTTAACTCTATTTTCGAGTATGTGTGTTTTGTAGAGGGTGGAGTGTTGATGTAGGTATATTTCTATCCCCACGGATATGGTAAGTCCTCTTGTCATTTTGTTTTTATGCATTTTGTCGATTTTATTTTGTATCTCGCACTTGATTCTCATTTTCTCTTATAGGTGGCGGGAATCTTGGTCGACATCACTTCAACACACAAACATGTCAGGTATAATTTTTAACTCTCCTATTTGGAAATGCCATACTTGGACTCTATGTTTTACGTCTCTTCATGGCTAAAACAATTCTCTAAGGGGGAATATGTATGCACCAAATTTTACACGTGCTACATTGTTGGAGCATGGTTTTAAATCCCCAAAGATGATTAATACCTTTTCTAATGATGTTCAAGTCCTATTTTCTCAATCAGTCTATATTTGTAGCCTAGAATGCTTTCCTTGTTCATTTCCATATTTGTTCTACTTTTCTTTATCATTCGAAAAGACTTTTCCTTAGATTTTGAATTTAAGTCACACAAGTGTCGATCCTCCCTAAGCGGCGATTACGTAACCACCCTGGCGGCGGTTGCATGGCAACCTGTCGATCTACGCACACCAGCGGTTATGTGCGCATTTATCCGAGAGTGTTTTGGTGTGTTTTTAACACATGTCAACTCCTTCAAACTCACTTTAAGCACATGTTTTTTGATCAAATTGGTTGTTTTATGGGCTTGATAGATGTGTACCAACTTCATCTTCCCCTTTTTATTTTTAATTGATAGTTAACTCCCCCTTCCTTGAGTGGTGTGGCAGCCTTTGGCTACCAAATGGCTTAGACCATTTCCCTGCCATTTTTCTATAAGAGCCAAGCTTCTACCGAAGTATTGGTTGGATATTTTGTTGTGAATTGTATTGTTATGTTGTCGTAATCTTGCCAAGAAATACACAATCAAGCCCGTTTCTCTTGCACTATTATTCTATTGCATACATCGCAACAAGATTTCCGCAACCCATTCCTACTCTAGCACTTCTTCACTGCTTCTTCTACACTACCCAACATAGTTCCCTGGATTCATCTAAGCACTAAATTGGAAAAGAAGATGAGGGGACAATAGAGAAAAACCATCACTAGATTTTTCACAGTTCTACACTTCTAGGTTGGGGATGTACTTAGTTTCTTGAAGCTTTCTTTAATTTATTTAGATTTATATTCATAATTTGATTAGAGTATTCAAGTCAATAGAAAATTCATTGTTGTAGTTTCCATTTGTTTGCATAAAGCACGGTGAAAGTTGCTTCCTATCTATCCTGTGGGTTTAAGGGAATTTTTTCAGAAGAAATCTCTGCATTAGTTTAGAATCAATTGTAATTTCATTTTAATTTGTAAGCTTTCATTAGATCCTTGATTTCTATTAGGGAAGTTTCAGGGAAGAAGTTCTTCTGAGAAGCTTTTACTTATTCTCGTGTCTCTAAGGTAGAACAGAGGAAGTTTTAGATCCACAAATATAAATTGGAAAAGCTTTTGTTTTATTAGAATAGGTTAAATTCACTCTGCACAATGCAAATAGCCCCACCGGGTTATTTTTTTGTTTAGTTTTATTAATAGCATTATAGAGGAAATTTCAACTTCTTCATATTTCTTTTGTAGATTTTTTTATTGTTTCCAGAAAGTATAAAAGTCCAAAAGTATTAGATTAGTTTAATTAGTTTTTTTATTTGTTGAATTTCCATTATTCAATTGAAAAGAACAAAAACATTAGAATAGATTTATTTTATGTATTAAATTATTTGTTTCCTTTGTTAATCAGTTATTGGAAACATGTAGGTTTAATTAATTTGAGGAAAGTAATTGAATCATTTTGGTTTAAATATATTTGTTAATTAGGAACATAGTTTAATTAGTGGAAATTAATACATCTCCCATGTATCCGAATTTTCGTAGGATTGGCCTTTCCTCTTGTGTTTTCTTTGTGAGATTATTGGTTTCTTTGATTTATTAGTTCACATATCCCACATGACCATTCAAGGTCCTCAACAACCAAGAGATGAAGTATATGATCCCTGAGTCCCATAACCAAATGCATCTTACTTACACACAAACATTGACACAGCCTTAGAATCTTGGTTTTTCAATCCACACCACTTCCACCTACCATCATCTCATAGTTGATAGCCACGAACATCAAAGTCGATAGCATTTATAATTTTTGTGGAACCACTGGACAAAACTAGTTCCCATAATCCACTCACTTGTCCTATCCACACATTTTCTCTCTCACTTCCATGACCTTTTTCTAGAAATTTCTATGAGGAAAATGTAGGGACAGTTCCCATTCCTTCCACATGACCCGTTACGAGTATTTTCCGAAGCCGATATTGACCACCATTTACGCACTACCACCATATTAGACTACTCCATCTCACCTACGTAGGTAAGACAAGCTTTTGTTGCCTTAGACAAGAAGATTCCATTAGTTCCCATATAGGACATCAGATTACCTTGATCTTCCCTTATTCACATTTTTCCCATTTTCCTTATATAGCTTCCACATAGCCATCTATCCATTCCACATCGGTTTTCGGACACAAACTCGGGAGATCGAGTGCACCTAAAAGTCACGTGTGTATTTTCATCGTCATGAGTCATATCTTTGATGCATGTCATATGCGCTTTAGAACACAAAGTACAAATGTTATCTTTAGAAAGCAAGGCCTACCACACTTGGATTTATTTTAATAATGTATACACCTAATTTTTCACTTTTCATCTTTCATACATGTTATTAACAATTTCTTTGTGTAGATAAGGGTCACTAATGCATCTATTTCTTGAGCGAGTGCCTTAAGGGGCCTTCTAGGAATGGCGAATGGTTATTCATCTAACCATTATGGGTTAGAGACAATACACATAGATCATGTCATTATTTGGTCCCATCCTTAGTTGTCCTTACATTAGTCGTCCTTGTCCCTTTAGGTCTCATACACATTGCACTCATGACACTTTTCTTACATCTCATCATCTTGGCACCTTGTTCATCCACTTATTTGATCCATGACACCTATTTTTACCTCACATTGCATTTTATCCTCCGTGGCTAACACAATCACCCATGGGAAGTTGTGTCGGCGTTAGATTTTTCCTTTCGACACAATCGCCCATGGGCAATTATGTTGGGTATATATGATCATCACACTTGACATTCATAAAAGGAGGGAAGCCAAAATCATACAAACTACCATCTATTCTACTCTTTTGTGCCATCTTTGCATCTAATCACTCGATTCTTGGTTAATCTTGCAATTTTCTTGGATTTTTTTGGACACTCTTCTTCTTGGTTAGATTGTTTGCACTATTAGGTCATCTATAATGAGTCTAGGATAGGAATGGTATTCCCCTTCTTCTCCTAATATTTATTCTATCTGGTGTGTTGCTTCTCTAGAGAGATAGATGCATCGCCACCACCCTATGTGTACATCCGAGTGCTCTAACCCTTTTGTCATTTTTCATAGATTAGTTCATCTCCTTCCCTCATTATGTTATGTTAGCTTAGTGTTACATGTGTCTTGATACTAGTTAGCATAGTACTCTTATTTATGATCAACTCCTTAGCTTCTCTTTACTTTCATTTTAGTCATATTGTGCATGCTTGCCTTATCTATCATTGATCCATACCTCTCCTCATTCAATTATTGATATCTTAGTAGGGTTCTCTCCTTTATCTTGACCACGGGCCTTGGAAACCCTAGGTTGACCTAGTGTAGGGATTACTACCCTCTAGATATACGACCCTAATGCTCACTATAGTCCCTTTAAATATATCTTACGGTGTGACTATTCATGTATGTATCTCACTCATTACCTTGATTCCCTTGTTGAAGGAATGATTTAGGAATGCAAGATATTAAGGCACATTTTTCCTACCATACATCTCTGGTGAACCCGACATGAATTCTCTTGAACTTTTGATCGTGCACAGCTTGTTAAAAGCACCCATCTCCAAATTTGACCTCATATAAACACCCAAAGATCCACAAAAAAAATCAAAAACCTATCATATGAGGCACCATCACCTAGGAGAAATCTTGTATGTTTTAGTTTTCTCATTTATGAATGCCATCAGCCCCTGTGCATACCTTCCTACATGGTCGATCCCATACACTTCGGACATCATCTCGCCCTTATGTAAAATTTTCTACATGGCCGATTTTGTTTGTAGCCTTCATTTCTATACATGTTTTCAAACCAGATCATCATTCTATCATGGAGTATCTAGGCCTAGGGTCCATTGACTTTGTTGTGTAGAAATTCCCTAAAACTTATCATCCTAAAGCTAAGTTTCTTTTTGCATGGTTTGTTACGTCGTAGGAGCACCTAGAAATAATATTTCTACCCCAAGTAATGGCTCACCTGAGGATAAAGAAGAAGAAAAACAAAATGATGATACTCATGATCATCCTCCTGAGATTCAAATTTTTTTATCTCAATTTCCCCAATACAAAAATGAATAAGAATAAATGCTTAGTAAGTGCATTCTTGAATTTATCTCTAAACAACTTGACCATATGGTAGAAAAAATAAAATGTCCTGAAGTAGGATCATCTAACAATGCCTCTAATTATGACCCAACCAATCTCATTCTCCAACTTATTGATAGGATGAGCCAACAACAATCTGTTACTATCAATCAACTCCTTCAAATATAAGCTAACATAGCTTAATCAACTTCCCTATAACGAGATCTTGGAGCACCATGCCCCCTCCTTTGCCAAATGGACCTAATAGGTTGCCCATCAATTAACCCCTATCTAAAAGTCTCAAGAGCCGTCCAATAAGAGCATTTAACACCTTACATTGCTAGCATGGATATTAGTGGCATTGTTCCATGTATCTCTTACGATGCATCTATTGATCCCACCCTTTATATCAAAACCAACTCATACACTGCGCCGTGAAACTCCTAGCTAAAAATCTAAGCGGGATGCTTTAGATTGGTACCATGCTTTACCTCCTAATTCTATGGTTGAGCTAGAGTCCTTAGTGATAGCCCTAGTGAACGAATTTCAATATCATAATCTACATGAAAATAATATCAATGCTTTCATCAATTGCCAAAAATCTGAAAATGAATCAATGCAAGATTTCATCAAACATTGGAATACCCCATCCACATGATTAGAACATAATACGACTAATGATAGCCTCTTCTAACTTTTTTATGATCCCTTGAGCCTCACCTTCAATACAAGGTGAGGTCTTTTTCTCCTACTTCCCTAGAAAAGGCCTTTGAGAAATCCAAAAGGCAAGACTATCTCATGAGGGAATTTGAGAAAGCTCCTCCTAAGGTGCAATCTAGCAAACAAGTCCAAATCCTTCAACATTATAAGAATAAGAATGCGATAGACGACGAAGTCTCGGATACTCTTCCTTTTATCGCTTCTTCAAATGATAATTTTTAACATTAACCGATAACCTACTAACAACAAGAATCAACCTAGCTATCATCAACCATTGATTAAGGAAGAGTTGAAATTTCCCTTGCCTAAGACTTTTACCATGATCTTAGATCCTTCTCAACTTGTTCCTCATTGACATGATGAAAGTAAGTTCTATTGGTGGCATGTTAATTGGGGTCATTCTCATGAAATATCATGCCCTACAAATGGATGTCATTAACTTCTTTCTAGGTCCCTAATTTGATTATGCTACCATCACTTGTGAGCGTTTGAATGAAGCGGTCAAATCTCATGATGCATCATAACAAAAGGATCATCATGAAGCTATCAACTAGGCTAATGAAAAGTTAAAAATATTCTCTAATCCTATGCCTAATCATGATGTTTTTGAAAGTTATAAGAAGCAAGAAGAAGCTATAACCAATATAGTTGACACAAACTATCCTCTTGAAATCACATTTGTAATTAACAATGTGAAATGTGTCATAGTTTAAGTAGAACCATAATATCCTATAACATTCCAACCTCAAACTCACGGGGTTATGTATCCTTCTATACCTCATGACCAAGCTTCTCAAATCAAAAATTTGTTTCCTCCAAATGCCATTTGCCCTGTGGAAATTCTCGACAAGGTTGATGGTGTTTGGATCTGTTTCTCTTCCAAAAACACCATCAGCCCCTATGTAAACCAAACTTGCAGGGCGATGGCATAGGAAATGAGCAGAAAATAGTTTCAAAAGTTTCCTTAATCACCCTTACTTCTTCTAGCATTTTTTCCGAGGATTCCCTGCGCTCTCAACCTCTTTGCGCAGTCTAGTCATGATAAGTGGTATCCTCTTGAAGCACTAGCCCAAATTCTTGGCCTAATCCCCTTCTTAGAACTCATGCATACATCACCTCACCATCATGAGTGTCTCATGACTGCAATGTTTGATATGAACATTCATTTTCCTCCCTCTTTAGGGCGAGTCTTGCATTGCATGGCTAGGAAGAAATCATCCACCGAAAATGTGAGGAGCTCTCCATTTGTACTAATCTTATTACATATCATCACTTTTTCATTTGTTTCCCTATAGCTTTTATGATCCCAGATAAGATCTTGCTTCGGAAGATGGTCCACCTCTATTTATTTCAGTTCAAGTCTGTCACACTATGATCAAGCATGCTCTCATTGTGAGGACCATGCACGTGTGTGGCCTCATTATATTTCATCAAGGCTCTCAATTACTCTATAGATAACTTAAAATCCACATGAACCACTTTTCTTGGTATGATCACCAGCCGTGAGATACCTCATATGGGGTGTATTTAGTTACCTATTACCGTCCCTCCTAGGACTATCCGTGTCAAAGTCATGGTCTTTAACTTTCCTCTATCTTATAATATTCTCTTATGGTAGCCTTGGACTCACCACATATATGTAAATCGTTTCCTCCACATGTCAAAATGTGAATTTTTCTCACCAAGGAGCTATTTATAAGATTCAAAGGAACACTAATCCCTAGAACTATGTTACGCTTCAACATAAGGGGACATGTAAGATTCGACATTGAATGAATTCTCTCCTATCCCATTTTGAGAATATCGGTGTTTTAATTACTCGATAGATTCTCTTTTCAAAGCAATGGTGATCATCCCAAATTGGTTGGGCGCATGCCTCCCAATCTCTTGGAATTCGATGATAATGAGCCCAATGAAATCACACTTATAATTAATACTTTTGATCTTCCTAAGCTTATTGCATTGCAATTGCCTCCTTCTTTGGGGCATCACAAGAAGGATCCTTTGGTTCTTGTTTTCATCTCATGTATGTCGCGCCCCTATTAAAACATGTGATTCAACTTGAGACCATAGTTAAATCTTATGTGGTGGATGCCTTCGCATCAGATTATGATGATGGTTACACTTTAGATAATCCCCACCTGGATACTTATGCCCAAATTTGTGATATGGAGGTCTTGCATTACCATGAAACCCTCGTGTGTGCAACACTCTTATGACATAAGCATTATCCTTGCAAAAAATATCACTCAAAATCTGATAGGCCTTCTTCTAGCCGGTCGGTGCCTAAGCCTTAGATTTCTCCATCTACTCCTTCACCTCATCATGACTCTACCAACAACCGTTTGACCCATATTCCCATATGGAAGAGTATTTCACCAATTTTAACTATGAATCCCATGATCTTATGGGTGATGACCCTATCTATAGTGCCTCGATGACTAAACCAAAAATTGCTCCATAGGCACTATCACCACTTGTTACATCGGTTCCCTCCTCATCGCATCTCATTAGTACTTCGCATCCTCCCCTACCTCTTTCCATTATGGCTCCTCAATCTTCTATGAGTGAGCCATATTTCACTTGTATGAGGCCCTAGGACATGATGTTTCTAAATATAGATCCTATCGATGCCACATGAAGAAGATCAAAGATGAGGTCAAGCGTGACCAAACTAAAAATACTACATGACCTTCCACTTCAACTCATTTCTTTCTTCTCATCATGGATATTGTGCACACATCGATGTCGACTATCAGTTTTTTTAGTAAGCATCCCATCCTTGAAAATTTTCCCCACATGTGGAAGCATGGGGTGAAATCCTCTTGAAGTTGACCACCTTCACTTCAAATAGCTAGACCACAACCTACTATGGACCTCCACCCTACCTCGATCCTTGCCTCACTTTAGAGGATATTTAGCGTGATATTATCACTCGGTTGGAGGACCAGATTGATGAAACCTTACTTGTCAAAAAGTTCAAAGTTCATCGAGAAAGTTGTTATTACACAACACTCCATTGAGGACCTCATGACTCGTGTTAGAAGCCATATATTGAATCAAGTTGATTATATCATCACCGATACATTGTGATCTTTTTCCCTCGTGGCTAGTTATCTACGGTACATTAATATCATCTTTCTTTATTTGTGTAGAACCCTCACTTTCGCTTGGTCTCTCACCTCCCACTTGGGTTTTACACAAAAACTTTTTTCCCTCACTTGGGCTTGGGATCCCCCCTTGGGTTTTTCACACTATTCCTAAATATCCCACTACATTCTTTCTCATGCCTATGTTCTTTCTCGAATTTATGTACCCAATCACACCTTGACATCGTCTTTGTTGGATGCCTTGGCCTTATTCTACCTCTTGGATTCTTCATATCACGTGGGTTGGGTTATCCTATCAATCCCCTTCTCATCGTATTTACCTATCTAATCACGTCATATCATTATCATTGTTTCTAAGTACCATGGGTATTATCACATACATACATGTAAAAGAAAGAAAATGATAATTCAATCAACATCACACAAAAAACATCATCCAAATACCATAAAAATCATCTATATATATATATATATATATATATATATATCGAACCGCTTTTATACATCGACAAAATCATATGATATGGCTCTAGTCCATCTCCCCCCTGTGGATGGTCTCTAGATGCTTTGGGCAAATGGGGTCGTGTTGGTCCTTCTTCTTGTGTGGGATAGGAACACTACCCTAGATCGGGCTTCGAAGGCCTCTCGGGCTCTCGTTAGCTATATCTCTAATGACGTGATCCACTCCATAGTTCTCTGGGCATATGTTAGGTGATATGTCTACTCTTGTACATGTGAGCAACCTACACCTACAATAGACTCTACAACATCACATCTATGTTTTCGGTAGCCATCAATGCCCGCACGTCTTGATATCTCCACAATGTCCTGGATGCCTCTTTAACTAACCAAAATGTGATCACCGAATCTCTAGCTAATGGTGCTTTACTAGATCCACCATCTTTGTTGTGTCTAGGAATCCAATATGGGATCTAGGATCTTATGGTGGGCACTCTCTATCAAGGAGTGTCACTCCTTCATCATTCGCCCCTACAAAGCCACCAATGGTATGATATCAATACATTAGCACAAACCCATTTTTCAAATAAATCATCTAGATAATATAATAATATCATACATACCGGTTGTTTGGGCCTCTCCACGATGGTCACATTGTCTTCACATCCACCTAATACCTCCTCATCATCATCATCACAAGAAGGTTTTACTCCTACATATTGTGCCCACTTGTCTTGGGGCACCAATATCATATTTCCTCTCTGTTATAGCCTAGGCCTCTATCTCAAGTACATGACCATACGTACCTCGATCAATGTAAAATATTCTCCTTTGGGTCGTCACATCTTATGCTCTCTAAGCCATGGTGTTGATTATCCTACTCCTCCTCCTCTACGGTATTAAGACCACCTCCACCTATTAGTTGTCCTTTCCCCACCTATTAAAGGAGGAGGTGGTATTAAGCCATGGTGTTGAGTGCAATGTGTATTCACATAACCATTAGTTGAAAGTGTCACTATTAGTTGTCCTTTCATTAGTTGTCCTTGTCCCTTTAGGTCTCATACACATTACACTCATGACACTTTAATTTCATCTCACCATCTTTGCACCTTGTTCATCCACTTGTTTCGTCACGACACATATTTTTACCTCGGATTGTATTTTATCATCCTGGTGACACAATCACCCACAGGTGATTGTGTCGGTATATATGATCATCAAACTTGACATTCATAAAATGAGGAAGCTAGAATCATACAAACTACCTTCTACTTTGCTCTCGTGCGCCATCTTCACATTTTCTCGCTCATCTCTTGGTTCATCTTACACTTTGCTTGGATTTGTTTGGACACTCTCCTTATTGGTTGGATTGCTTGCATTATTGGGTCATCTATAGTGACTCTAAGAAAATAATGGTATTCCCCTTTTCCACTGAATAATAATTATCTCTCGGTGTGCTACTTCTCTTGACAGATAGATGCATTAGTGAACACCTAGATGTACATGTGAGCCTTATAACCCTATTTCTCATTTTGCATAGATTAGTTCATCTCCTTCCCTCATTGTGTTATGTTAGCTTAGTGTTACATGTGTTTTGATACTAGTTAGCATAGTAATCTTATTTATGATCAGCTCCTTAGCTTCTCTTTACTTTCATTTCAGTCATATTGTGCATGTTTTCCTTATCTATCATCAATCTATACCTCCCCTCATTCAATTATCTATATCTTAGTAGGGTTCTCTCCTCTATATTGACCGCAGTCCTTGAAAACCCTAAGTTGACCAAGTTTTATGATTATTACCTTCTAGATATGTGACCCTAGCACTCACTTTAGACCCTTTAAGTTTATCCTATTGGGTGCCGGTTCATGTGTGTCTCTCACTCATTACCTCGATACCCTTGTAGAATGGATGATTTAGGAGTGCAAGATATTAAGGCACATTTTGGCCCGCTATATAAATACTATTTATGGAAACCAGATTGTGTACAAGATACTAAATTCACCTTCCCCTTGAGATTTTGACATGCCTAAGTTTCAATTATTTGATGGTACTATTGATTCTAATTTTCACCATAAGAGATATAGACTTGTTATGGCTTCTTTTGTTAATGATAGATTGTTGTTGAAATCCTTTTCTAATAGTCTTATTAATATCGATTCACATTAGTTTCATCATCTCCCTAGTGGATCTATGAGTATTTTTATTACTTTATGAGGCATTCCTTATTCGTTTCATTGATAACAAAGTCCTTAGAGTCACCTACAAGAGTTTTTCTACCTTACACTAAAGAAAATATGAGCCAATATCTAATTATATCTTGACCTTTTTGTATGCATTAAGAAATTAATTTATCGACCAACTGATCTAGAAGTAAAATATATCTTGTAGTGTGGCCTCACATATTCACTTAATAATAAAGTACTATATATGATACTTGTGATTAAATTTATAAGCTTTACTTTTGTGTTCTTGCTTTGGAGAAATAATTCACTCCTCCTTGTGATTTTATTCCTTTTTCCATTCCTCACCCTATCCCCACTAAGGAAGCTAATAATCCTAATATGATTGAATTATATTCTACTTATATTCAATTTAAGGTCTTACATTATGTATATATTTACATCGTATCCATGTTATACCTAAAGCCCCCACAAGGCCTCATGTTACTCATAAGTAGAAACCACATCATTTTGATAAATCTCGCAATCATCCACATGATATTTTACTCAACCTACTTGATAAGTGTCTCGTTCAATTACCATATAATGACCATCATCCTTCTTGTTGTCTCAAGTGTGAGAAATGTTGGGGTTAGCACACCGGTTATACAGACAATATATCATATCTAAGCATACATGCAAATAAAAGCGGATATTCTACCAGAAGAATTATACAAAACAAGAGACATAAATCAACACCAGATTTAACGTGGTTCACCCAGTGTGGGCTACATCCACCAACAAACAAGCCAATCTATTATCCAAAGCTTTGACGATATATATACAATGAAGATTTATAATCTTCTACACTTTGATCAATCCTCTCATTCTAAACCCTATCTTTATGCTTTAAATAGTCATTTAAGACTTTAGGGCACTTAGCTATGTAATTACATTCATTAAATCTATTCCAATGCTAAAAATAGAAATAAATCCTGAGAGTTAATTAAAACTCGTTGCACAGGTAACCGATGTCGGTTCTACCCAACCGTCGCCAGTTCCAACTTGCCCTGACCGATGCCGGTCACACTCTAACCGATGCCGGTTACTGTCAACTTCTAACAAGTTCTATTTGCATGCTAAAACATGAGTAATTTAGCTCCATACTCAACAATCTCCCACTTGGAGATTAATTACTGCACATTATACCTGTACTGCACCATTCTTGGATCCTCCTAAGCTTTGTTTCTTCCTCTTCAAGTTTCAAACTCGAAGACCAACAGAAGTGGAGTGTAGCTCCAACTTCTCCTTTGCTAATGGCTTCGTTAGCATATCCGCAGGGTTCTTGCTTGTATGAATCTTTTCCAAATTCAACTGTCCATCCTCTAATACCTGTCGTATGAAGTGATATCTCAATTGAATGTGTTTCATTCTCGAATGAAATGTTGAGTTCTTTGCCAAATGAATTACACTATGACTGTCATTAAACAGTTTACAATTATTTTGCTCCTTTCCCAACTCTTCCATGAACCTACTCATCCATATCATCTCTTTGCTAGCCTCTGTAGCTGCAACATACTCTTCCTCTGTATTAGACAAAGCCACAACCTTCTGTAATCTCGAAATCCAGCTAATTGTCATTCCACCTACTGTGAAAATATATCCAGTAGTGCTCCTCCTACCATCCAGATCTCTAGCCATATCTGAATCAACATAGCCACATAATGAAATATCCAGACCTCCATAGCATAACTATATGCTAGATGTCCCTTTCAAATACCTGAGTATCCATTGGACTGCTTTCCAATGCTCTTTACCTGTATTAGCCATATATCTACTCACAACTCCCACTTCTTGTGCAATGTCTAGTCTTGTACAAACCATAGCATACATGAGACTTCCAACTGTTGAAGCATATGGCACTTTTGTCATGTATTTGACCTCCTCTTTTGATGGACACTTTGATCTTTACTCAATTTGAAATGTCCAGCCATAGGTGTGCTAACTTGAGTTTTACATTACGCATGTTGAACCTTTCTAACACCTTGTAGATATAATCCTCCTAAGACAAATACAATTTCTTTTTTTTCATATCTCTATATATTTGCATGCCAAGGATTCTTTTTGCAGCTCCTAAATCCTTCATTGCAAACATGTGAGCTAGCTTTCTCTTAAGCTCACCAATGTCCTGCATACTAGATCCTGCAATAAGCATATCATCCACATACAAGTAACAAAATAATATAGCTCCCATTTTCAAGCTTCTTGAAATAAACACAATGGTCAGATTCACATCTCAAGTAACCATGATCATGCATAAAACTATCAAACCTCATGTACCATTGCCTTGGAGCTTGCTTGAGCCCATATAAGCTCTTTTTCAACCTACACACTAATTTCTCCTTACCCTTGACTTCATACCCAAATGGCTGCTACATATAAATATCTTCATCCAAATCACCATGAAGGAAAGCCATCTTCACATCTAGTTGCTCTAAATGTAAATCTTCTACTGCAACTAAACTCAATACAATACGAATAGAAGTCATCTTAACAACAGGAGAAAATATTTCACCAAAGTCAATACCTACCTTTTGTGCAAATCCCTTTACTACAAGCCTTGCCTTGTACCTTTTCTATCCACCCTCTTCTTCCTTAATTTTGTAAACCCACTTGTTCTACAATGTTCTCTTTCCTACTGAAAATTTAACCAAATCCCAAGTTTGGTTCTGTTCCAAAGAGTTCATCTCCTCATCCATGTCATGCTCCCACTGAACGTGAGTTTTATCCTGCATTGCTTCAAAGATTTCTAGTTCACCACTATCAGTCAATAATAGATAAAATAGAGAAGGTGAAAATATTTATGGAAGTTTACTTACCCTTTGTGACCTTCTCACAAGAATTTGGGGTATCGGAGGCTCAATCTGGACCTCCTGGACATTAGTATCAACTTCTGACAGTGACCGATGCCGGTCACCTCTAACCGATGTCGGTTCGGCTAACCGACACCGGTTCTGATCCTCTGTAACCATCGGTTCATCGGTGATGCTGGTCAAGGCCTAACCGACCACGGTTACTGTGTATTTCTGAAGGTGTTTCTTTAAAACCTGAGAGTTCATTTTCATCAATAAACTTCTCAATTTTCTCATCCTTGGGTACCAAAATTTGATCCATGTACATTCTCTTTTCATTCCATTCAACATCATGACTCCTAACAATTTTAGAATTCTCTAAATCCCAAAAATGAAAACCAAAATCACCATATCCATAACCAATGAAAGTGCACCTCTTGGATTTTGCATCTAACTTTTTTCTATTTTCTCTATCAACATGTAGAAAAGCTTACAGAACCAAAAACATTAAGAAAAGAAAATCTACCTCTTTTCCGGTCCATGCTTCCTTTGATATTCCTCCATCTAGTGAACTTGAAGGGCCACAGTTAATCAAATAAACCGTTGTATCAACTACTTATGCCCAAAAGCAAAGGAAAATCTAGAATGTATCCTCATACTTCTAGCACGTTCCATGATTGTCATGTTCATTCTCTCTACAACACCATTCTCCTGTGGTGTTCTTGGAACCATTCTTTCTCTATGTATCCCATTCATTGAACAATAATCATTGAAATCCTTTCTACAATATTCACCACCATTGTCAAATCTAAGGCACTTTAACTTAGAATTTGATTCATTCTCAACAAGGGCTTTCCATCTTTTAAAAGTTTCAAAAACATTAGGTTTGCATTTAATACAATAAAACCATACCTTTCTTGTAGCATCATCAATGAAAGTAACATAATAATGGGATCTACCATGAGAAGCTACCTGAGCTTGTCCCCACACATCTGAGTGTAAAAGCTCTAATTTCTGCTCCTTCTTAGTTTCCCCAACTTTGAGAAATCTCACTCTCTTTTGCTTTCCAAAGATACAATGCTCACAAAAATCAAGATCTAAATCTTTCAAATCTGATAACTTACCCTTAGCCTTTAAGATCTGCATTCCTTTTTGACTCATATGACCCAACCGATTATGCCACATGCATGCATATGAATCTGAAGTAGATAATGCAGAAAAGGAATCAGTAATACAGGTAGATAAATATAACATTCCTACCTTCTTACCTCTTGCCACAACAAAATCACCCTTGGTGACTTTCTAAGAGTCTCCTGTAAAAGTAACCATGCAACCAAATTCACCTAGTTGCCTGCAGAAATAAGATTCCTCTTGAGGCTTGGCACATGCCTCACATCTTTCAATACCCATGTATTTCCATTCTGCAATTTTAGATGAACTTCCCCTTTACCAGTAATACTGCAAGGTTCATCATCACCCAAATAGACATGCCCAAAATTGCCCTGGACATAATTTATGAAATAACCCTTATTAGGGGTTGCATGGAAAGAAGCTCCTGAATCTAAAACATATGATTCAATTTTACTATCTAAAGAAAGAATAAGAGCATCTTGCATTACCTCTGATGCAGCAAGATTCACCTCTTTACCTTTATTTGGTTGTTGGTTCTCTTTATTCTTTAACCAACAATCTTTCTTTGCATGTCCTTTCTTTCCACATTTCCAACAAGTAATTCCCTTACTTCTAGATTTAGATCTGTTATCCCTTGACTTTGATTTCCCATTACTCTTACTCTTGGATCTCTCCTTCTGCCTACCCCTGCTTTCTACATTCAAAGCATTTCAGATGATGTTTCCTCTGTACTTTTCTTGCAAATTTCTTCATTCAAGATTATACCAACCACATCATCAAACTTCAAAATATTATTAGCAGATGTTGTATTACTAATAACCATTACTAAGTTGTCCCAACTATCAGGCAAAGAACATAAGAATAAAAGTGCTTTTACTTCGTCATCAAATGGTATTGAAACCGATTTTAACTGATTTACAATAGATCAAAAATCATTCAAATGACTAGAGGCAGATTCACCTTCATGCATCTTAGAACTAAAAAGTTTCTTCATCAAATAAACTTTATTTGAAGCACTAGGTTTTTCATATAAATTAGCAAGAGATTTCATTAAGTCTATTGTAGAAGCCGCTTCTGTAATATTGGAAGCCACGGATGTTGCCAAGCTCAATCTTATAGATCCCAAAGCCTTTCTGTCAAGAATATTCCATTCTTCATCAGTCATCTTCGTAGGTCTAGACTTCTCATCCAACGGTAAGTACAAATTTCTCTGATACAGATAATCCTCAATCTGCATCTTCCATAATTCATAATTTGGTCGTCAAACTTCTCTACCTTGTCTTTATTATCTTGTCATTGTTGTAGCTCCCACTCAATTAGAAAACCCTTTGTGAGTAAATCTATCAACACACAAAAACCATCAAACAAAGCTCGATATCGGTTGTTGGGGTTAGCACACTTTGGTCATATACGAGACAATATATCATATCTAAGCATACATGAAAATTCAAGCAGATATTCTACCAGAAGAATTATACAAAACAAGAGACATAAATCAACACCAAATTTAACGTGGTTCACCCCGGTTGTCGCTACATCCACCAATAAACAAGCCAATCTATTATCCAAAGCTTTGATAATGATATACAATGAAGATTTACAATCTTCTACACTTCTCAGATGTTTAGTACTTTCTTCCTTCAAGCTTTTTGATTCTTCACCAAGAATTCTCTCTCACATAATTATCTTGTAATTATGATCAATCCTCTCATTCTAAACCCTAGCTTTATGCTTTAAATAGTCATTTAAGACTTTAGGGCACTTAGCCATGCAATTACATTCATTAAATCTATTCCAATGCTAAAAATAGAAATAAATCCCGAGAGTTAATTAAAACTCGTTGCACAGGTAACCGATGTCGATTCTGCCCAACCGTCGCTAGTTCCAACTTGCCTTGACTGATGTCGGTCACACTCTAACCGATGTTGGTTACTGTCAACTTCCAACAAGTTCTATTTGCATGCTAAAACATGAGTAATTTAGCTCCATACTCAACATATTCACTTAATAATAAAGTACTATATGATACTTGTGATTGAATTTATAAGCTTTACTTTTGTGTTCTTGCTTTGGAGAAAGAATTCACTCCTCCTTGTGATCTTATTCCTTTTTCTATTCCTCACCCTATCCCCACTAAGGAAAGTGATAATCCTAATATGATTGAATTATATTCTACTTATATTCAATTTAAGGTCTTACATTATGTATATATTTACATCGTATCGATGTTATACCTAAAGCCCCCACAAGGCCTCATGTTACTCATAAGCAGAAACCACATCATTTTGATAAATCTCGCAATCATCCACATGATATTTTACTCAACCTACTTGATAAGTGTCTCGTTCAATTACCATATAATGACCATCATCCTCCTTGTTGTCTCGAGTGTGAAAAATGTTGAAATTTTTATACTTATCATGACATTAATGGACACTAGACAATGATTATTATGTGTTAGATCAAAATCTCAAGTTACTTGAAGAAAAATGAATTATTTATTTTTTATACATGACATTTTGATGGATCTCCCTCTCATATTCTAAGGCATCGCTTTGCAGAGGTTACGACCACCCATGATAGTCCTTCTCAGGACGTACTAGTTTTTTGGTCTCCTAAGAGAGATGTTTCCCAAAGACGATCTTTTCCTAGCCTACCATCACAAGTTCCTAAATTGAAATGGGCTTCTAAAGATAAAAAATTTATTGATAAAGATAATTGAATAAAAATTAACAACACATGTGTTTCTACTACTTAAAAATTATAACGAGCAATCAACTAATTATTAACAAACATTTAACAATGATGCATCCTTAGATCATAGCATACTAGGAATCATTTATTTAGTTCACTCAAATCTCACACATGTGTTCAATTATACTACTTAAGTTATTTTTCATACATAAAAATAATAATCCCTCTCAAATAAAATCAATCACGAAACACAATAAAATAATCAAGAATCTTATAATACACACATGACGTACACACACACATACATACACACATAATTTCTAGATCAAAAACCATGTACAATCATGGTCTACACTTTACTACTCATATTTATATAATATCATTGTTTTGATCAGAAAGCTCATTCTCGTGTGGGTGAAAAAGCGATCTTGGAAGCCACCAATGACTCAAATGATGGAGGGCTTAGGACCTCCGATGCAGATATGGATCTACAAGTGCAAAGAAGATAGATGTGTGATACAAAGAAGATAAATCTGCAAAACTGAAATAGATGTGATTAGACAAAAATATGTGGAGGTTGCCCAAACAATCCTAGTTCCAAGAGGATGTCAACCCCCATGTCTAGAAAGATAGCAATAAATGATGAACAGTAGATATCATGTAGAAATAATGAAATACAAAATGACAAGTAACTAAAATGACAAGGGACTTAGCTTGTGCTCTGATATGGAGATGAAATGGGCATCAGGATGGCAAGATGACGAACAATGGCAAATATTTCTCCCTCAAAACTTTAGTAAGCAGAGATTTCATACATCGATTCTTCTTCTTCTTTTCGGGTCCTCTTCGGTTCGGGTCCAGGTCCAGGTCTCGGTCAGTCTAGGTCCTTCTAAAGAGGGGAAAACCCATATTTATAGCTTGGAGGTGAGGTTAGATTGGGGTTAATGAGTAACCAGGGTTTGATAAATTAACCTGGTTAAGAGACATGATGTGATCACGTGGAGCCCATGGTTTGACTTATTAGGTGGAGTGGGGAGCATGATTTGAATGGGTAGGTGAGATAATAGATTCCATTCTTGAAATTAAGAGTGGAGTGTCGGATGGGTATATTATTGCCCATGAATTGAATAATTTTGAGAGAGATAATGCCAAATTCTAATCATCAAACAGGTCCACATGGAGCCCATTTAATAATTAATTAAATTTGGGTGAGTAAATGAATGAGATTTATTTAAATTTATGAAAAGAAAAGCGAGAGTGAATGTGAGATGATGGAGGGGCATTATACCAAAAATGGTATCTACACATTGTCTTTCTCCCGGTACTTAATACATCTTCGAGGGTTTGGGAGCTTGAATCCTCTCCTATGTCCCATTAGCCTCATGAATGTGATCTCAACCTATTTCACGAATGCTATAATTTAATAAGATAAAAAATATAGGAAATACTCCCCTACTGATATCATCTACATGCTCAAGTATACCTTTACTCGACACATTTGTCAAAATGTTACACTTTAAAGTGCGAGACCAAGGCATACACAATTGTAGCTTAAAAGGAGTCACCTATAATTACAATCCCATAATCACATGTTAGCTATCAACCATCAACAATCACAATTTTGAATTGCAGTTATCTATTACTTGAACCCATAAGCTAAATCACAATTTATTCATCCTACACAATCACAACCACTACAATATTATATATGGGGGCATTTGTTACTAGTGCCACGTATCCTCCAACAGGTAGAGGAATGGATTTCCCACATCCTCTTGTGGGTGGAATTATATTTCTTGGTGCTCCTCATCTTATACCTCCCACGCCTTGTGTTATATATCCCACTTTTGTGACTAGAAATCGTAGCACCCATCACGACTCCATCCACCACTAGATATAATTTGTTGTGTACCTAAAATCATCCATAACACACACCACTTATCAACAAGTATACGATTTGTGGGTGGTGGGAGGAGCTTGACCTTTTAAAAATCTGGTCTATCCCCATCTCTCGTCATTGTGTGGAGGGATCTCCTTTATGGGTATGTCAATAGGGTAACATCCTACAAAACCATAAATTACCATGTCACCTACTCATACTAGTAGCATTCCCTTTGTTCATGGAATTAATCCCCTAGCCACATGTTCCTCCTAACTCATTGTAGCTATATGACATCATCTACCCACCATGAGTAGCCCATAAATGGCCCCTAAATAATCTCCTCTAAGGTTAATTTATCTAGTATGGCTTGATACGCCATAGTCTCTAGTCGTCATCTCCTAGGTAATACCCACCTCGATGCAAAGATCTTTGGATGGGCCCGATCAACCAATAATCCTCCAATGCAATACACTAATTCTATGTTCTCATATTCCTACATGTGTGTTACTTATCACTTCTACCCCCTAACTATCATGCCTCTTTGAAACAAACCTATATAAATCCTTGTATAAGGGTGCCGACATGCAACAACCCCAAGCATATATGACCCCATGCTCCTTTATAGCTCTGTAAAATCCCACGGTTTATACAAATTAGACACACCACCTCCATGAACGACTACAAAATATGTTAATAATACACTAATAAACCTCTCCTCACATGGAATCTCTACGATCACTATAACACCAAGTTGTAGTATCTACTATGCCACTCCACCCTAACCCAGTGAAATCCCTGTGCCTACCTCATCTATAATGGTACATCGGCAGAGAGAACTTGTACCCTCACTCCCAATATGGGAAACCTCAAAATCCTATATACATCCCCCAAGGTCAATGTCATATCCCCAATTGGGAGCTAAAAGTACATGTTTATGCATTCCACCTCTCGTAGAGCGCGGTCGATAAATGCATATTATGGGGTATTTCCCCCAACCTAGCCATATGATGGAGCTCGACCATGTCTATTATATCCCATGACTCATCATCTAGGCCTAACTCAAGCAATGTATCCATATGGTGTCTCCCATGGAACTATTGACCATCCACATCTTACTATAATAAAAAGGCATAAATAGATACAATGAATCTCAAAATTTTGTCAATTAATCACTAGTGGAATATTCAAAATATTTGAATTCAACCATCTAAATAATGAAAAATAGCTACAAGAATCATATATCAAAGCATCCCATTTGGATTAAATTATCTAACGAGACCGTGTGATAGGGACGAAATCATCTAGAAGAGCGAGGACAACACCGTCGTCATGAACACGATGGTTCCATCCTCTAAGACAAAACTTCCCATAGCTATAAGTTAACCCTATTTTACTCAAAAATGACAAAATTCACAATTGTACAAAAATTAAAATTTACTACTATTTTTAGCCAAAATGTTAGAAATGCATTGTACATTTTCCATGAGTTACACTCTTCTAGAAGGTACAACCCGATAAGGCCATGGGGGTCAGGGCATCGCCACTACCTGGGGTCGAGGCGGCCCCTAAGAATTTTTTTGGGGTCCCCTATTTTTCTATATCTGTATAAGTATTTTTAGCCTATGTTATTATGGGTGGTTAGATCACTCATGTTTATGGGGAGCCGTTATGGGTTGTATTCTTGGCCCATGGTTTTGGTACCCATTGTTTTGTAATATTGTTGCGATAGTTACCTATTGATGTGCTTACATATAGTTGGATATGTAGTAGGATAGAGAAAAAGTGAGAAGTGCATTATTGTATGATAAAACAATTTGAGTCGATACAATAATGAGATACATTATTACCGGGTTTTTTCCTAAAAGGGTTTCCTAGGATATATCTTGTGTATTGTGTTATTTTGTGTATGTCATTTCTCTATTTTTGTTTATCTTAAATATTCTGTGAAGTATTTCTTCTCTCATATTTGTTTATTAGATCAAATTCTCTTCAAAAAAATCATAGTTTTTTCGATACTCACCAGATCTTTAGGCGTTTGTTCTTTGATGGCCTCTTCCACATAATCAAATCACAGTCTCAAATCTCCTTTAACACACAACATAATGTCTCTCTCATAGCTTGGGTTTCTATCTATAAAGTTTAAAATGAAATTACTTTTAATTTTCAACTTTACTATTCATAATAAAGTGATCTTTCAATATATTACTATACTTTTCACTCAAGTTTCAATTAATCGGTCAATGCCTCAAACTTGTCAAGTAGACATCTTGAGGCATGTTTATAGGATTATATCCTTGTTTATGGCACTAGAATCCATAATTCATCAACTTTGTTGTTATAGTGGGACTTAACCCTATTTTACAATATTACCAATTGTGTTGCCTCTTTTCTAAAATCTTGATTCTCACCTCTATAGTACAATTCCCAATTACCATTACACCGACCCAAATCACTAGTTACCATATCTACATATTTCAACTACTACCATCAATTTCTTTCATTTTAAATAATTTCACTTTATTTCATCCCTTTCACTTTGAAAGGGGGAAAATATATGAGCTTGTTATCCAAGCTACTCTCTTATAAAAATCAATATAATTGAGCTTATCTAATGACACAAAGGTCAAATCTACCTATAATGATACGCAAAATAATAAATTATTGAAATACAAGTGAATTCACCACTTTTGCATTTATTGTAAATGTAGGGGAAATTTAACAAACCACCATATCACATTTCATTGTTGACACCCATACAATGCGTAATGGGGGCATGAGGCATCATTTCCTTTCAAATTTGTAGGGGTTGTCACATTTGGGACCCAAATCCATCTGCAACGACATAGTCTCGTGAGTGGAAAATTTTGGGGGACTAAAAATCCCTGTAGAAACCTACCTCTCAATTTATTTTGTAAGGATTTTTGGGGCAAATAGAAAGCATTGTGAAACCCTTATTTGGTGTTGGGACACCTAGTTCCCTCGTAAATTCAAAATCACTTGTTTCAAAATTGAATTCCAAATATTTGTATCTTTAAGAACTTCTTGACACATATGAAACTTTTGTCACCTATGACACATTTTCTCTACTTTGAGTACTATTAGGTATGCTCTCTTTTCTCACTTAAATTGGTAAAATTTATTCACTAGATTAAATGGGTGGAAATGTAGACACCTAATTCGGCACAAACTCATTATTACATCATATTTTTAGCAAATTATATGTATATGGGTCTTGAACAATGAAATTAGATCTTACTAGCGCAAGTCCTTATTATTCCATTTTTGTATTACTTGATTGAATATTTTATGTTAGCATCTTTGGATATTTCATATTTTCTTATGTCGTGTCACAAAAATATTTGGTTATTGTTTTTTATTGTTTTACTAATGTTGACTTTGGTATGGGGCTATTGAACTTAGTTTAGAGAAAAATGGTCTTAGACAATTTTACTTTGGATCCTTTTTCTTGTTGGTCTTCTTTGTTACTCTTTTTAATTTTATATCTTATGTTTTGGGTCCACATTATCCAAGACTAGGTTTCAAATTTTAAATTAAGAGTCTTATAAACACAAGTTTATAAAAACATTTATCATCTAGAAATCACCTATGTAATATCCATGCAAGGGTTAGGAATAAGTAAGAAATTAGTATAACACATCTTAAGATCACATCACAAGGAGGAAATTACTAATTTTAAGTTTTCTATGTCTATAGACAATGGTTTTAATTAGGAAAATTAATTCACCCACTATTGGTGTAGAGGCATGAGGGTAAAATCTAGGACAAAGGAACTACGTACATATACACATGCACCACACACTAGGATAATTATATGGAGTTTGAATTGCGGTCTGCAATGTTTGGTATGAATCACATGGGATGACTACCAAGGTTAGTCTAACTCAAGCACCTAGTCTCATTTTTTGTTATTTAGTGTATGGTTAAAGTGTTTTTCCGAAGATAGGTTTTTGTAGATGTAAGGGTAGATACCATGACGTAGTTCATAGGAAAAACTAAAGTGTGGGAAAAACCAATGACACACTACTTCTCAGTACAAAATATTTCATAGGGGATTGAACCGTAGTATGGTCCAAAGAAAAAGCTATATGGTTCAGTCTTTTTGCACACATGCAAACAATGAGTAATCAAGCTCATTATTTACATAATTTTTAGATTAAATATAATTTTAATCTAAATTTGATAAAGTGAGTTTAGATTTACACTAAATGGATGTAGGTTAGATACAAATGGCTATTTTGATTAATTAACTTCCAAAATTAATTATACAATATAAAAATAGCATTTTGAAGCATGCAATACAAGATATGAACTTGGAAACACAAGGGAATGAGTGCACTTAGCTTGTTACAAAATATTCAGGGGAAGTTATGGGATTGTGTAAAGCCAAAACGAAGATATTTGAACCTAGAGGTGTTTTGGAAGTGAGACTATAATGATAAATTGTCTTGGGGAGGACCGTACCAATATGTTGGGACTATACCATACAGTCTTAACCCTTACGTACGGTCTTGGACATTCTCCATTTCTACTTCTACAAAATGATGTGGTGGCTACCAGATTGGATTTGTTTGTCGTTGTCAAAGCCTAGTTGTCGGTCATGTCTTGAAGCTTTGTGAACATATTTAACACCTTCTCAAACCCTTGCCATGGATGAAGATTCCTATAAAACAAAAAGTAATTAGGCTATGGGCGCTCCCGTGCACCGTCAAAGTTGGCAATACTCTAAAGATGCCTCAAACTACATGTCGTTATCCACCTATCATATGATATCTAGATATATTAAACAAATTTGGTAACTTCTTCGATAGTGTTTGCTTTGACTTTGGCTCTTGCTAAAATACTTGGACAAGGGATGTTTGAGTTCTTGCAAATGAGAGAGATTGTTGTCTTGACTTGGTAAAAAGATTCAAATTGATGTGGTGTTTCCTAATGATTATATATGTACTATTTTGAGATTTAAGGAGATGTAAGTGCCTTTTCCAAGTGTAGGACGTGAGTGTATTAATGCATTGTCATAAGATTTGTAGGTTATCAAATGAGGTAGTGTTTACTTACATATATAGGGATCCATAGATGATTTATCCAAGACAAGCCATCCCAAATGAAGTATAAGACCCAACAAAAGATATTAATTTGAAAGTAAATTTGGAAGACATGTCAGTCCAAGATCCATAAAGTCACCAAGATCGAATATAAATTCGACCAAATCCTGTATGGCCCTCGACTAGGGACATAAAACATGCAAAATGAAATTTGGAACTTGTCAATTGATGTTTGTCTATGGATTTTGTGCATTGTATTCTCAAATTTTGTCAACACTTCATTGTGCAAGAATAAACAAGCTAAACAAGAGACCTTAGAAAGTGCTAAGCGGGAATGGAGAGATAATATTTATCATGATAAAAATACATTATCAAATAAAGTGTTGTCAAAGTGCAAATTGCCAAATTTGAGTGTCTATACACATTCAATAACCTACACACCTCTTAGATCCATTGATGACATTATTAGAATGTTTTTAAATCAACTAAGTCATGTCTCAAACATTACACTCTTACTTTATCAAAGAATTGTGTTTGTAAAACCCTAGTGTCCAATCTTGTATTTAATGTATATGCTTTGGATTGCTTGTTTGTTTTCTATTACATAGTAGTCCTAATATAGTAATTAATAAAACCTATATTTAAATTTAGAGTTGAATTAGAAGAGGTTCCATGAGAATTTCATGGGAATCTTGTTGCTTACCTAAAGAGCACGGGGAATCGGGCTTCTTAATGTCCATTGACAAGGTATTACTTTGTGTGTTAAGAAAACTAATTGGACCATGACAACAAACAAGGCTTGGAAAATCCACTTAACAACTTGTATCTCTTATAGTGTTCCCCGAGAGAGTGGCATGTAAAGTTTTAGCCCTTTAAACCCATCTAATAATTTGAGATCTAGTCATAATTTAGGGGATTTTTGTGGGCTTAGAGTATTTAGAAATCTTGGAAGCCATTAAAGCTTAACTTCTTTGAATTGAAAACAAATTTGGAAATGTTTATACTTCAACCAACATTCATTATGGTGGTAATTGATTATTACCTTTCACGAGGTCCAATTCACTAAAGTTCTTAGGGTGTACACTCTTGAAACATTCAATGAGGTATTGGACCATTTGGGACTTGTTGACGATGATCCTTACGGATGAACCGTCAGAGTCGTAGGAAACCTTAGGTTAGTGGGATGTGTGCCCTAAGGTGACCTCCAGATTTTAAAGAAGTTGGTTCTTCTCTATAGTGTGAGATGAGGGTTAGAAAAATGAAACAAAACATAAAAAGTTAATGGGGGCGATGCACTAAACAAGCCTCTTAAGAAATCAATCGAGAATGCAAGCCCTGTCGTATCAAGAAGGGAAATGGTGAATGATTGGAAAGAGTGGGAAAAATTGCACCACTGGGCCAAAGAAGATCACACAGTACAACGCCTCAAACTACTTAAGCACAACTTCAAAGATAGTAATAACATTACGAGAGATGCACGTTTCTATGTGAAAATAAAGGCGATCAGAGACAACAAAGATATGTGAAGGATGGAAAAAATGCACCATAGGGCATATTATATTACTCCAAAAATTATGCACAGTATTACAATAGAAAAGAGGCAAGATTACTATTACAAAACCCAGGAAGAAGGCTAGAGCTCCAAGCCCCTGCCTTTTACAGAAGAGGGACTGAGACAGAGAAGAAAACCGACTGACTCCCCTCCTTTTGCATGAGACCCAAGTCAATATATATAATCACAAAGAGATAAGGGTGAAATCCCGAAATTGCTTTTCCAACCACTTATAAGATGTAATAAATGAGTGCAATCAATGACACCTTGCTTGTAAAAGAATCCTCCTTCTGTCCCATGACTGCAGTGTAGAAAATGATGGCCATACTCATTAAATGCATTCCCAACCACTTTTCAACTGTCTCTTTGAACTAGGCTTGTTTTCCTTAAAAATCACCATCAAAGCTTCATCGGTTTCTACATTTCTTGATTGTTGTGTGTCGTGCTCGGTTTATTAGAGCTGGAGATGTTTATTTTATTTTAACCCACCTACCTTCATTAAAAATACTAAATCCTCTCTTTGTTGCATAGAGGATGTTGAGAGATTTCCGAAAAGTCCAATTTTGTGAAAATCGGAGTTCTGGGTCAAAAGTTATGCTCGTTTGAACCTTGGGGTCGCGCATTCCACGCGAGGCTCTCACAATCTTAAAAGATCTCAACATTTAAAATTCCTGGTGGGTTTCATGATTATTCCTACATTGAATTGGCCTACCACCAATATTTTGCAACTTACTTTGGTTTCAGATTCTATCCGTGTTGAGCTCTACGTGGAAGCTAAGCGCACCTCTAGAGTCTCCACTTTTCTTACACCTTTTGAAAGTGCGTCGGTGACACATGACACCTTCGTGGCTCCTTTCTTTCCCTTTGAGTTTATAATGGGACTTGTTGTAGATTAATACGAGGATCATTTCCTTGGTGGGCTCCTCATTATTGACTCCACTTGGAAGTCTCATGGGGTTTTTAAAATTTGGACCGACACGTGGCACCTTCTGCAAGTTCGTTGCTTTGCTTCGAGTTGAATCATTCAGGCTCGATTTTAATCATGATTTGGCTAAGTTTCTTCCCCCTATTTTTGGAAGCTTGACTTTTTTTGTATTAGTTCGAGATTCTCGAGACTAATTTGATTAATCCAACAAGAATATGTTTGTTATCTAGTTTCAGAGGGCAGCGGAGGAAATTAGATAACATGACCTTTCTCTAGATCTACGTGTTCATGGTTGTAATCTCCCGAGACTAAATCCAATTTTGATCTCTATAATTCAAACAAAGAGTCCTTTAGGAGGTTATAAATGTTTTTCATGTAGGACATTTACATAAAATTGTAGTGTACTCACTAAGGTCTTGGTGGAAAGATTAGAAATGGTTTGTTGAATTTTCTTTTCTTAGTTACACTCTCGAGTAAAGGGTATGAATGGATTTATCCTTGATTTTGAATGGTTCAAAATCTCAATGAGAGATGGTCTCTCCATTATTCTACTTTTTTTGGGATAGGAGGTTCCAAATAGTTTGCAGTGTCATTCTCAAGCCCAATCTTACTCAATTTTTTGGCATTTGTTTTATCGGGGGTTACTTATTGGGAAACTACGTGATTCACTTAGACATCTTTAATATCAAATGCCCTCATTGTAGCCATTTTGAGAGTGTGAGGTACTTATTATGGTGTTGCATTAAAGCTCAACATGCATGGGATTGGATTCATGACTTCTTCAAACCATTGATGCGAGCTTTTCACATGTCAAATTATCCTTATGGGATATTAGCTTGAACTTCTTGTAAAATTCACACGATTTTGGCATACTTTCCGAGTGGAACTTTTTTTATCCGGAAAGTTTTTTGGATTATGTTATCTCGATTCTATAGTTGATAAGAATTTCTCTACTTATAACAAGGCCATGGTGATTTTAAATCTATTCATGCATATTAAAGTGTATGCTTAACATGATGGCTTTGGAGGTGGATCATCTCTAAACTTTCTTTAGACCATTAGGACAATGCATCATGCAATGTGGCAAGATTATAAGAATCATACTTCACGAGGGGGCATGGTCACAACCATTCTTGTAAAGGGTATCATAACCATGTTGGTTGGTGGCCATCATCCCGATACTATTTTCTTTTGATCATGTAGTGATAGGATGGGTTCCTCAATAAAATATTCTAGAGGAATCCTCCAAAAATATTATGTGAATAGCTTTGAGTTATACGCATTTTTACTCTTCTCATTTGGAAGGAAAAGGTGGTGTTTCTATTTCTGTGTCCCCTAAATTTTCTGGCATGATCTCTTCCACGGGTCATGATCCTGATAATCGGGTCATGTGGGTTATTTTGGATATTAATGGATTTTCTTTTGGTGTGCTCAATCTTTATGCTTCTAATGATGGCCCAGAAAGGTCGGCATTATGGCGTTGGTTGGGAGATAATTTTCCTTTTTCCTATTGGTTGATTTACGGTGATTTTAATATGGTTGAACATCTCGAGGAAAAAATGGGGGCCCTTCCTATGTGTTGGTGCATTGGTGAACGTGAAGCTTGTTTTTGTTTTAAAATTTGTTGGAACCTTAATGCCTCTCTTTTCAAAAGGCGGTGAGAATTTAATTCTCAAAATTGGTTTACTTGGTCCAATTTTCAAGAAGGACCAACGCATGTGCTCAAAAGGCTTGATCGTGTCATGCTATCTCAATAGTAGGTTTTTGAGTTGGCAGTTAATGGTCATTCTCTAGCCACTTCACTTCTGGCGGACATTCTTTTGTCAGATCATACCCCTATTTCTTTCAGAATTACATGGGGTGGGGTCCAACTCAAGGTTCCAAATAATCAATTCTATATGAATGTTTCCTTGCGAGTCATTTGGGGGTGTTGTATCTTATTGCTAAGATTTGGAATATGGCGCCACGTTTTCCCTTGCTACTCATGCTGGGTGTCTTGGTGGAATGAGGCTATCCAACAGACTGCTAAATTTCTTTGCTATTTTGGCAAGCAGCGGGTTGCTCGTGTTCATAAAAGGGTTAACTCTGCTCTTCACTAGGAATTTCAAAGGACTACCCTACTTCTAGAATCTCAACCTTTTGATGTGGCAACTCAGTTCAAGATTCCCAACTTAGACATCCAACTACAAATCATTGAACAAATTAAGGCCAAGGGTGCTCAGGTTCGTGCTCGGCTTCATTGGCTCAAAACTGGTGATCAGGCATCCAAAGGTTTTTTTAAATCCCTCGGGTCTAGATATGCCAAGGAGCAAATCAAGGCAATCCAACTTGCCCATGCTCTGGTCATGACCATACCTGATATCACCTTTGTGTTTGTGGAGTATTACACCTTGGTTTTCCAAGCTCGGCAACCTTCAGTCGAAGGTTAAGTTGCGTTGTAACAATTTACTGAAATTATCCCGAGCAAGCCAACTCAACAGGAGAGGAAAGCCTATGAAACCTCTCTCACTTTGGAAGAGCTTCATGGTGATCTTCTTTGTCTTACTCATTACAAATATCATGGGTTAGATGGTTTTCTATGTGAATTCTACAAAGCTACTTGGCATATTGTTGGTAATGATCTTCTACGGATGTATCAAGAAGCCTTGCAGAATCAGTCCCTTGGAGATATTATTAATAAAGGAAATATAAAGTTTATCCCTAAAGTTGGGAATCTTGAGTTGATTACAAGCTAAAGGCCTATTACTCTTCTCAATCCTTCCCTAGATCGTGTAACTAGAGAAACCAGATTTGAAAGGTCGAGAAAACCATATTTTTATCGTTATATCTGGATAACCTTATTGTTGTTTGGGAAGGTATGGAATGGGCCCGACTTCTCTCCAGAGGGTGATTTTTTTGAAGATTGATTTTGAGAAGGCTTATGACCGAATTGAATGGCCTTTCATTCTTGCTATGCTTCGTGCTTTGGGTTTTTTCTCTATCTTTCTCAATGATGTTCGAGACTTTATTTGGAAATGCCTCCTCTTGTCTCACTATCAATGGTCATCAATCCCCTTGAGTTGGGTTGTTTCAAACTATTAGACAGGGTTGTCCTCTTGCTCGGCTCTCTTTGTCCTAGTTGAGATGCTCTTAGATATCTCATCACAGAGATAGAGTGAGTGCGGGCACGTCGAGGCATATTTATCCCTATCACAAGACTCAACTTATTAATGGTCACTTTGATGATGACTCCTTTCTCACTCTAGCTGAATCCGAATAGAAAATTTAGGAAACCTACTCTTGTTTAGATATTTTTTTGTAAAGTTTCGCGATCTAATGTTCAATTTGCTAAGTCTCTAAGGTTTCACCAAAGACCTTGGCCTATGCAGATTAGTTAGTGGCTTACCCTTGGAAATGGATTCAACGAGGAGAAAGATTTCGAGTTTCTTGGTATCCCATTTCCTTTTGATTGTGATTTTTCTACTTTATGGAAATTCACCATTGATTGGGTTGAAAAAAAGGTACAAAAATGGGTCTCTTGACCCTTGTCCTTACCTAGAAAATTCCAAGTGTGCTCTAAGATTTTGGCTGCTACTCAAGTTTACTATGCGGCTGTTTATGTCCTTCTCGAGCATCCTTTGAAAATATGGCTAAGCTATTAAGAAACTATTTATGATCGAGTTACAAACAAGGAGGTTTTCACTGGGTGGCGTGGGAGATTTTCACGCTACCATGGGACTAGCGTGGTATGGGAATTATTGATGTGTACAGACAGAGCATCTCTCTTTGTGCCAAGTGGGTAATTCGAAGCATTCATGGTAACAAAGCTTGGAAAATTTTATTACGACACTGTATCTCTTCTGGCTCTCCTTATGGTAAGAAATGTTGGAAGAATATTGGGTTTCACACTTTAATTATCACTAGATTTCTTGTTAAAATACCTGGTACCTCCGTGGTGAAGAGCATCAAGAAAGCTTTCGAGGTAGTCAAACATCTTATGCGGTGGGTTGGTGATGGCTTCCGCTCTGGCCTCTCCTTCAATGCTCATAACATCTGGTGGTCACCTGTTTTCTCATCAGACAACTTGCCCCTTGCGAGTTTCCTGATGTCAAGGCATTGAGACTTGCTAGGAAAGGCATTTTGACAATAAGAGATCTGGTCTCCAGAAGAGATTGGATCCTAAACATAAATTTCAGCTTGCCAACTCATATTTTCTCTTTGTGCTTAAAATTCAGTCTCTGATGCCAAATGTGATGTTGCATAAGCTTGGGCTACAACCACCCTCTAATTGGTGGAAGGATTGGAGATGGAATTTGGATATTCCTTTTCTTAATTATAACTTGGGGTCATCTATTCCCTTCTTTCCCCTGTTTTGCCTGTCATTGACAAGCTTAATACCAGATGGAATTTGCATTCTTCCCCTACCACTTGGCTTAACCGCCTCAAGCATGCTTGGAATCCCCTGTTCGACCCTAAGTTGAATTTATTTCTCTTGGTGTTTAATCTACCAAGGCCTCCCTTTGGGGAGCGGTTAAGCCATATTGGTGTCCCCAACCCCAAATGCTTCTGTTGTGGTCATCTAGAGTCTTTTAAGCATGTGTTCGGTTTTGTCCCCATGCTCAAAGTGCTTGGTGCTAGATCCACTCCCTTTTCCAGCCTTTTTATCCTGAGTTTTTACTAGAAGATGATTTTTTTGGAGATTATGCGAATTGGACTAATTACATTGCTTTAATTTGGAATTTTTTCCATTCGGTTATTCTCTTTCAACTTTGGAAGGCTAGGAATAATGTTTTTTTCCATAAATGTGAGCCCACTCTGGAACTTTTGTTAACAAAAAGGTGGCAATTATTTCTTCTATGTGCATACAGATCTAGGCTTAGGCTTAAAAAGTGGCTCTGGAATTTTCTCACTTATAGAAGCACAGCTTGATCATTGGGGCCATGCACCTTGTACCATGAGTTGGATCATCTATTCCCTTCTTTCCCTATTTTTCCTGTCATTGACAAGCTTAATACCAAATGGAATTTGCATTCTTCCCTTACCACTTGGCTTAATAGCCTCAAGCGTGCTTAGAATCCCGTGTTCGACCCTAAGTTGAATTTCGTTCTCTGCGGTGTCTAATCTACCAAGGCCTCCCTTTAGGGTAGCGGTTAAGCCATATTGGTGTCCCCAATCCCAAATGCTTATGTTGTTGTCATCCATAGTCTTTTAAGCATGTGTTACGGTTATGTCCCCGTGCTCAAAGTGCTTGGTGTTGGATCCACTCCTTTTTCCAGCCTTTTCATCCCGATTTTTTTACTAGAAGACAATTTTTTTAGAGATTATGCTAAGCGGCTCCTTACTTTGCTTTAATTTGGAATTTTTCTCATTCGATTGTTCTCTTTCAGCTTTGGAAGGCTAGGAATAATGGTTTTTTCAGCAATGTAAGCCCACTCTAGAACTTTCTGTTAACGAAAAGGTGGCGATTATTTCTTCTGTGTGCATGCAGATCCAAGCTTAGGCTCAAAAAGTGGCTCTAGAATTTGCTCACTTACAACATTTGCTCAATCATTGGGGTAATGCACCTTGTACCATGAGTTGGGTCCCTCACAGATGACGATCCACGCCCTCCTCCGTTAACTCCGCCTCCTGGGAGATGTCGCAACCACTCTCACAACCACTCTCGGATTTCTCGATCTTCTCCTCCTTGGGCTCGCCCTTCCTCTTCCAGTCCGGATGGAGTCCTCCTACGTGAGGAAAATCTTCCACCAACTCTTTAAAGCTGGGGTTCTCCGCCTGGGGGAATGCTTGCATTTGGTGGGTCCCTCTTGGTTGGGGGTTTATGGTTTCGCTCAATATGCAGATGTTAGATCAGGATGGCTGGATGGTTGACCCCTTGCTGATGAGCCTAAAACACTCAGATTTTTCCATCGAGATATGATCCGCCACCACCTCTTAGTGATGTTGTTGCGTGACTTAATATAGTCACTTTTTGGTCGGTTTTGTTTCACCCTTGTGGTCATTCTTGTTGCCCTCGTGGTTTTTCTCTGTTTCCCTCGTGGCCATTTGTTTTTGTAGCCTTCGTGGCCTTTTTTGTGCTACTATGTTGGACTTTGGGTCATGTTCACTCTGCCGACCACCCCTTACTATGTAACACTTTGTATTATTTGTTAATATAATATAAAGGCGGTTCCAATAGTATAGGATTGGGTTCAACCATGTGGCCATGACAAGTACCCGCTTATGGTGTATCCATTTCCTCACATATGGGCATTCTATATGGTTAGTAGATTGATGACCTTGATGATAAATATATTGTTAGTGAAGAATAACACTAGTTGGGAATGTGTCCCAGAGGCGATGACCTTCTTGATGTTAATTGGGGTTCCTAACTAAATGATTGGAGTTTGTATGTTGCTAGCTTTCTTACCCTTTCTACTTAATTATTTGTTACTTTTATAATATTTGGATGATGTAACATTTAACTATGTAGACCACTAGTATTTTTCTAATGTTAGTATTATTCCTCACCATGTGATCGAGTATGCTTACCTTTGGAGGCACGATTCCTTATCCTCTATTTACAAAAATAAATTGAATAATCGCTAAATATTAGTTTAATATATTAAACTCAAAAGGAATTTTCCTTCCTATTGAAACATATCAATAAATTAATCAAAAGTCAATACAATGGTTACGATAAAATTCATTTAAAAAAAAAGTTACATTTGAACGTGATCATATATAGACATATATTTAAGCAAATTAAATTAATTTGGGTACACTCACTTACGCTGAACGTATCTAATCAGTGCGTTCTTATTATCTTGCCACCGTGGAATTTAACTTGTCAACAAATGTAAACTCTAAATTTACTCCGTTAACTTATTTCATTATCCACAATCATCCCAGCATTCAGGGTACCTTCCGGGTTTTATTTGCTCCGGCATCCCAAATTCCCATTTCTTTAAATTTTATTATAGGTTTTCCCAAGAGCTTTCATATCAACCACATTTTGATATGTGAATTTCTATATTTCTTTTGAGATTTTTACAATAAATTTATTTTATTTTCTTGTTAGATAATTTTTCTTCCCGATTATTTTAGTGGTCAGGAGAAACTATTTGAGTTTGACATTGATGGAGGGATGATTTTCATATCTACCAAACCACCATTGGGTATTTTAAAAATATTTTTACAACCTTTCTTGGTTTCCATTTATAGGGGTTTTCAACATTCAATATCATGTCTCTCATGGCTTTTCATAAGGTGGATTGGAATCATATACACAAATAAAATTGATGAAAGAAAACTTGTTGATGGAGGTTGAGATATATTTGTTTAACTTTGGAATAAATAGAAGCTGGAATGTGAATGTGGGTATAGAGAACATATGTTTTTGGAAAATTAGTCTAATGAAAAATTAAAATCTAAACTTGAAGAATAAAATAAAGACTTTGAGTCGTGCGGGTAAAATATATTGGAAAAGAACTTCAAGACACTAAAACGTAATTAAGTGTTGTTTAACATATTTAGTGGAGGGGAGGATTATGGATGGGCATACAACTTTGCCTATATTATGTACAACAAATATTACTTGATGAATATGTATTTTTCTTATTTTCTTAAATTTTAATAGATTCATCTATCATTTTAGTAGAGTAACATAGCTAGTTTTTGGACAAAATAATCATAATTTTACTCAAAGGTATGTCGAATGCCTTGCTTCATTTAATAATATTATTGGTACTTAAAAATAAATTATTGAGTTTTCATCTTTAAAGATTTGTAGGTCCAAGATATGGTATCTTGTAAAATGTTACATGGTCCAAAAAACACCAAATCAATCGCCATCAATCATATAATATGTATTTATCACAACAACTATTTGGCAATTCATATTTATATTATCTTACATGAAGACCATGCTTGTGAAAATAGAGCACACTTAATTGCAAATGGATGCCTCAATATGTTTTTACTGATTTGTGGAACAATTTGTTTACATGTAAATTTTGTACTTATTGGGTAGACAACAAGTTGACGGACTATTGTTTCAAATATATAAAATTGCATAGTAATTCTTGTAAGTATACTAATGTTGTCTAACATGAATTAGCTATAACAAGGATTTACATATGTTGCCTATCACATATTATTTATAGTGAATAAAATAAAATAAATAAATTGATGCAATTGATAAGCAATGCCACCAGAGCATTAAAAAAATGATTAGGTTAAAGAGAAAGAAATACATTGTCATTTGCTTGAATCTCAATATAACAAGCTGCAAGATCTTAAATAAATGTTTATAGGTTTTGAAGGATGTGAATAGTTGTTAAGAGGAAATGTGAGTAGTTTTCGTATACTTAAAAGATTTCTATTCTTGTATACAAAAATCCATAAAATTAAAAAAGTGTTTTCATATACACACACATTTATAGTTATAAAATTGTATTATTTTATGTTGTTAATTATAGGTGCACATTCTATTTGATGTACTACTTATACACCATTGAGGGTCCCAATAAGTAGGTGATGCCTTCAAAACTCTATTCACATATAACAAATACCCCAAAAAAATCCTCATTCATTATATAGACCTAACTTCCCTATAAGGGTTTGAGGCAAAATATAATTCTAGTTATCGGAAAAGAATTTCAAAATTGTGTGCGAGATTTTCAAATCACTAGATCTAAAAAAGAGAAGTTATTTGATTTCACATGTGCCACATTTACTTAAGCCATATAGTTTCCATATTTGAAGTGTATAATTTTAGTCTCAAAAGAATGTGTGCATGTGTGTGGTTTATGCGATGTTATTGGTTTGATGTAATTTTATGGGCTCTCTATCTTTTTCTAAAAATCATGTTTCTATTGTTTAATGTTGTCTACGTTTATTTCTAGATTTACATGAAATCAAATACTTTTCCTAAATACCATAGGTTTTATTTTACTATTTTAGGGATTATTATTAGATCTTACTTCATGATGGTACCCCTATTTGTATTAGGGTTTGTATATCTCCTCTATAGATTCACCATGTTTCTCACACCTAGTTGTGAAACCACTCCTAAATGTATCTTCTCTAAGGCCATATTGAAGGACACAAAAGCCAAAACAACCGTATTACAACCATTGCGAAGCATGTAACTACCTCCACCTCCTTTAAATGATGAGGAAGACTATAATGACCCCTCGATTGGGAGACTACCTCTATCGATGAGCCCATCTTCCAAATTGATATGATCCCTACAACCATTTATGTTAGGGATATGAATGAAAATAATCATATTGTTACTTGGAAATAATGGAAGTTTTCTTGATGAAAATGATAGCAATATTATTTCTAGGAAAGTTTCTATGAACCATAATGTCCTTCTATTTTACAAAATTATAATATGTTAGGTAAAGATATTACTTTCTTGGGACAACATTCCATGTATCTTATCATAGTGATAGTTATTTAAATCCATGTGTTAGTAATCCACTTATTTCTCATAAGATTTGTATAGATCTTCCTAAGCTTACTTTTCCATGAGTACACCTTCTCAATCTATTAGTATCCCAACTGAGAAACTATAATACATGGTCTAATCCCTAGGGGAATTACACAATGAAGTCAAGATCCTATGCTTATCTTCTAAATGATTCACAAGTTTAGTTGAAAAGCGTGTTTCGATCAACAATAGAATGTGACATTTACAATGCTACATTAACATTTGGATTTCATATGAATAATTTCATCATATTCATAGGAAAAGAGGACCCTAATTTGACTTTGTAGTGGAAGGTACATTGTCGCTACACTTATATATTGTTTATATACTCGAGCCATCCAAGTGAGTATGGATGAGGATGTTTTAAAGTAGGAAGTGCCAAATAATAAAAAAGAGTCAAATGATGATAACTCTTTGAATATTTAGAATTTATATAATCAAAATTCTCAAATAATAATTCTTTGAGTATTCTAGTGAAAATTAAAATAGAACTAATAATATTTATTTCATGAATAAAGAGGAATATGGATCATAGCACATGGGGAGCTCCCCAATGATTCAATAATTCTTGCGAATGGTGAAACTCTAAGGCCACATTTTGAGCCTATGTTTGAATCTAAAGGCACATGGAAGAGAACAATATCTTTTCATTAGTCTCAAAAAGTGTTAAAATATTTTCACGACTAAAAAAACATTTCTAACATTCCTTAAGTGAAATAAAATAATAACTCTTTTAAAATGCTACATAAGAGTGACGCAAGAAGACTAAAGACATGGATACCGAAACAACACAATCTTCCAATTGAATAACATAGGGTGGTATTGATTATAGAGGGAGTAAATCTAGGTCGAGGAATCTTAGGCATAGGGAAATACCAAAAAGGTACTTAAAAGACTCAAGGCAATTACATGCAAGACATATAGGTGAAGAGACCAACACGTTTTAATCTCTCTTCTAAAGGAAGACTTGATAGCTAAGCGACCATTAAAAATGTTTAAAAATTAGGCTCTAATAGGGAATTCCATACTCCATTAAGCCTAACAAGCCAAGTATTGGGCAAGGAATGTAAGTTCAACATAAATTAAATTTGAAAAGAGAATAAAAAGCAAGTTCATAACATGGTAAATTTTAGTGGTGAATCTTCACTAATTCATGAATATTTACATTTTCTAAATTTGTATTTAGCAATTTTGAGGAATTGTACGGAGCAACATTTCACCTAAATTTTTGGGATGTGAGTTATTTTTTGAGTCGACTCACCTAGTGTTTAAAATAAATTTCATACTTATACATGTATATCGTTGTTACCTCAAAACACCAATTGGGTACATTCACCAATATATACTAATAAAAAATATAAGCATCTGTGAAATTCAAAGGCTCTTACATAAAATATTCCTAACAAACGAGCTCAACCACATAGTTTAGACGCATGATTGCAGACACCCGACGAATGAACTCTACCACATACCCAAACGCATGATCGTTTGTAGACACCCGACAAACAAGCTCAAACACATAGTCCAGATGCATGACTGCATACTCTAGATGCATGATGACATAGTCCAGGACACTCGACTCGCAATTTTTCTAACATGTGGCCTTATAATCCAGACGCCCTACCGCATATTCCAAATGCTCGACTAAAAATCCAAATGCCCGACTACAAAATCAAGACACCCAACTATAAAATCCAGATGCCCAACTACAAAATCCAGATGCCTGATTGTTTATTAGGGTTTGAGCTAGAAGATTGAAACTTATCATTCATTTGTTAAGTGGGAAGGAAAGGGAAGTTACTCTTTTACAACGTAACACATTCAAGTGAAGAAGTGCAAGGTCTGAAGAAAAATGGTTAACATTCTTTCTTCATCCATGAAAACAATTTATCTTAGTTGTGTTATCTTCATTATAGTATGAAATTAATGTAATGTCGGATCTGTCATGCATAGTTCATATTCATGTTTATTTGGAAGTTTTAATTGCATATATATTTTTATTAAGCTGTCACGGATAGATTACGTAGTTATACGGTAGTATATATAGATGGGTGTTTACACGCACGATGCTGGTTGCATATGTAGGTGAATGTTTACATGCATCGACTCCCAGGTGCATACATGACGCAGTGTTTGTGTGTAGGTGTTTGTAAATCGCCTATTGATCCTATATAAATGACTTATCTCGCACTTGTAGATGTACGCCACTCTGGGCTTCCATGTAGTTAATTTTATGCACTTATAGGACTCCACTTTGCTTTGGGACTTCTCACCATTTCAAATCCATAAGAGAACTCATAAGGTAGGTCAAGTAGTCACTACAACATTATATTTGAGTCTTTTAGAAGGAAAAAACATTGGAATTAGGAAGGTAGAATAATTTATCAATATGAAAACCAAATACATTACCATCTAAATCATTTAATTGCACTATGTTCCCTTCAAGACATTTTTTTAGTTGTTCCTTTGCAATGTTTTTCTCTTAGATGAACATAAATGGATCAAAACTTCGAGGAAAATCCTTTGAAATTGAATAATTATTATCTTCTCATTTTTGATAGCATGTAGTCTAAACCATCCAATTGAACATATAGGATATCCCTTGAAAAATTTGTGTCCATGATGGTATGCCATATTTGTTACAAGCATCAACATACTCATAATTTAGTCGCAAGCGACGAGTTAAAAAGTTGTTAATCTTTGAAAAAAATTTCAACATTAATAATCATGGTCAATTAAGGTTGAAAATCATGGAATTTTTTTGATGGCTAAGGAATCGAGATCCAAAGAACCTAGAGTAGCACATTCTAGGGAACACCTACCATTTCTCACTCTAAACCACAAGGTGAGCCTCCTATAATCTTGGGGAATGTAAAAAGGCCCCACACCACACACCTGTAATCTAATAAGAATCAAACTCGAGACTTGGGTGATCTAAGTCATTAGTCCCATCCACCCAAGCCAACCTTGGGGATAAAGATCATGGAATTATGTTTAGAGACTTCAAAATATTCCATCATTTCATTTTGGCTCAATGGTAGGGATAGTTACTATATACTTGATTTAGGACCAAAAAGTCACACACAATAAATTTATAGACAAGCATTATCATGGATTGTCTTGCGAATTTTGTATTCTTATATTTTTGTAACGTGTTTCTATAGATGAGAGAATTTCATCCTACATAGTCTATACTTAAATACTCTTATATTTAAAGGACCTATTTACCCATAAAATTATTTTTAATTCATATTGGATCAACTTACATTGTATCAAATAGTTCATATGCCTTCATAAATATTTCACATTTTACTTACATGTCTACGAGGGCATTCAAAACTATAACATGGTCGATGTTTATCCTCTATTGGATGGAATAAGGATATTCCATGTAAAAATGTCTTGTTCAATCATTTGGTCCAATAATATTTGTACACCCATTAAAATTATGCACTTGTCATACATGTGTATAATTGTATTTTGTGAAATTTTCTTATGGAAAATCTACAATTCACTCTGAGTGATGTGAGACTGAATTTTCTTACCCTCTAGAAGGGGTTTCTTTGAAATGCAATCCCATAATTGTTGAAGACATGTATAAGAGTTTCTTGGGGGTTTTGTGCGTGAGATGGAAATTGACATTGATGGTGGATGATGATGGAGTTGGCATTGTAATTGTTACTTTATATTCAATCTACATTTACCACAATGTCAATGAAACAATATCAATATATTTGTTTTCAAAAATGGTTTTATGCTTTCTTCTTTAACCATGACCTATCCTACCTTTTTACGGGAATGTAGATTGAATATTAGGCAAAAGATAGTGAACCAAATGATGATTAACTTAAGGCCAAAGTTCTTTTATTTTTTTGAAAATAGGTTATGCTTATAAGTAATATATGGTTTTATGTAAGCATGTTGAATGACACTATTTAGAAGGTCATTGATATTATTTATAGACAAGCTTATACAAAACCATCATACTTTTCAATGTTCGTCCTTGTCGATTTCGTCAACCACATTGGGTCAACATGAGATACAAACAATCCACAATATGTGCAGATTTTGTCCGTAACCCATGGTTGTTAGATGCAATTTCCACTTAAAATGACATGGCATATAAAAAATACACAAATCCCAAGGCCTTACAATACAAAAGAAACAATTAATATTTGAAATAATGAAATGCAACATTTAACATTTATTGCAATTTCCACAGTATGATCCTTCGAGTACATTTGCATATCCCTTGTGTTTTGTGTCTAACGGTGATACTAGTTTTGCATGAATTCCGGATCGCATTAGATTTCACGAGGAATACCGACTTTATTCCATATTAATATCTTATCCTTCGATTGGACTTTTAGTCCTTTTACATCTTCCATTCTATTTACATTTCTATCGAAGTAATGATTACACCTTTAATTACAATTGCTAGCAAATATACAAATTGAAAGAGAGAATGAATTCAAAAATATATAAATATTTAATAGCTAAAAACAAACTTTTTTTAACGTCGACAAATTAAAACCTTGAACTACACTTATCATTAATTCGCTCACTTGTCTCATTTTCATACGTGGAAGGTATTGTGAGGGATTTTGGCTTTTCTATTTTCAAAGTGGAGTTACTCCCCTCACGCATCGCTTGAATTTTAATAACTTTTTCTATCCTTTGTGTTTCATGGAAGAGCCAAAAGCTTTATTTTTTAAAAGCTCAAACCGGGGATGTGATTCGGCAATTTGATCTCACCGTCAAACCAAAAATCTATGACATTAATTGGTTTGAAACAATCTGTCCATCTCTGTTAAATACCTTTTATTTATTTAAAAATACATTATTTTTAAACTGTATTTACAAGTGTTGAGTAATTTTTAGGGATTATATGCTCAATATAAACACATTTTGAATCAAATATGCTCTTTAAATATAGATGTAAGGTTGCACTTATATTTATATTGAAAGTGTTCATAATGATAATAATGATTTTGTCAAATTCTTTCACGTCAAAAGAGACAAACCGACTATTTCACAAAGTGTAAAATACGATTAAAACAGGGAAAAACGTTCGAGACGAGCGTCAAATATCAGCTCTAAGCCTCAAACTCCACCTATTGCAATTTCAGATTTCTCTAGAGCTCTCACTTACCCTTCTCCGGGAATTGAGTTTATTAGTTGCAATTTGCAAACGTATATTCTTTAACTATTATTTCTTTCTCATAATATAGAGATGCCTCTCTTTATTAGCTGCTAAAAATTCTTCAATAAACTGCTGTAATAAATCTGTGCGGTACAAATCTAATACATCTATTTATTACACGCTGACAATAAGGATATCGGAGAAAGGGCAAAAGGGATACAGATGATGCCGTTCCCACAGCTTATCCACTATATATAGCTAAACCATAAAACAGAAGATCAGAACAGAGTGAAGGCAAACATGGCCTCTCTCACCTGCACTGTGCCCTCCTGGTAAGCATAAATTCTTACTCGAATTCACCAATGAGTAATATATTTTACGGGTTTTCCTGCAATTTTGAAAAACTGCTTAATAAATTTGATGGGTATCGATGCGATTCTGCATAGATGCTTAATCTATCTGATGGGTTTCAATGTAGCTGTGTATACATGCTTAATATATTTGATGGGTCTCAATGCAGTTGCGTATATATGCTTAATATATTTGATGGGTGTTAATGCAGTGCTCTGAGAAGCACATTCCTGGGCGAAGACTCTGGCCTGAGAGCCTCCACACATAGGCCAACAAAAGTTTCTGTACCTTATAGAAGGTTGGTAATTGAATGCAAAGGGGCCAAGATTGGAAAAGAGTCCAGGATTGGAAAAAAACCAGTGGAAGTGCCATCCAATGTGGAGGTTTTATTGGAAGGTCAATTTATTAAAACAAAAGGGCCCCTTGGGGAGCTCTCTCTCTCACATACCCAGACGAGGTTAAGGCAGAGAGGGAGCTTTCTGGGCTTCTCAGAATTTCTAAGGCAGTGGACAATAGAAGAGCTCATCAAATGCATGGACTATTTCGGTACTATTATTTTTAAACTTTGTTGAAAAAAGCCAATGCTGTAGATTGTTCAGAATTAATTCTCTGGTTGCAATGTTTATCTTCATTTTTGTGTAACTATACGTGATTACTGTGGAAATAATTCTTGTAACTAATGCAAAATTCGTTTCTCTTTTTGAATTTGAAACACTAAAGGGCAATGAATTTCTGCGCTTTACCTTCTTTGTTTTGGCATTTGGGGGCTTCTTTTAATTTGTTTTGGTACACACATCTACATTTATGATCAGTTACATTGTTTCAGAAAAAGGGACAGATAGAGATTGAAGAAAACCATTACCACGGGTATGAAACATTGGACAGAGTAGCACAGACCCAAGTTAAATGAGTCTTTGCTATTCTTGAATTTTCCACGACTAGACCAGCAGCATGAATTTTGAATAATGTTGTCATCAACAAGCAGTCAACCGGTATGGCACCCACTAATCTTAAATTTTTTTAGATACCACATAATTTACGTCTCTATTTGAATTTATTTTTCTAGGAAAATGAATTTCTGTGCTTAAATCTTCTTTGGTAGCTTTTGGTTTTAGAGGCTTCTGTGAATTTGTTCCTATTGGCACATCCACATTTTCATGAACCACCCATAACATTGTGTAAGCAGAAGAGCCTTACAAAAGCCATCACCATGAGTGCAAAAACATTGGATGTAGTCGTTACCAACACATAAGATCCAAGTTTATATGGCTCTGTGCTTTTCTAGAATCCTTCACTGCCTTTTGACAAACACCCTCAACCACTAGGGATTATGTACTAGCCTTAAAAGCCTTGGTGGAAGATGGGCTGGGAAAAATTACAAGGTTCATCTTGTGGGTGATTCATCTTTTGTTGAGAGGTCAATTATAAAACTCACCCACTGGTCAACTAAACCAAAGGTAAGAGAACCTGTAACAGTACTCACGAAGCAAGTGTAGAGTACAGGTAAGAAATATCATCTTCAGCTAGGGAGCTAGGGTTTGATGCATAGTATAGGAAATCTCTGAATATTTTTGTTCCATTTTTTTTAATAGATTTATTACAAATCATTCATCCCCATTGGATTCAAGAAGAAGAATTCATAGCGCAAACAGGCAAGAGTAGACCCCCCCACCCCCTCTTTTCTTTTCGATAAGTTCTCTTAGGATGGAGATCAATGGCAAGTAAAAACGATTTGGAGGATATCATTGAAGATGCAGAAAAGCAAAGAAAGGTGGCAGAATAGAAGGCCAGAAGTGGGAGTTTAGAGGCCATGGGGAAAATCAAGTCTTAGTATTCGATCACACCAAGTTGGGAGATAAAATCATGAAGCTTGAAAACAAAGGTCTAATATGTAGGTTTCTAAGTGCACAACTCTCTCTTGAAGGCCTCTATGAATGAGCAAAGTAATATTGGAAAACGCTAGGAGAGTATGAAATAAGTTCTTGCCGCCAAGGGTAATTTGTAGTGATATTTGCGAACGCAAGTGATAGGAAGAATTTTTCAAGGAGTACTACTGTTCTTTTGTAATGCAAGATTCTTCATGAAACACTAGTCTCTTGGTTTCAAACCTACAAAAGAAATACCAACTAGGGCACCAATATGGATAAGATTATATGCTCTTGCGCATGAGTTTTGGATGGATTATGTTGTTGAGAGCACATGCAATGTTGTCGGAAAATTTGTGTGTACTTCAAAGGCCACTGGAGGCAGAGGAACAACAAACTATGCAAGGATATTTGTAGATTTGGATTTGGATCGACTCCTTATGAAAAGCATTACATTGAAAACTAAAGGAATAGAGTGGCTGCAACCAATTGATTATGACTGCTTCCCCCTTCAATATGGTGCTTGGCACGAATACGGGCATTCGGTTCATGATTTTCCAACCGTTTCCACATTCTATGGGACCCCTTGGAAAGGAAATACACGGTGAAAAGCACAGGGAGGGGAATACAAGGTAAGGAAAAAGAAAGTCAAGAAAAAGCAACCTCAATTGAAGAGGTGACTTATGTGGCGAAAGAAACATCTTTGGAAAAAACAACCAACCAAGTGAAGGAAACTCCAAAAAAACAAGGAAAGCAATGAGGATTCTATCTTGGAAGGATATGCTTTCAAATGCAACATAGAAGACATTCTAAACGAATCTGCATGAGAAAAGCAAAAAGCAACACTCAAGCAAAATCAAGCACAGAAAAGGAATTCTTAGCAACAACAAGACAAAGCACCGATCATTGAGGATGCCCAAGACTATGTAGTAGTGCAAGAACAAAGCAAAATCAAGCTAGCTTTTGGTGAAAAGAAATCCGTGGACATAGGGCAATAAAGAAGAGGAAGAGATTCCACACATGACAAAATTCAAAACAAGACTATGGTAGAAGTGGCTTCAAATTCTTAGTCCCAACTTGATGACATGCTGGTGAGAACCATAAAGCGAAAATCAAATTAATGAAGGTCATCTCTTGGAACATGCATGCCTCTTTCCAAGGGAAGAATATTGAAAAGCATGAAACCAGATATAGTGTGCTACTACGAGAGACAAAAATGGAGGTTGAGGCATTATGTAAGATTAGCCAAGGAGTATAAAGTGGGAAAGATTGAAGGAGTGGACACGGATGACCACTCTGGCAGATTAGCTCTTCTATGGAAACCATTTGTGGAATCTTATGCCACTTTGGACAAATCCAAGATTAGTGTGGACATAGAACTCAAAGCCTGAATGCCAATCTTGAATTCATGCTAATGTCTTGCTACGAGCAATTAGTAGGCAACCAACAAAGCTCATAATTTGGTTGACATAATCCATTGTGATGCTATTAGAAGTTTGGACAAAGGGATTTTAGTTGGGGACTTTAACACCATTTTGGAGGAAGTAGACAAGTAAGGTGGTATCACGTAAAGAAGTCAGGATGTTTTTTCTGTGCAGAATCTCATTCCCAACATGGAACCCTAGGACATCAAGCCCAACTATGGCCGGCCAACTTGGAGCAACAAATGCCAAGGAAAGGACCCCATCATGGAGTGATTAAACAAATTCTTAAGAAATACCAGGTGGATTGACCAAAACTGGGTCTTGACATCTGCAGTCCTAAAAGATGGAGGTTCAAACCACTAGCCAATTTGTTTGTTGATGGAGGACATTTTCCCTCAAAATTGCCCCTTCAAATTTGAAAAGACTTGGTTAGCACGAGGGTTTTGATGAGATGATCCAATGGTGGAAAAATGCCTTTGATAGAAGAGCATCGAAGATGTTTATCCTCGCTGAAAACCCAAATTTTCATAAGCCTTAACCCAAAGCTTGGATTAAGAGCACATTTAAAAAATCTTGACTCACAAAGAATTCTTAGAAAATAAGAGTGATTAAGGATTCAATTGAGGATGGTAGGGTGTTGGAGCATCATGTAAAAATAAATGGAGAAGTCATTCAATATTTCAATTCCATTCTTGCATTATATGATTTTGATACGGAGGAGGGTCAAAGCACTCTATTAGAACAAATCTGGGAACCCCTAATCTGGTCTCAGAAGTTAGCGACAATTCCTTGGAATGAAGGAAGCGGTCAAAAAGTTGTTTTCGGCCTGTAGGGGAAAAAGGCTCTTGATCCTAATGGTTTCCCATTCTTCTTCTTTCATCACTTCTAGGAATTTGTGGGGAGGATGTAACACAACATGTGGAGGAATCCAGTCTGTCTAAATTTTTCTAAAAGCCATGAACTCAATTTCCTCCATTTATTTCTAAGATGGAGGAAGCCAAATTGCTTGACAAATCTGTGCCAAGATTTTTTTCAACATGATTTGCATTATACTTTTGAAAGTTATGCCCAATAGACTAAAAATTATCCTCTAAACATTAATATCCCAAGAATAGGCAGTTATGTCAAGGTAAGACAAATTCTGGATGTCATCGCTATCATGCACAAACTACTCCACTCCCTTAACCAAAGCAAAAAGGTGTAGGCTTTTCAAACTAGATATTTTGAAGGCCTGTAATAGGGTTAATTGGAGCTTCCTAGATCAAGGGCTAAGTAGATTTGGTTTCTAGGATCATTGGTGTGATTGCATAGGAACTTGCTACTCCACGCCCAAGTTCTTTGTTGTTTTCAATCAAACTCCTTAGGGCTTTTTCACTTCAACAAGAGACCTTAGATAGGAGACCCTCGTTCCCTCTATTTTTACGTCGTCATGTTAGAAGCCATGTGACCTACCTTAAAAGAAGAGAAGGGAAAATATGAAAGGGCTAAAAATATACAATCAGACAGGAATCGCGCATCTTCGTTTGTGGACAATACTCTCTTGGTGGCCAATCCATTAATTCGAGAGTGCAAACACATAAGTGAGATTTTAAGAACCTATAAATGAGCTTCGGAACAAGCCATCAATAGAGGTAAGACTAAAGCTTATTTTCTTAAAGTAAAGCCCATTGAACATGATTTCTTGACCTGTAAACTCCTAAAATTGCTTGCTTAATATAATTCATAGAAGCGCAATGTGCTTATTTACTTCAAATTGATAGATTAAATGCTTAATGAAACTTAGAATATGTGTAACATGATGTTGGGAACATAACAGTACTGAAACATGAAAGAGGCCTTAGAAAGGGATAGGAGACCTCCTTTCCCCATATCTTCAGATCATCATGACAGAAGCCCTGTGGGGCACTGTAAAAAAGAGAAGGTAAAATATGAAAGGGCTAAAAATATCCACTTAGACAGGTAATCATGCATCTCCGTTTGTCAACGACACTATTCTGGCAGCCAATGCATTAATTCAAGAGTGCAACCACATAAATAAGCTTCTAAGAGTGTATGAATGAGCTTTGGGACAAGGCATTAATAGAGGTAAGCCAAAAGTTTATTTTCTTAATGTAAAACCCAATGAACTTGCATTTTTGATCTGTAAACTCCTAAGATTGGTTGCTTAATGGAATTCACAGAATCACAATATGCTGTTCTATTTCGAAGTTACTTCAAAATGATGGATTAAATGCTTAGTTGAAACTTAGAATCAGTGTACTATGCTGTTGGGAAAATAACAGTACTGAAACATGAATGAAAATCGACATGAATGACAAGCATAAACCATGAGGACACTAACGACACGAGGATTTTGGTTTGGAAAACCCCAAGACTGGGAAAAACCAGTTGGAAGTGGCAAGTGTCCAACTTCCCAATCTTCATATGGCCAAAGAAGGATTACAAAGAGTATAATAGAACAAGTACAACAAACATCTTGCCATCTTTTCAGAATCAACTTCTGTCTGTTCTTTTCCTCCAATCCTTCCTGAAACCCAACTGAACACCGACGCCTTCTCTGAATCCATGCCCCTATCATGCTCAGAAATGCCCTTTTGTGCATCCAAAAGATCCCAAATTGACTTAGAAAGGGAAGAGACAACTTCCATTGCCGTTACTGTACATGTACAGTTGATGCAGGTGAAACCACTAGTTTATGCACACCAGCTGTTTTGTAGTTGCTCTACAGATGCCGATGTTCATGCAAATGCCACTCTGCATGAAGCAGTGGTTTCGTCACCTTTTAAGAAATGATTCTTTTGGAGCCCTGCAATTTATTGAAACCAGGTTTGCTCTTGTTGCATGATGAATTGGATAGGGTTTCATGATCCCTATGGATCATTTCTTTACAAGACTTCTTGCCTTTGAGAAGGCCTCCTTCCTAGATTCATATCTTGGAATCCATCTTGTAATCCCTCTCTTCAAAGGTTTGGCAAGAAGGAAGCTTTCGCAGAAATCAATTGATAGACTTAGAAATAGGCCCTTCAGTTGGAAGGATTGTTCTTAAATTTGTGCTTCAATCTATTGTGGTCTATTGGTTCTCAGTCCTACAGGCTCCCAAAAGGATTCTAAAACAAATGGAAAAGATCACACACCTATATTTCTCGCAAGAGTTCTATAAACATGAGAAATTTCCACTTGTTACTTGGAATAGGGTTTGTCTTTCAACCAACCTAGGGCAATAGGCATTGGGAACATAGAAATGTCCAACACAATGCCAATTGCAAAACCCTACTGGAGAATCTAAAAGGAAAAAGATGGGGAATGGAGCTAGGCTTGCTGTAGGAAATACGCGGACAAGGACAACCCAGATGAGCTCTTTACAATCAATAATCTTCCTAGAGCTTGACTATTTGGAATAATCTTTATCCCTTATGACGATTTCTTCAACGCTTCTTATTCTGGAAAATCAGTGTTGGAGAAAAAAATGACTCTTGGGAGGATGGCTAGATTAAAGACTACCCCCCACCCACATGCAATGATGAGGAGCTAAACCCTTTCAACCTTACAAAATCCTGACAGGGATGCAATGGGAGTAATGGGTTACTGTGGAGGAAAGAGGAGGAATAAAAACAAGAGTTTGCAAGGACATAGACTCTCTAGATATTCCTAGAAGCTCTTCTATTTCCAATCTCAAATACTCCTTGGGAGGATTCAGAGTTCCTTTGATTGACAATGATTATACTATTAGATTGAATCAGGAAGGTTCTGGAGAGTATTTAGTCATAGCATGTTACAGAATGCTCACGGAAACTTCGCAATGTGCTCCACCATTCAGAACTATAGGTGAAGATATGGCATACGAAAGCTTTTTTGAAAGCAAAAATATTCCTATGGATTGCTGTTAAGAGAAGTAAGAAATAATTGTATGATCTATTTTATTCAACTATGAAGCAATTCATTTATAAGTTTGTGATCTCCCACAAAGGAGTCAAGCCTTATCATTTCAAACTCACTCAATCCCAACAGACTCTCACCTAACACCTATTCTAGTGGCATGAGTTGTTATCACAGCTCATGTTCACACACACATTCATTTAATGCAATAACATACTAAATACAACACTATGTGATGTACTAACCAACAAGCTATTTCCAGCATTGGCGCCCCACCTACCCCCACGCTGCCCTCTTAGTAGTTAGTACGAACATAGGGAAAAAAACTTCACACAAATTGAAACAAACACACATTGATGGATGAGAACACATCAATGAATTCAACAAACAAATACCAATAGATGTTATGACATATGGGAACACATCAACCAATCCAACAAGGGTATTGAGAATGGCCTTACTACAAATTTGATCAGAAATACACATCTTCAAAACAACGAGCAACGAGATCAGTCAGACTGGACCTTACTGATCTTTACAAGACATTACTCTTCACTGCATGGCATGGGCCTCCACATTTCTTCTCAAAACCATGAGTGTCACATGGGCCTCCACTTCTCAAATTCTGCTCCTCCAGTTGGCAGGGCCTCAATGAGCAGGTACAAATCAAGAGATATGAGAACTGGGTCCTCACTATCTTTAGGGAGTGTTGGGCTTCTCAGCGAACTCGTGTTTGAAGCCACTACACATGATCACTGCCAACTGATCATAAACAACATAGATGATCACCATTTCCATTAGAAATCATCCTTGACATTAGTCGTTTTGGTGCAGGACCCAGGTTTTGTTGAATCGTCTGTGGCCAGGGGACATCATCATTGTTGGTGAAGACTAACAACTCTTTGACTGTGTAGTTGTTTGTGCTCAAGCTGTATCGCCACTATTGCACTATGTAACCCCTGAGCTAGTGGAAAAGTTGAGGTTGTTTCCTCCAACCTCATACATAACTTAGCTCAAGAGGCTAGGTCGATGCGGATGTTGCCTTTATTAGCGAAATTCTCCACCCCCATAGTAACACGTTTCCAAGCACATCAGGTTCGCTCGAAAAGGAAGGAAAGTACATTTTGGGCACACGTACCTCATTTTTATGTATTTATTTAAAAGAAAGAAAAGACAATGACCCTAAACTATTTAATGACAAAAATGACTATAGTTTTTGACCCAAATCTTAGCGATAGACCACTTAAGTGACTAAAAGAATTAAACTCTGTAAACATGATGTATAAATTGAAAAACTAATACTAGAGACTTAACTGTAGACTCTAAACTAAAACATTGACAACAATTTTAATCTAACAAAATCATATAATAAAATAAGCTATCAACAAACACCAACTAAACACAATCGAATGCTAAATAAGATAACGCGTGTGCTTTGACCAAATATGGCATATATGTGTTGGCGTGTGCATTGCCTTAGCATGGCCATAAGGCATCGATTGAAATCAGGCTAGTATAGGAGTTGAGGCTGGCTGGAAAACACGTCGGTGCAGGCGCTGAAGTGAGCGTGACAATGTGAAAGGCAGATGTGGGACGTGGGCAGGACTAGACAGAGCAGGCCACAAGATGTTTGCTGAGGCACAGTGGAGAGAATGGATGCAGTCACGCTTGTGTTTACAGGCGGAATATGCTGGATGACACACAAATGAATACAATAGACACATGAATGGCGGCGGTCTGCACAGAAAGTTGACATCAGAGGCCAAGCAGCTACTGGTTGGCAAGTTAGAGCATGCCACGGATTACATCTGCATTTAGGTTGTACAGCTGTGGTAGATTCTTGCAGATAGCTTACAAATTGACTGTCAATGCTGGTAAAAAGAATGCAATGAATGTGGATCAGGCTGATGATGCACTTGCACGAAGGTCAAGCCACAGACTTGCACATTCAGATGCATGAGCTATGAGAATTTAAATGCCGAGAGACTGTCACACTGCACACATGCCCGAAAAGATACACGCAAATGGAAGAAGCTGTAACAAAATGCACACAAGCATTACTGTGAAACATGATAGTGAATATGGCATAATCAGGCAAAGCGTGCTGACCAATGTGATGAAGAAAAGGTTAGGTGTGATAGAGAGACAAGTTCATGATGATAGGACTGCAATTTTAGGGGTGGAAATGATGGACACACAACTATGACAAATAAAACAGCTACGAAAATACCTTAAATCTATTGAAACTACCTTAAACAAAAATTGTCACATCATAAAGCTGCCCTCCAAAGGGCTACGAAGGACTTTGGTTGCCCCTGACACATTACTTAGATTATCATAACCAGCATTATCTGACGATGCTCTGATACCATAAGAAAACTAGGAAATAACTGTATGATCTATCTTATTCAACTAAAAAGCAATACATTTAAAAGTTTGTGATCTCCGACAAAGGAGTCAAACCTTATCATTCTAAACTCACTTAATCTCTACAAACTCTCACCTAACACCCTCACTCAATCTCTAGAAACTCTCACTTAACACCTATTCTCACACACACTCAATTAATATAATAACATACAACATTGATGTACTAACCAACAAAGCTATTTCCAACATGTGCAAGGAAAAATCCTAATTGGTGAACTACCAAAAATGAAAAGTTATCAAGGGCCTTTGAGATGTGTGATATGCCTTAAAGTGAGAAGATGTTAATCACCGACTTCTCTAGTGCTCTTATGCCCAAGAAATATGGAATTTTACTTCTTTGGAAGATTCAACCTATCTCGGTCCTTCAAATCATTCTTTCTAGAGCATCTCCTGACTGGATTTTCACCAGGTTCTCTATCTTCTTGAAAGCGCTTTGGGATATGGCCCGGCCATGCTTTGCCGGGTCTGTGGTGGGAGTGTAACTGGCTTATTTCCAAGGAGGATTGTTGTCCATGGGCAAAGTATGGGAAGGCATAAAAGATCTCTCAAAAACATCCTTTGAGTTATTCAACACAAGAAGCTTATAAGAATTAGCTTATATAAATTCCTAGAAATTGGCCAGTTTTATGAAGATCCCTGCAAAAATGAAAACTGCAGGAAGAAAGGAGAAATGGAAACCGCCTCCATCTGGTTGGATCAAAGTCATCTTTATGGTGCCTCCAAAGGCAACCCTTGCACCTTTAGAGGCAGCTGCATTCTGCTTGATAACAAGGGGCAGGTTATTGCCTTTGCAGCCCAATCCACTGGAACTAATTTTTATATGGAAGTGGAAGGCTGCATCCTAGGTTTTGTACTCGACTCTCAAAGTTTCTGTGAATAAACTCATCGTGGAAGAAGTATATCCCATATCATCATAGATGCTGTGCGCAAGGAAGAATGTCTACATCTGTGGATGGAAAGCCTTATCAAAGATGTCCAATCCCTCAAGATCAAGGTTGTTGACATATACTCTCTGAGTCCCTGCTGTAGAAAAATGAATATGGCGCAGACTGGCTCGTCAATTTCGGTATCAATTCTTTGGAAGGACCAATTAAAGGAAGTGATTCCATCACGAGGGACTATGCTGAATTCGAGCAAGTTGGTTAAAAATACCAGTCTGCTACTGAAAACTACATCTTGAATAATGGAAATGAGCTTTGACAAAAGTAAAAATTATTCAAGCAATATTCAACTGAGTAATTGCACAGGTAATAACTAGCTGGGTTATTGGAGCAAGTTCTCATGAAACTCATTTGAAACTGGAAATTTATTTATTGTCACCTAATTACGAGGCAGGTCATGTTAAGCTTTTCTCTCAGCACTGTTTCAATCAAGAATTTTAAAGGTGGTGCTGCTACATCCTTTAAGGTTTGTAGTTATTTTGATCCGCCTGCCTACAGACTTTCCTACTTCTGTGTGGCACAGATTTCAACGTTGTTGGAGAAGAGAAATATGGGAACCACCTCCTTTAACCTCCCAAACGAGTTAGGGGTTCCACCCAAAAGATCTCCAAGTGCACATCACAATTACTCAAAATATCCCTTTTCCCTCCCAATTCAAGATACACAAAGTGTAGCAATATTTTCCTTTTCTCTCCCCATAGGTGGAACACCCTACTCACACTCCCTCCACAATGCCTCACAATTTCCTTTTCCCTCCCAAAATGGTCCCATTTTCCTTCTCCCCACACCACTCTTAAAGGCAATCTACCCATCCCAACATAATGCAATCACAACACACATAGCATACACTCAACAATCACAAATTTCACTACTACATACATATATAAAAGAAGCAACAATAAGTGAAGATCTACCTCTCCATTTAGCTTCCAAAATCTTCACACAACAAGCTTCAAGCACCTTCAATCCAAACAAAATCCCAAAATGCAACTCCAAAAGCTCCAAGCATGCAATCCCAAGCCAAAATTCCAAAATGCAAGTGTAGAAATGAGACAAGTAACCCCAATTACTCCAAATTCACATCAATAAATAGAAAGGAGGTGAGGATGATGAGGTGGCTCCATGTAGGATGCCACTTCATCATTCCTCAATTCCAACTCAACAAGTCAACACACAAAGACCAATGCTAATAAATGAATAAGTAAGGCTATGACATGCACAAGTGTACACTCCAACATGCACTCCATACCTTCCAAGGACATATTAAATGAGGTAAGTAGAAAAGTGACTTTATTTACTCTTTTTCACTCAACAAATGCATTAAAAATGCTAAAATTAACTCCATACTTCATAAGTATGGTTGGTGGATGACATTTGAGAAGCAAGGGACAAGGTTAACTTGTCCCACAAGTCTCAAAAAGTGGCCTCTAAGGCAAAATTCGAGATTGGGAAAGGAGGAAGAGTACACACTTCAAAATGTAATTAATTCCATTCAACATCAAGCAAATATCAAGGACCATCTACCCTACTTAATACCCAATTGTCACATCTTCATTTTAGTTTACTAATTAAGTTAAATTAACTAATTAAAAGCATATCAACAAGTACTAATAAAGCCAGTTGTCTGCAAAATCTTTGCTGTCTTGAATGGTCTCTTATATATTTGTGGTTCCATCGTATTTTGTTTCTCAATTTTACCTCTATGCAGCTCTTAAAGAGCTCATCTGTGAATTCCATTGGGTGGGATTTTTTTAGCTTATTTTGGATTTGGCTTCCTGTCAGAAGACATTTGAGTTTGGATGTGAAAGAATTTTTTCAATACAGCATTTAGACAAGTTAGTCTAGTGTTTTTGTCACTCTCATGGTGGTTGTGTCCCTTGCAAATGGGCTTCGTCAGGGCTGACTTGGCATAGCTGCAAAGGACTTATCAGTTTGTTTGTAAGGTTTGTTGAAACCTCATTGGTTACCCACACCTCTTTCATAATTGCTTATTCTTGCTTCATCCTTTCAATTTTCCGTTTGCTGACATTTTCTTTTCTTTAAGGAAAAATCAACTCACCCAAAATACCATCAATTGTCCCATTCCATGTCTTAGCGGTCTCATTTTTTAGAAAAAGCATGCTGTTTTCTTTAGCTGTCCTCATCTTTGGATTGTTGGTTAAGACAACCGTCAGCACCTGAACATACTAATGAGAGATATTACAAAACTACCTAAGGCCCACAAGACAATCATCAACCACACGGCACATAAGCTAGTAAAAGATGCAATTACACTGATAACCATGACAATACTAATGTGACAGTTTACATTATCCCCCTTAAAACAAGTTGGAGTCCCTTCTGACAGAATTTGTAGACAACATTTAAAAAATTAGAATGAAGAGGGAAGACATAAGAGTTAAAGACATTCTGGGTGGAGCTGCTGCTGATGTAGAGATACTCTGTAACAGATGTAATTACATTGATAACCATGACAATACTAATGTGATGGTTTACATTATCCCCCTTAAAACCAGTTGGAGTCCCTTCTGACAGAATTTGCAGACAACATTCGAAAAATTAGAACGAAGAGGGAAGACATAAGAGTTAAAGAGATTCTGGGTGGAGCTGCTGCTGATGTAGAGATTTTCTGTAGCTGGAACTGTTGGATGGGTTGAACATTTTGCATGATTTACCCATGTCAAGGTTTACCTTTATATAGACTGTACATGCGGAGAAGCTCACAATCTCTGCTCGTCACATTGGTGCTGCTGCCTTGGAACTTCTCTATCCTGAATTTCATTGGCTTATCCCATATATTCGTCTCTTCTGATGGTCCATACATGCTCACAAATAATCTGGTGTTGGCAGGAATGTTGTACCCTCCGATTTGGCAGTGTTCGGTAGAAGGATGTGGGACTAACATTGCAACCTCAATGTTTCTTTCCTATGGATTGCAGATATTCCATCTCAACGATATTTATATATCATGCAGTCAATAACGCTACTGTAGGGTAAATCCATAGCCACAAAAGATACGTTGGAAGATTATCCATACATACATAGGTTGCCAGTTAGGATATGTACAGGTAGTTCTGCAGTATTACCGCATATACCAATGTGTATAAACAACTTTTACATTTTTGAATACAATTGTTCAGTTTTGCATAATATTGAAGCTTTATGCTGGTATTTTCTGTTTTGGTATAAGAGTTGTATAAAGCCCTCATGGTGCTGAAGAAATGTGTGTATGGTGGAACTACAAGCAGAAGAAAAATGCATGGATGTGAGGACTCATTTGCAGAGTTCTCAAAGCTTTGAAGTTTTGATAGCATTGGCGGTCCTTATTTTCAACGTATATGGTGTTTATAGAGAAACTACGCTACTAAGACAGTTGCAGATAATATTGAACATCACATGTATAGACAATAACGACAGTATCAATAGTTTCTCATCAACAAAAGATAGAACTTGGTACAATTCATGCAGTACATGGAGGACCTGGTACTCCACACCCTCTCCCTGACCTACATCATTCTATTTGTATGACAAAAAGACCCAATCGATGGTCGGTTAAGACAACCTTCAACAACTGAACATACTAACGAGAGACATTACAAAACTACCTAAGGCCGACAAGACAATCATCAACCACACGGCATGTAAGCTAGTAAAAGATGCAATTACACTGATAACCTTGACAATACTAATGTGACAGTTTACATTATCCCCCTTTAAAACAAGTTGGAGTCCCTTCTGACAGAATTTGTAAACAACATTTGAAAAATTAGAATGAAGAGGGAAGACATAAGAGTTAAAGACATTCTGGGTGGAGCTGCTGCTGATGTAGAGATATTCTATAGCAGATGTAATTACATTGATAACCATGACAATACTAATGTGATGGTTTACATTATCCCCCTTTAAAACCAGTTGGAGTCCCTTCTGACAGAATTCGTAGACAACATTTGAAAAATTAGAAGGAAGTGGGAAGAAATAAGAGTTAAAGAGATTCTGGGTGGAGCTGCTGCTGATGTAGAGATTTTCTGTAGCTGGAACTGTTGGATGGGTTGAACATTTTGCATGATTTACCCACGTCAAGGTTTACCTTTATATAGACTGTACATGCGGAGAAGCTCATAATCTCTGCTCTTCGTGTTGGTGCTGCTTCCTTGGAACTTCTCTGTCCTGAATTCCATTGGCTTATCCCATATATTCTCATCTTTTCTGTTGGTACATACATGCTCACAAATAATCTGGTGTTGGCAGGAATGTTGTACCATCCGATTTGGCAGTGTTCTGTAGAAGGATGTGGACCAACATGGGGGCCACAGGTTGCAGCTTCAATGTTTCTTTCCCTGCAGATTGTAGATATTCCATTTCAACGATGTTTTTCTCTTCCATCCATCTTTTCTTACTAACAATTCTTTCCTTTTCTTGGGTGGCTTTTATGAAGATTTCAGGCTTTTTAAGGAGCTCCATGAGTCCCCATTCCACAAGTGTAGCAGAGCTCTCTGTTCCAATGACTTTCATGCCCTGAGTGAAGGTGTTGATTCTGTGGTGGGAGAGGTGGTTGTTGGGATCATCGCTCTATTGCAGAAAAACATCCACCATGTTGGCGGGGACATAATTGGGTATGCTCTTCCTTCTCATGTCATGTTCTGCCAGCACTTCCTCAATAAACAAATCGAAATATTTGCTGAGTACTTTCATTCTTGTCACATCACCCTGCAGATCAAGGAAGTTGATCCAGGGAGATAATCTATGATATTAAATACTCTGTGGAGAACAAAACCTCCTCCAACAACTCCACGAACTACCGTGGCCTTATCTTGCTATTGCCATTGTATTCCAAATACGCACACCCTAGCACCGTTTGAGAGTAATATTATTGCTCATGGTGGTTATATGGTTTGCTTTGCATGCATAGGCAGGTCGTATGGCTGCGCTGGAGGTTGAACTGTTGTTGCTGATCGAATGGTGGTGCCTATAGGTTGAATGCCTGTTGGGGATCTACTGAAGATGCTTGCTTGCAATCGTCCAGGGATAACTCGTTCAACTGCAGCCTGTATGAAAAAATGGTGGTAGAGGGCGTACGCTGGGTGTAACCGAGGATGCAGGTAGTTGAATGGGGTGGCATAGAATCCTATAGATGCTCGTACAAGGGTGGGGATTGTGCACCTTTCAGCAGGCTGCACAGCTTGCCAAATCACTCCTAGTCGACCACAAACACCAATCAATCATATGCTTTTGTGGCCAGGTATTTAGTTTTGTGAGGTGGGTTGTATGGGTTTGATGCTTTTCTTTGGTCAACCAATTTAACTTTATGTCCGTTGTACAACCCCTTTCACTTGTCGTCTTCATTTTATCTTTTCTCGGCTTTTATTTCTTCATTGGCAAATTGTGCACCTGTACATAAAATTTCATTGTCAATCTAATGGACTCTTTTGGTACTTACGTGATATAGTTTTATTTTAAAGCCATATATTGTGTCTTTGAGTGGCCGTCCGTCCAAGTAATCTAGTTTGATTTCTCTATTTTCAAAAATCTCCAAAATTTTAAATGGCTTGAGCCACAACACTTTGAACTTGCTCGGTTTAATTTCTTACCTTCCATTGTATGTAATGTCCATTTTTAGGGGACTTAGGAAATGGCTAAAAGCTCACAAATAAGATTTATAGAACTGCTGTTATAACTCCGCAAAACTGAATTTCAAATCCTTCCTAGGGCAGCAACTTCCCTAGGTGAGATCAACCTTTCAAAGAGGGGTTAAACCTTGCAAAAATCCTTCCTAACTAATGCCAAAATTAGTAGAAAACCCTTAGCAAACGATTACAGCTGTTAAAAATAAAAATTGGATGTGGAAATAATTAATTATGAAACCCTAACCAGTGAACATCATCAAGCTTGAAAAAAATAGTAGATCACCTCCAAAATTCATCAAACTCGGAATCTTGGCCTTAAAAATATAGGGAACAAGAGAGTAATTTCAGATTTACCAAAATTGCATCACACATACCAAAATTCCACTCCAAGGTAGGTCGCTCCACTCTAAACAAATATAATATTGCACCAAAGATACCACACATGCAAGAGAAAGATACTTTATTACTTTTCAAATCAGCTTGCACACCAAAATCTCATGAAGGGTTTTCGTCCTTCACAAGTTTCCCAACCAAGGGTTTTCATCCTTGGATGAGGTCCTCAACCCAAGGGGTTTCGTCCTTGAGAGACGAGAGTAAAAGGGATACACTAGCCAAATTTCACCAAGATAAGAATAATCACCAAAACATGAATCATTAATGCCCAAACGACCTCCTTAAATAGCCACAAGGAGTGCTTGTCAACATAAGAAATGATGACCGACCCCTTAAAGTAAGTGCTTTTAATACATGCTTACATGCTTACAATACCTTTATCATCTAATTATTAAAAGTCCTCTATGGAGCACTAGGCTTCTAAATAGGATACATAATAATAAATGAAAACAACTACCTAAACAACAATAAACCATAATTCAGATCTTCCCCTTGCTTTTCTCCTTAGACCCAAGGGGAGAGAATGGGTTAAGGTCTTCAAATTTTAGCCTCAAGAAAGGAACATGACATTGTATCTCAGATCTAGAGCTTGTGTTTTGAAATCCATTCGCTAGAGGTGTGTATCATGCCATTTTTTAGTCTTTTCTGTATGACTTCAGTTTTCTATTGTACTATCACCCGATGTTGATTTAGTCCGAGCATATATGTCGGATCCGATTGTACTTCAAAAATATGTTGTATTTAGGCAGTCGTATGTCTTCTTCTATCAAAACTTTATCCTTAGACCCCAAGTTCATGTTTGACTTCATGTTGTTTACCCATTCCAATTTGGGCCAACTTTTCATTGAACTTTGCACCCTTGATATATTCTTGAAATCCAATAGATAAGCAGATTGTGATGTTGACGGTTCAAAAGAACTTGGCATTTCTCACACTTGTTTGATGTCATCTCATTGCAAGCCTTGGCCTTCTTCAATCTCCATAATCTTGACGCTATTGCAATCACGATGGAACACTTCATAGTCTTCCATTTGCCAATGGAATAGACTGTTAAGAGAGTTTGTCTCGTCTTCGAGCACAATCGTACCTCCATTTTCATCAATTGAGCATTCTTCAAAGTTTGAATTCAATGAGTTTGACGAGGTTGCTTCCTTGTTGACTGCTTGATTGTTCAAATCTATGATATACTTTTGTCCTTTGTTTTCAATGGAGATCAAATTCTTTTTCCATCTATGGTTTGCTTTTGCTGTTATGAACCGTGACCCAATAATGCATCATATCCTTTCTTCAACAAGATGACTACAAAATTCAACAAAAAGGGTTGGGTTCCTAGAAATACCTTTTGTCCCATAAGGACACCGAATACCTTAATGATGTGTTGATTTGCTCCTACCAATTGGAATGATAGAGTCCACATGGTTGGCTTCCCAAGACTCTTTGAGGCCTCCTTTGGAAGAACATTTACGCTGTAATCACCAGTGATGATACTATTTATCAAATTACGGTCTAGGATTTCCTTATGCACGACTGCCAATTGTCGGGCTAGATTCATCGTCAAGAGAATATGATCAATCACTTGGTCACCTGACAATGGGGGCTTGACTATAGGTTCTTTCTTTTGCATTTTTGCTCTCCCCATCACCGACACTATACCATTTGACATTAGCTATGCCGTTGTATGCTCCATGCCCACCACTGTCTTGTATGGTAGTAGTTATAGCATTCTTGAGTTCTAAAATGCTTTGCAATAAGTCAACTATCTTCACAGGGACAGTGGTCTGCAAGACTTGTCTTGTAATAGCTTTGTCAGACCAAAATTTACTCGCCACTATACTTGTATATTTGTGTGACTGATGTCATTCTTCGACCATTGCTGTCTGAACTTCCACCCTTGCTTCGGCCAACTTTTCCTCCTTATGTGGGCAAAGATAATTAGCTCTATTCACTTGTACTTTGGTAATTACCATAACCTCATTTCCCTTCGCTACCTCAATCATATTGATGTTGGCTTGCGTTGGACGATTGCCATCATTATGGTTTCTAGGCCCACACCATCTACATAGAAGTCCAGTGTTAATTCAATTGGGCCAATCGCTTGTGAAATAGCCCCATTCATTGCACTCCTTACATTGTACAATTGGTTTGCATTGGGAGTTTCTTGTATCCGACTCCCACCACCACTATTATTTTGACGGTAATTTCTTGGTAGTATGGTGCTTGGTGTCGATTGCTCTTTTTGTGTGAACAATACTTGGTTGCGCTTATTTCGCAAATTATATGGGCAACGCTTGATTGCATGCCTTGGAACTTGACAAATCTCACATGAACATTTGCTTTGGACAATTCACCTTGTTGTGACCTTCTACCTTGCAATATGTACACCAAATATCCTTTCTTTCATTCTACTTGTCTCCCTTGAGGTCTTTCACCACTCGGAGCATGTCTTTCTACAAGTTTTGCATTGATCCAAGCTCAATGTTATCACTGGAGTTAAGGTCATCTTCTTTGCTTCTTCACAAGTGTGAGGATATCTTATTCTTGCTTTTAATGTCCATAGCTCAGTTGTATGCATCTGCCTAAGACAAGGGTGGGGCCACCTTTATCTTCCTCCGCAATGAAGGTATCGACCCTTCGATGAACCATCGCTGCTTCTATTCGTCGGCAGGTTCTTTTTAAGTTTTTCCAATAGTTCTTTGAGTCTCCTATTGCAGGCTTGGACATTCTCATCAAATATCATTCTTACACAGAAAGCTCTGATACCATTTCTAACAAACATCCAAAAATTCTGCATCTTAAACAAACACATCTACAGCAAAGCTCTGAACTGAAATCAAACTCATATATCATCATATGAAAGCTTATATATCTGATGAATTATAACATCACTGTTTGTAAAAACTTCATGTATGATATTAATCACAATGTCGAAAACATCTTCTGTTTCATATATATCTTGAATGAAGCAAACTCTTCAATAAACAAGATCTTATGTTCTTCATTAACAGTAAGAACAGCACAAACTATATCAGTCATAACTTACAGACTTTTATACAGCTGACTGAAACTTCATTATACAAGACTTACAGAAGATAAGCTGAACTCAGACATAAAGCTGGACTTAACTCTGAAACTTCTGAAACCTTCGTTCTTCTTCGCAGAGCTCTTCCCAAATATGCCTTGCTTCCGAGTTCCTAAGTGTAGTGAATGAGATGAACGAAGTCCAATTTATAGACTTGTTCATGGCTTTTCACTTGGAACCGAGGTAGCCGGGAAAAGGTAAGACCGGTAACCCTTGTAAGCGGTAAGATTCCAGAATTGACATAAAGGACAGACGACAGACACAAAGTGAGTACAGCCCACTCACGGGAGCATTATTAAAGTGACATGGGTCCACCACGCACTGACACAAAAGCAGAAAAGACACGGTAACAGGCCTACCGTGATGGCCGACAACAAAGCGCACTAACAGGCGCACTAACAAAAGCAAATCTAAAGCTACGGAGAATCAAATCTGACAGCAGGTCCCATTGATTCATCATCGTCGCTAGTGGAGGTTGAGCTGTCATCACGGACTGGGGCTGGCTCTAGATTCCTTTCATATTGCTCGAGCCAGACTCTTGACGTTGATGCAGAGCCATCATTATCCGGCTGTAGATGTGGCCTTGTAGGATATAGATAATGATCAAGAATCTTAAGGTCTTGTCCGGGAGCAGGAGGTCGGACAACCATGTTGTGATGGAGCAGGATTCTTCGCCATAATGTTGCATTAGGTCTCTGATCTATCCTGCCAGGGTTAATCTTTACATAATAGTGGACCTTGACGAACCAAGGTATTTTACACTGTATTAAAACATTCCTAGCAACATTAGGATGTACATTTAACAGTGGAGAATCAGAGAGCTTAGTTGGTAAATATTTTAACAGGAAATATTTAAAATGAGATGAAATGTACTTCCTGTCTCCCAATGTAGGCGTTCTGTTCCAAAGATCATAATGGAGCGGATGCTCCTCTGTCCACATTCTGGAATACTCGAATCTCCAGAGTGTATTATGCCGGGGGATGAGTTGCCGAAGCCTCAATCCTTCTACAGGTAGGTGATCAGGTTGCTCCACAGTATAGAGTGATCGCCATTGCCAGTTAAGGCAGCACTTCACCATCGGATCTTGCAATGTGTGGAACTGTCTTCCAGGTATATCAGGATCAAAAAATCTACATTCTGTCTCAGACATGCCATATTCATTAACTGAGATAATTCCTCTTGATGAAGCAAATCCTGTGCTTCTCTGGACATCCTATTATCATTTGGAATGAGGGCATTTATCTGTGCTTGAGAATTTCTGTGATCCCATACTGAACCATGGGGTTCATGCATTACCTGTGTAACATTCACGACCTTGATGGTGTTCATTTCTCGACTGGCAAAATCAGCCAGTGCATTTGCTTTTCCTGCTATATGTTCGACTGAGAACTCGAAGTTGTCGAACCACAGACCCCATCTCTGAAGTCTATTCCAGGCTGCTTTGTTAGCAGGGTCACCACCATTTAATCTCTTTTTGAAGTCCTTCAGATCTGACCTGAGTATGAAGGCTTCATTTTTATACAAAGAATAAGAAAGCTTTGATTGCTTTCTTTGCAGCAAGTAACTCTTTATGGGATGAATGATAATTCAACTCTGAACCTTGAAAAGCTCCAGAAGCGAATCTGCAAATTTTCTCCTTCCCATTTTCACACTTCTCCTTCGAGCATCGTCTCCCAAGATCGATCACTTGCGTCGCACTCTATGATCTTTATACCAGCTCCTGGTAAAGTCATAGGTGGAAGTTCTGAGACTTGTCTTTTAATTCTGCGGACTGCATCTGTCATTTCTTGGTTCCATGCATGCGCATCTTTTTCAGTCTCTTGTTCAATAAGACTCTATCAGCAGCAATATTTTGATAGAAGCCAGCGATGTAATTCACACATCCAAGAAAACGCTGGAGTTGCTGCTTATCAAACAATTCATCTGGAAAGTTCTGTATTTTACTCACAATGTGCTTCTGCATTTCTATACTGCCAGAACTTATCCTTATACCAAGAAAATCTATGTCTTCCTTAAATACATCAATCTTTGAAGATGAAAGACATAATCCATTATCATAAACAACCTTATAAAATTGCTCAAGATGGCTGATATGTTCTTTTGGTGACTTTGAAAAAATTAAAATATCATCAATATAAACAATGAGAAAATCAGAGAGCTCACCAAATATCCTGTCCATTATCTTCTGGAATATGGACGGTGCAGTCTTGAGGCCGAAGGGTAAAACCTTCCATTCATATTGTCCTCCTGGGACAATAAAGGCTGTTTTATACATATCTTCTTGCTTCAGAAAAATCTGCCAGAAGCCGCTTTTCAAATCAAACTTCTTTATACACCTTTGAACCTCTCGATTTCGCTCGAAGGTCGCCCTTGGCGGTATAGGATCTTTGCATGAAGCAATGTACTTGTTAAGTGGTTTATAGTCAACCACTAACCTTTTCTTGTTGCGGATCTGCTCACTTCTTTTATTAACATAGAATGCAGTGCACGACCAGGGAGAATTTGACTCCTGGATAAAGCCACCTTTGAGTAGCTTTTGTATTTCCTCGTGACACTCTTTTCTTTCAGCTGGAGGCATGCCCCTATGATGGGCTTTGAACTTTGGAATTACTTCTCTGCCTTCAGAATCTTTAATCAACTGCAGATCAAGAGAACAGAAATGCTTTTTCTATGTATGTATGCATGAGGATTATCATTACATACATCTTTTTTTATCTTGGATACTACTTCTTCTATACTGACTTGACAATTTGCAATAGACTTATGTATCCATAGATTATTAACAACTTTGCATTTCTCGGGCAAAGGTACAATGGTTTGGAATGTGTACCTTCTAGGTATCTTTACAGGAGGACTGAACAAGACAATATGATCTGGGTTATGCTGAAAGTATGACAAGCTTTCAAGAAATCAACCCCTAATAGGCAATCATAGTTCTCCATATTGTGTTGATAAAATCTATTTGCAAAGAGATACCTTCTATGTTTATCATTACCTTAGCCATGTAATTACAGACTACTTCTCTTTTATCAAATCTTATTTTTGTATGGGTTTTTACCCAGCAGTCTGAAGGTATGGCATATTGTCTGAGCAGACTAATTTCTGCTCCAGTATCTATCATAGCATCAAGCACATAAGGCTTTATATGAGGTATACAGATAACCATAGCAATAAATGGATTTTGAGTGCAACTAATGGTACATACCTCAGCATGATCTTTTTCTTCTGATGCTATATGATGATACGTTTCATCCAGATCTTCTTCTGGATTTTTCTTCTCTTTTTCTTCTTCATCCACCAGTCTGGAGAATTCTTCAGTAGCTCGCAATTACTTTTTCAAGTAATTCTATTCTGGCTTTTCTCCATTCTCTGTATGTCTTCATGGTAGCTGAACTGGATCTGAATATCCAAATGATGACTGTCCTTGTTCAAATGTTCGAAGCAATCAGGCTCGCCTTCCTCGACCTCTCCGGGATCCAGATCTTCCTCTTGTAGGAATCTGGCGTTGTCTGATCCTCTGTTGAAACGGCGGTCGAACAGGAATGCTTCAAATATCTCTTCAGTGGTTCTCTCTCTGTTCTTTAAGCTTTGCTTCTTACGCCTCTTCAGATCGATATATCTGCTGTCATTCAGATCTCTGAGCTCTTTGCTCAGAGCCATCTTTCTGGCAGTGTCCCATGGGGGACAACTTTCATAAACAGACTGTAGACATTCTAGCTGTTTTCTCAAATACTCTGCACTTGGAGGAATCATTGGATGTGCAAAGTTAGTAACCATATTGATAGCAAAATTATTGAAAGAGGGAATAGAACTGTACCCACTGCTATCTCAGATCTTGTCTTCATCATCGATACTTACATCGTATCAGTTGCATTGACCTTCATCAAGAGATGCATATGTAATATACGAGGAAAAGGCGACAGATTCGATACAAATGCATATTCTTCCTCATTAATACCTTTTACAGATAAAGCATTGATCTTTGCTTTACCTTTATCAGAATCTTTCTTGGGACATTTATTTGCATAATGAGGTCCCTTACAAATATAACAAGTTGGCTTAAATTTTTGATGCTTGCCAACATACCTGAGCTTTCTGAATTTATACTTTTTCTTTGGATGTCTGTATGGAGGATCTTTGAATCTGGACTTTTTGAATTTTCTTTTCTTTTTCTTGTAGTACCGAACATCCTCCCCCTTTGAAAATGCACAATCCTTGCAAGAGGATTTGCGTCTCAGAGAAATCTCTAAATCGGGACATCAAAGGTTCAAGAGCATATTGCTCACGAGAAAACATTACCTAGGGCCTTTTGATGCTTGAGCGCTGTTTACGCTCCCACTTGTCCTTCGAGTTTGGCGTTGGTTTGGTCAATGATCCGGTTGAGTGCGCCAAAACCGAAGTTCTCGCTTGTCCTCATGCCATGCATCGCCTTCTTGTATTGAGTAGCGAAATATGGCGGAAATGACTCTATATATCGGAGACGCATGGTCTCGTCATTTATGTTTCCGAATCAGTAGAATCTGACCTTCCGCATAAAAACACTCGATATTCTTTAACACGAGTCATATCACAAAGCCTAAGACGCGTGAGAAACATGGCGTTGTTCATCTTATCTTATCATCAATGTTACCAATAAATTCCTTGATGATGGCGCAAGTAAGACGGAATATCCTGCCTGCAAAATAATTTCTTTATTTGGGAGCAAGTCCCACCATTCTTTCAGTATGCCAACAAATCCGTTGGCAATTGTTGCAGCAATGTTCCTGGGAGATCTACCATAGGTTTCAAACTGGGTATTACCCCAGCCTATCATGGAATGAACTATCTCCTTTATTTCAGAATAGATTTACACTCTAACTTATAAAAGTTAGGTTGCAGAGTTTGTACCTTTGGAGTATGTGGCAAACTAGTCATGGGAGCATTAGTGACTCCAGATGTTTCTCCCATCTGTTCATCAAACACAGGGATTCAAAGTGAGGTTCATCAAGTGAGCACCTTGAATACTAAGCATATTAACATTTTTGTCTTTAAAAAATAAGGGCTTGTATTCTTCCAAGACTTCTTTGTATGACTTCCTTGTAGAAGGACTAGCCAATTCAGTTACATCTGACCAAGATACTGCTTTTGTCCAATCTCCTCTGGAGGACTGGAAACCTTTCTATTTACCTCTTGAATCTTTGGCAGTATTTTAGGAAGTTCTGATGTAAGACACTTCTGTATCTCATCAATTCTTTGATGAGTCTTTTCATTTTCATCCTACAAAGTAGATATACCCGATTCAATCAATTCATTAGTCTGTACATGCCTGTTTATCACAAGACTCTTTATACTAGTGGCAATTCATTATAAAGTTATCTATAGATTAGTGAATACTATGTATCCCGCTGTTAAACATGGAGCTACAAAAGGCAGCAGCGTGGTGACTCATACTAATCTAGAGACACAAAAATAGAACCAGAACTAATATCTTGGTCAGACATAAAGGTTCCCAAAGAGTGGACCTTATCAAAAAAGTTTATTCAGTCCTCAAAACCAAAATTAGAAAATGCAACAGCAGTAACAGAGGAAAAGAATAAAGTTACTCTAAGCTTTAGACATAATTCCAGTAGAGATCTGTCTAAAAACCACTGTCTAGAAGTACATCTACAAATAGTACCTCATCCTACTTTCACTGTAGGAGAGAGTTCAAATACTCAGAAGCCTGAGGAGCCTGAAAAGAAAAAGAAAAAGTATTTCTCTGTAGCCATAAATCTTTAGTTCATGATCCTGCTACAGACTTCTTATGGTGCTCTGACTGCGAAAAGCTCGTCAGTCAGAAATATGCTCCTGTTAATGGACCAGCCATTAACATGGCCTCTGTAAGTACTAGTACTTCTTTACCAGAAACAGATCCCCATGAGTTAATTTCTCCAGATCAGTCCCAAAAAGCCGTCTTTTGGTATCAAAGGACTGTCAGCAAAGAAATAGAACCCTCAGAGAGTTCTAAGATGCTTAATTGGACGAACAAAGCCATAAAAATAGTTCATGAAGAAACTGTGTCCAATAGAGAAAAATTAGCATCTATGGAGAAAACATTAAAAGCAATAGAGTTAAGAAAAAGGGTGATACAGCAGCAGCTTTAAAATTATTGCATGACAGAGTTGATAGATTACATGGATCAGTCAGTAAATAGAAACACAAGTTCAGGAAACTCATAAAGTTGTTTCTACAGACCTACCAGAGGTCATTTCACAAAAAATTACTGATCTTGTTCAACCTCTAGTGGATCATACCACTAGTATAAAGAGTATTGTGATAAATAGGCATGCACAGACTAATGAATTGATTGAATCAGGCATATCTAATTTGCAGGATGAAAATGAAAAGACTCATCAAAGAATTGATGAGATACAGAAATGTCTTACATCAGAACTTCCTAAAATACTGCCAAAGATTCAAGAAGTAAATAGAAAGGTTTCCAGTCCTCCAGAGGGAGATTGGACAAAAGCAGTATCTTGGTCAGATGTGACTGAATTGGCAAGTCCTTCTACAAAGAAGTCATACAAGGAAGTCTTAGAAGAATACAAGCCTCTATTCTTTAAAGACAAAAATATCAATATGCTTAGTATTCAAGGTGCTCACTGATGAACCTCACTTTGAATCTCCTGTGTTTGATGAACAGATGGGAGAAACATCTGGAGTCACTAATGCTCCAATGACTGGTCTACCACATACTCCAAAGGTACAAACTCTGCAACCTAACTTTTATAAGTTAGAGTGTAAATCTATTCCGAAATAAAGGAGATAGTTCATTCCATGATAGGTCGGGCAATACCCGTTTGAAACCTATGGTAGATCTCCCAGGAACATTGCTGCAACAATTGCCAACGGATTTGTTGGCATACTAAAGGAATGGTGGGACTTGCTCCCAAATAAAGAAATAATTTTGCAGGCAGGATATTCTGGTCTTACTGCCGCCATCATCAAGGAATTTATTGGTAACATTGATGATGATAAGATGATGAACACTGCCATGTTTCGCGTGCTAGGCTTTGTGATATGACTCGTGTTAAAGAATATCAGTGTTTTATGCGAGAAGTAAGTCGTGACTGAGCTGGAAACATAAATGACGAGACCATGCGTCTCCGCTATATTGAGTCATTTCCGCCATATTTTGCTACTCAGTATAAGAAGGCCATGCATGGCATGAGGACAGCAGAACTCAGTTTTGGCGCACTCAACCAGATCATTGACCAAACCAACGCCAAACTCTGCAAGGACAAGTGGGAGCGTAAACAGCGCTCAAGCATCAAAAGGCCCTAGGTAATGTTTTCTGTGAGCAATATGCTCTTGAACCTTTTGGATGTCCTGATTTAGAGATTAATCCTAGACGCAAATCCTCTTGTAAGGATTGTGCATTTTCAAAGGGGGAGGATGCTGTGTATTATAAGAAAAAGAAAAGAGATTTCGGCTACAAACTCATTGTCAATCTCAAAGGAATCTAAATTCCTTCTCGAAAGTTTTCTTGAGTTTCTACAATGTTACTTTATTTGTACTTGTTTCATCTATGAACCAATCATTTGCCACCCTTCAAGTGTGGTTGGGAAGCACCACAACCAAAGATATTCATTTGTGTGCCCATTGGAAGTCCAAATTGAGTATGTCTTGCAAAGCCATGCGGGATCCTCCGATCCATCACCGGTGAACTTCAACGATTTTTGCTTTTCTAGAGATGGAGTTGATGGGGTAACTATGGCTTTGGTTTCGGGTTGCCTTTGATGTGGGTCTTCGGATACAATTTTCTTCCTTAAGGTCTGTGCTAAGCATTCCTTTGCTCTTTGGGCACACACACATCCCTATGCTCAATCCTTTCTTTGGCAGGGATCTGTACACTATCTTACTCATTGTTAAGTCCCCTTTTTGTGCTACCCCCTCCAACTTGTCATTTGGGCTGCCTCAAACTCTTCACTTGATTCTGTTGCAAAACCCTCCAAACCAACTCAGTCGGAAAGGTCTACATTTCCTTCCTTGTGAGAGGCTATGGCAATTTCTACCCACTCCTCACTTGTAAGTAGTGTTAGGGTCCACAGGTTCCAGCTGAACCGTTTCTTGGTTTTGGCTCTGGGTTTGTTTTTGTCTTCTACTTACGCTTGCGGCCTTGGCTTTCGTTTCTACTCTATATATTTCACTCAATGGATTTTCAGAGTTGGTTGCTTGTGTCGGCCTTCTTTGTCTTTTTGTTGCTGCAACAATTGAGTAGACTATATCATTTCTTGGTCCCCTCCTTCGTCATGTTGTCTTCTTCCCTGCCTTTGTTCGAGGTCGATTAATTGTTCCTCTTACGACATTGGTCCTCTTCTTCTTCAACTATTTGTACTATTTTATTTATTTTTTGTCGTATTTCATGGTTACGTTTGACACAAAGATCTAATAAGATAATGTAGTGCCTTGCCGACAAAAGTATTCTTGATCAATTCACTTTTGATCGACTTTAAACTTGACCTGACCTTCTTGAGGCACAATGACAAAATGTTTATAAAGAAACTATGCCACTAAGACAGTTATAGATAATTTTGCGCACCACATGTATAGACAATAATGATAGTATCAATACTTTCTCATTGACAAAAGATAGAACTCAGTACAATTCATGTAGTACAAGGAGGACTAGGTACTCCAAGCCCTCTCTCCAACTTACATCATTCTATTTATATGACAAGACTAACTGGGTTGTCTGTTAAGACAACCGTTAACAACCAAACATACTACAAGACACATTACAAAACTACCTAAGGTTGACAATGCAATTATTAACCGCATAACATGCCGACTACTATAAGATGAAATTATGCTGATTACCATGACAATACTAATGTGATGGTCTACATATGATATGAACTACAATCTTGTAGGGATAATTTATATTTATTCTTTATAATGAATACATTTGTTTTGATGTTTTACCCAAGAAATTTGTGGCAGAACAGCTTTAGTAACCATGCTGAATTTAAAATAAAAAGAAATGAAGTCAAAGTTGCAAATTTTGAATTTTGTAGTTTTTATGAAAATAGTAAACGTAGAATGACAGAGCTTTCTCTTAGATGCAAAATGAGCCTATTGGAAAATATATCACGAAGTCTTCTTTTAGTCAGATTCCAATCCAAGAACAATTATGAGCGCATCAGCCAAAATGGACAAGATGTCTCTCACACACAAAACAAATGTCTTGACCTTAGTAATGTTTCGTTAGGAAAAAATGCAGCTCCATTCGAACTTTGGATCTTGCATCCTAACTGGTTCTGTATTCATAATCGGGCTGAAACAAAGGAACATTGCAGGCATTTAAAGATACAATTTGGATTACTTGCTGTATAAACAATTAAGAAAAAGGAATTAGAAACTGGAGGATATTTCAGAGTTAATAAAGCTGGCAGACATACGTAGTGTTTAGAAGCTACATTTCCATCATGATTTGTAGGGACTCTGATATTTTAGCTTTCCATTACATAAATGTTGCCGACAGAACATTGGAGTTGAAGATGGGACACTGAAATAATCGGAAGATGCACATGAAAAACAGAATCAAGAATGGTATGTAGCATTCAAATTAATTTCTCTGTTCTCAAGCCACTCACAGTAACTTTTTCTTCATTTCTGTGTTCAAGGAGTTTGGGAAAACTTGTAAAATTGGGAGTGCATATGGTGACGCAATAAATAGTACGTTTGCCTATCTCCTCATATATTCACTCAATGTAAGCGTAGAATGTAAAAGGCTTGTTAAGAAAAGGGTCTAATTGACGTAATAGAAACTATGTTGAGATTTGGGTGGAGATCGTTTGGAGTGCCAATTTGTAAAGTCCCCTTTTCAGAATTAATTAATTCTGGATACCCGAAGCCTATTCTTATTATTTTCCATAGGCTATGAGGAAATTAAAGAGGGAAATAAATCAATTTAAGTGGTCCAAGGGTACCTTATTATTCTAATTGGAAAAAGGACATTTATTTTATTAATCTAAAAAAGCAGAAATAAAATAAAATAATAATAGAATGATGAACTTCTATTATGTGCCACTAAAGATAGAATAATAATTAAATAAAGCCCTCTATTATGGGGCGCTAAAGATACAGTGGGGCTGCATGAGCATCAAGATCCTATTTTTAGGATGGAGAGAGGATAAAACAATTTTATATTGTTTATTCCTATTTTAGGATGGAGCTGTTGGGAATTATAATTAGTACTCACATGGTTATTACTTGTTAGTAAGCTGGTAAGTTGCTAACTTATAACCACTTACATAGATAATTTGTAGGGTATTTTGTGGGGTGTGTAGTTAAGCCAACTCCTAATTTATAGGAGTGTCATATGCTATAAGAATGGATGTTGTCTCGGATGAAATATATGAAGAAATATTATTATTGTGTGATTTAATTCTGCAGACCTGCACCAAATTTACATTTGGTATCATATCTGGTTCACTGCAATGGAAGCATAGTCTATTTTGTAGGGTCAGTCTTATTTATATTGCTCCTAGTGATGATGGATAATATTCAATGAAGAGCTTGTAGTATAGGTTATTTAAAAAAATTATTCTGAAGTTCCGTGTGCTGTTGAAGAAGTAGTTTAGAATAGCGCAGCATCTGAGAGATATCTTTGTGGCTTTGTAATTCAATTCATCTGGAGATCCTGATTTGAATTCTGCCTTGCTTCCATTTTTGTTTTCCTTATTTCAATTTTTTCTCCACCCTCTGTGCACCTTCATGCTGTCCGAATCTGCCCACATTCGTGCATCTATTATTGTGATAAGAGGAGCAGATTAGCTGACGATAGAAGGATAATTTTTCTGAGAAACGCGACATTTTCTAAGACACCTTTCTACACCGACTGTAGTCAAATCAGCGAAGCATTGGAGGACGTGTAATATCTTCACGCCACCAAGTTTGCACTGAGGTATCATTCAGATCTGCATTGATCAAATTTTCATTTGAAACACCAACCGTATATTATTCATTTTCATGAGTAAAGCGAACAACATTGGTTTCATATTACACTTGGCTTCGGAGTAGATGAAGGAAGAAATCTGAAGGATATAAATGAAATATATGCAAATCTTATTCTTCCATTACAAATTCATTGCATCCACGCAGACAAGTTATTCTAAAGCTGGGTGTGAGTATCATAACTTAAGTGAGTTCCAAATTTTACCCTCACATCATGATGTCAAAGAAGTAAATCAACGGAAGTTCATCAGTTGTAAACAGCCATGTGTCCTTAATAGCATGCGGTGGATCCCTGCACGGTCTGTACAACCATGTGGTGTATCTTGCAGTGTCTCAATGCATGATAAATACAATTTTCAGGAGCAAGAATAACTTCTGCCATTGACTGCGCCATTCTCCACATCATAACTCTACCACAGCTAAGCAATAGTCAATAATCTTCTCTAAACTGTGTGTTTTTCAAAAGGTATTTTTGTGGTAGTCTATTGTAATTTAGGGATGCTAAAAAATATCCAAATAGCTTGAAATTACTTTTAGGTACATGAATCCCATCTTTTGTTGTTAGTGTGTTATTGGTAGTGCATAGGTTATACATTATAAATTTATATGCACTATTTTTTTAAGTTAAGTCAGAAAAAGTTTTTACTGTCAAATTTTGTGTATTGTGTTAAATTAGTGTATTGTAATATCCCTGATAAATAATTTCTAACAAATCTAGATATTTTATCAAACCCTAGGGCAGCAGTATAAAAATTGAACTTTTATGACAGCAGCAATAAACTGATTTTTAATAAAAAACAACAAACCCCAATTGTAGACAAAATAGAATTTATTTATTTATTTTCAAATCAGCTTTAGGGCAAATACCAAAATATTTGTATACAATTATTGGCTCAATTTTGATGATCCAAATACGTAGAAGGCTGCAAGAAATAAACATGCAAGCTGAAACCCTTGCAAAAACTCTCTAGATGTGGTGCCCAACATAGAATCAATCTCCCAAGGGTGGTGTCCAACTATGGAAGTGCCTTGTAGATGTTTGTTTGAAGAAATCCTTGGCTGTACTTTGCTGTTCTGGATGCTAAAACAGCCCTGAATATGATGCCCTAGCTGAACTGGATGAATATTTGTACTCTGAATGATCACTGCAACCCCTGGATGGAATTGCCAAGCTTAGATATGAGGGTTTCTGTCCTTAGATTTGTGTAAATGAGGGTTTTTGTCCTCTATTACTGATGTAGAAGCAAAAGCTACTTGCAGACAATGAAGTAGTTGATAAATTTCCAAGATGTATGTAATAATAAACCCCAAATTTGCCTTTATAACTTCCAAGGCCTTCTCCAAAGTTGGTGCCCCCTCCTAAAAATAGGAATAAACAATATAAAATTGCTTTATCCTCTCTCCCATGTTGGTGCTCCATCCTAAAAATAGGAATAAACAATATAAAATTGCTTTATCCTCTCTCCATCCTAAAAATAGGATCTTGATGCTCATGCAACCCATTCTATCTTTGGTGCCCCATAATAGAATGCTTTATTTAATTATTATTCTATCTTTAGCACCCCATAATAGAAGTTCATCATTCTATTATTATTTTATTCTATTTCTTCTTTTTTGGATTAATAATATAATTTAAGTGTCCTTTTTCCAATTAAAATATAAAAGTACCCTTGGACCACTTAAATTAATTTATTTCCCTCTTTAATTTCCTCTTAGCCTATGGAAAATAATAAGAATAGGCTTCAGGTATCCAGAATTAATTAATTCTGAAAAGGGGACATTACACAATTTCATAGGATGGGATTACACAATATCCATATTCTAAATGCCCATGATCATGGTATCTAAAATTTGGCAAAGTCTATTAAAATGACATCATATTGATGATAGCTTGCTTAAGGTCCATCACCCCCATCATTTAATCAACTGCAGAGCAAGTTCAGATATCTGTTTCACAACATTGTAGAGATTGTAACTGTGGGCTTCCATAGTGTACTATTATCTAGATAAAAATATCTTAATCATAGAGATCCTTCGACACATAATTCATAATTGTAGAAGGCCTTCCCATTACACACTCTCCAATCTCTTCAATAAGGACCCAAGCCCCAACGCTGCATTTATAAAGATAACTTTCAAGGATCAAGCTACAAATTTCTTGGTATGCATTCTTGTCTACTCTATTTAATTGTTGAGCTCTGATGAAAACTTGTCAAGTGTTCCATTGTTGAGGCTTATGATCCTAAAGATCTTCCGACAAAATAATCCTTTTCTAGCTAGTCTATTGCTGGAGAAAATAGGCAAGAGATCAATATCCCTTATTGGGGAATGGAATTCCCAAATACGCCTTGAAGCTAGATTCCAATCATCTGACCCCTTAAATTTCCAACCAAGAAAAACATAAATATCCTGCCAAGCTGCCCACACTCTTTCAAGTGGAGCTGAATGAAAGACTGTGAAAGCCTTAGAATGATCAGTTATGCTATAAAACTTGAAAGATCCCTTGATTCCCTGAATGTGAATAAGGTGATGGAAAAGAATCTGCCATGGTGCGTCACCTTCTGCTCTCAAAATCCATTTTCCAGCAAGAAGAGCCCCTTAAGCCTTTACCCTTAAGCCTTTATGTCAGTAATTATTAATTCCCCTTGATGATCCCTTGGCATTGTGTAGATACCTCTAGGCCATGAAAGAAATACTTTTCACTCTACCTTATTTATCCCAAATAAAGCCTTTGAACACCTTTTCCAACATTTAATATGCCAAGTGGCGATGTGGTGTTGACAAGATGGTTAAGTGGGCCAGTTATTCCCAGTTCCCACCGCTGTTCAATTCTTGCTAGGTGTTTGAGGCTGGTTGTGGTTGTATGATGTGGATTTGGGCTGGTTGTGGCTGTCTGGATTCTAGAGCCATTATGGCTGGATGATGTGGATTCGAGGTTGGTTGTGGTTGATTGTAATACCGGTTCATAGCTCTGGTCAAAAACGTTTACGAATTAAAAAAACAAAAACATTTAGTCTGCCAAGTGCAAGCGGAAAGGCAATAGGAATAGTAGACGTGCCCTGATTTTATCCACAATTGTAACCTTCCCGGCAAGAGGCAGATAATGGCTACCCCAAACCCCTAATTTTATAAGCTTCCATCTTCAGTTCAACCACTTTGAAAGCTCATCTTGCCCAATAAGGTAAACCTTTGTTTTTTTTTTTTTTCTCACTTACTGTTGCTGCAGCTTCTACAAAATGTGTAACCAAAAACAATGCCCTCTATAGAATGGTGAGTCACTTCAGGTTTTAAGGTCAGATCATCAACATATGGACATTAAGTAGTTGTCTAGTCTTTGTTAACAATTTCCCTCTGATTTTCCCTTGCAGCATATCTGCTTCCAACAAATAGCCAAGAGTATCCGATGCATTCATATAGAGAAAAGATGCTAACAGAGACTCATGTTGAATAAATCTTTGTAGATGAATAGGATCCAACAAAACTATGTTCACACTAACCCTTGTAGAATCCTCAGAGAAGATGCTGCGCTGATCTATGAGTAGAAGAGCCAAATCCCAACCAATCCAACATATTTGAATTGAAATTGCATTCAATTCTTTCATAAACTTTATCAGAATCTAGTTTCATAAAGAGGGCCTTTTGGCCAGACTCAACAGCCCGGTCAAGACCTTCCCTAAGTGTTATAAGATTATCAAGAATAAATCTGCCTTTAACAAAGCCATTTTGCTTCCTTTTGGTTATTTGGGCCACAAGCAATTTGATTCTCTTGGTCAATGATGTTGCTTGAATCTTGTAAGAAACATTAAGGAAGGTGATAGGGAGTCATCCTTCCACAAATTCCCTTTTGGCACTAAGGCCCGCGTTTACTTGCTCTCCCATGTCCGACTCTCTATAGCTAAGAGATTCTTGACACATCTTTAGACTTTCAGGGCTGATGCCAAATTTTGAAAATATCTGCTGAATATCGACTCAAAAATGAGATCAAGCAGGGGTGTCTTCTTTCTTCCCTTGTTCTTAATTTTTTTATTTTCTGAAGATTTTTAGTACTGTTGGCTTCTGTAAATTATGAGTCCAGTGTTTGGAATAATGTTTTGCTAGGCCAATGCGTTACGACCTAGGTGAATTGGTGCTCAGATCACGGTCATAAGACTAGGATGATGATGCTGATTGCCATAGGCTTTATACAGTTCAAGACCTAATGTAAAAACTGATCGCAAGGCTAAGGGTTTGATGTACATGTTTCGTATTAATTGAATTCAAATATGGAAAATAAAGTGGACCCTGGTACATCAAGTCTGGGAATATAATTTAACCACCTTCTCCTTGTGAATGCTCCATGTTAAGTAAAGGACAACCCACTTGCTCCATAGAGAAGAAAATGCATGCATGTTTGCTGCATCAGCTCCCATTTTAATTTGAATATGTGGTGAAAATTCTTACATTGGCATCTTTTGTTGCTCCTTTAGAGTGTAAATCTCAAGAGAGTTCTGGATTCTGAATTTTTGCAACCCGCAAATCCTGACTATAGATCGATGTTTTGCAAGATTTTTGAACTACTAAACTTGTTTTATAAGATGAGGCATTCCAAGGAGCTTGGAGGGCAGAGTGTTTTATGTGATAACTGGAGGGAAGAGCCCTTTTCATTTCAGGTTTTGTGGCAGTGGGTTTTGTTTGGCAGAGAGGACATATATGCATCAGTCCTTTTTTCATGTTCTTTTGTCTTTGCTATATCTTGATCCTAGCGTAGTAGATACCCAAATTAAGGATGCGGCTGGCTTCGAGTTCTGGGCAAATTAGGCAGAATGGATACCCCTCATTCCTTGGCAGTAAGCCAAAGTAGATAGGTTATCCTGTATCCATGCACCCGATGCCAACGGGATGCTTATTCTACAATTAAGAAAAAGATATATTACTTTAGTACCTTTGGTTCAGATGGATTGGCGAGGCTTGTCAAATGCTATCAAAGTGTCGAAACCCAAAGAGATACAAATTGGAACAATATATGGTAAATGGAAAAATCAATCCCCATGTGGGCTGCAACAAAGGGGGTCATACAACGAATTGGTGTCTCCATTGGTGACATAGTTACCAAACCCTGCCAGATCTGGCCAATATCCTGTTGGATCTGGATTTTTCAGACATACCGAATCATAACTGATTGGATCTGGATGTTTTTCATTATTTTTATTTTATAGAAATTAAAAATTGATTTCTCTACGATCCCAGCCACCTTCCTCAGCTCAGCTCAGGTCGGTAATTCAAATTTACATATGTTAATGATATTTTATTTTTACATAAACATATAATATATATTTAAATACTTTTTCTTAATTGTATTTCATGATTTTTTTTTCTGGAATTCCGCTTTTCCCCCTCCTGTATGAATCTGGATTTCTGAATGTGATAACTATGCTTGGCAATGACCTAAAAACTACCATATGGGAATGGGTTTTGTGTTGCTTGGAGGCAAATTATACAGAGGGTCTATGGAATTTTCCTGGATTTGTTGTACTATTCATGAAGAGAATTTGAACTGATAAACAAATACGTGAGAAACAATACTTCATAGAATCATTAAGATAGACAAAAATAGAGAAATGACATACACAAAATAACACAGTACACAAGATATATCCTGGGAAACCCTTTCTGAAAAAACCACAGCGCAGTAACTTATCTCCTTATTGTATTAACTCAATTGTTTTACCATACAATAACGTACTTCTCAGTTCTACTCTATCCTATTGCATGTCCAACTATATGTAAGCACATCAGTAGCTAACTGTCATAGGGTATTACAAAACAATGGGTACCAAAACCATGGGCCAAGAATAAAACCCATAATGGTTCCCGTAAAAAATTAGTTATCTAACCGCCCATGATAAAATAAGTTAAAAACACCTTTATGGGCCTGTAATTCTATAAAGGGGACCCTAATTTTTTTTCTTGGGGGCCAGCCCCCGAACCCTTGATTGGGGGGGCAATGCCCTGGACCCCCTCAGCCTTGCCCAGCTGTATAGTCTAGAAGAGTGTAACTCATGAAAAATATGCAACACATTTACAACAATTCATAGATTGGTCGGCATCAATATATATTCTGAAATTGTAGGTGCTGGCTTATAGATTCCACAAGATAATGGATGTTTAATTTAAATGCATGGTGTATGTATTTTTTTGCTCCCATGACAATGCTTCTGAATTTTTTGAGTATCCCGTGCTATAGTTTGGAGTGCGTGTTCATGTCATCCTATATCAAAGGTTTCAAAGGTAGCTTGATGCATAGGACTAGTTCTGTGTCTTTAGACACCTTGTGGTTAAACCTGATAACACTCAGGTTACAGCCTTCAAAACCACCAAGGAGTCCCTTTCTAGTTTTTATTGTCACTTTAGGGGATGGAGGTCGGAGTTTGTCTTCAGATAAACCAAACCATTATGCTTCAATGTATTATCCAGCAGACTATTCCTGAGTGTATCATTTCGGGGTTCACTATCTCTGACTTGAGACTTTGAGATGGTGGATACTACTGTACAAGATGGATATCCTTTTATAGCTCAATGCCTCTATGAGCAACTAGCGCCCTTGGACCAATAAGTTTGGAGACTGTTGAGTTTCTAAGATCTCTATTGATTTCCTCTCTCCTTACAAGATTTTCAGGCCTCCCTCATCTTGACCCCCTAAGCAAGAAGATTAATGTCAGTATTAGGGATGAAGATCAGGAGAAGTATAAATTGAGGACCACTTTATCTTCAATTTCTTGTTTTGTTACGAGATCAGGAGATGTGTTACGTTTTCAAGGACTTTGGAGATATATTACCAATATTAGATCCAAAATATGTAACAAAGAAATCATCCAGAAGTCAATTTTCTTTGTCCATTTATAATGGGCTGTTGGAGGAAGCTTAAAATATCTGTTTATCAACCTTCTTTCAACCTTCTTTAGATGTGATTAGAGATATTTAACTTTATTCATTAGGGAGGTGATTACCATAGGCACCACTCTATTTAGCATCTAGACCTTTCTGTGACGGTTAAACTGCATCTCTTGTCCACCATATCTTGACCACTCTAGCACGAAATGGCCTGTAGCTACAGGTAATACACAATATGACATCTTTGACAAGGTAATTATATCCTCCAAAACAAGCTGTCGGCTTCCTATGGCACTTAGAAGGTCAAGAATGCTTCTTCAATCAGCTGACCTAATAGATTTGATTGATTCTCATCAGCTGTAGCTGCATATATCAGAAATGTCATGTGCAATAGATTACGATTAATGTGAAGAAAAGCCACATTATGTATTTGTATCCATCTTGATGCAAATGTGCTTTCAAAGTTTAAATAATGGCCCAGAAGTGGTTTAAGTCTGCTGTGTCATGATGATAGGTGCTTATCTTTTCATAGATGGCTTGCTAGTTTATCTTTAGTAATGCCTGTGGTCATTCCATTCATTTTTAACCTTTGTAGGGCGCTTTTTCACTAAAATCTGGCTTGGTTTTTCCCAATTCATGTTGACATGCACCATTTCAAAAGTTTTGTGCAACTTAAATTGGAAGAGATTTTAAATGTGCTTCTAAATGGAAGCTTTTTCAGACTAATCAGTCATGTGCTGTGCAGAGAAAACTGTCCTGATGGAGTCTATATGCTCACAAATAATTAAAAGTTTTGTTTTCCCTTTTCATTCTGCTCCAACTATAATATTTCTAATTGTTCATATTGAATATTACAGATTCTCGACAACTATGAAAAGATTTCGTTACTAATATGTTTGGTTGACTGTTGCCACAGCACTCTTACTGACAACATAGTGGTTGGAGTATCAAAAGGCTTTGAGAAGAAACTTCAGTTGGTTGGTGTTGGTTACCGTGCTGCATTAGAAGGAAATGAATTGGTCATGAATGTTGGGTTTTCACATCCAGTGTGTGTGGAAATTCCAAGTAACCTCAAAGTCAATGTTGAAGAAAATACTAGTATTACTGTGATGGGAATAGACAAAGTTATAATTGGGGACTTTGCAGCAAGGTTAAGAAAATGGCGACCACCAGAGCCATACAAGGGAAAGGGTATCAGGTATGCTGATGAGAAAGTAAGGTTAAAAGAGGGTAAAGCTGGAAAGAAGAAATAAGGCTTTGGCGTTCCTTCAACATTTTTCCTTACTGTAGAAACTCAGCTGTTTGCATGCTATGAAGTTCAGTAGGGATTGTAGGTCAGCTGTCTAGGACTTGCTTTGTCACAGATTTATGCAGTGAAAGAAACACATTGAAATACATTAGCCTGAACTGGACTTGTTTTAATTCAATGCACCCGGCCTTACATAGTATTTGTGAACAATGCATGGTAGTTGGCAAGGGTCCAACAAATTTGTTAAGCTCTATTTCGAAGGCATGCATGTTTGTTTAATTTTTGTTGGACCTTTGCAAAGGCAAGGATCTAAAAAAATGGTATTCATGGTTCATTAAATGTACTCATTTGATTTTACTTTTAGCAGTACCTGTGGAGATGCAGCAGATACTGAAAAACTAGGATATCGTGTCTATACATAATTAATTATTGCAGAAAATAGTGTAAGATGCATTTGTTAAAATTCATAATATTCAACCAAACAAAAATCTATGTACCAGTTGTAATTCACATGTTTCCTGTAACTTCATGAAGCTGAAGAACCAAGACTTTCGCCTAGAAACTTTAGAATGCTTGGCATGTGGAAATCATCGACAAATTAGAGTGTTAAAATGTAAAATTGATATAGGTCTTACATAGCACCCCTCCCTATTGTAATGTCCCTTTCTAGGGCCGAAACCAAGAATAAGGGTTTAGCCTAAACCCTAATGAACCAGATATGAAAATACACCATTAACTAACAACTATCAATATGAAAATATGCTTCAACTTTATTAAAATAATCAATATGCAACAAACTCTCTAGAGACTTCACATCAGCGTTTAACCATGCAATAACAACTGAAAGTGTTTCTAAATAATGAATTCAACCATGACAATATTTATCAATCCAAATTACATTAAAAGAATGGAGAAAATAAGTAATTACACCCATCTGCAATTAACAGCAGTAGAACAACCAAAACCAAGGGCTGGAAATGATAGATAAACTCCTAAAAAATCACTAAAATGTAGATTTCAACCTTATAAAATATGAAGAACAATAATCTCAACTCAAATTGTTTAAAAGTGTTCTAGATGATATCAAACCCTTCACCCAAGCGTCACATAAGGTTAGAAGGGTAGAAATAAATATAGAATCCTCCTTAAAGTTCACTTGTGATTTCTGGGTGAAGCTACCAAAACACATGAGGGTTTTTGTTTCCAAGTGTGATCTTGTTAAAGTATTTTATCCTCGATACATGTCCAAGGAAGAGTTTTTGTCCTTCAATGGCAAGAAGAAAAGCTACATTAGCTCTAAATCCAAATAAATGAATGATGATAATGTCCTCCATTCAAACCTCCTTAAGTACCACTTCTTTTGTGCCAACGAAGAATTAGAAGCCCATTCCTCATTAATGAAGGGGAAATGCATTTTTAATCTTGAGTGCACTTCACTTAAGAAACTGACCTCACAAAAGAGGATTGCTTTATCTCCTTTGTAGCTCTCAAGAAGACTGACACTGAATGAAGATGAAGATAGAAGTTCCCTTTTCGTTTTGTCATTCACTTAATCGAATCACTCCAAGACACAATTAACAATTAAATAAATAAGGAAATTACTTTATAATTATGACAATGTTTACCTCCCTTGCTTTCTTTGAAGCCCATGGAAGGTGGAATGGGCCTAAGGCCTTAATAGTGACTAGCGTGGAAAAGGGGACATCACACCTATATGTTAAGACAAGGGTGCAAATTGGCACATAAATATGGAAAAATACACTGATATGCTTTGGTTGGAAGATCTATGTGGAAATATTATTCAATTAATGCATGAAAGAAAACCCGACAAATTGGATAGGGTTGTATGTAAATACTTCTTATTTTGTTACATGAATCGGCAAAGGTCGAAAGGCAGATTGGATAGTGATGCGAGAGCATAACTTTTGGAGGCCATAACTTTTGATTCGACCACTAGATCGTCTTGAAATTTTTCGAGGTGTTAGATCTTAATTAATAATATGCCATGACTAACTTTTCAATAAAGGTTGGATGCGATTTCAACATATCTTCCGGGCCGAATTTCTTCGTCTAGGGGTTTAAAATTGGCTTCAAACCTTTTTTTTTGGTTGTCTAGAGTTTGAGTTTTAATATTTTTTGCTTAACTTTATCGAATAAGCCAAGATTTGGCGCAAACCTTCATTTATGAAGGCATATTTAGTACACAATTTGGGGCCCATCCGAGGTGTTTTACTATTAGGTATTTTTTGTGTTTTAGGGTTTCGTGGAATTTTAAGGTTTTTTAGAGATAGTGCACGGCAAAAAAAAGATTGTATTGTTGTAAATTATTAGTGTGGATTCAAGAATGAGAAAAAAACTATTTTGAAGCTTATGGCGTTTTTGCAAAATCATGGCAAATGCTGCTATGATGAATTGACATTGTACAAACCTCTAGGTATATGGTGGAAACATAGTTTGAGAGGTAAGCATTCACTTCACCCGGAGAAAACACAAACACACTTCTATTGGGAAAGCACAAGATTGACATAAAAAACGTAAATGACGACTGATATGACATCAATGCACTTACATATTTTGTTAGTATGGAGTATTACGAAAACTATATAATTGTGCACCGAATGATCCTTCTATGTAAGCATATGAAAATTCTTATAAGACTAGTATTCAACACTTTGCTCATTTAAAAAAGTGGATTAAAGATTATGAGAATTTCTATAATGCCTTCCTTTTGCTGTAGATTGTTAAAGTATACTTCACAATGATTTTGGGCCTTTTGAGAGAGGTGATCAAGTTAAATAATTATAAAGCGAAGGGAATATACGCCCCAACAAGAAAAGTAAACTTATGTAATTGCATTGATAGTGAGGTGCCTTATATTTACTATTGACTCCAAATACTAAATCACACGACCCAATGTGTTGATTTATTATGAAATGCAAAATGTCTCGTCATGTCAATCTTGTGGTTGTAATGGGTATGTCAATTTGGTGAGTGAATATTTGTAATGGTTGTTAGTAGATTTGTGTATGTAAGAATGATGTTCTTTGGTAGTCCTGTTCGAGACTTTTGGGTAGAATCTCGAGAAAAATAGTATAAATTTGTGGATAGAAGAATGATCTAGGTGGTAGTCCAATACGGGCCTTTGGGCGGAATCGAGGAAAAATAATATAGCACTAGTTATCACTTGCTAATTCATAAATGTAACACTATACATCTAAGTAAGTTCTTTCATTATCCATAAAATCCCTGAATTTGTGTTTGTTGTACCAACGAGGTCTCACGTAATGTATCATAGAGTAGTAAGGAGTGCCACATTATAAAAGTTCTATCCAGATACGTAATTCTTTGGATTTGATGTGAATCAATATGTGCTCAAAAGAATAAAGGTATAGAAACTTCCCCATTATCAATAATAATTTTTGAATTGTCAAACATAATCGTGGGTGTGAACTGTGATATATCTTTAGTTATGCCAATAATCCTATCAAGTAGGATGAGGGTTAATAGTGGAATCCTAGAAGGGGTACCATGTGATAAACTATGTAATATTCTTAACCCTTTTGAGTTTTTGTACGCTTAGAAAATGGATAAATAAATACCATAAACTTGGAGTTAGGTTGGGAAACTTCCAAAGGGTTGTATAGAAATAATGTCGTGTTCAACTGGTTCTTAGATCATATAAATTAATTGGTAGCACTTGTATTGGGTAGAAGTAACTCTTTGATATTGTATTATAGGAGGTTTTGTAAGATATTATGAGGAGGTATAACAAAATGGGTCCATTGAATTTTTGGAGCTGAAGAGAGGACGATAGGAAGAGTTTGTTATGAACTTATTTTAGCATGTTGGTTGTAAGGAGCTTTATCTCATTGATTTTAAATTTTTGGCATATGTTTTATGAGAACATGAAGTTAGAGAACACACCATTTCCCTAGGTTGTGGAATAAGGCAAGTAATGAATATTTCTTATAAATTAGCATTGTCTATATGCTTAGGTCCATGAGAGAACATGGTTTTGTAACATAGGACATATTGTATGACCTTATCATTGGATTATTAATTAAATTTGGTGATTGGGAAAAAAAGAGAGTCATTGAACTATGCTAACGGAGAAACGAGAAAGGGATTTATTAGCCAAAGGTTGGAATGAGCACATAAAACTTGAGGAAGATTATAAAACTAATTTAATACATATACAATTGAGATTTCATGGAAAATAATTCGCTAATAATGTATTATTACCCACATAGTACATATATGAAGAAATAAAGGCCCATGAAATGTTTTTATGGATCGGTCTTGCCATCACGAGAGAGAAAACTTGGGTGTAGAAAATCATAGTGGCAATGGATAATTAAGGACCTTAGGGACTAATGGGTTATCAAGTAAACCAATAAATCTTGTGGTGAATTGTGATTTTGATTGTGTAAGAAGGGATATCTCAACTTGCATGTCATGTAGTTGTTGAACATATAGATTAGGATGAGTATTTGTAACAAAATGTGTAATGCTAGGTACTATAATGTAACTCATATGTTGTATAGGAATACGTGCGGTAATTTGAGGAGCCATGTGTGATGCTCCCATAATAGAAACACTAGATGTAGGAAACACTTTGTGTAATATATGAATATTAGTCCCTATAAGGGAAGGAGGTCCTAGAGAAGGTGGATGGTGATCAATTTAAGGGTCATTTGGGGCTTTCATAGGTGTTATTTGGTCACTAAATGTTATTTTAGCTTACTTAGCATCTTTGAGAAACTCAAAGATTTGATAAGACACATTGTTCTAGATCTTTCAACATATTCACATTAGGATTAAAGTTATGAATGAGAGAATTCACGGAATAAGAATATTGGGTACATTGTATTAATGTAAACTACAAACAAAGAAATAAGTTTTTTGAGAAAAATCATAATATTGGCTATGTATCAATGTAAACTACACAAGAAAATAATTTTTGAGAAAAATCACAAGAAAATAATTTTTGAGAAAAATCATATGCAATGTTGAAGATCGATTAAAAATATAAAACCTAAGGGTAAGGAACGAAGCCCTAGGTTGGCGTGGATGGATAGAAAAATGGGTTTATTGATGTGTAATATTAAAAATAGGGTTTATGTTCATATATTTGTAAGATAATTCAAAAATAAATAAATAAATAAAATAGTCCTAAAATATTTAAGGATATTAGATCTCACAAATAGGGTTAGTCCTAATATATAATAGATATGAGAGTGAAAGTAAAAATAGGGTTAGGGTTTAGAAATAATTCAAAATTCTTCGGGCTTAGACTATGTGATAGCCAAATGAAATTAGTTGAGGGAGATGTGTAGGATATTGTCAAACTATTTGAAAAATATGGTGATATGGAAATGCGTGCAAGATAGGTTTATCTAGTAGGGTAAAAGTTCATGGCCGAACCTTTCTAGGGATTTATGAATGTGTCCTCTAGGGATTTAATGACATGTATTTTGATTTTGATACCTACTTCAATAGTGTATTTGGACCTAAAATCTATATCTAGATCTCTACAATGATACTTCATTGGAGCATGTAATGTTTATGGGGACACACCTATTGTGGACCTCTCATCACAAACCTATCTCCACATTATGTTTATTAAACAAAAATTATTATATAAACCTATATCCTAAGATTACACTTTATATATAATGTAATATTAAGAATATTAGATAATACAATTAAATTAAAGAGTGATTCAATACAACCTTTCACAGTTCTAATTGATCACCCACATTTATAAGGTGATTTCTCTTGTGTAGAAGATAATATCATAAAAATTCCATTTAAACATTTGAATTATTATCACATGAAGTGAAATACTTGCTAAGAATAATTGGAAAATAACTTTTTTTACGGGTTTTTGTGATGTAGTCATCCTTTATATCTGCATACCTTCATCGTGTTATTAACACACAAAAGTATTTATACACATTAATTAATTGTTTTGAAGGTCTTGTTCTAGAGTTTAGAATAGCTAGAAATATAAATTTGATCTCTCAAGTAATATTTCACCCTACCAACACCTTAATTTGTTCCAATAACCTCGAGCAATACATATTCACCTACGGAAGGATCCAATATTCATGAAACTATGGATATCACTCACCATCTTCACTATTTCTTCACTAGTCTTTGTAGTCCCACTCCAACCCAACCATCCTCATGACTTTTAGCATTATTTAATCCCTCAAACTTCTTCCACCTATCACACAAGCTCATTCCAACATAAAAATACTCATTCAATTGCTTAGAATAAGGAAAGACTTCATTTTTGCCAAGATTTCTTCAAAACTGTCCTTATAAGCCCTTTAAAACAAGGTAGTTGCTTCATTATTGTAAACAAGATTTTGAGGCTACACATGAAAGACTAACACATCTACTAGTTCTCATTACTTTCCTCTGATATGCCTACAAAATCTTTGGGCTTAACTCTTCATTGAAATTCTTATACTCCACTCTTTGTAAATTAGCTTCTATACCCTTAAGACAAGGGTGCTTGCACCAACCATGCAATCATACCTCCAAAGATACCCATAAGGTCTTACTAGCCTCATCAGCTCACTTTTGTCTATGCCAATATGGACCTAGAGTTTCAAGGTTCAATTCACCATATCACTCTCTATAACCCTCTTTTTGTAATTTCACACTTAAACCTTCAACTAGGTCTAATTTCACACTTAAACCTTCAACTAGGTCTTCCAAACACTATTGTCATGCTTATATGTGGTTTTGTGAAGTTTCCATGTATAAAAAGGGGGTTTTTGTATACCCATTGAGGGCTTTGTCATTACCTACGAGTTTCATAAGATTACTCCAATGAAAAAGGATAGTTCCTTTGTAAACCACCTACCTTCATTAGCCCTGGACTGTGTTTGAACTCTTCCACCCCACACTTTGTCATGAAAATATCTGAAAATCACCCTTCAAAATCCAAAATTATTTCAAAATATGCTAGGAGAGGTATTTTCCATGATATCCTACAAGTTTCAAATCAAAATGCTTTGGTTAAGGGCCTCAAACCTCAAACCCTAGCTCAGACACACACAAACTTGCACAGTGAACCCGAGAAGGTAAATTTCATTATAACTTTCACCAATAATGGATTTAAACCATGAAATTATTACACAAGGTTTGTATTGAAGTTTTTCGGAGGTTAGGATTACCAGTAGAAGTTCCTAAGCATGCAAAAACCTCCTTCCAATCATTTATTCACTGTCTCTGCTAGCTAAAGATCATCTCACAGGTTGAGTCATGTAGCTAGTAAGTATTGTCTTTAGGAACTTGGGTTAGACTCTCTTTCATTTCAATCTCATACACTAATTTTGTACCATTGCAACTTTTAAGGCTTTTCCAAACACCTTGGCCTCTTGAATCTCACGCATAGTTCAAAAATGCTTAACAATTACACATGCCACTCAAGCCTAAATTTCTTGTTTTTAAAGAAGTTTCTAATCATGCAACCAATGCTAATATAAACTTACCTCTACTTATCATACAACACCAATACAAAATACCCTCCCTTGCATTTCTTGCTACCAAAGGCATATGAGTCTAGAAGTGACAAGTATAGCACAAAATTAGAAAATAGTCCTTTTTACTTTGAGTTCTCATCCACACATCTTCTAACTTGATACTCCCTATGTTTATTCTCATTCTCCAGTCCATCAAACTCTTTTCTCAAACCTTAATTACTTGTAACAACACATCAATTCATAGCTAAACCACATGCATTCACCTTGACCATCGTACCTTTTCCTCACGAGACCTATGCACATGAATTGGGTGGTCTTCATCAAATTTTGAGTCTATAAACTCTCTCCTTTCTCTTGAAACCATAAACTCACTCAATTATCTATAGGATCATTTGTGACCAACATATCCAACAATTTATTACAAGATCATAAAAAGAAACACAAATTTTCCACTAAAATCCTTTTATTAATGTATTAATGAGTTGCACAAAGATTTTCATGAGCCTACAGGCTCTATTATAATGGCAAAGTGCTCTCTTCCCTATCCTCTCCAAGAACCTATCTATCTCTTCTCATTCGAATTTCCATCCTCTCTTATCAAATGAGAGTTAGTTACACAACTTACCAACCATGGTTATGAGGTGACTAGGGTCAATAAACTTAGGACAAAGGTTTATAACATATTTTACAACCCCTTGAGGTCTTAAATGACCTTTATAACAACACATGACCACAATTACCTCATGACACTCCTTTATACTAAGCTTCATATTTTCAAATATTTAAATTCTTACTTTTGGATGGAAGTCTCTTAATTTGAATTTACATTGCAAATAGAGGTCCTCATGGACTCAAGACACACTGAAACTACTAAATGAATCTCTAGCACCTATAGAAACCCAAAAACCTTGTTTTATTCAATGCAATTGATGCTCCTGCATCATACTTCTAAGGTGGAAGAAATTGAGTCTTAATACAAAGAATTTTCCTTCTTATTTTTCTTCCAATTGTATTGTGTCTTTGATTTCTTCATTCTCCAAGTTGAGTCTTCTTCATTTTCTTTCTTTCTTTATCTTCCATCTCCTTCCTTCATTTTCTTCTTCTTGTTTTTGATTTCTTGAATGCCACTAGTCTTTAGTATCTCCATCATTTGAGCTCTCTTAAGAGCTTCTTCTTCAATTTCTCTCACTTCTTTATCAAGTATACCTGCACATTCACAGTCAAACCAAACATTAGATATAAAACATGGAGACACTTGAATCTTCTTCATCCTTTTGCTCCTCTAAGAATCGTTCCTTCTTAAAAACTTCCTCAAAAATTATTTTTCCTTCACTTTTAGCTTCATTTTCCTCTTCAAACATCTGATCTTCATCCTCAAATTCTATACAAGCATCAAATATTCCTCTTCATCTTCATCCTCTTCTTAATTTTTGCAAAAATCTTCATCTTCATCTTCTTTTATGCAAGCTAAAAAGCTTGCTATAACATCCTCTTCATCTATTTTCTCAGCTTCCTCATACATTACTCCTTTGACGACCTCTTTCTCCTTCATTCTTGCATTCTTCTTTACTTGTTTCAGCTTATTTACCTCTTCTCTAATCATTTTTTCAACTGTACTATCTCTTTTCTTCTCACAAGAAACTCTACAAGCCATTTTACCTTCATTCTGTTGGTGCTCGATTTGTTTTGCCCCATTTGCCATTATTTTCCTTTGATCTGCGTGTTCTGAAACATTTTTCTCTCGATGTGGGTGTTCTGAAAGTTTCTACCTCCACTTGAAATGCCTCGAATTGTTTGCAGAATCCATTGTCATGTCCCTCCTTGAAAAGTCTCCGAGCTTGCCCTGTTTTTGCCCTAATTTCTTCAAAATCCGCGGGCTTTGCCATTTTTCCTATTTTTCCCGACCATGGAAGCTCGAGAATGGTTAATCTATATTTGTATGCCTTTGAAAATCCAAAATCCATGGTCGAAGGGATGCTCGAACCATGATTCACTTGTTTTTGTTTTAAATTTTTTTCATCCTTAGCGAAAAATTGGGTTCTGGGTGTGAATGGTGATTTTTTGTATTTTGATAGTCTGATGGGTGTCTTTTTCTGTCAAAGTTATTCCTCAGCGTTCGGCGGTCACGTGGCTTCTTTTGGTTGGTCAGGGGACGACGGAAAATGCTTTAACTTATCGCTTTTTGCTTTTTTGGCAAAAAGGCAAATTTGGTCTCATGGCTCGCTTATTTTTGATTGGTTCTTTTGGTGCTTACGTGGCTTCTTCTAATTGGATGGGGCATGACGGGTTTGTTTTTGAACTTGTTCCTTTTGGCTACTTCGACAAAAGGTTTGAACTCGCCCGCGGCCCCGCCAGGCTCTAATCAAAGCAAATTTTAAGTGGTAGGGAAAAGTCTTACTTTGACCTCGCAAGAGGACATGTGGCAAAGCTAATGGCGGAGATGTGGGCCTTCGGAGGTAAGTTGAATGTTTTTCCCTTTTGGAAAAATGGAATAAAATTCTAAAATGGAAGCGCGCCCCCCAAATCATTTTGAAACCTTAAGGTTTTTGAAGTTGTGCCATAATGACACGTGGCGAGCCCGTGCTCATTCAAGGTCTCAACCTTTGGGGATCATCTCAAGATGCACCATTGTGACACGTGGACTGTTTGAAAAGTCAAAGGGGTGGGGAAGCAGACCATCGGCGACAAATTGGATTTTTTTCCTCTTGTCATCAAAATGATTAAAATCTTAAAATGGTTTGCAAGCTCGACAAGAAGGAGGTCAAGGTTGGCTTTGAAAATGTTAAGAGGTGGGGAAGCGGACCATTGGGGGCAACTTAGAATTTTTGCCTTTTATGCTCAAAAGGGTTAAAATACCAAAAATGGCCCACAAGCCCGATAGAGGAAAGGTCAACGCTTGCTCCAGTCAATGGCGGAGGTGCGGACTCTCGGGGAAATTTGAAAAAATTCCTTTTGGGAGAAAAGAGTTAAAAGTGAAAAAGGAAGCGCTGGTTCCGTTGGGACCCACATTGGGACACGTGTCAGGCCCATTTTTCAAGGGCGGAGCTATGGGGAAACTTGGAAAATTTTCCTTTTCCAAAAATGAGGTGAAATAGCAGAATTTGGCCGCGGTTCCATTGGGACCCACCTTAGGACACGTGTCAGGATCATTTCTCAAGGGCGGAGGTGCGGAACAAAATGTGAAAATTTTACATTTTTTCAAAAGTTGTAAAAAGTCAAAGGGAAACCTCGGGAAAAGATCCACATGGATGACCCAAATTCAAAGTAAAGATCAACGACAACTGTGAGTCTGAATATGATTTTCCCCCATTTTATTGAAACATGCTTGGAAGTGCGAGTCTTCATGATTTCTTGGTATTTCCTACACGCCAAACAGAGAGGAGAGTTAATTTTGATATCTAAGTTTGGTGGAGAATATCTGGAGATGTCTTTCACCATTAAAATGGTCTTGTTGTTAGGCTCGATGTGATCTTCCGTTTTTCTTCTCCCATGCACGAAGGAACCAGATTTGATGATTAGGGGTGAAAGTGGTTGGTGAATTGAAGGGAGAGTGTTCTACCAGATGAAGGAATTGAATGCTAAGATTTTCGAAGAGATCTGCCCCATGAGCACTGACAACTTTGTGCAGATCTGATTCGGGAATCACGATCGTGATCATGGCGAGCACTAGTAGCACTCAATGTCGGGATTTTGGGGGAAAAGGGGCTTTGTTTTAAATGTTATAAATGGCACAAATTTTTCGTGCAAATGGTTGGAGTGTTAGAGGTCGAAGAAAATTCCCAAGAGGAAAATTTGACAAAGCCTATCTTTTGAGAAGCCGTCTGAGAAGCCTGTATATCTCTTTTGTATTAAGTTTGATCATGTCAAGGTGGTTGCAAGTGTACAACCATTGACAAGCTCTGAGATTGTTCTAGAAACTTTCCCCTATTGATAAATTTAATCAAACTTGAGTTATTCTGTGTTGATCTTGAGCAAAATGTGTTTGTTTCATTTCTGAATGTCTGCAAATAGTTTTTTTGTTCTTATTGCAATCTTGTATCAAAATCTATCTTAATCACACATGTCTTTATCCTTGTGACAGTTTAGTGTCATCTACAATCTCATTTCTTAGAAGAGCTTTCATCTGGGAGTGAAATAAACGATTTAAAATCACTTTTCTTTCATTTGTTGACAAAGATTGTTTGTAAGCCTCTGGGTGTACCTCAGGCGTGATTGATCTTAGATTTTGATGTTTTATTGGGTCTTCTAACTCGATCCTTTGTGTTAAAATCTCATAGATTGTGTGAAAAATTTCTAATCTGGGCCTCCATTGAAGTACATATTCTGGTTAAAGGAACATTTTAGCTATTCTGAAGCATTCTATTATCTAGACTTTCCATTTTGTAAGAGTTCTCAGAGATTTGGAAAATCAAGTTTATTCTGCCTCACCTCCCACCAAAATTTATTTAAAAACAACTAATCCTACCCATACTACCCCTGTTTGTCATGTGTGTATACAAATGCATAAATTTTATTACCAAAACATACAAAAACAATCAAGATTCCAAATGTCTTTAGTAGCCTGAACCTTGCCTAGAGAATATCTCCACTATCTAGAGTGACAACTCGTGAGAGTTAGATTTTGTTGCATTGATCATATTTTCTTCAAGGTCTCCTTAACAACTTCATTAGGAAGGACATCTCCATCTCCTCCATAAACAACATGCTACAAAAGGGTTCTCTTACCTTGGTTGAAAGGCACAACCTAAAATAGTGAGGATAGATCAAATCCTCTTGAGGGTGCTATCCATTTCTCCACATCTGAGTGACAGAGGGCTAGTTAGATCCCATCCCCAGGCTACAAAACAACTCACCATGATCTATCTATCTCTAAGCTTCCTGCCAAAACTTGTGATGCTGCTCAGAATTTGAGGGAGAATCAATTTGGGTACCAACACATTTTCATCACAAATCCAATCTTCTTGTATTATTCCATCATTTTCTCATTCCTCACCAACTCTTCAAGATTTTCTACATCTTTTCTCATCTCTTTCAACTCTTGTTCCATCCATTCTTCATGCTTCCTTTATTTCTCTTTCCTCTTTTCCTCTCTTTTCTTTATTTCTCTCTCATCTTGCCTCTTCCTTTGGCTTATCAACATCACCAAATCCTTTAAATTCTTATATATCCATTTCCTCTCTTGCTTTATCTCTTTTCTTAGTTACTTGTTTTCTTTCTTCTTTTGAACTCTTCATTTAACTGTCAAACTCATTCATGCAAAATTACACAACTTGTTATCAAAAAAGAACATTCAATATTCATCAAATACCCTAGCTCGATACCACATGATGTAGTCATCCTCTACATTTTCATACCTTCATCATGTTATTAACACACAAAAGTATTTATACACCTTAGTTCACTGTTTTGAAGGTCTCTTTTCTAGAGTTTAGAATAGCTAGAAATGTAAATTTGATCCCTCTAGTAATATTTAACCCTACCAAAACCTTACTATGTTTGAAAACCTTAATAAATACATATTCACCTATCAAAAGGATCCAATCTTCATGAAACTATGGATATCACTCACCATCTTCACTATTTCTTCACTAGCCTTTGTAGTCCTACTCCAACCCAACCATCCTCATGAATTTTAACATTATTTAATCCCTCAAACTTATCCCACATGTCACACAAGCTCTTTCCAACATAAAAATACTCATTCAATTGATTAGAATAAGGAAAGGCTTCATTTTTTCCTAGATTGCTTCAAAGTTGTCCTTATAAGCCCTTTAAAACAAGGTAGTTGCTTCACTTTGCCACAAACAAATGTTTGAGGATACCCACTAAATACTAACACCTCTACTAGTTCTCATTACTTTCCTCTAATATGCCTATAAAATATCCGGGCTTAACTCTTCACTGAACTTCTTATACTCCACTCTTTGCAAATTAGCTTCTATACCCTTAAGACACGGGTGCTTGCACCAACCATGTAATCATACCTCTAAAGATACCCATAAGGTATTACTAGCCTCATTAGTTCACTTTTGTCTATTCCAACATGCACCTAAAGTTTCAAGGTTCAATTCACCATACAACTCTCTATAACCCTCTTTTTGTAATTTCACACTTAAACCTTCAACTAAGTCTTCTAAAGACTATTGTCATGCTTATTTGTGGTTTTGTGAAGTTTCCATGCATAAGAAGGGGGTTTTGGATACCCATTAAGGGGTTTTTCATTACCTACAAGTTTCATAAGCTTACTCCAATGAAAAAGGGTAGTTCCTTTGTAAACCACCTACCTTCATTAGCCCCGGATTGTGTTTGAATTCTTCCACCCACACTTTGTCATGAAAATATCTGAAACTAACCCTCTAAAATCCAAAATTATTTCCAAATATTCTAGTATATGTATTTTCCATGATATCCTACAAGTTTCAAAGCCAAATACTCTGGTTAAGGGCCTCAAACCTCTAACCATAGCTCAAACACACACAAACTTGCACAGTGAACCCGAGAAGGTAAATTTCATTATAACTTTCACTAATAATAGATTTAAAACACAAAATTATTACACAAGGTATGTCTTGAATTTTTTCATAGGTTAGGGTTACCAATAGAAGTTCCTAACCACTTGAAAACCTCCTTCCAATCATTTATTCACCGTCCCTGCTAACATCATCTCACACAGAAGCCGAGTCATGGAGCTAGTAAGTATTGTCTTTAGGAACACGGGTTAGAATCTCTTTCATTTAAATACCATACACTAATTTTGTACCATTTAAACCTGTAGGGATTTTCCAAACACCTCAACCTCTTGACGCTCATGCATAGTTCAAAAATTCTTAACAGTTACATAAGCCACTCAATCCTAGATTTCTTGTTCTCGAAGAAGTTTCTAATCATGGAATGAATGCTAATATAAAATTACCTTTACTTATCATGCAACACCAATTCACAATACTCTCCCTTGCATTTGATGCTACCAAAGGCATCCGAGTCTAGAAGTGACAAATATAACATAGAATTAGAAAATAGTCCTTTTTACTTTAAGTTCTCATCCACACATCTTCTAACTTGATACTCCCTATGTTTATTCTCATCCTCTTATCCATCATACTCTTTTCTCAGACCTTAATTACTTGTAACAACACATCAATTTATATATAAACCACATGCATTCACCTTGACTATCTTACCTTTTCCTCACACACCTGTGCACATGAAATGAGTGGTCTTCATCAAATTTTGAGTCTATAAATTCTCTCCTTTGTCTTGAAATCCTACACTCACTCCACTACCTATTGGATCATTCAAGTCCAACATATCCAAGAATTTATTACAATAACATAAAAAAACATAGATTTTCCACTGAAATCCTTTTATTGATGTATCAATGAAATGTACAAAGCTTTTCATGAGCCTAAAGGCTCTATTACAATGGTAGTGTTCTCTTCCCTATCCTCTTCAAGAACCTATCTATCTCTTCTCATTCGAATTTCCATCCTCTCTTATCAAATGAGAGGTAGTTACACAACTTACCAACCATGGTTATGAGGTGACTAGGGCCAAGAAACTTAAAACAAAGGTTTAAAACAATTTTTTACAACCCCTTGAGGTCTTAAATGACCTTTATAACAACACATGACTGCAATCAACTCATGACACTTCTTTATACTAAGGTTCATATTTTCAAATACTTAAATTCTTACTTTTGGATGGAAGTCTCTTAATTTGAGTTTACATTTCAAATAGAGGTCCTCATCGACTCGAGACACACTGAAACTACTAAATGAATCTATATCACCTATAGAAACCAAAAATCTTGTTTTATTCAATCGTGCAATTGATGCTCCTACATCATCTTGGTTTGTAATGACCAAACATAAGTTTGTAAGTTCTTGTGTATAATACACTTGATAGTTAATAATTTGTGGTGTTTTTGACCTTTATGGTATTTCCCATGTTATATATTGTGTTAAAGTGTTATTTCAATTTTTATTAAATTTCATATATACTACATCAATTACAAATTTGTACTACATTTAATTCATGTCACAATTATTAGAAAGTTATATTCTCAATTATTTTGACATGGTATCATAGGTATATGGTTTTTATGATCCGTGTAGGTTCGAAATTCATACAGGTGGTTGTATGGAATTTTTCATAATTTACTATTGTAAGGAAGTGCAGGAAAACTTCTAGCAAGTTTGGAAAATTAGAAATATTTTATACTTCAATAATCTACAAGTGGGCCCATAGGTCTTGGGCATGTTGAAGAAAAAAATGTGAAAGATATTTCTACTACATTAAGTTACACAAAATTATGAAATACACACACACACACACACACACACACACACACACACACACACACACACACACACACACACACACACACACACACACACACACACACACACACACACACACACACACACACACACACACACACACACATACATATACATATATGTATACGTATATATACATACTAACGTATATACATATACATATACATATACATATATGTATACATATACGTATATATGTATATACATACGTATATGTATATGTATATGTATACGTATATATATATATACATATACATATACATATACATATACATATACATATACATATACATATACATATACATATACGTATACGTATACATACATATACATATACATATACATATGTATGTGTATATACACACACACACATATATGTATATGTATACATATATATGTATATGTATACATATATATACATATACGTATACGTATGTATGTGTATACATACACACACATATATATGTATATGTATGCATATATATACATATACATACGTATATACATATACATATACATACATACACACACACACACACACACACACACACACACACACACACACACACACACACACACACACACACACACACACACACACACACACACACACACACACACACACACACACACACACACACATTTCAAGTAAATTGGAGGATATAAAAATTTACAAAAGAAGGATGGTTCCATCCTCCTTAATAAGTTGTCATTGTCTTCATTATTTGCATCAACTAGGCATTATCTTGGAAAACTTGAATCCCCTACCAACATTGAGGTCCTCCTATATGCAATTTTGTTCTCCTTGTATCTAACTCAAATAACTCAATCTCTTCAAATAACTCGGATCCCCTATCTTGTTTCAAAATCAAGTGAGCTCCAAAACTTAACTTGAACACTTATAGTAGCCTTGTAAAATGTGAACTCAGTGGTGAAAATACAAAAGTAATTTCTCACCCAAGGTCCTCAAGAATCCACGAGCCTCTCGCACATCCATCCTTAACCTTATTAGGATCATAATTGAGCTAACTCCTATATAAGGAGACTTGTCTTCACTGGAAGTAGAAATATATCTTGTGAGAGATATGTTTGGCTCCCCTATCCCTTATTCATTGTCACAAAAAATTACTTGCAACATCAAAAGTGAAAATGAAATATTTAATCTATAGGAGGAATTGTCTCTCCTTGGCAGTGAGAAATAAAAAACCCTAAAAACTATTTTATCATCTACTCAACACATGGATAACCATTTGAAGAACAACTAAATGTGAAAAACCCACTCAACTTGCTAACTTGCTCTACCGGTTTGGTGAATCGGTCTTCTTTACTTTGTGAATTCAAATGGGTAAGTCTTTAAATAGATTCCTTTATGTGTGTGTGTGTGTGTGTGTGTGTGTGTGTGTGTGTGTGTGTGTGTGTGTGTGTACCTACCAAAACTAGTAGCATAATCATTTTTCTCGTAGTTTACTAAAACTCTCATATAGAGAGGAGGACAAGGGTTCAACCCATCCCCCTCTTTTTTAAAAGGCTAAATTTTAATTTTAAGCCTTTAAATAAAATGAAAGTTATATATTATTGTTCAAATACATAGAGCAATCAACCACTCTGTTTATTTTAGTAGGAGAGGTTAGGGGTTCAAAATCCCTAACCCAATTTTAAAGGATTTTGTACAAGAAGTTTTTAATGTAAAAGCATAAAACATTTTTTAAAGTATTGTTTTTTATTAGAAATTAAAAAAATTATTTTAAAATATTGGAAAATTTATTTTGACACTAAACTATATTTTTAATACAACATATTATTTTTTAGCCCCGACAAATTTGTTTTATTCTCAAAAAAATTATTTTAGATCCTAATTTTTTTGGCCTTGAGAAAATATTTTAATTTTGAGAATTTTTTTAGGCCCTAAATTTAATTTTAGAGTGCTATAAAATTAATTTAGGTCCTATTTTTTAAAAACTTTTATTTTTAGTTATTGAAAAAATTATTTCTAGGTTCTAAACATTATTTTGTCCTTAAAAACCTATAAAATTATTATTTTGTTTGATATTTTTGTAAAAAGTTAGGAAAATATAAAATGGCTTCTTCATGCAATTTTAATATGGAAAAAATAGATATTAAATGGTTCAAACTATAACATCTCGAAAAATTACGCTTAAAGCTAAAATAATGGCTTGAGAACTATGTGGCATTGCCAATGGAACTAAGAAAGCTTTCTTAGGTAGGCAAGAAATCGTTGATAATCTAAATACATTCTAGAAAAATATCATGAATCTATGTGTATAATTGTAATAAGAATTAAGGATGAATTCCTACTTTATATAGGAAATCATGAATCCACTAATGATGATAAAAATAGTTATAATACATTCATGAAGGAACTAGAATTTATAAAACCATAAAAATCATCCTAGAACTAATGACGACTTCTCTGAAGGGATATGAAAATGTTGTAAAATTCCTTTGCTAAAATAAGAAATATAAAATTGTTCTTTGGATGGTTACAATTTCAAACTAATATACGATCAACAAGTTTAATTTATCATTCAAATGCATATTCATGAAAAATTTAGGAATTTAATTTCTATTCTAAACCCTAAATAACAAAATGAATTTGACATTCTTAATCTTGATTCCCTATCTTCTCATATTATTAAAAATAATAGGCTATGAAATATTTTGAATCAAAATATAATGCCATTGAGGCTCTTCTATCTCAAAATTAGACAAATTTCATTCTTAAAAATTGTGGAAATAAAAACTCAACCAAATTTCAAATCAAAATATAAACCCTATTCTAGATACAACAAAAACAATGGTAATAATAAAAACTATGATCACAATAATAAAGGGTCAAATAACAAAGGGAAAAAGTTAAATAATCATGATCACAATCAAAATCAGGATCATCACCAAAATCAATTGAAACTATTTTTTAAAATATTTGAAGAACTTAGTAAGAAACATTATGTTTGTAGGTTAAAGAAATCTCTCCATGGCTCAAAACAAGCTCATATAGGATGATGTTAAAAAATAAAATGTTACTATAAAACTCTAGGTAATCCTAATTTTTTGATTGATATTGATTTGTTCGTAAAAGTAGAAGATAATCAAGTTATTATTAATGTGTTGCATGTTGATGATATTATCATAAAAACATTCAAACCGGCTTAATTCATAAAATTAAGTATAAACTAAAAAAATATTTGAGATGATTGATCTAGGCCCGCTTCATCAATGTCTTGGCATGTCCATATTTCAACATAAGAACTCAATAATAGTGTCTTAATCTCAATATGCTCATAACTTACTCAAACAATTTAATATGATTTATTGTAAACATGTCTCTATTCCTATTGAAATTGATATAAAACTCAAAATGAAAAACTCGTATGTGAAAAAATAATCTTACATTAAACACATATAACTTGTTAGTAGTTTAATTTATCTAACTATCATTAGGACTGATATTTATTATGTTGTAGTTATTTTTCTATATTTATGTAGGATCCATAATTGGATTATTGGAAATTAGCGAGAAATGGTATTAAAATATATCAAAGGTACAATTAATTATGGTCTTTATTATTATTTTACAAATGGTGATAAGTTATTTTTTTATCGTGATGTTGACCATGTTGGTGATCTCATAGATATAAAATTTACTTTTGGATATATTTTTAAATTTTGGTACACGTTCCATCACTTGGAATAGTAAAAACAACTAATAATGTCTATTTAATCTATGAAATATGAGTATAATTTAGTATTATGGAATCAAGTAAATAAGTAATGTGTCTAAAAGGATTTGTTGGAAGAAGTCCTTATAGATGCCAAAGCAAAAACAAAACTTATTTTTGTGACCAAAGTTGCACATATCTTCCAAACATTCTAGCTAAACATCAAAGAAATAAAATACCATATGCATTGTTTTTGAGATGTGTATAAGAATATACAAAGTATCAAATAAATATGGAGCCATACTAAAGTGTGCGAGTGATCAATATCAAAATAATATGTATCCACACCAAGTATGTGTGTGTTTGAGAGAGAAATAGTGAGAGTTATATTAATGGATACCTATTATATGATAATTGGGGACATCTTGTAAATATTGGAGATGCCCAATAATGAATGAAAGACAATTATATTTTGCAGGTTTTGTAAATTCAGAGAAGTGCCGGGCCTTTTAAAGCTTCCATTGAAGATGAGTGTGAATTAAAATTCCACCTCATAATAGCCTTCTTTGTATCTTTCTTCTCTATACTTATATACTATAAAAACATTGTAAAAGATCACCCTATGTAATCATATTGATTTTTTGCTGTAAATGATCACCATGTGAGTTTATAAAGAACCTTTTGGTTGTTCAAACTTGCAGTTCATGTCTCGGATTTGGATGAACTGAGTTCTTTGAGTTAACAGTGGGATTGTCTCCAAGTTATGGGACCTTGCGCGCTTGAGACAGACCTCCGGAGAAGGTTGGTTCCTCTACCTATTTCTACTGCTATTGCTACTCCTAATGCTGAAAGGGAAATTAAGCTAATAATGCCAAGGGACCAGGGATAGAAGGATAACATGAAAATAAAAACTATACTAAGGGAGGTGATAACACCAAAAAAAGAGGGATGAACACTATCGGGCGTATGCACAAAGAAGGGGGCCAAAAGCGGACACAAATTGGTTTTTGGCCATTTTGGCCATAACGCACTTGCGTTATGGCTCGGTCGCGTTATAATGCAAAAAGGGAAAATCTAGGTTGCATTATAACGTGATCGCGTTACGACTCGGGTTTACCAAGCCGAAACACGCTTGCGTTATGGTTTTCTATGTGTTTTCCACATTATCCCTCCTAAATGGACATATTCCGCATTGGAAATAGGAATGCAAGTGCATTATAATGCACTTGTGTTTCATCTTGTTGGGGTTTGGAATACCCAATCCAAAGGCTTGGATTTCCAAACTAGAGGTTTGGACTGTGTATTGCATGATTAAAACCGTGTTTGACAGAAAAACATCAAAATTTCACGTGTGCACCCCAATATCTCATGCATTAAAACATAATATTCAAAAATAAATTATACTACAATGTCAAGCTCATTTTTACCTTGATGACAATATAATTATTTCTAAAATCTGATTAGTTTAAGGCTTTCATCCATAATTTCTTTTACTAGTGCCTTGTTTTCTTGCAAAAACCTATGCATACATTTTGGTGCACAATTTACGATTTTTTCATCCAAATTAAAAAAATGTGGTTTTTCTAAACTCCATTCTACACACACTAAAAAAAAAAACTAAAAATGGCTTTTTTCTCAAAGTTATGGGGTTACACACACAAATATTTCATTTTCGGGATATGTGCACTTTGAAAATTAATAAAAAATTATATATTCATCCAAAAATTATGAAAATTTAGTGGGACCGTATATGGTCTTAGCTAACTTTCTACCAAAGGGATTTGAATTTTTTTATACAACTCAAAAAATGGGGGGGCGGGGCGGGCACACACAATAGATTCTTATCTTTTTTACACAAAAATAGACATACTCTATGTGTGCACAACATTTGAGCCTCTTAATCTCAAACATTTAATTTTTGTATTTTAGAAACTAGATTCCGATCTCTATGGTACTTATTCTTATCACTTTGTTAAATTTTGAGGATAGGCATGCCGTATTATTTGATGAAGTTCAAGTTTCACTAATTTTAGGAAAAATGTGTCCCTTTTTGACCCCCTTTTGGCCCCCCACCTTTGTGTACTTACCCTATCTATTCCGAGAGAAAATGAAAGGAAAGGCATCAAGGGAGGCTAGGCATGCGTACCATGGACCAAGATGCATTCGCATGATCAGTTTCATGAAACACAATAAGAAATAGAGCTACAAGGACTTAAAATGACAAAAAAACACAAAATGCAAAATAAAGGCAAGAAGGAAGAATAAAAACAGGTTAAGGTAGAGAATAACCAAAAAATAATGCTTTTATTACTTCCAAAAATGGACAAGTCGACTACAATGACATCTGAGGCTGATATCCACATACAAGAACCAGATCTAGAGGTCTACAACTCAAAATACAAAGATATGAAGTCCTTAGCAAATGTTAAAGGATCCAAAATGTCCAACCCTTTACAATGAGCAAAGCTCTTACATTTATAGATGAATCGATGAAAGAAAAGAAGAGAAGGAGGGAAAATATGATTTGAAAACTCAACCATTAGTAATGAATGCCTACAAATCCAACGTAAATGTCAAGTGCGCATCTCCAAGTCTATTTGGCGTGTAGAAGAAGCAAGGGAGGAAAATTAGATCAAATCTAGATTGTTGGAACAATCAGATCCTGTATCAATGGTGTGAAAGATGTTTTCCGGCTTCCCACTTACCAAATCCTCGAATTTTGAATTTGAATGGTCTAGGGTGCAACCCACATCGACAACTTTCCAACAAGAAATTTGGGCATGCAAGGATATGAGCACTAGAGAAAAATTTATGACTTTCAAAAGATCCGAAGTGCTAAATCCACCACGCAAGACATGTGGCACATGCTAATTATTCAAAGATCGACCAATTGTACATCTATTTTGTCTTTTTTGCCACGTGTCACCCTGCGGTTTATTGCAAGGATTTGGCACCTTGTTGGCATGTTTTGGTTGGTTGCGTGTAGCACAATCAAAATATGACAGATGCCACGTGGTACAAAAGGGCACAAAGTCGAGCGCAAGGAAGAACAAGGTGCGCGAGGAAGACAAAGGAATGGTATGCAAAAGTGGCGCATGCGGGAGAAATACTTAAGGAAGAAACACATGGCCAAGGTGCAATTATGATAAGGTAATGTGTGGTGCGTGAGGACATGAATGTGTAGAGAATGCCAAGGAATTAGCCAATTATGGGAAGTAGGTTCAAGGCACGAGCGAAGGAAGCATGAAGCGCGGGAGAAAGGTGAATGCGGAGAGGGTGCACACCTAGGGAAAATGGAACAAGGAGAAAAAAGGAAAAGAAGAGGTGAAAGAAAAGAGGAGTGCAAGGGTGCGTAAAGAGTCTCAACCAAGGGAATGTGCCAAAGGGAAAAATGAGATGCGCGCAAGATGTAATGTAGATCCTTAGAGCTAGAATGAAATGTAATACGTTATCCAAATAACTAGGGTAGTTATTTAAGATAATGAACCAGAGAAGCATTGTTTTATGGAGATTCCTTGTTTTATAAAATTATCAAAAACTCATGTAAGGATTCATGTATGTATTTATTCGGAAGGAACTTAGGGATTCTATTTTTAGATAATACCATTACCATGCTAGCCTAAAATCATCATATATGGTATAATGATTATAATTATTTTTAATAAAGAGGTAATTTTGGTATGTTTCCCCACCAAACATTAAGGGGAGTGTTAGAGAATGTAATATTTGTGGGACATACCTTTTGTGGCGCACTCATCAACAAACCATCTCCACATTAAGTTTATTAAATATAAATGTAAAATATAACATTATATCTTAAGTTTATACTTCACATATAATTCTATATAACATTAATCAACTAATTTATAATTAAAAGAAAAAGTGATTTGGGACAACCTTTCATGATTAGCTTTATGGTATCCTCCATGCTAAATATTGTGTTTAAGTGTAATTTCAATTTAGATTTACTTTATTGTATTCTATAACAATTACAAATCTATATTACATTTGATTTATATTATACAATTATTGAAAAATTGTAATAATGTATCCTTACTTGTTCAAACTTTTTGTATCGGTATATGTCTTATCCTAACTTTAGACATAGAAAGAGGTTACTTTGATTTGATTTGGACATATAGAACCGCACCCCCACCGATGTGATGAGCATTACAATATATACCAATACTTAAAAGATGGATTAAAACACATGTAGTTCTCACATTCATATGAAGAGGTGAATATTAGCTTAGATCAAGTAAAAAGATGGATACGTCAATTCAACCCTTCACTTTAAAACTTGACACTTGGCTTGGTTATAGTGCTTGGATTTTTGATCTAGGAAACATTAGAAATGTATTTATACTTTGAGTAGTTTTGATATGGTGTTATCTAAGGGATAAATGCTCAATGGTTTTCTCAATGATCTTTTTAGAGTGTGCCTTTGATATATGATCTCTAGATTTCCCTATGATTCATATGATTTTATATGATTATAGGGTATATATATTTATATATATATATATATATATATATATATATATATAAAAACATATGCACCCTTAATCATTAGGGAAATCTAGAGATCATATATCAAAGGCACACTCTAAAAAGATCATTGAGAAAACCATTGAAGCATTTATCCCTTAGATAACACCATATCAAAACTACTCAAAGTATAAATACATTTCTAATGTTTCCTAGATCAAAAATCCAAGCACTATAACCAAGCCAAGTGTCAAGTTTTAAAGTGAAGGGTGAATTGACATATCCATCTTTTTTACTATATATATATATATATATATATATATATATATATTATTTGAATGATTTCTACTCAACCAACCTGCTTTATGAACAAGGTTAATTATTAAATTAAAAAGATGACCATTACAATTATAAGGGACAAGAACATCATCTTATAAGAATATTCATTGATTAAACCTATCTTGGCCCCATGAAAAATATTTTAATATTAAGATGAAATCAAATATGAGACAAGAGGTATCCTTTAAATAGTCTAAGGATGTATTATGTAGAATGTTTAGTGATTTATAAAGTTCTAAGATGGAGTATTAGTTATGAACTAGTGGAATCAAGGTAAAAGATAAAGCATGAGACTTTAAGTTGGTCAATAAGTAGGTAAATGGGATGATGTTAGGGTAAATGCAAAATTTATATTACCAAGTGCAATAGGTCCAAATATTGGGTACTACCCCTATAAATGTTAGAAATTTTGGATAAAATATTTCATGGTAGTTTTGTAATCAAGACCTATGTTATCATCTTATTCATCATCATGCTCTAACTCTTCCTCAAGTTTATGATGTTTAAGTGAAATCTAGCAGAAACTTTATTAGATATGGCTTAGAAAATATCTTAGAATTAACTCGCCATATATATATATATATATATATATGTTCTATGGTAGTGATGGAGAGATAACCTTTAGGATTTATATTTTGAAAATAAATTTGGAAAGAAAGTTATACTTGAATATTTGATCAATAGATAAGAAGAGAGGATGATAAGAATGTGATGTAATAAAAGATAAAGATAAACATGAAAGTTAATCAATCAATGATAGCGTGATATTTAGGCCAAGTTATCAATATTCATGTTAGATAAGATAATCAATATGATTACCTTATTTATATTCTCAATAATATAGATCATAATATAAGTAGAGGACCGCTCTAGAATCAAAAACCAAGCCAAAGAAATTTCCAAGGGACATAATAGTTATGGATCTAGAAGGAAATATTATACTCTCATATCAAAGGTGCATTATTACAAACCCTATGTACAAGATATGGGGACGAAGTTAGACTAGAACCTGAATTGACTATTTTAAACAAGAGATAGGTTATCTCGGCTAAGGTCATTTGTTCTAAGAGATAGGTTATCTATAGCTAATTACCTTATTGATGTATCCTAAACTGATTTTGGGGTTTAAGGGTAAAAGATGACGTAAAATGAATTAAAACTGAGGTGATACACCAAATTTATATGAGGGATTTGATGAGTATATGTACAACTAATATATGGAAGAATTCTTGATGCATGAACCAATAGTTTTTTTAGAATGTTAATTAAAAAACTTTGATGTATTGAGGGAAAGTATCACAACAATATTACTAAGCTAAACATGCACATTAATATCATGCAAATTACTGAATTTACAACAGGTAAGATGATTAATCAGGGAATTTGCATTCACAAGATTAATGAAAACATACACAAGACTACAAATAATTGGAAAGGTAGAAAATACTTCACATTCAAGAGGGAAAACTAGCAAAAAAATTGCTTCAACACTCTCTGTATCTAAAATTCCTCCTTTGTGCTTTGCCAAAGCACACAATATATAGAAAATTTGATTTCCCCCCTTCCTAAAAATAGACTAAGGCTTGTACTCGCCCATGCATCCTATTTTTATCCTTCATCTATTAATAAATAAAGGAATAAAAATAGAACATGTAATTACAAATAGGCATTAATAGCCTTTGATTACATCTCAAGTCAAACTGAAGTTGACTGTTCTATTTTTAAGAAAAGAATGGTGAATAATTTTCTAATAATAAGCTTGCTTGTTGGGAAAGTCTCTTTCCTTGTGCATGTGAATTGTCTTCTTGTCTGTTTTGTCCCCTAGTGAAAGCATGCAAAAATTAACTCCCTGTTTGTGAGCAAAATAATTACAACACTTGCAAAATTTGCAAAATAATCCATCCACTCATCCACTTGATGGGGACCACCTCCATGTGCACATGCTCAACTTTTCCTCTGCGATTTCTGTGGGGCCACCCTTGCACTTGATCACTAATCTCCATTCAGTTTGGCCACCTTTGTGGACTTAGCACATTATTGAGTTTTAGATGTATATGGGGGCACTTTTGTAAAAGACCACCATGTCATATTCGACCACCTTTGATTAAACATGACCATGTAATACTTGTCGGATTTTGCATTTGGGTAACACTTGATTATAGTTTTATAACCCTTACCTTTTGGGTGATCATTGGTGAACATGATTCGGTCGGACACTTTATATTATTTGAAGTTGGACTATAGTTGATCCTTTTGACATTTTGAATGCAATGATTTTGTTTTAATCATGGGGCTGGCCCCCTTTGCATGATGACTCACCCCTTCAATAGTTGGTCGGTGACATGGCTAACTCAGGTAGAGTTCACTTTGATATTGGTGATCATTTTGTAATTGTTGATCTTTGTACTTTGAGATCTTCGGGCCAGTCGATCTTGAAACTATAGTTAGGGTTTCACTAGTATTGAATGTTATCGGTGGCATATTACCTCAGGTGGTTTGCTTCGAACTTGGGGATCGATCCTTGAGTGTTGATCTGTTGTCCTTTTGTTTTGCGGCCATTGATATTTGACTATGGTTGAGTTCGAACTAACCCAATGCTTGGGCTCAGGCGGTAAAGGGAAGCTCAACCCTAATGATCATTTCATTTGGATTTTTAGTATGTGGGTGAAGCCTGGTAAAATTTTGTTTATGCCATTATTGTTTTCTCCTTCAGCTCAACCCTTTTGCATAAATGGTTTATGATCTCGGTTGTACTTGTATCTTTTTATTAGCTCTAGCTCTATTTGGGTTGATTTTTTTGAGGGTTTGAGCTTGTTTTTTTCTCAAAATATCTCTGTGTCTTGTGAAGTTATGTGAGGATTCTTGGTAGACACCATTCTTTGCACTTGAGCTCTATGGATTTGGCTTCAAACCTTGGTTGGAGTTCAAGGCTTTGAGTTGTATTCACTTTGTTGAAGTCCTTTGAGCTCGGGATTGTGTAACTATCATATTGTTTGAAAAAGAATGGTAAGTTTTGATCTCCTAGGCACCACCAGTTACTTTTTCTTTGCCATCTTGACTTTCAAAAATATTGATAATCCATTCTTTATTTGCATTTTTCTATGGTTTTGTGGCTCGACCTTGGTCATTTCGAGTTGAAGCTCATTCTGAGCTTGCTCCTCTTTAGCTCTAAATCAAATGATCTCGTGAGGGTTTACTCTGCTTCAATACCAGTAAGTACTTGTTTCTTACTCTGATTTTGATACTCATTAATGGGTTTTATGATTAAAGAAAAACTGTAATTTCCTAGACATGGGTATTCAGTTTTGTCATCTCCTTGCTTTTCTTGAAATGAGAATAAATTTGAGTGAGATTTTCCATCTGGGTTACTCTGTAAATATATTTGCGGGCCTGGGTTTTTGTGCACTTGAATATGGTCTTCGTTCATTGAGATCATTTGAGCTCAAATTCTCTTGCTTGTAGTGTGTTAGTGATTTCATAAAATTATGTGGAAAACTTTCTGGGTTTCTATCTTATCTGTACCTTGACTTCTCTGATTTTGAATTGGTGATTGTAGTTGTTTGTTGTGACTTGAGTTCTATAGCATTCTTGAGATTTTATGCATGCAACAAACAAGAAAGTATGTCATGAACATTTCCTTCAAGCCCTCTGTAACTTCTTTGTTTGCTCATTGTAGCCATGATTATCTGTCTGGAGATTTAGCAATATGCATTCATTCTTGACTGTATGTCACCATTATTTTGATTTCAAAGCTCTATTTCTGAGGAGTTCCCTGAATGACCATTACGTTGTGAACTCACTTGTCATTTTCTTAGCTCAAAGTTCTAATCTGTATGAATCTCCATCTGGGTGCAACATGGTACTACTCAGAAGGTTACCAAACTCTGATTTTCATGTTTTGAGCATAAAAAATTATGTAGTTCTGTATTTCTCAAACCTGATAGTTGAATATAATTTGTGTGCACATTCCTTTTGTACCTCTATTTGGAAAACATTCTTTGTGCCTGAAAGTTTACTTTCCTTCATGACTTACTTGATCATTGTTGACTCTTATACTGTAAAACTGAAACTTTGATTTTCTCGACTGTAATAGGAGCATATTCTCTGATATTTTGTACTTAAGATGTCATTCTTCCTTTGGATCTGAATTTGATGATTACTTGAGGGTTTTCTCTGCTTCAATTTTACCAGTGAAAAATTGTTTTCCTTACCCTGATCTGTATTTTTCAATTTAAAGTTCGAGATAGTAAAACCTTAGATTTGGGTATCTTTCCCTTGGCATGGGTACTAGAAATTACTTTACTTCATTTGATTCTGCAATTGTTCTTGATCTTAAGAGGTCTTTGTACCTTGCATGTGGCTTTTTAGAAATTATAAGCAGTTATTCATCCATGTAATACCATTCTCAGGCATAAGCCTTGATTTAGATGCTTTGTTGAAATATTGTAATCTTGTTTCTTTTATTTAGATGCTTTATTTCTTTGATAGTAGTATTTTTGGCATGCTTTGGAAAATTTGAAATGTTGATTTTTCATGGCAAATCCCTAGTAAATTTTTTTCTAGAATTCTCTCTTCCTTCCTTTTTCAGTTGTAGTAGTTGTATTTTCTGATTCAAAATACAGAATGTAACACTTTTCTGTTGAAGTTGATTTGTTGTTGGAAACTGAAACATAATAACTATTATCTTGATCATGGCATGTTTTTCTACTTTTTTGTATCACTTACTTGATTTACATAAATCTTTTAAAGCATGTATTAGTTAAAAACAACATGATGGAAAGATGTAAATGTCCATTTTACATGGCAAAGCCCTATCAAAATTTTCCTAGAATCCTCTTTCTCATTTTGTTTCAGTTGTAATCCTTTCTTTCAGTTAACTTCAACTTCTTGAAATTTGATTCTTCTTCTTTAGTTGCAATCCAAAACATGTACTTCTATTTTCAGTCTCTCTTTTTTACTAGTAACTTCTTCTATTTGTATGACAATTACTGAAACTTGAGTTGTATTCTTCCTTCATTCTAGCATGTACTTAATGACTTAACTACTTTATGCCATAGGATAGAAGTCATTGAACTCTACAATCTTTGTTGAAAGACTTTATTTATTTCTTCTTGGTTGCAACTGTACCTACACACTTAAGAAAATAGTTAGAAAATATTTAGGCTTTTGGCCTCTCTTATGTCCATGGTTTTTTTTTTTCTTCTCCTCCTTCTTTTTGAGTGAGTAAAACATATATGTAGTTTGATCTTCAAGTAAACTATATCTCCTATTGTTAAGAGATTCATATGCATGAATTAGGACAATAAAGGAATATGGATTGATCCCTGAGCTCATAACTGATAGTTTTCTCTTTCTCTTCTTTTCAGGCACAGTGATTTCAACAATGAAGATGAAGAAGGAACAAAGATGGAAATGGAGATGTCTCAACCAAAGAAGAAACCCCAAGGAAATGATGGGTTCACTCATACTCCTTTATTTTCTCTTTCATGCATGTGTACCTCTTATTTTAGTAGTTGTACTTTACTTTTAGTTACATCCCATGGCTTGTGTGGGAACATTTGAAATTCCTTATGAATAAAACATTGAATTCTAAAATTGAGTTGTGTATTTCTTTTTGCATTTCAGCTTTCTATATGAATTGTATGATGAACTAAACAACTCAGTAATATAATTGAATGTCTTAATCATGAAGGAAAGAACATTAAAGAAAACCTGTAACATCCAAGTAATGAACTGATTTTCTGTAATCTGCATTTATGTTTTTGTTCCAAAACTTAGCATTTCATCTATTCTGCAATTGGATGTCTTCATCAAGACAACATAGTTGTCCTTGGGGCCTTGTGTTCTTTTGCTGAAGATAGTCATGAAATTGTAGACTATGTGATCTATTATGTTTTGTAATAGCAAACATAGCTGCAGATTTCATGTAATCGTTAATTAATTCAGTAAGTAACAATATATCTGAAAGAAACTCCCCTAGCTTAGGTATACTTCACCAATGCTATCCATCATAATGAAGTTTTGAGTTGCCCATTTTTGCACAAGTGTAAAAATTGTCAACATTTTTCTGGTGATCCTATGGGGAAAGCTACCAGCTAGCTTGTAGACCAGTGCCTTGCTTTTGTCCATTGGGCATGGAGTATAATCATGTAACCAAAATCTACCTTCCTGAAGGTCCAACCCTTCCAAAATGAACTAAAACTGGGAAAGGATCTAGTAAACTAGATCACGTGTACAAATGCACTTATTGAATTGAAAAAACATTGCAATGTGTAGAAACTGCACTTATTGAAGGGAAATCCTACTCTAAACAATCACTGTAAGATTTTCAATAATAGTGTTTGAGAAACATACCATTCACAGGAATGGGAAGTTCCTCTCCATTCAGCCTTAAAAGCTGAAAAGCATTGTGTTCTTTTGTAAGTTGAAATCATGTAAGGACCACTCAGATTGTATCAAACTTTGTGTGTCTTCCTGGCTTTGCACGATCAACATCCCACTTTAACACAATATCTCCTTCATTGAAGACTCTGAATTTGGATTTCTTATCAAAAGTCTTCTTCATTTGTTTCGATTCTTTTCCATGTTCACATGAGCTTGATCTCTTAGCTCTTGTAACTCCATTAATTCTGCATAACAAACTGCAATGGTTCATTCTCAAGTAGCTCCATTTGGTGCAGCAAATCTAATGTGGGTAACTGATTGAAATAGGCATTCTTGCTTCTTTTCCGTAAACAAGCTTGTATGGTGAATTGCCAACTGATCTTTTAGGAGTCACTCTATCAGCCCAAAGTGTTGAATTCAACATCAGATGCCAAGCTCTTTGATTATCCTTGAGTGTTCTTTTGATGATCCTTAAAATATTCTTGTTAGTACTTTTCAACTAACCCATTACCTTGTGGGTAATAATTAGATGAAGAACTTAGATAAATTCCATGGTTGACAACCCAATATTACCTTTGCACCAAGAAATGCTAAAGCATTATCTGATATGATAGTTTTTGGAACACCAAATCTACAAACTATACCTTCATAAAAGGATAGTATTGAAGTTTCATTAGCATCTTTCAAGGCTATTGCTTCAGTCCATCATGTAAAATAATCTATAGTAGTCAAAATCCACTTGTGTCCTTGTGAAGAAGGTGGGTTTATCATGCCAATAAAGTCAAGACCCCACTGCATAAAAGGTTGATCAACTGAAATAGGTTGTAGAGGAAAGCGAAGCTAAATGTTCTTTCCAACAAAGAAAGCACATTTCTTACACTTTTGATCCATTCAAAATAGTCCTTGAATATGTTGGGCCAATAGTAACCAACTTTCATAATTTTTAAGGTTGTGGTACGTGCTGAAAAATGACCTCCTGCAGGTCCTTCATGGAATTCTGATAATATTTTCTGAATTTTATCATAGTCAACACATCACAGCAAGATTCCATTTATATCTCTTTTGAACAACACACTATCAATAAAGATATAAGGTACAACTTGTAATCTGAAATACCTTCATTTATTTTTGTCCATACCTTCGGATAGGTGCCATGCTATAAATAGTTAACTAAATCAGTCATCCATCTTGATTCCTGGACTTCTTGAGCAAGTTCAGGTTGTTGATTTTCTAGTTGAACCATGATTTTTGATTGTTGATATGTAATTTCAGCATGTTGTTTTGAATCATCTAGTTTCTGCAGCTTGTTGTTTTTCCATATCAGCAATTAGGTGCTCACATAAACCTTTACCTCGAATTGTCTTAGCAACCCGGATATCAACATCATATTCCATAACTTTCGTTATCCAGCCTGCTCTTTTCTCATTCAATTCTTTATTTAACAAGAAAGCCTTCACACTTGGATGAGAAACAAGAACATGAATTTTATTGTTTGAAAGCATGTACTTGAAATTATTTAGCCCTCTGACTACTGAAAGTACTTTTTTTCAAGAAATGTGTACCTTGTTTTGTAATCATGCAAGCTCTGTCCAAAGAAAGCAATAGGCTGCTCAATATTTTCATCATTAACTGAGTTAATATAGTTGAGATTGTTTCAGCTCCTGCAAGTGCATACATTGTAAAATCTTTATCAAAATTTGGATTTGCAAGAGTAGGAGCTGAGAGATGGTTGTTTTGATTGCTTCAAACCCTTCTCTCCCTTTGTTGGTCCAAGAGAAATTTTTCCCTTTCTTTAACATAGTTGTTAATGGTTTAACCAATGTTGCAAAATCTGGAACAAATCTTCTGACAAAGTTGATTTTTCCAAGAAAAATCTGCAATGCCTTCTTATGATGAGGCAATGATAGCTGTGATATGGCTTTGATTCTGAAAGGATCAATTGTTAATCCTTGCTTAGAAACAATATGACCAAGTAGTTTACCTTGATGTACTGAAAAGATAGACTTTTTGGGATTCAAAGATATTCCAAACTACCTGCATAACTGAAAAGTTTGCCTTAGATGCATTAGATGTTCATCAGAATCTTTTGAAAATATAGTAACATCATCTAAATAAACAAGGATGCATTTATTTAACAACAAGCTACAAAATCCATGTCCATTGCATGTTGAAACGTTGCACCAACATTTGAAAGGCCAAAAGGCATTCTTTTGTAAGCATAAGTACCCCACTTGGTGGTAAAAGTTGTTTTGTACCTATCTTCTTCTTGAACTAGAATTTGATTGTATCCATTATAACCATCTAGAAGAGATAGTCTATTTGAACAGAAACTATTCTTAAAATATGATCCATATTTGGAAGTGGGTAATGATCTTTTAATGAAGCTTTATTAAGATCTCTGAAATCCACACATAATATGATTTCTCCATTCTTCTTCCTAATAGGAACAAGATTTGCTACCCAACTTGAATGCTTAACTGGAAAGATAATACCTGATTCAATCAACTTAGATAATTCTTTCCTCATTAGAGGCTCTATTTTAGGATTCACATGCCTCTATTTTTTCCTAACTGGTTTAGAATTTGGTTGTAATTCGATAGTATGTTGTGCTAAACTGGGATCAAATCCTTTCAAGTCTTGGTATCTCCAAGTGAAAACATCTTTAAATTCTTTGCAAAGATCAATAAATGAATGCTTTTTCTGAGGAACATACCTTTCCAAGAAACAAATTTTTCCCTTCATCAACTGAGATCTCCTCATAGTTATCAGCATGTGTTGATATCTTAGTTTTGTCTTTTCTTAACTGATCATCAGTGTTGAAGATGTCTTCTAATGTGACAAGACCTCGAGGTAGCTTATTTGTCTTTAGTTGAACAATCTGGTCACCATATAAGTGTTGTAATTTATCCTGATTTATTGTAGAAAATTCAACTTCTTGCTGCAAAAATCTACAAATTTGATCATCATTTTCAAAAACCTCCAGTTCAAATCATTATCAGGTATTGAAGGCCTGACAATTAGCTTAATATGAGGCTGAATTTTTTTTTCTCTATCTATTCCAACACTTCAAAATTAGCACCAACTGCTGCAAGTCTATCTGCATGCTTATTTTCTGCTCTAGGAATAGATTGAATATTAATAGCCTTCAAAATATTCCATTAAGTTTGAAAACTCTATGTCTGTAAGACTTCATTAATGGATTCTTACAAACATTAAAATTTCTTACTTGATTGATAACCAACTCAGAATCACCAAAAAATTGTAACATGTTGATACCTCTCTTTCTGGCCCAAAGTAAGCCATGAATTAATGCTTCGTATTCAGCTACATTACAAGTGCATGAAAATTGGAGACTCAAAGCTAAGAAATACCTTTCATTTTTGGGGAAGTAAGCATCAAACCTGCTCCCTATCCTTTCTTGTTCTTAGCTCCATCAAAATGAAGCTTCCAAATCCCTTCTATTGAATTTTCTATTTTGGACAACAAGGGAAGTGGTGTGTTTTCTTCATGCAAACAATACACACCAAACAAATGTTCTTCAACCTCCTTAAAAGGATCATGAGCATGTTCTTCAACTATATTTTCATCCATAAACATGTTAGAAACACCATCTAATGCTGAAACATGAGCTACATCATCAAAATTAGATTGGTCTAAGGTTGCATAATTAGCTACTGCATTGGAAGAGTGAGGCTCAATGTGAAATCTGGCCAATGGTTCTAAATTGATAGTAACCTTGGTGCCATAATGTGTAGTGAAAATAAAAAGGACCAATCTGAAGAGAGATAACCTCCTATCTTTGTTGTGAAATCTCTAGATAAGCATAATGCAAAGTAAGGAGGTAAATCTACAACAGTGACATCTTACAGAATAGAAACATTTGGGCAAGCATGCAATGTTACCTCTAAATTTATGATTACACCAATTGTATTAGTTGTAGTTCCATCAAGTTGTAAGACACTCTTTTCTGTAGGCTCATACTACGAGACCCAATTTTTTGCAATTGCTTTTGGCATAATTGTGCTTACTTGCACCATTGTCCACCATGCAATTATGAACAAGATGTTCCCCAATAATCAGTGATAAATAAAATGGTGGTGGCTTCTTGATGTCATGAGCATTTAAATTTCTGAACCATCCATTTAACTTCTTTGATGCGGTCTTGTTCGAATTGTTCCAAGGACCATGTCTACTTTCTGAACTTCCTTTTCTGTTGTTTTAGAAGAAATCTATAGCTTAGCTAGTTCATGAGAAAGTAAATCTTGTTGTCTGGAATACTTAGAGCATCCCACATTGAGATGTTAACATTATGCTTTTTTTATTACATCAACAATGTTAAAAGAAGAAACATTTTAGAGACAGATTCAACTATTTTAGCATAGGCCTTAGCAAAAAATTGATTTTGCTTCAGTTGCCTTTGATATATGAGGTATAAACAATCTTCTTGGGTTAGGATGTAGTTATTTTTTTTGTTCTTTATTAGCTGAAACACTTGCTGCTATTTTTTAGGAACAACAGGATTGTTAGCTGGTTTTGGGGTTGTAGATGTTGTCTTATCAGTGATAGTGGGTAGAACAGGCCTATTTTGTTGTTTTTGACTTTCAACAACTTTTCCTTGAGCCCTAGTAGTGACTGCAATGAAATCATCCTCATTGAAACTGACTAAATTTTTTTTAGGTGCTTTCGAACTTGAGTATCTTGTTGCCCACTCTCCATTTGAGGCATGAATAATGTCTCAGATTGAGGTTGTGCAACAAGACTTATGTTTAGAAAAGCATTTGGGAAATTTGTAGTTGAATGAGGTTGATTACAAGGTTGACACCACTCTTTGTAGCCATATTAACTGGGACTAAAGCATTAGATGAACTAGGAGCCTTTGGATCAAATTGCCTTTGTTGATAAGGCTTGCCTATAATTTTGATTTTGTTGGTAAGGCTACCTATTTTTTTGATTTTGTTGATAAGGAGCCTGATAAGGTCTACTAGGTAATGCAAGCCTATTTTCAATTGAAGTCAGCTTATTCCCCATAGTCTAAAAGCTTTAAATACATCATCTGATGGGGCTACAAACAACAGGTTCTATAATTGTGATAGGTTGTGGGATAGGTGCTAAATCTGCCAAAAAAGGCATTGAAGGCCTTGGTGCTAATTTTCAGCTTGAATAAGACTATTTTCAACTCGGATGGCAATATCATAAGCATCATTGGAAGAGTATCTCTCCTCCCATAGATTGAATCATAGTTGAAATATCACTATTTAATGCCCTAAGATAATAAAGGAAAGTGTGATCAGCTTGAGGCTTGACACTTGCTGGAATTCTTTCCCAAGTTCTAGAAAAATGGATGTTGAAACTAGACATAAATTCATTGGGAGCTCTTTTAATGGTAGACAATTGTTCTATGAAGAGATAAATGATCTGAATTATCTTGAAATTGTTTCAGAAATTTATCACCTAAGTCATCCCAAGTTCTTATGCATCCAATCTCTAGATTTCTATACCATTGCAAGGCTTGTCCTTTAAGAGATGCAGCTAAAAGTCTCAAAGCTACATCTTCATGAGTGATATTATGAACTGCACATAAGGTTGCAACATCTTTAATGTGCTCTATAGGTGTAACCTGATTTTCACCAGTGAATGATGGAAAACTTTTCATGATAAGCATTAGGGATATCATGGTAAACTGGGATTACTAATGGGCTGCCATTAGTAAAGGTCACAAAATTCCTAGGTGGTTGAATAGCCATTTGAAAAAATGGGATATTAATAGAGAAATTGATACGTGGTGAAGGAATATCAAGGAGGAGGGTTATCAAAACTAGGTCTATTATAAGGTAAAGTATTACCAACTCTTCTCCTTCTAGTAGAATTCAAAGGTAAAGAAACAAACTCAGGAGGAATTCCTCTTACCGATGATCTTGTAGTCACTTTAGGCATGGAACATGTTGCAATACTACTAGTCTGAAATCAGCTTTACGGAGTCGCCAAAAAAAAAACTTTAAATCTTTAGAATAAATTGTTGCAACTTGCTCCCGAAAGTAACTTTTGATCTATTATAAATCTGTTATAGATAGTCATAACTTGCATGTAGATCTGATTTTTGTCCCACCGGGTGTGCCAAAAACTGTTATCTCTCGAAAGTGCACCTGTAGAGAGATGGTTGTAGGTGTTCTAAGCTTGCAAAAATTGATCTCTCTCTCTCTCTCTCTCTTATAGATACAATGGAAACACCTCAGGTCTGTGGGTATACCTATTTTGAGGTGAGTCTCTATCAAGGCCGGTTCCTTATTGATGTATCCTAAACTGATTTTTGGGGTTTAAGGGTAAAAGATGACTATAAAAATGAATTAAAACTAAGGTGATACACCAAACTTATATGAGGTGTTTGACTGAGTACATGCACAATTGATATGGAATGAACTTTTGATGCACAAGCCAATAGATTTCTGAAGATAATTAAGGGTAAACACTTTGATGTATTGAGGGATAGAATCACAAACAATACTGCTAAGTTACACATACACATTAATATCATGCAGAGATTACTGAATTTGCAACATGGTAAGATGATTAATCAGGGAATTCAACATTCACAAGATTAATGGAAAACATACACAAGACTGCAAATAATTGGAAAGGTAGAAAATACTTCACATTCAAAGGGAAAAACTGGCATAGAAAATTGCTTTAGCACTCTTGTATCTAAAAAGTCCTCCTTTGTGCTTTGCCAAAGCACACAATATATAGCAAATTTGATTTCCCCCTTCCTAAAAATAGACTAAGGCTTGTACTCACCCATGCATCCTATTTTTATCCTTCATTTATTAATAAATAAAGGAATAAAAAAAGAACATGCAATTACAAATAGGCATTAATAGCCTTTGATTACATCTCAGTCAAACTAAAGTTGACTGTTCTATTTTAAGAAAAGAATGGTGAATAATTTGCTAATAATAAAGCTTGCTTGCTAGGCAAGTCTCTTTCCTTGTGCATGTGAATTTGTCTTCTTTTTTTGTCTATCTGTCCCCTAGTGAAAGCATGCAAAAATTAACTCCTGTTTGTGAGAAAAATAATTACAACACTTGCAAAATTTGTAAAATAATCCATCCACTCATCCTTGATGGGGACCCTCCATGTGCACATGCTCAAACTTTTCCTCTGCTCCAGTCCTGTGGGGCCACCCTTGCACTTGATCACTAATCTCCATTCAGTTTGGCCACCTTTTGGACTTAGCACATTATTGAGTTTTAGATGTATATGGGGGCACTTTTGTAAAAGACCACCATGTCATATTCGACCACCTTTGATTAAACATGACCATGTAATACTTGTCGGCTTTTGCATTTGGGTAACACTTGATTATAGTTTTATAACCCTTACCTTTTGGGTGATCATCGGTGAACATGATTTGGTTGGCACTTTATATTATTTGAAGTTGGACTATAGTTGATCCTTTTGACATTTCAAATGAAATGATTTTTTTTTAATCATGGGGCTGGCCCCTTTGCATGATGACTCACCCCTTCAATAGTTGGTCGGTGACATGGCTAACTCAGGTAGAGTTCACTTTGATATTGGTGATCATTTTGTAATTGTTGATCTCCATACTTTGAGATCTCAGGTCGTTGATCTTGAAACTATAGTTAGGGTTTTCCACCAACATTGAATGTTGTCGGTGGCATATTACCCAAGTGGTTTGCTTTGAACTTGGGGATCGATCCTTGAGCATTGATCTGTTGTCCTTTTTTTGTGGTCGGTCATTGATCTTTGACCGTGGTTGAGTTCAAACTAACCCAATGCTTGGGCTCAGGTGGTAAAGGGAAGCTTGACCCTAATGATCATTTCATTTGGATTTTAGTAGTATGTGGGAAATCCCTAGAAAATTTTTGTTGACGCATTATTGATTGTTTTCTCCTTGAAAGCTTTGACCCTTATGTATAAATGGTTTCTGAGCTCGGTTGCACTTGTATCTTTTATGGCTCTTGCTTTGTTCGGGATTTTTATGTGAGGGTTTGAGCTTGGTTTTTCTAAAGATCTTTATGTCTTGTGAAGTTATGTGAGGATTCTTGGTAGACACTATTTTTGCACTTGAGCTCTATGGATTTGGCTTTGAAACCTTGAACTCATTATGCAACCTCAAGGCTTTGAGTTGTATTCACTCTATTGAAGTCCTTTTTGGTCTTGGCTCATTATAAGGTAATGCATTTTCATATTGTTTGAAAAGAATGGTGGTTTTGATCTCTATTTTTTCACCGTAATTTTTTTCTTTGCCATATTGACTTTCAAAAATACTAATAATCCATTCTTTATTTGCATTTTCTATGGTTTTGTGGTTGACCTTGGTAGTAGTATTTTGAGTTAAACTTCTCTTTTATGAGCTTACTCTCTTTAGCTCTGAATCAAATGATCTTGTGATGGTTTACTCTTCAATACCAGTAAGTACATGTTTCTTACTCTGATTTTGATACTCATTAATGGTTTTTTTTATTAAAGCCTGAGAATTTTATAATTTCTAGACATTTTGGGTATTTAGTTTTTTCATCTCCTTGCTTTTCTTGAAATGAGAACAAATGAGTGAGATTTTCCATCTGGGTCTATTCTCTTGTAAATATATTTTGTGGGCCTAGATTTTTGTGCTTGAATATGGTTATTTTTGGGTTTTGAGATCATTTGAGCTTGATATTCTTTCTTCTTGTAGTGTGTTAGTGATTCCTTGTAAAACTATGGAAAACTTTTGGTCTATTTTGCATTTCTCTATTTACCTTGACTTTTTATTATTTTTTTGAATTTTACTGTTAGTTGTTCAGTAAATGTGACTTGAGTTCTATAGTGTTTTGAGATTTTATGCATGCAAAAAAAGAAAGTATGTCATGAACATTTTTCAAAGCCTCTTTGTATTTTTTTTGCTTTTTTCAGTTTTGTAGTCGTGATTATTTTGTCTGGAGATTTCTTCAATATGCATTCATTTTTGACTATTTTTCACCATTATTTTGATTTCAAAGCTTTTTCTTGAGGATTTTCTGAATGATGCTAAAGCTTTTTCGTTTGAAATCAATGTCATTTTCTTAGCTTCAAGTTCTATGAATATGAATGTTTCATTTCCATTTGTGGTGCAACATGGTACTATTTATGGAAGGTTGCCAAACTCGATTTTCATGTTTTGAGCATAAAAATTATGTAGTTTTTTTATTTCTCAAACACTGATAGTTGAATATAATTTGTGTGCACATTCCTTTTGTATCTCTGTTTGGAAAATATCTTTTTTCAAGATGATTTTTTTTTTCCTTCATGACTTACTTGATCATTGTTGACTCTTATAATTCATTAAAACAATTTGAAACTTTGATTTTTCAACATTTGTAATAGGAGCATATTCTTAATGATATTTTATACTTAAGATTTCATTCTTCCTTTGATTCTGAATTTGATGATTACTTGAGGGTTTTTCTGCTTTAATTTTACTAGTGAAAAATTGTTTTCCTTACCCTGATCTGTATTTTTCAATTTAAAGTTCGAGATAGTAAAACCCAGATTTGGGTATCTTTCCCTTGGCATGGGTACTAGAAATTACTTTACTTCATTTGATTCTATAATTTGTTCTTGATCTTAAGAGGTCTTTGTACCTTACATGTGGCTTTTTTGAAATTATAAGTAGTTATTCATCCATGTAATACCATTCTCAGGAATAAGCCTTGATTCAGATGCTTTGTTGAAATATTGTAATCTTGTTTCTTTTATTTAGATGCTTTATTTCTTTGATAGTAGTATTTATGACATGCTGGAAAATTTGAAATGTTGATTTTTCATGGCGAAGCCCTGGTTTATTTTTTTTAGAATTCTCTCTTCCTTCTTTTTCATTGTAGTAGTTGTATTTTTGATTGAATTGAAATGTAATTCATTAACACATTTTTTTGTTGAAACTGATTTTTGTTGGAAATTTCTGAAACATAATAACTATTATCTTGATCATGGCATGCTTTTTTGCTTTTCTATATCACTTACTTGATTTACATAAATCTTTTAAAGTATGTATTAGTTAAAAACAACATGATGGAAAGATGTAAATGTCCATTTTACATGGCGAAGCCCTATCAAATTTTTCTCAGAATCCTCTTTCTCATTCTGTTTCAGTTGTAATCTTTTCTTTCAGTTAACTTCAGCTTCTTGAAATCTGATTCTTCTTCTTTAGTTGCAATCTAAAACACATACTTCTATTTTTCAGTCTCTCTTTTGTATTGTAACTTCTTCTATTTGTATGACGATTTATTGAAACTTGAGTTGTATTCTTCCTTCATTCCAGCATGTACTTAATGACTTAACTACTTTATGCCATAGGATAGAAGTCATTGAACTCTGCAATCTTTGTTGAAAGACTTTATTTATTTCTTCTTGGTAAACCTGTACTTGCACACTTAAGAAAATAGTTAGAAAATATTTAGGCTTTTTGGCCTCTCTTATGTCCATGGTTTTTTTTTTTCTTCTCCCTCCTTCTTTCGAGTGAGTAAAACATGTATGTAGTTTGATCTTCAAGTAAACTATATCTCCTGTTGTTAAGAGATTCATATGCATGAATTAGGATAGTAAAGGAATATGGATTGATCCCTGAGCTCGTAACTGATAGTTTTCTCTTCTCTTCTTTTCAGGCACAATGATTTCAGCAACGAAGATGAAGAAGGAACAAAGATGGAAATGGAGATGTCTCAACCAAAGAAGAAACCCCAAGGCAATGATGGGTTCACTCATACTCCTTTATTTTCTCTTTCATGCATGTGTACCTCTTATTTTAGTAGTTGTACTTTACTTTTCAATTACATCCCACGGCTTGTGTGGGAACATTTGAAATTCCTTATGAATAAAACATTGAATTCTAAAATTGAGTTGTGTATTTCTTTCTGCATTTCAGCTTTCTGTATGAATTGTATGATGAACTAAACAACTTAGTAATATAATTGAATGTCTTAATCATGAAGGAAAGAACATTAAATAAAACCTGTAACATCCAGTAATGAACTTTGATTTCTATAATCTACATTTATGTTTGTTGTTCCAAAACTTAGCATTTCATCTATTCTGCAATTGGATGTCTTCATCAAGAAAACACAATTGTCCTTCGGGGCCTTGTGTTCTTTTGTTGAAGATAGTCATGAAATTGTAGACTATGTGCTACAAATTTCATGTAATCGTTAATTAATTCAACAAGAATAATATATCGAAAGAAAATCCTCTAGGTTAGGTATACTTCACCAATGCTATCCATCGTAACGAAGTTTCGAGTTTCCCATTTGCACAATTGAAAAAATTGTCAACAAATACATTATTAGTATACTGACTCTAGGGTTAGTAACATATTTTGAGAGAGAGTTGTGGGTGGATCACAAGGGTGATAAGAAGAAGACTTAAGTAGAAAAAAATTGGGGACTCCAAAACTTAGTAGACCTTGTTGTTGAAAATCCTATTTTTATTGCTCCTTATATCTCCAATGCTCCAAAGTAGACTTCTAAGTATTAGATCCACTAGACCCTAAACATGTTAAATAAGATTCTATTTGACATGGTTAATGCATTCAACCACAAATGGTTTGACTAAAAGGTAAAAGAGGAGAGAATTGAGGTAGAGAAAATAATTGGAATAATTATGAAGGTTACTTGAAGGGGATATGAAAGTGCTATGTGTAGATGTGAATGTGATAAAAGCATATATAATGGCCATAAGACATAGTAAGTAAGTATTACGAGAGAGGCATGAAAGGGAAATATAGGGTGACACTATGTATAATGTCTCTCTTACTAAATGTTAGCATCCAAATAAGCCCTACTCTTGGTATGCCATTGAAAGACTATATTTAGGGATAATAATGTGCCAACAACTTAGAAAGAGAAATAAGTAGTAACAATAATAATAAAATGTTTATATAAGAAGTAACTATCAACTCAAGGGTACCTCAAGGGGTGGAGAGGGGGCGGGTAAATCATGCAAATAAGAAGCTTAGAAATTCAAGGTTTTATATATAGTAAGAATCTATGCACTATGATATACATATTGAAGCTAGCATAAGAGGAAGTTTATGGTTTTTAACCTATGATATCATCAAGGGTATGCTCTTGTAATGGTTCTATATCGATCAATGAAAATGTCACCCACCTTAGGTAAGGAGTAGTAGTAGCAGTGTAGAAACCCAAATTTGGCATTTAGAACTTGATGATGTTAATTTTTCTTATATTTCTTACACATGGGTTATGCACATAGAAAAATATCATACACAATATCCTATGCTATCCTAAGGCTTGCAATACCTCATTATAATAATCATACACCTAAAGGTACATCTTTGTTAAAATAACATCTTATCTCATGTGTAGACTATTCTAGATATTTTAATGATCTTTATGCTCTACTAGAAACATTTTTTTAATAGGAAAACATCAATTGATAAATCCCATATAGGCCCCTCTAATTTTCAAAATATATAATATGAATATTCTTACAATTTGGTCATCTCCCCCAAGTCATCCTTAATGCTAAATGTTACCTTAAAGTCCTATAACTACAAATAAAACCCACTAATTTAGTCACCTTACAATTATTTTTAAAGATAGTTTAACTATTTTGAAAATAGCTTAGAACCCAAGGGTTCTTGGGTCCCCTCCCTTAATAACGTCCTTAGACAAGATATTACAATTAATCCATCACAAACTATGACCACTAGAGCCTACACCGATGATGTAATTTTTCTGCCACCACCATTTTTAGAGCCACCGGCCGTCGCCAATGCCGATGATGAAAAGTACACCACTTGCCAAGAAGAACCACCAGCCAAAATCACTACGATACAACACTCACCACCACCTTTGGTAAACCACCTCGAAGGGATCGCGCCCAACAAGATTTGAACCTGGGTGGATCCAGACACAACCGTCCATCTTAACCAATCCACCCAAACCCCATTGGATACTCACCGATAATTATTAAATTATTTCTAGAAATATATATCATGTACCAAGAAAATATTCCCTATTTTCCATAATTAAAGAAAAAACATAAATAAAAGAACCTATACAAGTATGAAACACTCCAAACTAAGTTATGAGCTAGTAAAGGAAACTCAATAATAACCCAAGTTAGGTCAAAGAAAGCACTATCAAGTGTTCAAGGGATATTTTCTAGATGTATACATGTAGTTACATCATCAAAATTGTAAGATCTGAATAGGAACATAATTATGTAGGTTTGGATCCTTTTCATAAGTAACGATACATAGGTAGTGGAGGGTACCTCAACCAAATTTTCTAACACTTTTTTATAGGACTTTCACGAAAGCTAGGGTTTGAAGAGAAGAATATTGATTTTAACAACTTGCACTCATATTTTAATATTATGCATAGAGAAGTACATTAAATAGTAACACGTGGTTTACAATCATAAATTCATTTTTACAAGTGGGATAATTTGATGCATCTTTGAACCAATCATGTAGGTCAACTCTATTTTTTTGGTCAATTTTTTCTAGAGGGAAGATTCAACTATAGTTTCAAAGAAGACGAAGCATATATAGAGGATAGTTAACTTGTTCCTCTCTAGTTCACACCAAGATCAACCCAAAAACATGTAAAAAGATAAGTGAACTATACTCTTATCAATTTATATATTTAACATGTGCCCTAAACAATCTAATTACTCAAACATTTACTGTGTATTCAAAATTCAACATTTAATGTGGATTTAATAGTTTGAATATACATTTTTGTTGATTTCAATCCTATTTTTTAGAGTATTAGGGTTTCAACACCATTTTCTATTTTTTTAGGGTAAATCATTTAGTGATCTTGTTATTTATTGAACACATTTATTAATTTTATTTTAAATAGGCCTTCTATAGTAAACCCAAATTGGGTAAGTGCAAAAATTTGGGGGCCAAAAATGGACAAAATTCACTTTTTGGTCATTTTTCGCCATAACACGCTTGTTATGGGCAGTCGCATTATAATGCAACAAGAAAAATGAGTCCGCGTTATAACACGAGCGTGTTTTAAATGATATAAAACACAATCCAAAAAACTTGAGAGCCCTCATTTTCATACCAAAAACAAAACACAAAGCTTAGAAGAGGAAAACTCGAGCGGGGAAAAGTGCAAACGTGGTTTGTGCAACCAAATTCTTCAAATTGACCATGGAATCAAGCTTAGAAGGTAAGTTATTGTTGATTTTAGGTTAATTTTCTTTATTAATCTTGTTTTTTTGCATTGTTGTTCATTTGTTTTTTATTTTCATTTTTAGAGGTTTCAATACCTTCAATTCAAATACCTCATTCACTCGTAGCCCAAGATGAAGAAGAAAACATTCCAGAAATAACCCCTTCAATAACAAGACATCCTCCAAACACCTAGAAAAACATTTTAGGGGAGATTAAAAATAACAAATTTTAAATTGAGGGTTTAATAGAAACCATAAGAAACCTCAATGCGACAAATCTACAAATGAGAAAAACCTCGGTACCTATGTAGAATCATTATTATCTAATATCAATAATGTGGTTGGTAAAATAAACACATGGGAGATTTTTAAAACTAATTGTCACAATTTTTATGTAAACAAGTTGTCTTATGATGCAATGAAGAAGAAAAAAATCACAAAAGACAAATTGTGTGCATTGTTTATTGATCCTAAAACTAATACATCGTTATGATTGGATTGCAAAAGATTTCCTATCCATTTGTGTAATCATGAGGGGATAAAAATAATTTTTGGGATAGGTGGTGGATGGTTTTTGACCAACCACCTTGTAAAAATTTTGAGGTGCCACAATATTTCTTGAGGAAACTCTATTGTGAGTTCATCCTCAATGAAATACCAAACTATTTTGACATTCGATATTTTCAAGGCAGAGGAAAAGGCTTTATACAAGATAGAGTGGGGGCACAATGTTTGTAGAACCGACCATCTAGACCCATTGCTCACCCATCTATTCATCATGTTTTAGTCCCTTCTGTTGTGAAGGAGATAGTGGAGGTTAAGACTCTTGATTCTATCAGGTCATTGACACATTCATTATTTTAGCATGACACTCGTCTCTCCTAGGGTGATGTGGCAGGTCCTTCTAAGAGCTAGACATCATATAACATAACTTTTCATGCTCGTGGGAGTATAGGAACCTATGTGGTTGACAAGGTAGATCCACAACCTAACAAGATAGCTCCACGAGGCTCACAAGGCAACTCCACAACCTAGTCAGGATGTTCCATAGGCTGAGAAAGGTGCTCGATTGGAGGAGGAACATCATGATTTGATGTTGGATAATATCATCATCATAGATATTCTCCGAATTTGACTTTTTTGTTATTGACAAGAGTAGGAAATTTTACATGAAGTTATTTGCAATTTGATATATATATATATTGTATAAAATTTTATAATTAATAATGTTAATCAATTATGAATGAAAAGTAATGAGTCATGTGTGTATTTTTATAAAATTACAAGGTCAAACTATACATCCAGTGTCACATTCCCCTTCTCCACAGTTGTTTGCGGGCATGTCAACCCCTCAAGTATAAATTGGTAATAAATTAGTAAATTTATTGTGTTAATTTGTTTTCCATATAGGGATGTTATCCTAAAATTACAATTTGATGTTGAACAAGTGAATTTCGGTATGAGTTTGCATGTTGGTGAATTTACTAACGTGAGTTTTATTATTTTTATTCATCATATACATGAAGATAATGAACTATAGTTAACGTATGAAGATAATGTCATGTAACTTGTATGTGTGTTACCTTTTTACTTTTTTAGTTGATGACATCATTACAATATCTGTCGAGATTCGATGATCATTAGATATTGGAGTTGTTATGGGCATAACTTCTACCATGCCTCTTACACAGGTATGTGCTAGTAAAGTAATTTTCATAATGAATTGATTGTATTAAATAACATCATGTAGTATAATTAAATGAAATTCATGCGTATTCTAATTTTCATCATCATGGTTGCCACATGAGGAGTTGACTACTCTAGTTCATGTACCTCCTATTGATGTTGTTGATGATCTTGAGAGGCAGAGGATGATTTTGAGTGATCATCAGATTGCAGTAAGTATTTATTTTTAATTAGTGTCATTTTATATGTCATTAATTGTATACTAATGGGTATGTTGTTTATTTATATTTATATATGTAGATAAAAACATCATTTGATCATATGAGGTTTGATCGACATAAGGGACATTCCACTGATGTGCTTGAGTCATCTTCCCAATGGCCGAAGAAAACTAGATTATTTGATGATACCCCATAGTTTAGATGTATATGGATTTTTTGTTTGCCTTTGTGGCATATTGGCATAGATTTATATTTTTTTGATGTATATCATTGTATATGCCTACATGGATTTGTTAAGACATTGATTTTGATCAAATTTTGTATGCTATCAAGGATTTTTAAATCAATATAATGTATGAGACAAAAATATTTTGTTTTAAATCTTGTATAGTGGATGAAACATGCTTTATACATGTATCTAAGTGGATTGATATGATTTCATATGTATGTTATGTTAATATGTATTATTAGTGTTATTTTTTTATGTTTTAAACATGGGAATTAAAATATATATGTAACTAATTTACAATGTTCCCACTAATATAATCATTCAATGCCATCAATTATAATAATATAATGTAAATGTCATCCACTTTGTGGAATCTCAAGAGAGACCCTTTAGGCTTATTGTGTTCTGTAACAAATTTCAAGTCTCCATCCCTTGTCCTTCTCTCACAAATCAACTTTTTGTTCTCTAGTTCAATTCTCTTCTACTAGCCTTGACTTTGATCAAATTCAAGCATATATTTATTTTCCTAGGGTTTCAAGACTGCCTACAAATATTTATAGACACCCTTTTTCTAGTTTTAAATCCCTTCCAAGCTGAAATACTTAGTTCATACTTCACACCTTACTTCCTTAGAAACTGTCCCTATCAACTAGGTTTGTCACTATGTTCAAACTGTCCTTAATAGGATTGGCAAAGATAATAGAAAAAATAAAACTCAAATACATAAAATTCCTTCACATTCACTTAGTATGCATGGTCAAGATATTATCTATCCATTTTTAAGGGATTTCCATGGTTCGTTCTCAAGAAATTGAAGTTTTTCTTCACAAACCCTAAGTTTATACTCAAAGACAAATTGTCACACTTAGAAGAATAATTAGGGTATCCTACTATCCCAAACCATTACCAACAGTTTCTATATGAACCTCACAGACCTTGTTTAATTTTCCATGTTTTGAGAAGTAAAGGAAGGCATTCAAAATGAGAATTTTGTGTTGAAACCCTTATTGTATCTTGAGACAACCCATGAAGCAATAAATTACCTTAAATTGCAAAATACATCATTCCAAGACTCAAAGCTCTCTCTATAAGGTGACTATATCATGATGTAAGTGTATCATTTATCAGTGGGCTTGGAAGACTTTAGTATACAAGGTAACCTTATTATTTTTGATGCGGGAACATCTAGATGCCAGAGTGTTTTCATGTCATCGGAGAATATTCAAGTTTTCTTATGTTCAATTGTTGACATCTAAGTTCATATGGATGAGTGTTCTTATTGGTTGAGTCAAATGTAAATGTGAGTTTAAAGATAATGGATATGCTTTTAAAAGAGAGAGTTAGGTGTAAGTAAGAGTCAAATGGTGGCATTAGTTGTCTTTATACCCAAATAAGACCATATTTGATGTAATATGAGTGAAAATAGGACTTAAAAGGAATGTAGTAAATATTGTAATGTTTTTTCACCCAATTCCAAGATTGGAGTGTGTGTTGAGCTCATTTAGGAGCTAGATTTAACAACTAGCTAGACTAATTAAAGAACTAAGATGTAGATTCATGAGGGAGTCAATCATGAATGAAGATGGAGGACATGTAACAAAGATTTTATAATGAAGAATAAAGGTATTGGAGTATTGTTACAAATATTTGTTGATGAATTTTCTTGTTTGTGGTGTTTAGTTTGTGTTTATAGCTTTGGTTGATGAGATCCTGCTTTAGGAAATAAGGTGATTTCTCACAGTCATGTATGGGTGTATTTTTCTTCCTTTTGGTAAGAAAAATTTAAAGAGCATGTGTTTTTGAGTATGTACACTTTTTTTTAAAGCTTTGAAGGTGAGGATTATTGTTTTTCTAAGCAATCTTAGCTCTCTTTGGGTCAACTAGGGTAGAAGATTAAATTTTTTTAGCCAATGGAATTGGATGAAATTTTCAAGAAATCTATTCCTGGTTATAAAGACCACGTCCACCAAATTTCAGCCTCCAAAACCATGTGCAGGTGAAGAAATCGAAATCAGAAATGTGCCAGGTCATTTGGGTTGTGAAGAGCATGAATTTGGAGTTTTATTTTATTTAATTTGATCAAATTCAATGTTTTTAAAGCCCCAAATCAATAATGATTGATGTTTAGGATGTTTTATGATTGTTATTTGTAGATTCAAGGCCAAATGAGATTCATTTTTACCTTGTTGTTATCATAACTATATAATCAGGCCAAAGAAGATTGTTTATAAACAGTTTATGGGAAATTATGAAAATCTAGCTAAACAGGTCTGAAGATCATGTCATATCTCAAAATCTAAAATTTGAATTTTCCTAAAATTTAATGGGTTTTTAGCCTTGTATGTTATCAACAAGTTGTCCAAGTTTCATGAAAACCCATAAGGTAGTTTAAGAGAAATAAATTTTTCAAAATCGTTGTTTATCCATGTGTGCAGTTGGTTCTTTTTACGAAATTTGAGTTTAGCAAATGGTTCTCACACCAATTGTTGTATCAGAGTGAGACTTTGATTTGAATAGATATATTGCAGAGGTTTAAAGTATTTGAGAGTGTTTATTTGATTAAGAAAGTGTGAAGGTTGATTTTGCATAGATGGCTTCAAAGAGGCAAGGAGACAAGAGATAGAGAAGGAGAAATAATGCAAGCTCTAGAAAGAAGTTAAATCCATAAGAGAGGATCTTGAAAGGGTGTTGTAACACATGAAAAATTGGATGAGAAGCCTTATCTTCAGGTTACAAGGATGGAACCTTCACATTAAGAAGGTTTTCAAATGGCCTATACAAGAAATTTTAGAGAGAAGAAGGGGAAAAATTTAGTTGAAGAAGAAAAATGGAAGTTGGAGAGTGAAAATGTTGTCAAGTGGAGAAGAGAAACATGAAGAGTTTCCTAGAGAACAACCAAGAGAAGTTGTAAGAAATGCAACAAGAGAGAGAAGAGATGCCAAAGGAAGAGGCATCCATAGAGGCCAAGGGGTCTCAAAAGTTTTCTTCTAACTATTTCTTTGAATGGGTGTTTGCAAGAACAAAGGTCATAGAAGAAGAATGCCAATTTGAGGCATTGAAACTTGAAGAAGCACCAAGATGTGAATGTGATTTTGCTTACATCAGCATGGAGCAACTACTTGAAGAATTGGCAGCCCTGGAGAATAACATAAATGAAGACAAGTGGAGTGAGGCTATGGAGTCTCAAAATGAAGGAGATAGTACACACCAGGATGATTTATACAGTCAACTATAGTGGAAGACAACCAAGGAGGCAGGTGAACTCTCAAAGGATGCAATGATGTTAGAATTTAGTATTGAATATTTTCATTTCATTGACAAAGTGAAACAAGCCTACCAAGAGGCCAAATGTGAAGATGGAAAGAGAATGATACTGGAACAGGTTGAGAAGGTAATCATGCATTATATTTCTGTATATAACAATGCTTGTGATGATATGATAGTAACCATGAGGCATGTAGGGTAGAAGTAAAATGTAGTGCCCACTCCTCTTCGACACCTATTTCTGCTTTGATCATGTTTATTAGCTACTTGAGACATGGATATTGATATAGTATTTTGGATAGCATGTTGTTAGACTATATGGACATTTGATTATTATTGTGATTTGACTCTTATCATGGATTGTATGGATGCCTAGCTGATATTGGTAGATATTGCAGTACATGTTGATTTAGCGTTGCTTTACTTATATACTTGACATCTTGGATTCATAACAGTTGTGACTATGTTTTGATGCATCGTCTAACCATGTGTACATTGATATTATGGTTTATTAATTTTGTGATGATATTAGGTGATCAACAAGTATGTGAATTTCATGGTTGTAAAATAGGAATTGTGATTATTGGTAATTGTAAATGATTGATTTATGTTAGAATTATGTAACCTTAACAATGATATAACTATGATGTATGATGATGATTATATGATGGATGATTTATATGTTTTTGAATCCTTGACATATTTCTATTGCCTTGAAGTAGAAGGTGGTATTATTTTGTGGTTGTAGGAAATGAAATCACACAAAACAAGGAGGGACTAGGAAGACCAACCATGAAGGAATGTCACATGTTCACAACATGGTCACCTTGGCAGCTGTTGTGTTTGTGTTTGTGTTTGTGTTTGTGTCATCTTGTTGTTTTTTTTCATGTTAGGAGGTCTCCATGGGGGAGCACCTCACATGTGACCATGGGTAAGTATGTGTTTGTATTTCTATTTTATTGTCTTGTTGATGTTGTGATTTTTATTAAGTGCTAATGTTCCCCTTATGTTTCTTATGTTTATTATGTGCTTTGGTTTAATTATGTTAATTATATGGGTTAATGTTAATGTGATGATGTGGATTTTGGGGGAAAATATTCCTTGGGATATACCTTATCCCTTTTACCTCTTTTATTTGAATTTTAAAATTGGCATTGGTTTGTGTGCCATTCCTAAACCCAATCTCGGATTTGGGCTTTGAGCCCAATTTTGAAGGCTTGTGGGACAAGTTTTACTTATCCCAAACTCTTTAGAATCCCTCCCAACCTAACCTATGACTTAAGGGGTCATATCTAGCCTCTAATTATGAAAATTTGATGGAAAAGAGGAAATTATTGCCCTCATATTCTTAATCCTCTAAATTCAATTTTGAAATGTGTAAAATGGAGATTGTGTGCAAATTTGGTAATGTCATATCCTCATCTACCTCTTTATGATACTTTGAGATGTGTGTTGAGATGTGAGGTGGATTTTAGGGAAATGAGGTGGCATCCTACATGGAGCCACATCACCTCTTCCTCCACCAAGTCTATTTATGTGTGCTCTTTCGATGTTTTGGGAGTTACTTGCCTTATCGTTTTTGCTTTGTTGTTTGGCTTGGATTTGGGGAGAGCTTGTTTTGAGCTACTTGATTTGGTGGGAAGGTATTAAAGTTTGGTTGATTGAAGGAATGAGGTACAATCAATGGCAAGGTAGGGTCTAAACCTTGTTGTTCTTGTTTTGTTTGTGTATGAAAATTTCAATTTTGTATGAATATATGTGCTTGTTTTGGGTTGGGTAGTGTTGACCTTAAGGAAGGTGTACGGAGAAAGAAATTTGGGGCCATTGTGGAGGAATAAGAGAGTATGTGAGGTGTATGGAGGGAGTGTGGGTAGGGTGCTCCACCTTGTGGAGGTATAAGGGAAATTTCTTGCTTTATCTTTGTATATTTTACATGAGGGAGTGATATAAGATTTGAGGGAGGGATAAAATATTTTGTGTGTGGATGGAGAATTTGGAGGTTTCAAGGTGGACACTTAACCCACTATGTAGGTATAAGGGGGTGCCCCATATTTATTTTCTCCTTTGGCTCTAGACTCGAGCTTATGTGTTTTTTGGAAAAGTTGTAGATTTTGATCTTTGTTTAGATATGTGTTGCAGTTTTGAATGTATGTTGTTATGTGGAAGACATTTTGTAGCTGCCTTGGTTGTGAACATGTTGCATTGCTGCTTGGTTGGGACTTGGGGGCCAATGAGGGTGTTGAATTCACCCCTTTATTGGATTTGTGGCTGGGAGGAGAGCATTGCCTAGCTCCCTGCCCTTGTTTGTGTGTTGAAGATGGAAGGGGAAGGTGTTGCAGGATTAATTAAAGAATTGGAGCTGTAAGAATTATGCTTTAAAGAAAAAAAAATTGGGCATATTGTCTCCACCATTTTGGGTGGAGGGCTTGTAATACTTGAATTTTATTTGTTTGTAAATTTGTGTTGTAAATAATGTAAATGTATGTATTTATTTTAAATCATGACTATGGAAGGAACTAAAATTCATGTCATTGCAAAGTTTGCTTGTAAAAGTAAGCCTGTAATTCATTAGAAGCATTGTAAATCCTTGACTTTGCATTATAATAGGGCTGCAATAAGTCTGCATGCATCTGGAGTTGTAAATATTGAAAGAACTGCTTTGTATTTTGTTGTAGCATTATGCTTTTAGTGCAGATCTGAATTTTGTTGAAAATTGGTAAAATATTGTAAGTTTGCACTATTTTAGAATCTATATTTTTAAATGAAAATGTATATCTGAAATGAAATTAGTATCCTACAAATTATCTCAAAGCTGAAGTATATATAACCTGTTTCAATTCAATAAAATCTACCCTTCATTCTCGTGTATGCATTTATAGAAATCGAACTCGTAGAATTATATAAAAGTTATATATACATATCTATATAGATATATATGTGTATATTTATATATATATATATATACTTAAAGTTATCAAAATGTTTCTCTCCGCAACCTTGTTTAAACTAAACCTTAAACAATAGAATTACCAACTATAAAAATAGATAAATCGTCACACTTTGTATATATATGCATCTGCAGATCTGGTATATCCTTTTGAATAAAACATGTAGGTTACACATTCATATATATATATATATATATAAAAAGTAAATCTGCATCCACACTAACCAACACCGGTTAAGAAAATGGCATCGACAGACCATATCGAACCAACACCGGCTTGTAAGCGGCACCGGTCAATCAATCTATGCAACCACTTCTCTTCCGAAGTGGGTTAAAGGTGACCCGTTATTATTCTTGTTACAAAAATTTATAGACATAAATTTTATCCTGATGAAAATATATAACTAAGGAAATATATATATATATATACATATATACATATATATATATATATATATACATATATACATATATATATATATATACATATATACATATATATATATATATAAATATATATACATATATACATACATATACATACATACATACATATATATATATATATATATATATATGTATGTATGTATGTATGTATATGTATGTATGTATGTATGTATGTATGTATGTATGTATATGTATATGTACACATATCAATGTGTGTGTGTGTGTGTGTGTGTGTGTGTGTGTGTGAGTAGATCCATCAATGGGATAGACAAAACAATAGTTATGAATATATAAACTATATTTAGGTAATGGACATGTAGATACCCTCAAAGAAATGTGTATTCATCTCTATAAAAATAAATGCAACAAGGGTAAACAATACCCATAACCAGGAGATCCTGGTAAATAAACTTGTAAACAATTTGTAGATTATCAAACCCTAGGATTGAGTAAAAACATGCATAATGGAAGAATAGGGAGAGAAATCCTCCCATTGCAGTCCCAGAGCTACCATATCCACCATAGTTTCTTCCCAAGCTCTCTTGCCTCCATTCTTTCCTTCCTTGCAACTCTACCTGTGCAAATGGAGGCACATTAGGGTTAGATTGGGAATAAAAGAGATCATAAGGAAAAATTAGGGCACAAAAGGGGAAACCTAAGATCAAGGGTGAGGATTAAATCAATCCTACGACTCTGATTTAATCCTCATCCCTTAAGTGTTGGGTGAGTAAAATTTAATAAGTTTGGGTAAAATAAATTATAGAGCCCTAAAGAGTTATTCATGGGTATGAAGGAATTAAATCATGTTAGGAATATTTATAATTAAAGACATTTATTTAAAAGTTGTGCATGGGGATGTTATATTTTATTCAATGAGAAATTAGAAGATTAATGGGTAAGTGTGCACTTAATTATTTAAAAGGGGTAGCATGGGTTTTATTACAATTGTTTAGGAAATTAAATTAAAGACTAACTTAGGAAATGGTATTAATAAATTAAATATGAACCTTAGTGGGTAAAATTAGATGGAATCAAATTAGTAAATATTATAAATAAAATTGGATTAAAATTATTATTAACCTAAGAAAGGAAAATTAAATGGAATTTATTTAGGGATTAATTAATTAATTAAATTAAATTAAATTAAATTAATTAGGGAAGTAATTAAGTCGTAATGCTTCGGGAAATAAAATAATAATTTCGGATTAAATAAATAGAATTAATTCAGAAGGAGATGTATTAGATAAATGAGTAAACATTTTATTAATCATAATTAATGTATTTAGGATTGGTTTAATGTATTTAATTTAATAAAAAAATTGGTCGTAATTTTATAGTCTAATGTAGTGGTTTGGTGTGGGAGGACATGGCGTAAAAGTGGGTGTCACATAAAACTCATGGTGTAGGACATAAAAGAACAAGAAACCGGTGAGGGAGACAAAATACATGAAGGAATAATGCATGTGTAGATGCAGTAGGAGGACAAGGAGAAAAGGCAACTAAGGGTAGAATGCAAGTCAAGATTGACAAACAAAGATTGCAAGAAGAAATTGGAAATCAAGAAGGAAGAAGAGTTCAAGCATGCATTTGAGCACGAGCTCAAATTTTTCCCACCAGGGGAATCTGATGCAGGAGCATCAAGATGCCAAAGTGTTTTCAGGTCATGGGAGCCTATTAAAGTTTGCTTATGTTCAATTGTTGACATCAAGTTCATATGGATGAGTGTTCTTATTGGTTGAGTCAAATGTAAATGTGACTGTAAAGATAATGGATATGCTTGTAAAAAAAGAGTTAGGTGTAAGTAAGAGTCAAATGGTGGCATTAGTTGTCTTTATACCCAAATAAGACCATATTTGATGTGATATGAGTAAAAATAGGACTTGAAATGAATGGAGGAAATCTTGGAATGTTGTTTCACCCGATTCCAAGATCGGAGTGTGTTTTGAACTCATTTAGGATATGGATTTAACAACTAGCTAGATTAATTAAGAAACTAAGAGGGAGATTCATGAGGGAGTCAGTCATGAATGAAGATGGAGGACATGTAATAGAGATTTAATAATGAAGAATAAAGGTATTAGAGTATTGTTATAGATATTTCTTGATGAATTTTCTTGTTTGTGGTGTTTAGTCTATGTTTATAGCTTTAGTTGATGAGATCTTTCTCTAGGCAAGCAAGGTGATTTCTCATAGTCACGCATGTGTGAAGTTTTATTCCTTGCTAGTAAGAAACAATCAAAGAGTACATGTTTTTGAGTATGTAATTTTTTTATTTCTTTGAACTTGAGGATTAGCATTTTCTAAGCAATCTTAGCTCTCTGTGGGTAAACTAGGCAGAAGATTAATTTTTTTCTAGCCAGGGAATTGGCTAAAATTTTCAAGAAACCTATTCCTGGTTATAACGACCACGTCCACCAAATTTCAGCCTCCAAAACCATGTGCGGTGAAGAAATTGAAATCAGAAATGTGTCAGTCATTTAGGTTGTGAAGAGAATGAATTCGGATTTTTATTTTATTCAATTTGATCAAATTTGATGTTTCTAAAGCCCCATATCAACAATGATTTCTGTTTAGGATGTTTTTAAAGCCCCGGATCAATAATGATTGTTATTTGTATATTCAAGTCCAAATGAGATTCTTTTTACCTTCTTTGTTATCATAACTATATAATCAAAGCCAAAGAAGATTGTTTATAAACAATTTATGGGAAATTGTGAAGATATAGCTAAATAGGTTTGAAGATCACATCATATATCAAAATCTACAATCTGAATTTTCCTAAAATTTAATGGGATTTTATCCTTGTATGTTATCAACAAGCTATCCAAGTTTCATGAAAACCCAGAAGGTATTTTAAGAGAAACAATTTTTTCAAAATTGTTATTTATGCATGTGTGTAGTTGGTTCTTTTTACGAAACTTGAGTTTTGAAAATGGCACTCACACCATTTTCATGTGAACTATGTAAGCAATAAGAGCCCGAGAGAAAAAAAGGCTATAAGTTCCCGAGGTGATTTCTCGGTATCGGAGGCGGCTTGAAAGGTCTCATCTAATCCTACACCTCCGCATTGGGACCCTCTATGAAATATTATCTTGGTTTTCTCCATCTCAATTCAGTCCTCTCATTGTCCTATTGTTTGCAACCATGTCAAATAGTCCAGTTTGAGTTAGTGTAAGGTTGTCTAATGCTATATTTTACTAAAAAAGTTCATGGCACCGATCCGATCCATTTGCACACATGCATTGGGGTGGTTTGGTAAATGCTCAAAAATGTTTTTTTAGTTCCAGTGATGTCGGTCGGTGTAGTCCCTTAAGAGCCCTGAGAGAAAAAAAGACTATAAGTTCGCCGGGTGATTTATCGGTCTCTATAGTAGCTTGAAATGTCTTGCCTCGATACTATGCCTCCGTGTTGGGACCCTCTATGAAATTCTATCTCAATTTTCTCCATCTCAATTCATTCCTCTCGTTGTCATATTGTTTACAACCATGCTTTGAATAGTATAGTTTGAGTCGAGTGTAAGGCTACACAATGCAATATTTTGTAAATGGAATCTCGTGGCCTTTGAAGGGATTGCACACACTCTTCAAGGTGGCTATGTAAATGCTTAGGGAGGATTTGTTTTGGTACCTAATGGTGACGGTGCTTATGGGATACGTCGGTTGGGCGTAGTCTCTTAAGAGCCATGAGAGAAAAAAATGTATAAGTTCTATAGGTGATTTCTTGGTCTCTATGGCACCTTGAAAGGTCTCATCTAATCCTACACCTCTATATTAGGACCCTCTATGAAATCCTATCTCAGTTTTCTCTATATCAATTTGGTCCTCTCATTGTCATATTGTTTTTAACGATGCCAAATAGTCTAGTTTAAGTCAGTGTAAGGTTTCCCAATGCAATATTTTACAAACAAAATCTTGTGGAACCAAACGGATTGTGCACATGATTTGGGGTGGACTAGTAAATGCATGGGAGGATTTTTTTGGGTGCCCAATGGTGCCGATGCGTATGGGCTACGTCGGTTGGGCACAATCCCTTAAGAGCCATGAAAGTAAAAAGGCTATAAGTTCATCGGGTGAATTCTCGGTCTTTGTGGCACCTTAAAATGTATTGTATGATCCTACACCTTTGTGTTAGGACCCTTTATGAAACCCTATCTTAGTTTTCTCCATCTTAATTTAGTCATATCATTTTCCTATTGTTTGTAACTATACCGGTTTGAGTCGGTGTAAGGTTGTCCAATGCAATATTTTACAAATGGAAGCTTGTGGCACCAAACCGACTACGCACACACATCAAGGTGGCTTGGTAAACACTTTGGGAGGATTCATTTTGGTGCCCAATGGTGCTAGTGTTTCGGGCTACGTTGGTTGGGCATATCCCCTTAAGATCCCTAAGAGAAAAAGGCTATAAGTTCGTTGGGTGATTTCTTGGTCTCTGTGGCACCTTGAAAGGTCTCTTATGATCCTACACCTCCACATTGGGACCCTATATGAAATATTGTCTCAGTTTTTTCTCATCTAAATTCAAGTACTCTCGTTGTCCTATTGTTTATAACCATGCAAAATAGTCTAGTTGGAGTCGAGAGTAAGGTTTTCCAATGAAATATTTTACAAATGAAAGCTTATGGCACTAAAGTGACTATGGACATGCATCAGGGTGACTTGGTAAACACTCGGGAGGCTTTTTTTTGGTTCCTAATGATGCCGTTGCTTAGGGCTATATCGAACAGGCGTAGTCCCTTAAGAGTCGGGAGAGAAAAAAAGACTATAAGTTCACCTAGTAATTTATCGGTCTTTGCAGCACCTTGAAAGGTCTCGTATAATCCTACACCTCCATGTTGGGACCATCTACGAAATCCTATCTTGGTTTTTTCCATCTCAATTCAGTCCTCTCATTGTCTTATTATTTGCAACCGTACTAAATAGTCTAGTTTGAGTCAGTGTAAGGTTGTCCAATGCAATATTTTGCAAACAAAAGCTCGTGGAACAAAAATTAATGCACACATGCATTGGGGTGGTCGGTAAATTCTTAGGGAGGCTTTGTTTTGGTGTCCAACGGTGCCATTGGTTCCAGGCTATATCGGTCGTGCGTAGTCCCTTAAGAGCCCTGAGAGAAAAAAATGCTATACATTTTTGAGTGATTTCTCGGCCGTAGTAGCACCTTGAAAGGTTTCTTATGATCCTACACCTCTGTGTTGGGATCCTCTATGAAATCCTATCTCATTTTTCTCCATCTCATTTTTTTCCTCTCACTGTCTTATTGTTTGTAACCGTACCGAATACTGCAGTGTGAGTCAGTGTAAGACTGCCCAATGCAATATTTTACAAATGGAAGCTTGTGGAACCAAACCAACTGGGAATATGCACCAGGGTGGCATCATAAATGCTTAGTGAGGATTTTTTTTGGTGCACAATGATGCCGGTGCTTAGGGCTACATCGGCTAAGCGTAGTCCCTTAAGATCCCCGAGAACAAAAAAGACTATAAGTTCACTAGGTGATTTGTCAGGTCTCCATCGCACTTGAAAGGTATCATATAATCTTACACCTCTATGTTGAGAACCTCTATGAAACATTGTCTTAGTTTTTCCCATCTCAATTCGGTCCCCTCGTTTTCATATTATTTGTAACTATGCCAAATAGTCTAGTTTGAGTAAGTGTAAGGTTTGTCCCAATGCAATATTTTACAAACAAAAGCTCATGACACCAAAACGAATGTGAAAATACATCGGCATGTCTGGTAAACACTTGCAGAGGATTAATTTTGGTGCCAAATGGTGTTGGCGCTTCTGGGCTATGTCGGTCGGGCGTAGTCCCTTAAGAGCCCTGAGAGAAAAAAAGACTATAAGTTTGCGGGTGATTTTTTGGTCTTTATGGAACCTTGAAAGGTCTTATATGGTCCTAAAATTCTATGATGGGAACCTCTACAAAATACCATCTTTGTTTTTCCTATCTCTAGTTGGTCCTCTTGTTATCCTATTGTTTATAACCATGCCAAATAGTCTAGTTTGAGTCGGTGTTACGCTTTGTCAATGCAATATTTTGCAAACAAAAGATCGTGGCACTAAACCGACTACACCCACACGTCAAGGTGGCCTAGTAAAAGATGGTCAAGGATTTATTTAGGTGCTCAAAAGTGCCGATGCTTTCGGCTACATTGGTTAGGCGTAGTCCCTTAAGAACCTCGACAACAAATAATGGATATAGCTTTTCCGGTGATTTCTAGGCCTCCATGGCACCTTGAAAGGTCTTGTTTGATCCTACATCTCGAGTTTGGAATCTCTATGAAATCATATCTTGGTTTTTCCCATCTCAATTATTTCCTCTCGTTGTCTTATTGTTTGTAACTATGCCAAATAGTCCAGTTTGAGTCAGTGTAAGGTTGTCCAATGCAATATTTTACAAATAGAAGCTCATGGTCCTGAAATAATCTGTACCCACGTATTAGGTTAGCTTGGTAAACACTAGGTGATGCTTCATTTTGGTGCCTAATAGTGCTGGTGCTTTTGAGCTACGTCGAATGGGCGTAGTCCCTTAAGAGCCCTGAGAACAAAAAATGCTATAAGTTTTTCGGGTGATTTCTCGGCCTTCATGGAACCTTGAAAGGTATATTATAATCCTAAAATACACGTTGAGATCCTCTACGAAATATTGTCTCGATTTTCTCCATCTCAATTTTTTTCGTCTCGTTGTCCTTTTGTTTGAATCGCGTGCGAATACTACGGTGTGAGTTAGTGTAAGGATGCCCAATGCAATATTTTTCAAACGAAAGCTCGTGGAACCAAATCAATCATGTGAACACATCGGGGTTGCCTAGAAAACACTATGTGAGGCTTATTTTTGGTGCCCAATGGTGTCATTGCAGGCTACATCGGTCAGGCATAGTCCCTTAAGAGTCATGAGAGCAAAAAAATACTATAAGTTCATGGGTGATTTCTAGGCCTCTATGGAACCTTGAAAGGTATTGTATGATCCTACACCTTCATGTTAAGACCATGTATAAAATATTTTCTTGGATTTTCCCATCTCAATTCGGTCCTCTCCTTATCTTATTGTTTTGCAAACCGTGCGAATAGTCCAGTTTGAGTCAATGTAAGGTTATGTAATGCAATATTTTGTAAACAGAAGCTTGTGGCACCAAACTAACGTGCCCACACATCGGGTTTCCTGGTAAATAGTGGGCGAGGATTCATTTTGGTGCCCAATTGTGCCATTGATTCCGGGTTACTTCGGTCGGCGTAGTCCCTTAAGATCCTTGAGAGTAAAAAGACTATAAGTTTACTAGGTGATTTCTCGGCTTTCGTGGCACCTTGAAAGGTATCATTTGATCCTAAAACTCCATGTTGGAACCCTATAAAAAAACCTATCTCAGTTTTATCCTTCTCAATTTGGTCCTCTCGTTGTCTTATTGTTTGCAACCGTGCCAAATACTACAGTGTGAGTCAGTGTAAGGTGCGCCTAATGTAATATTTTGTAAATGTGAAGCTTCGGCATTGAAATGACTAAACCAACATGTCGGGGTGTCCTGGTAAAATCTAAAGAGGCTTTATTTTTGTGCCCAACAATTCGATGCTTTTGGGCTACATTGGTCAAGGTGATCCTTAAGAGCCCTAAGAGAAAAAAAAGGCTAGAAGTTCATCGGGTGATTTCTCGGCCTTCGTGGCACATTGAAAGGTCTCGTCTGATCCTACACCCTCATGTTGGGACCCTCTACAAAAGGATATATTGGTTTTCTCCATCTCAATTCGGTCATCTCGTTGTCCTATTGTTTACAACCATGCCGAATATTGCAGTATGAGTCAGTGTAAGACTTTCCAATGTAATATTTTACAAACGGAATCTCGTGGCCCCAAACTAACTATGCCCACGCATCCTGGGTGGCATGGTAAACATTTAGAAATGCTTCGTTTCATTTCCCATAATCCTTCAATGTGAAATAATTACTAGGAAACATGTTAAGAAGAGATTGTTCATACAATATAGGTGGTGAAATGAGAACTTTTTCTTATTGTTCATTTCCAATATTTAATTTTCTATAGCTTCTCTTAGCTTCAATAATAATAGAATCTCTACTAACAATGCCAACCACATGAAGGTGGAAGATTTTTCGGCACTACTAACTTACGTAAAAATCTTAGTAAACAATTAAATATAATTTTAAAACCTACAAAATTTAAACAAAATCACTAAAGTAAATATTCGAATTAAATTCATGTAGATGTATATATAATATTAAGTTAACATACCTTTGGAAATTCAATCCAATGAACCGCAAGAATCAACTCTACTCTTGACAGTAGCAAGAATCGCTTCATGATCTGATTCATGAACCTTCCACATATTCTTGTTTGATGGCCTACCTCAATATTTGATCAACTGAATATTTGTTGCAAGAAACAAATGTGAATAGTGAAGTATCTTTCTATGTATTTCAAAGTCTTCAAATAACCAAGTATTTGATTTTTGATAGGATATCATTGAAGCCAAGTTCCAATGACTACCACTGACCCAAGTGGGATACTCAAGGTTTTCACCATCAATGACTATGGGAGTCAATTTTTGTTTTCCTCTACACAATGAGATAAGAAGTAGTCTGTTCCCTCTTCATTAAATTCTATCACAATAACTACAAAAACATGCCCTGCATCACAAAATAAAACTCAAGTCAAATTTAAAATACATTAAGAGATTATCATTTCATAATTTATAAATTTATAACATGACATGTATGTACCTTGTTGCACTAAATCAGAGACTTGGTCAAATTCAGGTGATGTTGTCATATGATCTAAAGACACTGTAAGTTGTAATACTGTGGAACTTGATATGTGTCGAGTGGAATTAGAGGTCTACAAGTCCATTCATCCACCCACTGTTGTGACTCATATTCATTCCAAATAAAATCAATGCATGATATACAAAAACATGCCATGCACCTAGTATAAATAGTGCAAGAATTTTCATTTGAACTACGGAATGAGTGCATATCACTTGATCCTGAAACTGTCATATAATCTTCATAGCTTACCAAATGTTTTTCCTCTATTAACTAGAAATATCTACTTAACGTTAAAATCTCTTGAGATTTATGGCCCATGTTCTTGTTACACCAACCAACAATACTTTCTACACATGTAAATTTAACACCATTTTTGAACTTTAATTCTTCTCTTTTAAGGGATCTTTTCACACATGCTCTTGCACCATCATGCTCTCCTTTCCCATGTCCACATGTTGTAAATCTAGATATGTTGTACACATGTTGTTATGTGCATATTTCTTAGCCAATAAAACATCTGTGCATTCTTGAATTGTGATGTGTAGTTGTCTGACCAAATGTAATATTGAATGAAAATAATGTTCCTCTCAAAAAAGTTCACATAAAACAACTGGAAACACCCTTGCAAATATTTTGTAGAATGTGTCCGATCATCATTGATGAAATAATACTCTCTTAATATTTTTGATCTTTCCAAGAGTGCTTTCCAAAGAGTGCATGAATGTTATATGCACGAAAATAACAACTTGCATTGAGTTATAGTATTGTGATTGAACCTCCATTTGTGGCTGCAATGAGTAATACTCTACGAAGTCAATTATTGAAATAATAGTACTAAGTAGGAATGTGTCCTTGACTAACTTGAATTGTTCATCCAACCATTGAGCTCTACGTGTGTGCCTTGCATACTCATAAAAAATTTCCTCTCTGAAAATGACCATATATTTTGATACAAGTAATTGTTTTGTAACAAACTCACACCTCTTAGATTATTTTCCATCTTTTAATTGATATACCATAAATTTATATTTTATGAAACCAACTAATTCTTTTCCTATTGAATGTGTACTCTCCTCATGGATACAAATTTTAAATTTTGGAAAACCACCACATACATTGCACGTTCCATCCAAACATGCTTTGTTATAAAAAAATGTCCAATTGACCTTTCACAAAATATCGTAGGAATAAATTCCCTTGTAGATTTTGGTGGGACATTTAATCCACACTCTTGCAACATGATGTTAGTATGCAAAACACAACATACTTGACAAAAATATCATAATGCATTGAAAATTCAACATGATGCCTATAACAAAAAGTGGTATGTGAGTGATTGATTTTCACATAAAATAGTTTGTTCATTTCAAAAATCTTTGGCTAATGTTAATTTTTGTATTTTCATTCTTAAACTTAGAGAACAATTATGTTTGATTCATATCCAAGAAATGTTTTGCATGCGCTTCACGATTACAAGAACCTATTCTTCTTTTTATTGTATCTCTTCTATTCGGTGACACCCTTGTGTTCTCATTCCAAAAATTTATAAGTAATTCTTTTAAATATCGATGCCTCCTCGTCTTTCGTGGAAGTCTACTAGAGAATGCCTAATAGTCAGTGTTATTGGATGACTCAAGACTTTTACATCTCCCTATTGCTTTCATTAGTGTTTTTTTGTTTATCTTTAAAGCTCTAATTTTTTTCTAATCAAGTGTTTATTAACTGTTTTATCACTTACTATACAATTAGTAATTGCATGTCGTGTAACATTACTATCTTTGGAGCATTTGTTGACACCTATAATATGGTATGCTTTATGTATATTTTCAACAATTACCGCATTTCGATCATCAATATTAGATGTTCTTAACCCTAAGTATTCATTGTAGGTCTCATCTTAATTAATTTCATCAATGTAACAAATAATTGACATCTTTGTGTATCATTTAATTTCTCAAAGTAATTATCCCAAATTCCCATAGCTTTTCTTCTCACATTTCTTTCAGACATTTTGTTAGGCATTAGTTTTATAATGTTTTCATCAATTTAAATTAAGTGAATGGGTTTTATATGCAAAATGGAAGGAGGTGTTTTTAGAGGTAAAGATTTCAAGGTAAAAATTTCAGGAATAACATTTGGAATATCAAGTATTAACATTTGGAATCTCAGGTAAAGGTTCAATATTATCATTCATACTAAATTATTTATCCATAACAACATTATCATTCAATTCATTATCAATACTCATTGAAAAATTATTATTCTCCTCAATTTCATTATTTATTTCATCATCATTTTATAAAACATTAGGTACATTTGACATAATAGATGTACCTTGCCCTCCATGAAGTTTTTGCGTTAGATTCAATTTCTTTATTTTAATATCTTCTAATTCTCTCGGTATCTTGTTCTTGACCTTCTTTGTGTCCTTATGTCAGCTTTTATCCCCCATGATTAGAAAAATATAGATAGTGGGGTAGGGGACAACCTCAACTACTCAAAATTCATGTAGGAATGTACATGAATATGCAGAGAAGATAGAGTGGGGACATAAATCCCGTGAAAGAGGTGGAAAAGGATGTTGGAGGGTAGGGGATGTATAAAAAAGGAAACGAGCTTGCGTTTCCTTTCTGCATTTTCCAAGGCCCAAAGCTCTTGCCTTGGATCTGGTTTGGATCCCCAAACTTGAGGCATGGACCTACTAAAACACAAAAACTGAATTTTTCAAAAAAAGGGCTAAAATACGTCTTCCTCAATAATAAATCCCGTAAAAATGATCAACACATTTACTAAAAATTTGACTACGAGGTCAAATAAAATTTCTTCTTTCTAAATATATGATTTTTCGATTTTTCTGACTAGTATAAGGTTTCCGTAATTATTATTTTCTAAATATGTCTTTTTATAGCTATTTTTTTGAATTTATACATGTCCATCATTCATTGTGTATCTTTTTATTCACTCATCTAAATTTAATAAAAACTATATAAGCACAAACTAGGACTAATTCTACACATATTAAAAAAAAAAATCTAATTTTTGAGGTAGTTAGGGGGGGCACGGTTGGCTATCCCTTATTTTTCAAAATTTAAAATCTTTGTACTTGAAAAATCATAAAAATTAAATACTCACTAAAAATCTAAAAATAATTCTATCACAAACTAGATGCTCATATCTATCTTTCTACCAAAGGGTTTTAAAAATTCTAAGTAGTTCTCAAAAATGGGGGCAGTGGGGCACGACCATTGTCTCCTATGATTTTTAACAAAAACAGGAGCACCTATTGATATTTTATATCTTTAACTCACTTACACTTAACCATTTAAAAAAAAATAGTAGTTTAGAAACTAGACTCAAAATGCGACGATTCATGTTATTATAACATCTTCCAATTTTGAGTGTAACTATTTCAAATAACTTGTAGAAGTTGCATATTTTTATTTTTTAGAAAAAAGTGTCTACTTAAGACCCCCTTTTGGCCCCCCATTTCCATGCAGTTACCCAACTACCCTTATGGTTTTCATATTACATATAAATTTTATATTACAATCTATTTTCCCTTGAAATAAGGTTTGTGACAATGTTTTCACTTCCCATGATTTTGATGATCAACAAGGCATACTAAGTTCTCCTACCACTCCTCTTTTGCATTCTTATTATAATAATATTCAATATAGAATAGTTTCTGTCACTAGGTGAAGCTAAAGATATTGTATGAAACCTTTTATCCCAACTCCCTCTCAATCTCAAAATTTTACTAGCTACCATATTATCCCCATTTTTTTGTTTAGGTTTATATTGGGACCATCGGTCTATGTTGTCAACACAAGACAAGGAAGGAAACAAAATGGGGAAAATCAATAAAATCCTCCAAAACCTCCCACTCCTCTCACTCATAAAAATAATTGACAAAAGGGATGTGATATATTTGATCAAATACACAATAGCCCAACTAAAATTTCTATTTAAAATTATCATAAAGATCAAGCACATACAAGAACATTATATGAGGTATTACAAAATACTATTCTCCAGCGTGACACATGAACCTCTTCTTTTACTTCCATTATGATTACATTCAATAACATCGATAAGGATATCACATTCATCCACACTAATTTACCTCCTAAGCACATATGAGACCAATACCGACCAATACATGTAGAACTATTTATATTTAATGTTACCCAATAAAGACTATACTTGATAAATAATGGGTCTATCATGAATATTGTTTTCTAGATCTTTGTTAAAATGAGCATTCACATGAGTGTTATTAAAAAATCATTTAAAGTATCATGGGATTTTATAAGATTGCATGACTTTAAGTAAGAAAAATTACATTAGATGTTTTATTTGGGCCGAAGATACGTGGAAGATCTGCTAATCCTTTTCATGTAATGGATGATACCCTTGATTACAATATTTATCAGGAATGAACTTAGATTCATGATATAGAGACAATACCATCCAAAATCCATGAATGTATTAGAATTATACACGATGGATATGAATACAATATCACAATAGATGACAAGCCTTTTAAGTATTGAAAAATTGAACACTCATCCTCTCAAGATCCCTATATTATACCTCCAACACAACTCAATCTAATTGATAAGTTACACACTAATGAGGTAGGTCAATCAATTAAGAAAAATGATAGTGAGGTCATCATACAATCACAACAAGAGAAGTCTTGTAAAAAAACTAGTAAGGGAATATTTAGAGAATTTAAAGCTAGCTAAGGAACATTTAGAGAGGGCACAACTACCATTAGTGGAAAAAGGCTAATTGGATACTAGACAATTAAAAATTTTGTAGCCAATTTCCTTTTAAAGATAAAATACTAAAATTGGTCAAATACTAAAACAACGCACCTTGAGATATGTGACGAAAAACATAATTGATAGTGCATTGTATTTGGTATTTGATCGTTTTGGTAGCTATCATATTTAATATTTAATCTCCAAAAATGGGATGTGACTAGCTATTTTTTGGTTGTTGATATTCAATTAGCATTTTTTCCACTAATAGAGATATAAATTTGAGGAGCAAGTCTTAGTTTTATTACATAATACTAAAGAATGTTTGTAAATTTTACATTGACCACCGATAAATGACCATAATTGGGCTACACTTCAAACATTTGGTAGAATTTTTTTTTGTAATTTTTATTAAATAAAAGGGTATCCAAACTCCATCATGCATATGCTAATAATATTATAATTTTAATTACTTTCTTTATGAAAAATGAAAAACTCCCATATGGGCATGTGTTTGCTAAGATAAGATATATGAGGTAGGAAAATTCATAGGGTATAGGGGTTCTAGTTCTATCTTGGAGAGTGGAGCGTCGGTCAAATGGACATCAAATTTGATATTGGTTATTTTTATTGATATATTGTACTATTACACCTAGCCATTACATAATTGAAATATAAAAATACTATATTTTTGATATAAAAATATAAAAATACAAGGAAATAAATTGTATTATAGAATACAAATTGAACTAATATATTAAATCAAGAGAATATAAAATCAACATCAAAATAAGGCTGTCATAGTTACCAATATTTAATAAAATCGTTTCTTAGTCATAAACGAAGGACCACTAATAAAAATAATAAGGCACTTTGAAAACAAAATAAACAAGGGCCCCCGGTGCGACATAAGTACTTGCCTTAAGTGTATATTGCAATAGAAAGAGTTATAGATTTTGTTAATGGATAATATTCATATTTAAAAGATCGAGGTATGCTAGAATTGTTTTGGTCTATTAAGTAAAATTTTCATATAAATATAACCTTCCACCAACATGAAAATTATTCACTTACACATTTTGACAAGCCAATGTTTAAATCTTCAAGTAATATTAACTCTCTTACCTTGACAAGCCACTCTTTATTTAAATCTTCAAGTAATATCATGCAAGTAAGAGAGTTAGATAATTTGAGAGATAAATAATTAATATATTTTGTCTCCATATGTTGAAATCTAATTATTGCTAGAACATAATTGTTCTCCTTATCTAAATGGTGCCAATTGATGCGTTTTTCATAATAATATTGACATTAGTAAAGCTTTTAAGGCTGAAAATTATGATATTTTTAATAGAATGTAAGTCCCACAACATTGTTAGGCAGTGTACAATAATTTAACTACTTTCCTATTTCACGAGGCCTATGGCAACAAAGGCGGTATCATGTAATTATTAGGAATCTATTTGTGGAAAATATGGCTGAAGAATTACTACCACTACCATTACCAAATGGTAAACATGGACGGAAGGATTGTAATTTGCTTTGCTGGACAATGCAAAAGATCAATTCATTTGAACCATGTTCTGTGCTTAATTCAATATATAAATCACTTTGGAAAACTATATTGAATTACATGTATTTGCAGTTTTCTTTTCTTGTAAAGCCTATGGGATTGGTTTCATGAACATGAATATGTTCCCACCAAAGAATCCAATTTAATCTTTTTTTTGCTTAATCACTTGTTTAATTACTTTTGAGATAGATTGTGTCAGTAGCTTAAAAAAACTGCTCAAGTTTTAGACACTATAAAGGCCGACCACTGTTCTCTTCACTAACAATTGCTTTCTAAACCTCAGTCAATAGGAGATAAAAAGAGGATGGAAGAACGGTAGTGGTTTGAATAATTTTAGAACATAAATGAGAAAGTAGCTATGTGAATTGGATACTTCCAAACAAAGGAAAAAAAAAAGAAAAATTCACAATATTATTATGTTACCGTATGATACTTAGTACAAAAACTGTATTACCCGTGAATGAATTATTCATCATCTCATGATGAATTAGCCTCGTGCCTGTGCTATGGGTTTAATATAGAGAGAATGAGAAAAATAGAGAGATTTATAACATTAATACAATTTATTTCTTAATCTCCTTCCTATAATAGGGTTCCCAAGTTGAATGCTTTTGTGTCAAATGTTGTTTTTTCTTTCTATTTGTTTTTAATGATCATTTGAATTCACAATTCATTGTTGTAAGTATTTTCAAGTTTGAAACAATACATTGCAATAATTTTGAGTACTTAAAGCATTCAAAATTATCATTTTAGAGTAGAATTCAAGTAAACCAACATATTGTGATTTTGCATATATCATTAGGCAATGACACTTAATAATTTACAAATCATTTGATCCAAATCGGGCAGCAATTAGGTGAGCAAAACACTTGTGATGGTACTTAATGTGTTATTACAATCAATTCACAATAAATATTTGTAAAACCAAGATAATTTTATTGCAATTCGACATATACAAAATAGCTAACTCCATAGGAGAGATGTATGCATGGAAATTCATCTCTTTATTAAAAAGAAACTAATTTATAGTTGTACAATGGAGAAGTTCAAAAGTAGCTAAGAATAAAGGATGAAGGGTTTGAAATGGGAACCAAAAGGTCATCCTATATGGAGATGACATGCATCCACCTCAGGGGTGGAGTTGAATCAACAAAAGTGGACAAAGTCTAAAATTTATCCTATTATCATTATTAGTTCTTCTTTTCCATGTTATTTCTCCTATCTCGTGCTTCATTGTACTTGAAAAAGCTTAAAAATAACACAATAACACAATAAGCTTCCATTTATATCAAATATATCACTACTTACAAATGTAAAACATCAATATTCAATTATTTATGCTAGGAAATGATTGATAAGGAAGAACGATGTTGCCACAATTTAAACTTCTCTACTACCCATGTTATACTCCCCATGTGTTTCTCACTCCATGAACCCATATTCTTCTCATATATTGATTTCATTAATCATTTAGCATTCATATATATCTCTCACATATTTTTGAAATGGATAAACACTAGTGAGTTTGATAGTTACTCTGCTCTATTAGCTGATTTACAAATTTGACATAACCATATGACATCTAAATGATGTGGCAGAAGATTTCAAAATGTATAAGGTTATGAGACTTAAATGAAAACCTCCAACTAAATATTTAATTTACAAATATGGATTCCTTATGCTTGGATGATGATGTGTTACTAGAACAATACACTTCCTAAGATTCTTTTTACATGAACAAATCATGAATGTATTAAAACCTACACTTTGTTCAGTTAACTTTCAAATTGGACCTAATGGTAATGCAACGTGTCTATCGAATATTTATTTTATTAATAGTTACATTATTGGATTCAAAACCATACAACCTTTGCATACATAACTTGGATATTTTTGAAATTGATAAACAATGGCGAGGTTAATAGTTCTCGATATTTGTACTCTTCTCCAAAGTAGTTGATTTACAATTTTGTTAATTGAACCTCTAATTTGTAACTTTGACATATGAACATGATGTCTAAATAATGTACACATGACACCACAATGGAAATACTACAATATTGATTTGAAAAAATCCAATTTAACATTTCAATTCTTAATATTCCTTCCATATTCTTAGATTATGATGCACTACTAGAAGAATGAATTTTATAAGTTACTTTTTACACAAAAATATCTTGAATTTACAATAAGTTAGTGTTTTCTTCAATTAAATTCCAAATCAGACCTATCACCTATGTAGTATACCTATTGGCAACTCAAAATCAATTCTAGAATCAATTAAATATCTTCAATAATAAGTAAAAAGTTCCAATAGCTATAACTAATCGAATCCTACCGTATTGATGTAACCCTTTATTTCTTGAAATTTTTTGAGCCATATGAATTGTTACGAGAAAAATATAGTTACTTGGAAGGGTACCTGTAGTGTAGACATTAAAATTTGGTAACTTGTCTTTATACAATGCCAAGTTTGACCATGCTCCTTCTAAGACAAATTATCACTTTTGAAATCCAATCACCTCATCTCTTTATCTCTTCTACAACTTGCTTATCTTTACACTCTTCTTTGTCATCAATTATGAGAATATTATTTTATCAAAACAATATTAAACCTTTGATATTCATAACAAAAATTTAAGATTAGGTTTTCATCTCTATGGTTCGAAAACATGTAGAATGGTCGGGATGTAAGGTATGACTTTGGCTGATTTATAGGGTCCCACCCATTCACATTCACCTACTCTAATTTCAATTTCAAATTCTTCTTTGGGATGTTTCATATTCTTAGGATCAGCCTTATTAGAAGATTTCACCTATGAAGGCTATAAAATAAAGTGAACACACTCACTTGACACTCTCATAAGATACTATTGCAAATATATTTTCAAAATCACTCGAAGGACTCTTAAATATTCCCAAATCAGTTATTTACAATTTAGAGTAGTCCCTAATACAATTAGAAATCACTCAACCATGTCAAAGAGTCTAACTTCATCCATTTCTAAGCATGAAAATATCATATAACCATGTTTTAGCAAGAACAAAGTCACTCCAAGCATTACAAAAGGGAATCAATAAAAAAAGGGCCATGTCACATAACCGATGCACACTACATCTCACTACTACAATGATAGGTATATTATATAAAATACATTTATCCCAATATCTTGGTGTCAAGATATACGAGGAAACCCTAGGGGGTTTGTTAGATATTCAAACTTGTATAAACACCTAGGAGAACTACTTGAGGTTTGATCCTGCAATGAGGGAATGTAGTGTAGCACATGGATTGATTAAACAACTACGTGTCTGATGGATAAGAGTAGTCTATCCTCATCACATACATAATTTTTCTCAATTTAGTTTGTTAATGCTTTGATGAATTTTTTTAGGTTGTTAATGTTTTCACATTGTCGTGCAAGTGATTACAGGTCATCCCAAAGTTGTACGAGAAAAAATGACATATAGTGAATATCATTACTAGACAAGAAATGCACGTAAAAAGGTGCACATATATATTTTCAAAGGGTCCAAGACTAGGTAAAATTCAAGTTAGTACAACACAAATCAGTTATGGAGCATACATCATTTATATGGTCACGCCCTTGTTGGATTTGTAGCTTTAAAATTTTCATTGAAGAATTTAGAGTTCCCGATCATCCTGTTCCATTATCATGCAATTCCATATCATCCCTAACTTTTCCTAAATAACTAACTCTATCTCTCCTCAAGTATGTATTTGAGTAAGTATTTATTAGTGTTAACATTTTATTCTAATTGTGAATGATTAATTTTAGAATTTAATTAAATTACAATAGTTTACATGTTGCAAACCATTACATCCTCTTTAGTGTTGTGCATTTCCATAGCACCTATAGATTTAATTAGGGTATAAACATTTGGTTAACCTAAACCCTAAATAAAATTTATTGCTATGATCCTAATAGGCCGATGCTATCATTAGTTTTCATCTCTACATGATTTTTCTCTGTTATCTTTTGGGATAATAATCATATTAATCAAACACCTATTTAGTACACTCGATATTTATCCGCATACTTGCAAGTGTCGTATTCTCATGGCTTCTTCTCCACATCATATTTCTCAAATTCCTGATATAGTGGATCATAATACACATGAGATAACTTTGAATGATCTATAAATCCATAATGCAAATTCTTTTGATTTTGATCAAGATGAATAATACCATGTAGACCAAGAACATGTTGAACACTTGTCTAACTTTTATGCTCATCTTCATGAAAATAATCATCATAGTGAGCCTCTTATTCAGATCTTGATATCTACTAAGATCTCATGTGACTAACCATCTAATGAGCGGTCAATGCTTGGAAATATTCATCCATCATCTTCTATGACCACATCTACCATCCCTACATTGGTAGTTCCTACTTCCTTAGGGGCATCTAGTCTTCCCTTTATAATAATGTTATGATTATTCTTATGACCACCACCGTACCACCATTTCATATCTACAATCATAATGCATCACATGATTTTTCTTCTAACACACATGTTCTTGAATTCCTTCTTCATACTTTATAAGCTAACATTTTGTAATTGTAATAAGGCATATCTATTTCCTCTCATACTATGGATCTTAAATAATTTCTCCATAACCCACTTACACTTGAATTATCCTCTTACCATTTGTATACTAGTTATTTTTCTCCTAAGGTTTATATCTATGATGAAAAGGGTGACCCCAAATAAAATATTTTAACATTTTATGTCCTTTGCTTGGAATATTCTTCAAATGACACATTTCTCAATAAGTTGGGAAAATTTTAGTGGCAAATTTTTGTAAACTTGAGAAATTTAGGGTTTTTAGAAATTCAAATTAGCAAAATTTTAGCGAGTGGCGGTGACTTATTCACCAAAAATTTTGGTGACATGTCCCTCAGTAGGGTACATTTTTCCTAGAATTTACACATATATAAGAGCTTATGCATGTAATTCACCACCATTTCAAATCATTTCGTGTGCATATTCACCAAAGTATACATAGACTACTAGCACCGTACCATCCAACATCTGTTGTCAAACCGTAACTATAAGCCATCCAAATTAAGAGCCATCCTACTATAGAGCCGTCCAACCTCGAGTGTCTAACCTCGGATCCATCCAACATCGAGCCGCCCAACCCCGAAGAGTCATCCAACCCTAGAGACGTCTAACCCCATATCCATCCAACCCCAAAGCCTTCTAACCATAGAGCCATCCAACCCAAGATCTGTCCAACCCCAAATCCATCCAACCTCGAGCCATCCAACCCCGGTTCCATCCAACCACAACTTCTAGAGCCATCCAAACTCGATCCGTTTAACCCCGATCCATCCAACCTTAGATCCATCTAACTCCAATGCCGTCTAACCACAATTCCCAGAGCCATCCAACCTCAGATCTGTACAACCTCCAAGTCATCTAACCATATAGCCGTCAACACCCAGAGCCTTCCATCTGCAGAGCCTTTGGGAAGTCTTGTTTTCAGCCTAAGCAGTCTTGTTTTCAAGTTAGTGATCTATCAATGGATTCTGCAAATCAGAGTAAGAAGGTTACTAATTCATTCAGTTCAAAACAAGGTGCAAAGACTTTTCTTGACTATTTTGGAAAGTCACAAAAAACAAAGGTGGTTTCTGCATCAGCTGAAAATATCAGTATGTGCTATTTACATGTTATTTATTCCTACATAATTTGATAATTATATTTTTCGTATTGTTTTTCAAACTCTTTATTCTCTATCTATAAAAAGTTAGCTATATATAAAATTAATACTATATCTGTAATTTTTTTATAAAATTATATATGAGACATTTCAAAAATTCCTTCACGAAATAATCAATTTCAAGATATCAATGATCCATTATATGTTGAGGAAGAAAACATTCCGTCCCTTGATGACATAGAAGTACAAGAAGATTCATTGAATTCTCATGATACACCAACAGAGGAAGCTTCTACTCCAAGGTCTATTTCCAGAAAAAAGAGACATGAGGATCAAGATATTCCTGCTGAGAGCCCAGATGCACAAGTTGAACCCCAAGAAAAAAAAATGTCAGAAGAAAGAGGACAAACTAGACAATTGGAAGGACTTTCCAGTTTGAATGGGCTGCAAAATATCCATTTATTGAACCTGTGAACCCTCAAAATGGTAATGATGTTCCAACACATTATCAATGCAAAAGGAAACAAGGGAAGGATCACATGATGTAAATCAATCTAGACACAATTGAAAAATATGACAAGAAAATATATATTTCCCAAAATAAAAACGATGGCAAGCATAGTTAGAACACACAAATGGAAAGATGCAAAAGAGTGTCTGCATGTAAAATATGCGAAGAATATGAAAAGGAACAAAAACATATGAAAAATCTAAATGAAAAATGTGGCACCATAGTAGCAAGATTGAGCAAAGCTATGGAGAGAGTAAATGCATGAAAGTATTCGGTTTGCTCTTGTATTCCATATATTGAAAAGGGGAAGACCCATGTCATATTTTAGAGAAAATAAAATTTTCTATCAGGTTATTGGTTTATAGAAAATTCCTCAATCTCATTGGTCAAATACCAGTGGTTGGGAAATTGTAAAATTTCTATCTCTGGTAGAAAAGGAGGATCGAAACATTACATTCAAAAGGTAAAGTAAATTTCCCTTTCAATTGATGAAGTTGATGTAGTGGATAATACTTCATGGATTTTTATCCATGTTTACACATTTACTAATGAAGTAAGAACTCCCCACCTCTTAGCAATTCATAAAATGACTTAGAATTAAAATTCTAAAAATATTTACAAATTGGTGGTCTAAAATCTAAAGGATATTGTAGGAATGGATGAATTTTCCATTGCAACAAAGTTAGTTTGTGTCAAAACTGATGGTACAACTGTAATGCAGGGGGCCATAAATGGTCTTTCCGTTCAACTTTAGAAAAGCTGCTCCTTATATGATTGTAGTCCATCTGCATGGCTCACAGAATGAATCGACCTATAAAATTGTGAGTTCATTTGAAAATGTAGCTAAAGTGGAGGATCGATCCGTGATTTGCATGCTTACTATTCAAGCACCCAAAGAGATTTTTAGAATTTTAGAAATTTGCTATTGGACTGACAGAGGGAAAAAATCTTCTCAAAGATGTAGATACCAGATGGATATATATGTATGAACTCGCTTGCAAAATATTTAATGAATATCCTTCATTTTCAGGGCTTATGTATAAATACCACAGGGATGTAGATAAAGCTAAAGATCTATTGTACCATCTAACAAACTTAGAAACTTTACTCACACTCTGCGATATTTTTCCTATGTTAAGGGAGCTTAATATTTTGATGAAGCATGCACCAGATAATTCTTTCTACATAACAAACTTCATTAGACTAAGAAGACGTGTGTGTTGGACTATTGAAAGTTTATATATTTCAGATGGAAGTTTTTAGGGTGATGCTTTTGAAAGCTAGAATACATTGACAGACTTGAAAAATCCCAGTATAACATGAAAATCTATGTGTACATGATAATCTATGTATAACAACACATGGGGAAGAGATTCCAGTTCACACATTTAAAAAAAGAGTTGATTTGGTTGGCTCAGAAATGGAAGAAGTAAGAGTGACACAAAATTTATTTGACATAGTTGTTATCTCTCGAAAGTGCACCCTGTAGAGAGATGGCTACATGTGTTCTAAGCTTGCAAATTTTATCTGTCTCTTTTGTAGATACAATGGAAACACCTCAGGTCTGTGGGTATACCTATTTTGAGGCGAGTCTCTAGTATCAAGGCCGGTTCCTTATTGATGTATCCTAAATTGATTTATGGGGTTTAAGGGTAAAAGATGACTGTAAAAAATGAATTAAAACTAAGGTGATACACCAAAATTGTATGAGGTCTTTGACTGAGTACATGCACAATTGATATGGAATGAACTTCGATGCACATGCCAACAAATTTTTGAAGATAATTAAGGGTAAACACTTTGATGTATTGAGGGATAGAATCACAATAATACTACTAAGTTACACATACACATTAATATCATCCAGAGATTACTAAATTTGCAACAGGGTAAGATGATTAATCAGGGAATTAAACATTCACAAGATTAATGGAAAACATACACAAGACTGCAAATAATTGGAAAGGTAGAAAATACTTCACATTTAAAGGGAAAAACTAGCATAAAATTGCTTCAACACTCTTGTATCTAAAAATTCCTCCTTGTGCTTTGCCAAGGCACACAATATTTAGCAAAATTGATTCACCCACCCTTTTTAAAAATACAATAATGGTGTACTCGCCCATGCATCCTATTTTTATCCTTTATTTAATAATAAATAAAGGAATAAAATAAAGCAAATTAGTATAAGAAGGCATTAATAGCCTTTGATTACATATAGTTAAAATGAAGTTGATTTTTCTATTTTTAAGAAAAGCATGGGTGAATAATTTGCTAATAATAAACCTTGCTTGATGAACAAATCTCCTTCTAGGTACATGCGAATTTGGCTTCTTGCAGATCTATCCTTTTAAAGGCATGAAAAAATACTCCCTGTGAGTGAACAAAATAATTACAATTCTTGCAATATTTGCAAAATAATTCATCCACACATCCACTTGATGGGGACCACCTCCAAGCTCAAGTTATGATGTTGACATTCCTTGTCTTCTAGTGGTCACATGGGTGACATACTATAAATCATCTCCAACTCCTCCAACAGTGGGGACCACCTTTGCACTTCACCATTAGTCCTCATTGGTTTGGCCACTCTTGTGGACTTAGCAAATTACCATGGTTTTGAAATAATACAAGGGCACTTTGTAAAAGGGGCACCATATTACATTCGAAACCTTTGCCAACATATGGCATATTATAGTCTTCGCCTCTGACTAATATATAATATAAGGTCTACCACCCTATAGTTGTCGGCCCTTAGATTGTAAATAGAATAAGGTGTACACCTTTTGGTTTGATCATTGCACATATGATTTGGTCAATTTTTTTGGAATATTTGAGTTTGTACTATTGTTGATATGTCAAAATGAAAATCATTTTTGAAATAATAAGGGTTGGTCCCCTCCAACGTTGAATTGACCGTTGGCATGTTTTATCGGTGGTATTTTTAACCTTGGTTAAGTTTGCTTTGATAAGCGGTGATGATCTCGGGCCATCGATCTCTGTCCTTGATGAACCTGCACTGTTGATTTCTGACCCTCGGTTAGGGTTTCAATCTTTGCATTTAATGGGGTAGGTGACATTTTAACCATGGTGGTTGCATTGATTTTTTGAGATCAATCTTCAGCCCTCGATCTATGTACCTGTCGATTTCGGATCGTTTGATCACTAACTTCGAGTGAGTTAGGTTAAACCATGGTTGAGGTGGGTAAGTTGAAAGGTACCCTAGCTCTATCCTTTGGTCATTCTTTTTCTTGCAGAGAGCGGTGAAGCCCTGTAAAGTAAAATCTCCGCTCGACGCCATTGTTGGTTTCTTTGTAAGCTTGGCTTCCCTGTGGAAAGGACTCTTTGTGGACTGGTATAATTCTTTATCTGAGCTAAGGATTGTGTTATTATCGGCATTATAACATTATGAGGTTAAAATAATTACACTTCTTTGTCATTATGAGTCTATTATTGACCTCTTCCTGTGATTTTATAGGATCTGTAACTTCATCATTTTTTAATCTGAATTAGCTTTCTGAGCAAGCTCTTCATGGGATTCTGACATTGTTGATGAGTTAAGTTTTTTTGCATCACTGTTTGATGAGGAATGGTAAGTATTGATCTCTAGCATATGTAACTTGCTTTGTCGCTTGCCATTTTGAATTTTGAGACACTAATAATTAGCTCCCTTTTGCATCTTCTTTGTGATTTCATGGTTATACTAGAGATTCTAGTTGAATCTCATTTTGGGTTCTCGTTTTCTGCTCTAAAATTGATGGATTTTCGAGGACTTGACAGCTCTATGTTATTTGGCAAGTTCTATTTCTTACTCGATTTGGATATACCCATTAATAGGTCTACGATGAAAACCGAGATCTGTATTTTCTTCTTCTATTCCGCTACTTGAAATGATTTTTTCAATGGGAATGTTGACTTCTGAAAGAAAACTCGAAGCTCTCTTTATCTTGAATGTGCATGTAATTTTGATTCAAGGTTTTCTATCTGAGTTTGTAATCTGAATGCTAGAGGGTATTCCTTTTTCTCTGCTTTTCTTGAAATGACAATAGATTTGAATCCTTATGATTTCCATCTGGGTTACTCTGTGAATATCTGTTAATACTTTGAATCTTCTCATATTATACATGGTATTCATGATTCAGGTTTTGTCTTGCTAGATCTGGTCTCATAAGGTGAGTTGTGATTTGATTTCTTGTGACCCAGATTTGGGTATTCATATTTTCCTCCATTTGAAGAATGGATATTACTTTCTAGTCGCTATTATTTGAATCAAAGTTTTGGTTTTGTCTGTAATTGCCAAAAATAAATGAGTTCTAGCTCACTTTTATCATCCTAGGTACCCTCTAACTGTGCTAGGAAAAGCGTCTGTGTACTATCCTCTGATTCATTGAGACTGATATAAGTCTTCTTGTTGCTACTTTAAGTTGGGTTGACTCCCATTTCGTTTGAAACAATGACTCGAATGCTTTACAAATTGGCATGTTTTTAATATTTAGATAAGCTACTGCTTCTTGTGGATCTCACCATTTTAATGAGCTTGAAGCTTTGTTTTGTATGAATCTCCATTTGATTCACTACCGATGTAGTGGTGTTTGATGCTTTGAGCTTGTGTTTTATTTTATGTTGAAACTCCTTGAAAATCTCTGAATCTGGATTTTATCATTTAGCTTGCAACTTCTGTTTTGTTCATTTGTGCAATGCTTATCTCCTTTCAATGGCTGTCCTAGCTCTCCCTGATTGCTATAGAATTTGAGAATCTGTGTTTTTTCCTTGATTGGCTTTTAAGCTCGGTCCTTATCATTTTGTTAGCACCTTTTGCTTATCATTTTGTTGGCACTGTTTGTGACTCTGGTGAGTTATACTTATACTTCAACTATATCTACATCGTGCTTTTGGAATGATACTCGACATTCTCTCGTGAGAGGAGTTAATTTTGATGCATAACTCAAATTTTACTTCTGTACTTTCTTAAATGAGCTCATCATTTGCATAAAGATATTTATTTTGATTTCTTGGTAACTCAACTCTAGGTATCTATTATTTGTTCTAAAAATAAACTCAGATAAGATACACCTAATTGTATATTTGTGGACTGTGCTTCTCATAACTCGGGTCTTCACTTGATGATGCCTCAGTTCTTGGCTGTACTACTCTGCTCCTGACTGAGAGTTGTTTCTTTGTGCATTTGATTTTGAAAGTAAAATATTGGTACCTTGACTGTTTCTTGATTCCATGAGATCTTTGTACCTTGTATGTGGCCTTCTAGAAGTTGTAAACAGTTTCTCATTCTTGCTTCACTTTGAAAACTGTAATTTAAGAAATGGATAAACTTTTAAAACTTCATGTTATTTAGCTGTTAAGTCAGAAAGAAGGTTCCAAATTTCTTCAATTTGATGACTAAAAGTGTAGTCCATTTCTTTTCTTAAAATACTACATTTAATCTTAATTACAACTTTAGTATGTATGCTGGAAAATTTAAAAATATCCATTTTTCATGGCGAAGCCCTGTCAAAATTTTCCCATAATTCTTTCTTTATTTTCTGTTTTAGTTGTAATAGTTGTATTTTCTGATTCAGAATACAGAATGTATCATTTTTCTATTGAAGCTGATTTATTGTTGGAAACTGAAACATAATAACTATTATCTTGATCATGGCATACTTTTCTACTTTTCTGTATCACTTATTTGATTTACATACAACTTTTAAAAGCATGTATTAATTTAAAACAACATGATGGAAAGATGTAAATGTCCATTTCACATGGTGAAGCCCTATCAAAATTTTCTCAGATTTATTTTTCATTATGTTTCAGTTGTAATCTTATCTTTCTAGTTAACTTCAACTTTTAAATTCTGATCCTTCTTCTTTAGTTGCAATCTGAAACATGCACTTTGGTTTGTAATTCTCTTTTCGTACTGTAACTTCTTTTATTTCTAGCATAGCTTCTGAACTTTGAGTTGCATTATTCCTTCATTCCAATATGTTCATCTGCTTTATGTAACATATGATAGAAGTTATTGAACTTTGCAATCTTTATCCATAGTGAAGACTGTAAGATATGCTTTATTTATTTTTGACTGTAACCTGTTCCTACACACTTGAGAAAATAGCTAGAAAATATTTAGGATTTTTGGCCTCTATTATGTCCATGTTTTCTTTTCTTCTCTTTATTTCCTTCTGAGTGAGTAAATCATGCATACTGTTTGATCTTTAAGTAATCCATATCTCATGTTATTAGAGATCCATGTCCACAAATTAGGACAATATAGGAATATGGATTGTACCCTGAGCTCATAACTGATAGTTTCCTCTTTTTTGTTTTCAGGTATAGTGTTCTCAGTAATGAAGATGAAGAGGGAACAAAGCTGAAGATGAGGATGCATCAACTGAAGGACAAACCTCAAGGCAATGATGGGTTCACTCATACTCCTTTATTTTCTCTTTCATGCATGTGTACCTCTTATTTCAGTAGTTGTAATTTAATTTTCAGTTACATCTCACGACTTGTGTGGGAACATTTGAAATTCCTTATGGATAAAACATCAAAATATGGAATTGAGTTGTGTATTTCTTTCTACATTTTTTCTTTTTGATATGGATTGTATGATGAACTAAAAAAACCAACACTATAATTGAATGTCTTAATCATGAAGGAAAGAACATTAAAGAATACATGTAACATCTAGTAATGAACTCTGATTTCTGTAATTTACAGTCTTGATTGCTTCTTCAAAACCTAACACTTCATCTATTCTGAAATTCGACATCTTCATCAAGACAACACAACTGTCTTTCGGGGCCTTGTGTTCTTTTGCTGAAGATAACATGAAATTGCAGAGCTATGTGATTTCTTTGTGTTTTGTAAATGTAATCATTAATTAATTCAATAGTAACAATATTGTATGAAAGAAAATCCCTTAGCTTAGGCATACTTCACCAATGCTATCCATCGCAACGAAGTTTCGAGTTTCCCATTTTGCATAATTGTAAAAATTGTCAACATTTTAGCAATCCTACGGGGAAAGCTGTGTGCTAGCTTGTAAACATGTGCCTTGCTCTTGTCCATTGGGCATGGTTTAAAGTATGTAACCAAAATATACCTTCCGAAGGTCCAACCCTTCAAAAATGAACTAAAAGCTGGGAAAGGATATGCTAAACCGAGATCACGTGCACGAATTCACTTATTGAATTGAAAAACATTGCAATGTGTAGGGAATGCACTTATTGAAGGGAAATCCTACTCTAAACAGATTAACTCGTAGGATTTTTAATAACTATGTTTGAGAAACATACCATTCACATGAATGGAAAGTTCTTCTCCATTCAGCCTCAAGAGCTAAAAAGCATTGTGTTCCTTACAAGATGAAATCATGTAAGGAACACTCCAGATGTATCAAAATTTGTGTGTCTACCGGCTTTGCACGATCAACATCCCGATTTAACACAATATATCCTTCATTGAAGACTCGAATTTTGCTTTCTTATCAAAAGTCTTCTTTATTTAACAAGAAATCTTTCGCTTGGATGATAAACAAGAACATGAATTTTATTGTTTGAAAGCATGTACTTGAAATTATTTAGCCCTCTAACTACTGAAAGTATTTTTTTCAAGAAATGTGTACCTTGTTTCATAATCATGCAAGCTCTATCCAAAGAAAGCAATTGGTTGTTCAACATTTTCATCATTAATTAGAGTTAATATGGTTGAGATTGTTTTAGCTCCTGCAAATTCATACATTGTAAAATATTTATCAAAATTTGGATTTGCAAGAGTATGAGCTTGAGAGATGGCTGCTTTGATTGCTTCAAATCCTTCTCTCCCTTTTCTGGTCCAAGAGAAAGTCTTCTCTTTCTTTAACATGATTGTCAATGGTTTAACCAATGCTGCAAAATATGGAACAAATCTTCTAACAAATTTGATTTTTCCAAGAAAACTCTGTAATGCCTTCTTATGATGAGGTAATGATAGCTGTGATATGGCTTTGATTCTGAAAGGATCGATTGCTAAACCTTGCTTAGAAACAATATGGCCAAGTAATTTTCCTTGATGTACTAAAAACATAGACTTTAGTGGATTCAAAGATATTCCAAATTGTCTGCATAACTGAAAAGTCTTCCTTAGATGTATTAGATGCTCATCTAATTTTTTTGAAAATACAATAACATCATCTAAATATACAAGGATGCATTTATTTAACAAGCTATGAAAATCCATGTCCATTGCACGCTGAAACGTTACACCAACATTTGAAAGGCAAAAAGGCATTCTTTTATAGTCATAAGTACCCCACTTAGTATGGTAAAAGTTGTTTTGTACCTATCTTCTTCTCGGACTAAAAATTGATTATATCCACTATAACCGTCTAGAAGAGATAGTCTATTTGAACCAAAAATGTTCTCAAAATCTGATCCATATTTGGAAGTGGGTAGTGCTATTTTAATAAAGCTTTATTAAAATCTCTAAAATCTACACATAATCTGATTTCTCCATTTTTCTTCCTAACAGGAACAAGATTGGCTACCCAACTTGAATGCTTAACGAAAAGATAATACCGATTCAATCAACTTACATAACTCTTTCCTCATTAGGGGCTCTATTTTGGGATTTATAGGCCTCTGTTTTTGCCTAATAGGCTTAGAATTTGGTTGCAATTCAATAGTATGTTATGCTAAACTAGGATCAAATCCTTTCAGGTCTTGATATTTCCAAGTGAAAACATCTTTGAATTCCTTACAAAGATTAATAAAAGAATGTTTTTAGCTAAAGAACATACCTTTCCGAGAAACAAATTTTTCCCTTCATCAATTGAGATTTCTTCATAGTTATCAACATGTGTTGACATCTTAGTCTTGACCTTCCTTAACTAATTGTTAGTGCTAAAGATGTCTTCTAATGTGACCAGACCTCAAGGTAGTTTATTTTTCTTTAACTGAACAATTTGGTCACCATATAAGTGTTGTAATTTATCTTGATTCACTACAGAAAACTCAACTTCTTGCTGTAAAAACCTGTAGATTTGATCATCACTTTCAAAAAATTGCCAATTCAAATCATTATTAGGTATCAAAGGCCTGACAATTAGCTTTATATGAGGATGAATTTTTCTCTTTTCAATCTATTCTAGTACTTCAAAACTGGCACCAATTGCTGCAAGTCTATATGCATGCTTATTTTCTATTCTAGGAATGGATTGGATGTTAATAGATTCAAAATATTCCATTAAGTCTAAAAATCTATGTCTGTAAGACTTCATTAATGGATTCTTACAAACATTGAAATTTCTTACTTGATTGATAACCAACTGAGAATCACCAAAAATATGTAGCATGCTAACACCAATCCTTCTGGCCCACAGTAAGCCATGAATTAATGCTTCGTATTCATCTACGTTGCAAGTGCATGAAAATTGGAGACTCAAAGCTGAGAAATACCTTTCATTTTTGGGGAAGTGAGCATCAAACCTGCTCCTTGTCCTTTCTTATTTTTAGCTCCATTGAAATGAAGCTTCCAAATCCCTTTCGTTGCATTTTTGTTTTGGAAAGCAAGGAATTGGTGTATTTTCTTTGTGCAAGAAATACACATGAAAAATATGTTCTTTAACTTCTTTGAAAGGATCATGAGTATGTTCTTCATGTGTCTTTTCATCCATAAACGAGTTAGAAACACCATCTAATGCTAAAACATGAGCTATATTATCAAAATCAGTCTAGTCTAAAGGCTGAATAAGTAGCTACTACACTAGAAGTGTGAGGCTCAATGTGAAATCTGGCCAACGGTTCTAAATTGATAGTAACCTTGGTCCCATAACAAGTAGTGAAAAATAAGAAAGACCAATCTGAAGAGAGATAGCCTCCTATTTTTCTTTGTGAAGTCTCTTGATAAACATATAGCAAAGTAAGGAGGTAAGTTTACAATAGTAATATCTTGTAGAATGATAAAATTTGAGCAAACATGTAATGTTACCTCTATATTTCTAATGACACCAACTATATTTGTTGCGAGTTCCATCCAACCTGTAAGACACTCTTTTCTATAGGTTCATCTTTGCTGGCCCAAATTTTCTACGATTGCTTTTGATATAACTATGCTACTTGCATTGTCCACCATACTGATTATGAACAAGATGTTCTCTAATAATTAATAATAGATAAAATGGTGGCGGCTTCTTAATGTCATGAGCATTTAAGACTTTCTAAACCATCCATTTAACTTCTTTGATGCGGTCTTGTTCCATTGTTCTAAGGACCATGTCTTCTTTATAGACTTCCTTTTCTCTCTTTTTTAGAAGAAATCTATAGCTTAGCTAGTTCATGAGAAATTAAATCTTGTTGTCTGGAATACTTAGAGCATCCCACATTGAGATGTTAACATTATGATTTTTCATTACATCAACAATGTTAAAAGAAGCAATAGTTTTAGAGACAGATTCTACTATTTTAGCATAGGCCTTAGCAAAAATTGATTCTGCTTCAACTGATTTTGATATCTGAGGTATAAATAACCTTCTTGGATTAAAGTTGTAGCTATTTTTGCTATTCTTTACCAGCTGTAACACCTGTTGTTTTTGAGAAACAAATGCACTATTAGCTAGTTTTGGGCTTATGCTTGTTGTTTTATCAGTGATAGTAGGTAGAACATGCCTATTATGTTGTTTTTTACTCTCTGTAGCCTTTTCCTGAGCCCTAGTAGTAACTGTAATGAAATCATCCTCACTTTGAAAATGACCAATTTTTGTTCATGTTCCTTCTAAACCTGAGTATCTTACTGCCCACCCTCCATTTGAGGCATGAATAATGTCTTGATTGAGGATGTACAAAAAGACTTATGTTCAGAAAAAAATTTGGGTAACTTCAGCAATTGAATGGGGTTGATTACAAGGTTGACACCACTCTTTTGTAGCCATATTAACTGGGACTAAAGTGTTAGATGAACTAGGAGCCTTTGGGTCAAATTGCCTTTGTTGATAAGGCTGCCTATAATTTTGATTATGTTGGTAAGGCTACCTATTTTGCTTGATAAGGGGACCGATAAGGTCTCGCTAGGTAATGCAAGCCTATTCTCAATTCAATTCAACTTGTTCCCCATATTCTGCAAAGCTTTAAATATGTCATATGATGGGGTGGAAACAACAGGTTGTATAATTATGATAGGTGAGGAATAGGTGCTAAATACGCCAAAAAAGGCATTGAAGGCCTTGATGCTAATTTTCCATCTTGAATAAGACTATTTTTAGATTGGATGGTGATATCATAGGCTCTTTGGGAGCATCTCTCCTCCAATAGACTGAATCATATTTGAAATATAACTATTTAATGCCCTGAGATAATAAAGAAAAGCATGATCAACTTGAGGCTTGACACTTGTTGGAATTCTTTCCCAAGTTTTGGAAAAACGGATGTTGAAACTAGACATAAACTCATGGGGAGATCTTTTAATGGTAGACATATATTCTATGAGAGATAAATGATCTGAATTATCTTGAAATTGTTTTAAAAATTTATCACCTAAGTCATCCCAAGTTCTTATGCATCCAATCTCTAGATTTCTATACCATTACAAGGCTTTTCCTTTAAGAGATGCAACTAAAAGTCTCAAAGCTACATCCTCATGAGTGATATTATGAACTGCACATAAGGCTACAACATATTTAATGTGCTCTATAGGTGTAACCTGATTTTCACTAGTGAATGATGGCAAACTTTTCATGGCAGCATTAGGGATGTCATGGTAAATTGGGATTACTAATGGGCTGCCATTAGTAAAGGTCACAAAATTCCTTGGTGGTTGAATAACCATTTGAAAAACTAGGATTTGAACAAAAATATTGACACGTGGTGAAGGAATATTAGGAGGAGGGTTATCAAAACCAGGCCTATTATAAGGTAAAGTATTACCAACTCTTCTCCTTCTTGCAGAATTCAAAGGTAAAGAAACAAACTCAGGAGGAATTCCTCTTACCGATGATCTTGTAGTCACTTTAGGCATGGAACATGTTGTAATACTGGTATGAAATCAGCCCTATGGAGTCGCCAAATAGATCTTTAAATCCTTAAAATATATTTTTATAGCTTGCTGTCTGAAAGTAACTTTTATTTGACATAAAATTTCTTTGTAAATATCTACAACTTGCATGTAGATCGATTCGTTGTCCCACTGGGTGTGCCAAAAACTGTTATCTCTTGAAAGTGCACCCTGTAGAGAGATGGCTGCAGGTGTTCTAAGCTTGAAAATTTTATCTCTCTCTTTTGTAGATACAATGGAAACACCTTAGGTATGTGGGTATACCTATTTTGAGGTGAGTCTCTGGTATCAAGGCCGGTTCCTTATTGATGTATCCTAAATTGATTTCTGGGGTTTAAGGGTAAAAGATGATAGTGTAAAAATGAATTAAAACTAAGGTGATACACCAAAATTGTATGAGGTCTTTGACTGAGTACATGCATAATTGATATGGAATGAAATTTTGATGCACGTGCCAACAAATTTCTGAAGATAATTAAGGGTAAACACTTTGATGTATTGAGGGATATAATCACAACAATCTTTGCTAAGTTACACATCCACATTAATATCATGTAGAGATTACTGAGTTTGCAACAGGGTAAGATGATTAATCAAGGAATTAAACATTCACAAGATTAATGGAAAACATACACAAGACTACAGATAATTGGAAAGGCAGAGAATACTTTACATTAAAAGGGAAAAACTGGCAGAAAATTGCTTCAGACTCCTGTATCTAAAAAGTCCTCCTTGTGCTTTTCCAAGGCACACAATATATAGAAAAATTGATTCACCCACCCTTCCTAAAAATAGACTAAGGTTGTACTTGCCCATGCATCCTATTTTTATCCTTTATTTAATAATAAATAAAGGAATAAAATAAAGAAAACTAGTACAAAGAGGCATTAATAGCCTTTGATTACATACAATCAAACTAAAGTTGACTTTTCTATTTTTAGAAAAGCATGGGTGAATAATTTACTAATAATAAACCTTGCTTGATGAGCAAGTCTCCTTCTAGGTGCATGAAAATTTTTCTTCTTGCTGATCTGTCCTTTTGCTAAAGGCATGCAAAAATACTCCTTGTGAGTGAACAAAATAATTACAATACTTGCAATATTTGTAAAATAATTCATCCACACATCCACTTGATGGGGACCACCTTCAAGCTCAGGTTCTGATGTTGACGTTCCTTGTCTTCTAGTGGTCACATGGGTGACATGCTATAAATCATCTCCAACTCCTCCAACAGTGGGGACCACCTTTGCACTTCACCATTAGTCCTCATTGGTTTGGCCACTCTTGTGGACTTAACAAATTACCATGGTTTTGAAATAATACAAGGGCACTTTGTAAAAGGGGCACCATATTAAATTGAAACCTTTGCCAACATATGGCATATTATAGTTTGCCGCCTCTGATTAATATATAATATAAGGTTCGCCACCCTATAGTTGTCGGCACTTGCATTGTAAATAGAATAAGGTGGACACCTTTTGGTTTGATCATTGCACATATGATTTGGTGATTTTTTTGGAATATCTAAGTTTGTACTTATTGTTATATGTCAAAATGAAAATCATTTTTGAAATAATAAGGGTTGGCCCCCTCCAATGTTGAATCGACCCTTGGCATGTTTTGTCGGTGGTATTTTTAACCTGGGTTAAGTTTGCTTTGATAATTGGTGATGATCTCGGGTCGTCGATCTCTGTCCTTGATGAACTCGTGGCTGTTGATTTTCGAACCTCCGTTAGGGTTTTAATCTTTACATTTAATGGATTAGCTGAAATTTTAACCATGGTGGTTACATTGATTTTTTGAGATCAATCTTTAGCCCTCGATCTGTGTACCTGTTGATTTGGATCGTTTGATCACTAACTCGGGTGAGTTAGGTTAAACCACAGTTGAGGTGGGTAAGTTGAAAGGTACCTTAGATTTATCCTTTGGTCATTCTTTTTCTTGTAGAGAGCGGCAAAGCACTAGTAAAATCTCCACTCCACGCCATTGTTGGTTACTTTGTAAGCTCGGATTCCCTTCAGAAAGGGCTCTCTGTGGACTGGTATAATTCTCTTTCTGAGCTTGGGATTGTGTTATTATCAGCATTGTAACATTACGAGGTTCAAATACTTGCACTTCTTCGTCATTCTGAGTTTGCTATTGACCTCTTCCCAAGCTTTTCTGGGATCTGAAACTTCGTCTGTTTTTGCTTTGAATCAGATTTCTGAGCAAGCTTTTCATGGGATTCCAACATTGTTGATGGGTTAATCTTGGTTCTCCTGCTATTTGCATCATTGTTTGATGAGGAATGGTAAGTCTTGATCTCTGGTTGTTGTAACCTACTTTGTCACTTTCCATTTTGACTTTCAAGACACTGATAATTAGCTCCCTTTTGTATCTTCTCTGTGATTTCATGGTTATCATGGAGATTCCAAGTTGAAGCTTTTTTGGGTTCTCATTTTTTTCTCCAAACTTGATGGTTTTTCGAGGACTTGAAAACTCTATGTTAATTGGTGAGTTCTATTTCTTACTCTGATTTGGATATACCCATGAATGAGTTTACGATGAAAAATGAGATATGTATTTTCTTCTCTATTCTCTTTTGCTTGAAATGATTTTTTTCAATTGGAATGTTGACTTCGAAAGAAAACTCAAAGCTCTCTTTATCTTGGATGTGCATGTAATTTTGATTCAAGGTTGTCATGCGAGTTTGTAATCTGAATGCTATAGGGTATTCCTTTTTGCTCTGCTTTTCTTGAAATGAAAATAGATCTCGAATCCTTATGATTTCCATCTTGGTCACTCTGCAAATATCTATTAATACTTGAATCTTCTCATATTATACATGGTATTTATGATTCAATTTTGTCTTCTTGCTAGATCTGGTCTCATAACATGAGCCATGATTGGATTTCTTGTGACCTGATTTGGGTATTCATATTTTCCTCGATGAAGAATGGATATTACTTTCTAGTCACTATTATTTGAATCAAAGTTTTGGTTTTTCGTAATTGCCAAAAATAAATGAGTTCTAACACACTTTTATCATCCGGGTACCCTCTAACTATGCTAGGAAAAGTGTCTCGTGTACTATTATTTAATTCATTGAGGTGATATAAGTCTTCTTGCTGCTACTTTAAGTTGGGTTGAATCCCATTTCATTTGAAACAATGATTCAAATGCTTTGCAAAATGGCATGTTTTTAATATTCGAGATAAGACTTGTTCTTGTTCTTTTGCGTCTCGCCATTTTAATGAATCTCCTTTTGATTCTCTACAACGTAGTGGTGTTTGATGCTTTGAGTCTGTGTTTTATTTTATGTTGAAACTCCTTGAAAATATTTGAATCTAGATTTTATCATTTAGCTTGCAACTTCCTATTTTGTTCATTTGTGTAATGCTTATCTCCTTTCAATGGCTTTCCTTGCTCTCCCCATTGCTTATAGCATTTGAGAATATGTGTTTTCTCCTTCGGTGGCTATTTTAGCTCGGTCCTTATCATTTTGTTAAAACTATTTGCTTATCATTTTGTTGGCACTATTTGTGACCCTGGTGAGTTGGACTTATACTTCAACTGTATTTACATCGTGCTTTTGGAAATGATACTCTACATTCTCCCATGAGAGGAGTTAATTTTGATGCATAACTCAGATTTTACTTCTGTACTTTCTTAAATGAGCTCATCATTTGCATAGAGATATTTATTTTGATTTCTTGGTAACTCAACTCTAGGTATCTATTATTTGTTCTGAAAATCAACTCAAATAAGATAAACCTAATTGTATATCTATGGACTTGTGCTTCTCATAACTTAGGTCATCACTTGATGATGCCTCAATTTTGGATGTACTACTCTACTCCTGATTGAGACTTATTTCTTTGTGCATTTGATTTTGAAAGTACAATATTGGTACCTTGAATGTTTCTTGATTCCATGAGATCTTTGTACCTTGTATGTGGCCTTCTGGAAGTTGTAAACAATTTCTCATTCTTACTTCACTTTAAAAGCGTAATTTAAGAAATGGATGAAATTTTAAAACTTCATGTTATTTAGCTGTTAAGTCAGAAAGAAGGCTCCAAAGTTCTTCAATTTGATGACTGAAAGTGTAGTCCATTTATTTTCTTAAAATATTACATTTAATCTTCATTACAGACTTTAGTATGTATGCTGGAAAATTAAAAATATCCATTTTTCATGGCGAAGCCCTGTCAAAATTTTCCCAGAATTCTTTCTTTATTTTTTCTGTTTCAGCTGTAATAGTTGTATTTTCTGATTCAGAATACATAATGTATCATTTTTCTATTGAAGCTGATTTGTTGTTGGAAACTGAAACATAATAATTGTTATCTTGATCATGATATACTTTCCTAATTTTTGTATCACTTATTTTATTTACATACAACTTTTAAAAGCATGTATTAATTTAAAACAACATGATGTAAAGATGTAAATGTCCATTTCACATGGAGAATCCTGTCAAAATTTTCTCAGATTTCTTTTTCATTCTATTTCAGCTGCAATCTTATCTTTCTAGTAACTTCAGCTTTTAAATTTGATCCTTCTTCTTTAGTTGCAATTTGAAATATGCACTTTGGTATGCAATTCTCTATTTTGTACTGCAACTTATTTTATTTGTAGCATAGTTGTTGAACTTTGAGTTGCATTCTTCCTTCATTCCAATATGTATTGGTCACTCATCGATTTATGTACCATAGGATAAAAGTTATTGAACTTTGCAATCTTTATCCATAGTGAAGACTGTAAGATATGATTTATTTATTCTTGACTGCAACCTGTTCCTGCACACTTGAGAAAATAGTTAGAAAATATTTAGGCTTTTTGGCCTCTCTTATGTCCATGTTTTATTTTCTTCTCTTTATTTCCTTCTGAGTGAGTAAATCATGTATACTGTTTGATCTTTAAGTAATCTATATCTCTGTTATTAGAGATCCATGTGCACGAATTAGGACAAGTATAGGAATATGGATTGTACCCTGAGCTCATAAACTGATTTTTTTTTTTAGGTATAGTGTTCTTAGTATTGAAGATGAAGAGGGAACAAAGATGAAGATGAGGATGCATAACCTGAAGGAAAAACCTCAATGAAATGATGGGTTCACTCATAGTCCTTTATTTTCTCTTTCATGCATGTGTACCTCTTATTTCAGTAGTTGTACTTTAGTTTTGATTACATCCCATGGCTTGAGTGGGAACATTTGAAATTCCTTATGAATAAAACATCGAAATATGGAATTGAGTTGTGTATTTCTTTTTGCATTTCTTCTTTCTGATATGGATTGTATGATGAACTAAACAAACCAATACTATAATTGAATGTATTAATCATGAAGGAAAGAACATTAAAGAATACCTATAACATCTAGTAATGAACTCTAATTTCTATAATCTGCAGTCTTGATTACTACTTGAAAACCTAACACTTAATCTATTCTCAATTCGGTGTCTTCATCAAGACAACACAAGCTGTCCTTCAGGGCCTTGTGTTCTTTTGCTGAAGATAGCATGAAATTGTAGGCTATGTGATCTGTTATGTTTTGTAACAACACACATAGTTGCAGATTTCATGTAATCATTAATTAATTCAATAGTAACAATATTTTCTGAAAGAAACTCCCCTAGCTTAGGTATACTTCACCAATGCTATCCATCATAACAAAGTTTTGAGTTGCCAATTTTTGCACAAGTGCAAAAATTGTCAACAATAGTATTATCCGAAACTAGGAATAAATTGAAATAGGATCTCGAATCATTATCTAAAGAGATTTGGTAAAGATTCAAAAATGATAAAATACTTGAAGCAATGAGAGTTGTAAATCCGCAGTTTTGGAATTTAGTTGGCAACATATGTTATACATCCATTAGTCCTTTATTTGTTAAAAACATGGTGATCTAGCCTGACCATTTCTCTAATCTTTGAAGAGATAATTTTTTTTTGTAGAAGGTATTTTAAAAAGAAAAATACTTAGCTCCTAAAGTCAATGCATTATGATAATACTATGATACAAAAATTTCAACTTCTACAAAACCCACAGGAATATGGTCCCATCATAAGGATTTGGAAGGATATTTGTTCCACTAGTATTTTGGGAGAAGATTTGAGCGAGTATATTAAGCTGTATGAACTCTATCAAACAATGATTCTGGGTTCTATGGAAGATGAGAGGGTTTTAGCACCTTTGTCCTTTTTGAAGTCAAAAGTTTGAAATATATTGGATAAGAATCTAGAAAGTTGTCTGAGATTTTATGTCTCATATTACTCGATGGAGACTTTTCCTTATGAGAGAGAACTTGCATTATGGAATTCACTAATAGAAAGAAGATGAGTTGGTAATATTCTTCACGATCCGGGGATCTAGACACATCGAAGACATGAGCGAAAATGTTTCTCCGGGTTTGTTCGAATTCACATAGATTTTGTTTCTTCTATCCATTGTTGAGACTATTTACAATAAAATGATGTATTGATGTTTTTCATATCCATTAATGTTAATCAACTAGTCCTAATGAATATGTAATTTATTTGTATCACATTTGTTTTTATACTTTGTTTTTAGTGAAATTAAAAGCGATGTATTTAGATCCATCTATATGATTATTGATTAAATATATACATCGAATGATACATAAATAATGAAAAATTTCAATAAATGCAATATTTCAATTGTTTTTACTTGGTCCATTGGAACATTGTAATTTACTTGTATCACATTTTATTTAATATTTGGTTTTATGACTAAAATAAGCACAAATTTATTTATATTGACCTATCTATTAATTGATTAATTTTTACATCTGCATGAAATCGAAACGTAAATATTTTAAACAAAAAAACATGACAGTTTGAGGACCATTTACATAAACACGAAACATAAACATGATTCCTATTGAGTGGAAATCGATTAACAATAAATATAGTTCCAATTCCAAAGTACTCTTGTAATCATTCTTTCATGTGGTAGATTAGTTTATGAAGACAAGTATCATTTCATAAAGTATTATCGGCCAATAAAATTCTAAAAAGGGGGTTATAAATAACATTTCAAAGCTTAGGAATTTTTTGTCATATAAGGACACATTATAAGGGAATCCTCTTTTTTGCCTATGATTTAGAATCAAAGTTGTCCTTACGTCTACCACACAGAATAAAACAAAAAAATTGGTTGGCCACTATCTTTTAATTCCTATGCCAGTGTCGAAATTGTGACAACACACTTGTCACATGGTGCACTTAACTAATTTTTGAAATTTTTATGTTGTAGGGAGGGGAGTCTTGATATTTCTCTTACGTAAGAGGTAGAGGAATGTGCTCGGTTTGTACAAAGCTATCTGCTAAAACTCCCGATGCCCTGTAAATATTGTGCCGTGGTATTGATATTTTGAAGAATATTTTGCTCCTCCCTCGCATGACATCTCATGATGAAAAAAGTGATGCATCAACGTCTGTCTTTTCCTTTAGTAAGATTTCGGACCATCTTATGCTCCTTGATTATCCTTCTCAATGTATTATTTTTTTATTTCATACTATGAGTTTTTCCTTTAATTGTACATATGAATTCAATATTTTGTGGGAATTCTTCAATTGTGCTTCAAATACAACTACTTCTTTCTTTAAATTTTCATATTTTTCCTACAAAACAAAAATATGAAAGTATTAGTCTATTAGATAAGTTGAAAAAAATATATTGTGGCACTCATAATATTAGGGATTTTCTGTAAAAGATGAATTACGAAATTTTTTTCTTTTTCTACATTTCTTTATTAAATTTTTTGTCTTGTCTTTAGCCCATTTGTTGTAGTAAGCATGTACTTCAACATTTAGATTCTCCAGCCTATTTAACATTATGTCTATAATATCATCATCACAATCATTATTATATGAAATTGTGTCTTATTGAGCTTTGTTTAGCAAAATGTCAAACCTTGCCGGTTGGTCGTCATCATGGCGATGAACAATGAATGCATTTGAGCATGATTATGATATCGGGTATTTATTTATTTACAAAATTTTATCCCTCCTCTCCTAAGTGCACACCAAATCCACATAAAACATTACAACTTCTTGAATTGTGGCCCCCATACTATCTCTCGATATCATATTTTCAAATACAAAATGTTTCTTCTCATCATCGGTTTGTGGAGCTTTACTTGGAGGAGGAGAGTCATATACTTCATGCACATTTTTCTACGATTGTGGTGGAGGAGGCGGAGTAGATTGAATCATATCATGGGTGTCAAAATAGTTACCCTTATCTGCATCTCCACTATCGAATCCCAAATACTCCTCGTCAAGATTGATGTTGTTCAAAATTTGGGTGCCCGTTACACTTAAGACACCACCTAGTGAGAGTCCAAGAAATTATGTGGTTACAGGATGAAGTGTTCCTACCAAGTTTGCAAGAAACCTTATATTCTTTCCTGAAGATCTTCTATTTGTTTGGACTGTATGTGTTGGCGGTATTGGTGGCCTCCTTATAAGTGGAATGTGCTGAGAAGTTGTATTACTTGCTAGAAGAAAACAAAAAATTATTAGAAAATTATCATTATACACTTGGGCCTTGTAAATGCTAAAAAATTGTAACTAAACAAAACATGCTAAATATTATACATTACAATTTACCTTGCATGCTTAGAGACACAATCATGACATTTCGATCTTGACACCTAGAATGAGTTTTATCTTCATCAACAAACTTAGTAGTTTATGAATACAATAAATGCGAAATATTAAAATCTTTGTACTAATTACATAATCTATACTAGTAGTTTGAATTGGTTAATTATATCAAAAGTAAAATTTATACATGTAGTGAAATGTGATGGTAGGCATGATGCACATACCGACCCCTAGGTAATTTTAACGAGGAAATCATATTGGTTTTGATTCTACTAAATCCATGTCGAATCTGCAGAGACCTACGAAGGGGCTTTACCTCGAGAAATAACCTCATTATGAGATATTGCAGCCATAATTCTTCTCTATAAAATAAAATATTATAATTATTATTGTAATAAAAAATATTGAATGCGAAATTGTTATAACATGAAAACGTTAAAAGTAATTGTTTTGTTACCTGTTGTTCTTCAAGAGAGAGACCATTCATTTTATCATTAATTGCAGTTGGAATTTGTGCGTGTTACAATTGGAAGAAAGCTTCTTGATAGAAAGAAAGTATATAATTGCAAGAAGAGAATACGGTGACACTCTTGGATTTACGGACATATTGGCACTACGGGCATGGGAGACATCTATTTTTATTCTCTTGGACAAATATGTGCACCAATCGAATTGCTTCCCCTGTTAGTGTTTGTATTATTTATCAAGCGCCCAAAATGGAATGTCTACTGAGATCTTCACCTTTGTGAGAGAGAGCCGGGGAAGGAGAAATAGAAGAGATAGTTTATCTCATATTATTCTATCTAACACAAAGCATACGTACAGTATTTATAGGACAGTAATCTGTACTAGACTTCCTAAATGGATGGAGAATATCCTCAACAGAAGTAGAGAATGATGGAATAACAGAAGAAGAAGATAAAATGATAAGATTGACACCTATGACACATCTAATAATCAACGTATCCTAACATTCCCCCCCTTATTACATTATTCTTGCAAATGTGACCTCTGAAAGATTCAAATTTCACTTTTCCAAGAGATTTAGTGAGAATGTCAGCAACTTGTGCTTCAGTAGGACAATACTGGAGCTGAATTTGATGGTTCAAGACGTGCTCTCGAATGAAATGGCAATCAATTTCAATATGCTTTGTTCATTCATGAAAGACTGGATTCTACACGAGCTTGACACACTCGATTGTCATGATAAAGAATAGGTGACTATTTTTGAGAATTCAGGTCATCCATAATGCGGCGTATCCATATCACTTTGCACACATGGCTCCTCGTGCGACACGAAATTCTGCCTTTGTGGATGAGATAGAAACAACATTATGCTTCTTGCTTATCCATGAGATAGGTCTAGATCCGAGATGAAATATGTATCCTGTAGTTGACTTCCTATCATCAGAGATCCGGCATGAGTCCAGTCGACATATCCCTGTAGGAAAAATTGATCATTATTTTTATATTCCGGACCATAATTAGTTATTCCTGGACATATCTCAAAACATGCTTTGCTTTGCATTCAGTGACATTTCTTTGGCTCTTGCATGAACCTGGAAAGATAGGTGCGACATAGCATGCAGAGAGATGCAGTGCGGTGTATGTCAAATAGATGAGCCTCCAACCAATTGCACAGAGAGTAGCATCTACTTGAGGTGAGTCTGGAATCTTGAAAGTTGCAAGCCTTTTCCATGGGAGTGGATATAGGTTTACAGTCAGACATTCTATACTTTTCCAGGAGTGTCTTGGCGTACTTTGTCTGGGAGACAAATATGTGATGCTCCTTTTGCCATATTTCCAAGCCAAGACAGTAATGTAGTAGCCCCAAATCTGTCATGTCAAAGGTTCTTTTGAGATCATTCTTTACAATATCAACTTGATCTTCTGAACTACCAGTGATCACAAGATCATCTACATAAACAACCAGAATGACAATTTCTTTTCCTACCTTCTTTATATACAAATTTGAATCTGAGGGGCTACGAGTGAACCCATGCTGCAAAAGGTGATCGTTGATCTTGATATACCATGCCCTGGGAGCTTGTTTCAGTCCGTAAAGAGATTTGATGAGACGACATACCTTTTTAGGCTGATTTTCATCAACAAATCCTTCAGGTTGGGTCATGTATACTTCTTCTTTCAGATCACCATTTAGGAAAGCACTCTTGACATCCATCTGCTGAAGTCTCCATCCTTTACGTATTTGCGAAGTGCGCAAACTACTCTGATGGTCTTCATCTTCGCAGTGGGTGCAAAGGTTTCTTCATAGTTGATGCCTTCTTTCTGAGCATATCCTTTGGCTACAAGTCGTGCTTTATGTTTGTCGATGGATCCATCTACCTTATATTTTGTCTTGAAGACCCATTTGCAGCCTATGGGTTTCTTTCCTGTAGGCAGATCGACAAGTTCCCATGTCTGATTTTTCATGAGCGAGTCATATTCTGTTTCCATAGCTTCCTTCCACTGAGTTTGAATGAGTGCTTCATGAACATGATCTGGCTCGGAGCTATTCATCAGTGAACTCATAAGTGCAAAGTTTACCTCATTTCTTGTTTGACTCCTTGTTTTGACTCCGGATGATGTATCTGGGAGTTGTTGCAAATTTGAGTTCTTGATAGTTCTTTGTACCCACTTCAGATGAGAACTTGACTGATTTTGAGAAGAAGCGTGTCGTTTGCCCGTGAGGATTGATGTGGAGTCACATTCACAGCGGTTCTCAAGGTCAACAAATAGTTCTCCTGGTAGCATTTCTTTTCTCTGAGTAGTCTCCTCTAGCTCATCATCTGATTCAGAGACTAATCGGTGAGATGTGTTTGGAAGTGGATCTTCTGTTGATATTATTGAGTCAAAGGATGACTCGTCACAAACCACATCCCGACTCTCGTATATTTTATTTGTCTCAGGATCCATGAGACGATATGCCTTCGAGGTAGTATTGTAGCCAAGAAGGATACACGGGAGTGTTTTTGGCTCTACCTTCTTTCTCTTCTGAGCTGGGACATGCATGTATCTTTGTGCTGACCAAATACTCGCAAATGAGAAATTGATGGTTTTTTACCACTCCATACCTCTTCTGGTGTCTTGTTCAGTAGAATCTTTGTTGGTGCCCTGTTGAGAAGATATACAGCCATTTGTACTGCTTCAGCCCAATAGCGTTCTCCTAGCTTTGCAGTTGATAGCATGCAGCGAGCCATCTCCATCACTGTGCGATTGCGACGCTCAACAATGCCATTTTGCTGGGGCGTGTAGGGAGCAGTCGGAGTCAGGTGTTGCTTAATGCCGTGATGGTTTAGGAAGGCCAAGAACTTCTTTGATGTGAATTCCCCCCCTCGATCTGAGTGGAGTAGAAGAAGTGGTTGTCCAGACTCTTTGACAACACGATGATAGAAGTTCTGAAAGTGTTGAAGAGCCTCACTTTTTTGCTTTAGGAAATATACCCACATCTTGTGAGAGTGGTCATCCACGAACAACTGGAAGTATTTGTATCCTGAAAACGAAGCAGGCAATGGGCCGTTCAGATCGGTATGAACTACCTCCAAACACTTCTTGGCATGGAATGTGCTCGCTTGAAATGGATCTCTATGTTGTTTTCTGCAAGACGGACCAGGGCGAGATAGGCAAGCGGCTGGACAATTTGGGTAGTCCACGGACCATTGCTTTTGAACTCATCTGATGCAATGAACCGACCGACAAGTGTCCATATCTAAAATGCCATAGTGAGTTGATTCTATTGTTGAAGCGAGATAAAGCTACTGCAGAAGATGAAACAGTATCTAAAGAAAATAACTTATCTTTTACAAAAGCTTTAGCAAGAACTGTACCTTGTCTGGAGATTAAGCATGATTTAATGCCATTTTGAACAAGAAATTCAACCTTAAGGTGATGATTCAAGAGCTGAGTAACTGACAAAAGGTTGCTAGTCAAGCCAGGAACATATAGTACCTTTGTAAGTGTACATTTTCGTGGCCCCAGAGGAATGGTCACATTCCCTATTCCTTCTGCAATGTACTCTTTGTCATCCGCTATCCAAACTCGATCTCCGGTTGGCTCTTCGTGTAGTGAATCAAACAACTTCTTGTCACACGACATATGCTTGCTTGCACTGAGTCTATCAACGGAAATTTCTTTGTGGTGAGAAGTTTGAGAGACGAGTACAAGATTCTTACTACAATGGGCTCCTTCTGATGTCTCCTCATCAGAGTCATCATCTTCTTGTTGGGCTGCAAGATGTCCTTTTTGCTTTCTCCAGCGGGGACGTCGTTTGGACTTTTGAAAATCTTCATGCCCGGATGTGCTTGTATGGCTTGAAGGCCCTTGTTTTAGGCTGTTGTGCCAACAGTGATCAGTGTCGTGAGTATTGGTTCTGCAAATGTGACACCATCTCTTTGAATTTTGATCTTTCTATTTGGGTTGCGCTGGATTTGGCTTCTCTGGGGGACCTTTCTGATTCTTCTGGCCACGATTAGGCTTTGAGAACAAGGCTTTGTCCTGAGACTCCCCATGCGATGAAGTGATAGCTTCTTCCTGCTGCAGCAAATTCACAAGCTCTTCAAATGTCACTGTTTGTTTAGACACATTCAGTGTTGTAACAAACACTCGAAATTGAGAAGGGAGTGCTCTCAAGGTGATTGGGACGAGTAGTTTATCGTCTACCGTTTCACCGAGCGCCAATAACTCCGATCTCAACTCAGCCACGCGACGCAAGAATTCCTCCACTTTCTCGTCAGACCCCATAGAGAGGGTGTGCAGCTTCGACTGAAGATGAAGAATCTTTGTCTGATTTTTGGCTTCATAAATGGTTGCCAACTTGTCCCAGGCCTCCTTGGGTTTCTCCGCATTCGAACATGCGGTTGCACATCATCACTGATACTGAGCATTATCAGCATCAAGGCTTTAGCACAAGCCATGTCATATTTTATTAGTTCATCGGGGGCTGTGGGAGAGCGAGGCACTGAGACCACTGTGACAATTCCCATAATCCTTGGCGAAGGATTGTCTTCATTTTTGTCTTCCAGGCCGCAAAATTAGGCCCTTTGAGCAACTGAGCGTCAGACAGAAGTAACTTCGGAGCTAGACATTGTAATAAAAAAAAATTTATTTATTTGAAAAGTTATTACAATTTGGACTCGTAGATAGATCACGATATTCACGTTTATGAGATGGCGGCGCTTTGCAGGGCGTTCTTCTTCGTCGTCACAATCTGCGTCGTATCCGGCTTCTAATTCTTCTGTACTCGCTTTGCTTGGCAGCTGACGTCGAAAAGAAAGTATTCAAGGAGTCCTTCTCGAACTAGTTTGTCGAATGCAAGATTGCCGCAATTTTGAAGCTCGTTCAGCAAAGAAAAGTAGAACCCGAAGCTCTCAGGAGCTTCTTCATGGTGTTCTCTGGCTGGTGAGTTGATGTTGTGGCTTTCAGCCATGGTGATCGTGTTATTGACGCTTTCAATCGAGTTGTCTACACTCGACATTCGACGTAGTGTTGAAAAAACTGTTGTAGACTCAAAGAACTACCTCGACAGCGCTACACAGGTTGAAGGTCTCCGCGCATAGAAATAAGTTCTCTCTCCGGTGAGGTCTCCACGTTTTGCTTTCCACGCAGACAGTATTTTCTCCACGCACGTGCTGCCTTCCTTCAGTAGGTGGCTGAGTAAGTCTCCACGTCCAGCTGCAGCGGTCTCCAACACGCTCAGGCAGTCTCCACGAAAGAGTTGTCTTCAACACGCTCAGGTTTCGAACATGGCTCGGCTGGCCGTGAGTTCGATGTAATTGATTTTAGTGCCACTGCTCGCTTTTATTGCAGTTAATCTGACCGTCGATGAATCCAAGCAGGTTACTCAATCTATTCAAAAACTGATGAAACAGTATCCCAGCGTTTCGGATCTTAAAATGTGCTCAAAGCTATTCGATAATAGTGAGAGAGGCGCACAATCATTTCATGGTGGGTACAGATTATTGAAATTTACGGAAATCAGCTTTGGTCAAGAAAAAAATTGATTGCTGTGGATGGATACCTTTCTGTTTACATCGGAGTGCACTTGAGGGACACCCGAAAAAGCTATGTGATCAGATTTCTGACGCAGTGTTGGATGCATGTCTCGAGCAGGATCCTGACAGCAAGATAGCATGCGAAACCTGCACTAAGACTAAGATACCAAAACTTCAGCAGTTCTCCACATGAACTTCCACGTTCTGGAACAGGCTTATTTTCCTCCGCTTAGTGATATGCTTAAACTCAGCGGGTACTCACGTCTGTCCTGGAGCCGTGTGTTTTGGCTGAATCGCTTCTGCTGTTGGTGAATTCCGTCACGTCCACATTCAGTGCCCCTTCGAACCGCAGGAATCAACAGCTATTAGTTGCAGAGATCTCCAACAGCGCATTCGAACCCTCTTCCATGATGGCCAAGTGCGACCCACGTCACGGAAAATACAAGACTTGCTGTCTCATGTACAGAGGCGACGTCGTCCCAACTCGCTGTGGCCACCATCAAAAACAAGAGAACAATCCAGTTCGTGGACTGGTGTCCCACCAGATTCAAATGCGGAATCAATTATCTGCAGTCGCTCTGATACCAAACTGAGAGAGAGCCAGGGAAGGAGAAATAGAAGAGATAGTTTATCTCATATTATTCTGTCTAACACAAAGCATACGTACAGTATTTATAGGACAGTAATCTGTACTGGACTTCCTAAATGGATGGAGAATATCCTCAATAGAAGCAGAGAATGATGGAATAACAGAAGAAGAAGATAGAATGATAAGATTGACACCTATGACACATCTAATAATCAACGTATCTAATACAACGTAACACAATCTGGTATGAAAAAGTGATGTAACTATAAGAAATAATTTGTTTATAATACCTTGTATAAGAAGGCCTCTTTTTGAACGATTAAGATGAGTTGCAATAAAAGACAAGAAATGTTAGATTCTTGGGTGGTCGAGTAATATTAAGAAAAGTAGTTAAAAATAATAAACTTACCATCAACCTACACATTGTAATGTGACTCTAAAATATTTTTATCTTCATCTATAAGGACAACCTTTGTTGTCATGGGTGGCTAGTTTTCAAATAGTAAGCCAGTTAAATGATGTATGTCTGTTGGCTCAATTGTGAAAGAAATTTGACGATCCACGAGAAGAATGGAAAACTCTCCCTCTTTTTGGTTGTAAGGAGAGAAGGTAATCAAGGATGGAATTATACTTTTCGAATTGGGGCATGTTGACAAGCCCCGTAAATTGTGATTTTGCAGCCACTGGGTTGGTGTTTCTTTTAGTTTCGTTAGAGCTGTAATATGTGGGCACATGAGGTTTTTGTATTGGAATTTGGGCGTAGGAGTAAACGTGCTACTTTTCATTGTTGAAATTTATAGGAGAGGGAGGAAAGAAACTTGAAAGGTGGACGTAAGTTTGGGAGAACTTCAAATATTGGAGAGTTTAGAGCACTAAAGATATTCATGAAAAAGTGAAGAAATGAACCTCGTAGGCGTATATATAGGGCCGAGAAGGGTTCAAGGGACACGTGGCAAAAATAATTGGCTTGACATGTTGTCCATCCAACCCATGTTGGAGGTACGTGTAATAGAGGTTGGATGACCTTCCAACTCGTTACCCAAGTTGGGCGGGTCACCAAACTAACCCGTCTACCCCATGTGGCCAACATTCCCATCTAACCTACCCATCCAACCTACTCAGCCAACCTACCCTTCCATACTTCCGACCAACCCACCGTCCAACCTATCCGTCAACTTTGTCCATCCATCCTTCCCATCTAACTATTGGTAAAATGATTAGAACATTTCCGGGCTTGTCGTGTAGAAGAAATGAGTCACCTTATTTTTCCTCTATGGTTCAACGCAATCGTTCTAAATACTCATCCAAAATACCCGTCCACCTACTTGTTCGACCTACTCATCCAGCCCATGACCAATCTATCATTCCAACCTACGTCCAACCTATTTGTCAACGCCCATCCAAACCTACCCGTCTAACCGATCCGTCCAACCTATCTATCCGGTCTACCCATCCAACCTACCTGTCTAATCTACCGTCCAACCTACACATCCAACCTACCCATACAACCTACCCATCCAACATACATGTATAACCTACCCATTCAACTATGTGAAATTCAAGAAAAAAGTGCCTTGCCAAATCACCTTTGCCACGAAGCATTTTTGAGAAATTCACCTTCAATTCAAAATTCAATTTTGGATATTCCCCACCAATTCTAAACTAATTTTTCAGAGGTGGGGTCTTAAAATGAACTCTGCACTAAGATCTTCTCCCACAGTCTTAAGGGTTTTTCCTACAATAGTTTTATAATCTACCTATGTATTGTGTTTGGACTATCACTCTTTTGGAAAATCAATTCCTTGCACAATTTTCAATCAACAATCGAGACAAAATATCTTATGTTCAAATGGATGAAATGCGACATGGTTGTAATGAACCCATTGGTGATTATATCATACGTTACAAAACTATGCTTACTAAGATGCACAATATTCTAGCCAATAGTGAACTACAAGATATTTTCACTCGAGTATCTTGGTCCCTTCATAAGAGTCAATTTGTTTTGATGAGGTAAATTATTTCAATCATCTATGTCATACTGTAAAAGAATGTGAAGCTAAGCTACTTGACATGCAAAAACTTAAGTACATAGTTAGTTCTCTTAGTAACCCTACTAAAAATTCAAGGCAAGAATAATTTTAAGGATAAATCCAACAATGTAAAATATTATGTCAAAGCCACTTTGTTAACATTGTATCTCAACCTAAAAATCTACAAATACAACTATCTCACTAGAAATTCACACATTTACCTTGTCCACTATAAAAATTAATAAAATAATTACTCAAGTATAGTCATGTGTATCTCCCTCCATAACTTGAGGTTGATGCGATTACCCGTCATGGTAATCTTGATGTTACTACCCATTGTGATTACCAATAATGCATTGGTCACTCTTTTAATGTCGTTTCAAGCTTCATTTTGTTAGACAATACATCCTCGATGTTGGTAACATTGAATGTGAGATTCCATATCAATCTAAACCTGCCAACGAAATTGAAAAACTTAATATATTTAGTGATCCATTGATAGAACATGCTCTATAGAATCATCTTGGAAGTACATAATACTTACCATCTTTGTATCACATCCACCTTCTTATGATTATGCATTTGATGCTATGATTAGTACTATTGTTACTACCCTTCCCCGTCATTAATGAATTTTGATGATAGGGCTAAGACATATTGTTTTGTTTCTAATACACTTTAAATTCCTTGCTTGGTTAATCAATATCTCATCTGTGATATTACGGTTGATCATATTACTCTCCATAATCTCTGCACTTCCATATTACCACATTCTATTGGATTTATGAAAAAGGATATTATAGTTGATCCTTAGAAACACATAGGGAATTTTTTCTGAATATTACTCTTGAATCAACTAATCTTGTCCTAAAATTATTAGTAGCATCCTCTCTTTTTTTATGCAACATGAGATTATATTGTTCTTAGATTTGCATGTATACCTTCAATGTTCCATCAATGTGTTGAGTTAACTCACAGTACTAAAGTTATTATAATTAGGGAATTCCATTTCAGGAGTCCATGATCTTTGTATTTCAACATCACATATATAGATATTACTCCTAGAAATGATGATTTCACACCACATATTGTTACTCATCATATGCCTTGAGCGATGAACCCCCTCGAGTGTATACAAAAACACTTCTTCTAGATCCAAAAGTGTTTCATATCAAACATATATTACTCAACCATTTGTTCATTTATATACATTACATACACCTCTTAGAAAAAAATATTCTCCTATAAATTAGAATCGATCACCATCTACATGCACTACTCATCATGGGTCCTCCACCCTTGATCTTCTACAACATATTATATGGATCACCCATTAGTTATACATCCATATCCCTTGAATATACTCATGCTTGTATGAATGATATATTCTTCACCCCATGAGTGTGATGGGACTCTTCATATGGTTCTAATTAGGTAACTATGTTGCTACCTCAATTTCTTGTACATAGCTATTTTTAAAACATTACGAAAACATTCAAATATGAGGAAAATAAAAATCAAGACTTGTTCTAGTTTTCTTGGCTAGATTGTTCCTTTATGCATATTATTTCTCACATTGATTTGATAGATAATATATCTATTATTTACACACATTAATTCGTGCGGTATCTTGATCTTGATGCAAGACATTCACATATTGTTAAAAAAAGATATGAGCGGTTCCTTACACTACTTTTTTGGAAGCATTCCTCAATGTCATATAGATGATTTTATTTCATTGTATGTTTATTTACACCTTCATCATCATGCTTGATTATATACATAGTGTTTATTTCTACCTATTGGGTTAACATGAATAACACAAGTGTCCTATGTAAAGCAAGTCTATATTGCTATTTTATTCTTATCACTATTACTGGGTTCTATAACTGTTCCATATAATAATATCACTAATTATTTATATGGATTACTTCCTTATATGTTTATCACATTGTTTGATTTGATTTTATTGTGTGATTCAAATACATTGCTTTCTTACTTGATATTGACCGAGTTCCTTGCTTATCTCTTGACACCATGGGTGTCTCATGTTTGTGGATCCATGCCTCTATTGTGTGTATGCACTTGTTTTTATGAATGTGGAACATTATACCTCCTACCTGCAATAGTCTTATGACATTATGAGTGTCCCAGGTTTGTTGCTCTTTTCCTATATAATACTTGTTTCTATACTCTATAGCTTACTTGAATTTATACTATTTCTTATGACATGGTTGAATTTTCTATGATGTTTCTATAATTTTATATTATGGAGTAGGACATGATTTTACTTTTATCTCTGTTACTATTTTCTTTACACACACGCACACACACACACACACGGGCACATGCGCGCTGTATGCACACACACACACACACACACACACACTCTCTCTCTCTCTCTCTCTCTCTCACACACACACACACACACATATTGTTTCATGTTCTTTTTTTCTCTACATTATGGTTTTCACCATGTACAATCCCTTTTGTAAGTATAGGTTCTCAAAGGTGGCCACCATTCCATTATTATATTAGATCCTATGCATATTATAAAACATATGATACATGAGGTCACATATATTATTTTGATTCACATGATCAAATTATTTATTACGAAGGGGGCATTCATCATGTTATTTTACAATTACGGGTAGGCTACAAAATACAAGGACACATTTTTAATGGGTTCAAATGCTTAGAAAAAGTCACAAATACTAAAATAACAAGGTATAAACCATATAGTATGACTAGGAATATGGTATGACCTTGACCATTTTCCTATATTCCCAGGACAAAGGGTAGCTTCACTCAAATTTTAAAATTCTATAGATTAAATAATCTATTTATAGAATTTTCACAAAGTCATAGATGCATATGACATAGTTCGAGTAAGTTATAGGGGCATAAGTAATTCATTACTTCTTCATGGCACTATTTATCTTCAGATTGCATAAACATGGTTTAGGGAATGGGCATCCTTATCTCCTTTGATTTTTTAAAATTCCAAATAATTAGGTTCAATTATAGTAACACCTTATGGGGGAATGACAATGTCCATTCTTTCTAAGGTTTGATTGTTTAAGTTAGTAAAAATGTGGCCTAGATCTATCTACTGATGGTATGGTTAGTGAGTTTAGTGGAAAGCATATAAGGATATAATGTCTTCATAGATTGATATTTCCATTTCTCTTATCAAATTCCCAAATGATAAAGTTGTTGAAGTGACTTAATAATTTATAGTCTAAATCCTTCCTCTCTACAAATATCTAAAAAAGGGACAAAAATAGTTCATATCCTCACTCTCTCGATGTTGAGATGCATCAATACTCAAGCATATCCTTTGGCAAAATGTTGGGGAATTATCACCAACAACACTTTGGAATTTCAACAACAATTCCAAATATCGAGGTACACCATGAAATAGTTGCTCCTCCCTCCACAAATGAAAATGTGTATTCCTTGATGTTTTGCATATTTTTACTCACTTTTTGTAAAGTTAAAAGTTACATTGCATCATCTATATTTTGAGTATAAGTTTAGTTTCTATCATAGACATTGAATACACTATGTTACATGTTTCATCATGGAGCATGCCAATACCAACACATTAGAGAACCACTACCAAACAAAGGAAAAATGTGTGTGTAGACCTAGGTATGTTTTTCCTTTAAGAATGAAAATATAAATTATAGACTAAAAGGGGGAAAATATAGACAATAAAATTTAGTAACTTGTCCTGTGAAATTCCAACTTTGACCATGTTCCCTTGCTAAGATAAATGATCCCTTTCATAATTCAATCACATCATATCTCTAGATATTTTACAACTTGATTATATTTACACTCTAATTTGTTGTTAATTTTTAGACTATCATTTGATTTAATAAGTATTAAACTTACGATATTCATGACACAACAACTTCATATTTGATTTTTAGCACTCTGGTTTCAAAATGTATGGAAGGGTTGGGATGTAAGGTATAGTATTGGCTGACATGTATGGTATTTCCCCTTCATATTCAATGAATCTAGTTTCAATTTCAATTTTTTTGGTCATTTCATCTTCTTAGGAAAGTATCATTAAAATATTTCACCTACGTAAGAATATGAAAGCAAGTTAACATAAATTTATATCTCACTGGTACTCTCACAAGTTACTTTGAAAATATCTTTCCAAAAGAACTCAAAAGGTAAATGGGTCAAAGCACATAAGTGTGTCCCACTTTTTACATTTTTGTACCTCTAAACACATGAATTTTTGACATCACTAAAATTGTAGAGGTAATTTCCAAAAACTACATAGAATTGGAAAATGTTGTAAACTAATGAAATGTTGCATTTTGAATGTATAATGTATGTGGATTTTTTTAGTTTTTTAGTTATTTATTTCAAAGGTTGTTTCTTATTTTATAGTAGAGCTACATTGTGCTAACATCTTGTAATGTAGTCAAAACATATTTTTTTCTACAAAATTTTAGATATATATTCTAGACTTAATTATCTATTATATGAATATTTTTTAAGATTTTTAGATATAAATTTAATTTTTTATTCAATATATTATTTGATTTAGATATGTATAGATGTTTATGGTGATATATCTCTTTATTTATTTCAAAATTGATTTTTTTCATGAGCGTAACGATAACATTAAAATTTAGTAAAATATATTTTTTCAATTTTTTGGAAATGATTTACTATTTTTCATAGTGTCTCAAATGGGACGTACCAAATTTCCTAAAATACCATAGTTTAGAAATAATTTAAAAAATAGAAAAAACCATTTTAAAAATTCAAAAATTATATTTTTGGAAAGATCGTAAAAAAATGAATTTATGTGTAATTTTCATAATTTAATTCACTATTTAGACCTAAACACATGGCATTTGAAGTGGCATATTTTGGCCTATAATTTCCCTCCAAATGGATTAAGGGAAACATGCCACATAGGTGCCACCTAGGCTCCACATAAGGGGGTTCACCCGAACCCCCTTAAGCCTAACTCCATCGGTTCGCTCTCCAAAAAGTGTGGAAGGTAAAATATGCCTAAGTGGGTTTTCTTGAACTCCTTGAGCGAAGAGGGTTTTGGAAAAGTGGGTGTTCAGGTAAACCCATTTTTTTGATGACATGGCACAATGATAAAAGGGGGTTCATACAAAGGGGTGTTTGCCCAAAAAACCCTCAAACTATTGATGTGAAATTTCGTGCGTCACATTTTTGGCCTACCAAGTGGGACACACTATTGTGCATTTACCCAAATAAATCTACCCAAATAAGCTACACACAATTTAGAACAATCACAACTATAAGTATGAAGCAATCAAATAGTTTAAAGAGTCTAATTTCCTTCATTTCCAATCACGCACAGGTCATAGAGCCATGTTTTAGCAAGAGAAAATTCAATCCAAGCATTGCATAGGGATTTCAATCAACAAATGGTTAGGTCACATAAATGAGGCACACCATATCTCAATAATAACACATTAGGTATAATCTATACTACGTATTTATCCCATGATCTTAGTGTAAAGAGACATGAGGGCATCCTTAGGGTTTGGTTAGCTATTCAAACTTGTAGAACAACCTAAGAGAACTACACGAGGTTTGATCCAAAAAGAGGGAATGTCGTGTAGCTTTGGACTAGTTCAACAATTAAGAGTATGATGGATAATGGTTTCTTGACCTATCCACGGACACATGTTTTCTCCTTTTGGTTTTCCAATGGTATGATGAAGGGTTCGTCAGGTTACTATGGTTTTTAATTTTTCACAGGTGATTACAAGTCATTCCAAAGTTGTGTGAATAAGAGATAAATAGAGAAAATATCATTACAAAAAAATAGAAGCACACATAAAATTATAGGTCCATAATTCCAAAGGGTCCAATACCATAAAGTAGTAGGTCAAGACTATAAAAATTAGGCCAGCACCATGTAATAATTATATAGTCTTGCCCTTATTTGCAATCAACTTATTGCACTTTCCTATATATCCAAATCATCCCGTTTTTTTCCTAACCAACTAAGTATATCTCTCCTCTCGTGTATTTGAGAAAGTGCATCAAATATTGTAAATTCTCTTATTTAATTAATTGTTTCATAGATATAAATCAGTTGAAATTAGGAAATGATTCTTGATCCTCTTATACTCATGATAATATCCCAAGATTATTGAATGTTTGGGAATTTGAATTGGCTTGAGTGTTGCATCCTATTTTTAGATTATACTCATCATCATACAAATGAAAAAAAAACCATGTCCACCATAATTTTAGGCTCATAATAGGCTTACATAAGATTATATATTTGAAAAGAAAGGGCTATGGATTACCACAACCTCCCAAGGATTTTCTGCAGGTCCTTTGGGGGTTGGAAAAGCTTTAGGTTAAGGTGGGAGGGATTTTTATAATGTAGATGGGATAACTAGGGTAGAAAGAGCTGTTTTCAATGCAAATAGAGTGCGGGGATAAATAAGAGTTATTTCCAACATATGTGGGTTGGAATAGGGATCAACAAGTGTAGGGAAAGTTAAGGGTGAATCAAAATATAAGGAAAGGAGAGGAGAAATAGGGATGTGATTTCTTTTTCTAGCCTAAATGAGGTTCTTATCTTCTTAGATAACTATATCATAGGCCTCGGGAAGATCACTACCTCAAAGAGATTGAATCATAAAAACAACGCCAAGATAAAAATATCTTAAATAAAACAACAATGCCATACCTAATTGGGGTCTACATTCTTGAGGGATTCTCTCTCAACTCCAATTGAATAAGATATTTACATCTGAAACATACTCCATAGCTACCCTATTCATGATGCTAAGGTATTTTAAGTGATTTATAATGTCTACTTTCTCCTTGAATTGGATGTTCAACTTTTCTCCCAGTTGCTCCCATATAGAGATTGATTGTGTAGCCAAACTTCTATAACAATCTAGAGCTATTACTTTGAATGAAGAGACAATTAGTTTGATGCATATATTATCTGTGTGATATTGTGTATTGTGCAATGATTTTCTATATCTTGATATGATCCACATGCTCACAACACCATTTCCATGAAAGAGGGGTAAAAGTTTTAGGGATGTTTTCAGAATAACTTCCCACTACTACAAATGAAGTGAGTTAGAATTATAATGAGGGAAAGGAAGAGATCTAGGAATATCCTTGGAATAGTGAAAACATTAAAATATGGAGGAAGATGAATGGAGTGGTTTGTAAATGAGAGAAATGGATTCTAAAAAAACTAGTGGAGTTGTCGGTGTTTGGTTTATTCTTCTAAAATTATAAAAAGTAAAGATCACCACAAAAATATTAAATAAAAATACAAAATAGGTGTTTTCTTAATATTTTCAACAAAACAAAACAAAACAAGTCTTATTGGGCATGCCATAAATCTTTTTGTCTAAAAACTATGCACCTTGAAAATTGAGACAATAGTACGGTAATGTCACAACGGCATGGTACCTTTCCTCCTTAGGACACACCTCCAGAGAAATATGACTTCTTGTAATCTAATCCTATGCATTGCACTAATATAACATTGGAAGATGAAAGGGAGAGAGACATAAATGAAACATAATGGTGATACACCATAATAGAAGGGAAACACACTCTTTTAGCTTGTTTGTGACATAAAGAGAAAAGGACCTACAAATATATACCACACACAACATACCATGATGAAATAGAATGCAAGGAGGGAAACACACAACCATTGAAGATAGTATAGAGAGCCAAACTCAATAAATTTTCATTGCTTCTAAAGGTGCACAATCTACTTACAATATGGGGAGGTACTAGGTGTATTAAATACATTTTTGAGGTAGAGGTCTTAGGCACATGGCATTCTCCAATTCCAAAAAGAGAATAGTGTTAGAGAATGTGATAAATAAGAAGCATCTTATGATGAATATCTTTATATTTACAAAAGTAGAGAAGGAAAAGGAGAGAAGAGAGGGAAAATTGAATATTTGGAAACTCAAAATCCCACTCAAATGTGGTTATAGAAAATGAATATAAAAATTAGACACCCAAAAATAGAATCACCTTATAGAAGGAATGTAAGACCCAAAATTTCTAAAAATGGGTAGTGCATTGATGTAGAGTAGGTATGCATACTTGATTAAGGTGTCGGGTTTGAGAAATGATCTTTATTGAGATTTGAATCCACCTCTAATATGTATTTATATGAAAAATAACATGAATGAGTTTTGAATTTTGAATTCTCAAAGAACACATAAGTTTAGGGCCTAAGATCTTGTGTCCCATCTAATAGAATTTATTGAGATATTTCCAATGATGGTAAATGCACCATAATGTGTCCCACTTGGTGGGCCAAAAACAAAACCCACAAAATTTCACATCAATAGTTTGAGGGGTGTTCGGGTGAACACCCCCTTCACATGAACCCCCTTTTATCAATGTGTCATGCCATCAAAAAATGGGTTCTCCGAACCCCATTAGCTTGAAAGGGGTTCGGGAAAACTCCTAAGGCATATTTTGCCTTCCAACCTTTTAGAGAGTGAATCGATGGAATTAAGCTTAAGGGGGTTGGGCGAACCCCTTGGGAAAATCTCCCTTCGGGTGAACTCCTTATGTGGAGCCTAGGTGGCACCTATGTGGCCTATTTTTCCCTTAATCCATTTGGAGGCCAATTATAGGCCAAAATATGCCACTTCATATGCCATGTGTTTAGGTATAAATAGTGAATTAAATTATGAAAATTTACACATAAATTCATTTTTATGATCTTTCCAAATTTTTTTAAAAAAAAATTTTAAAATGGGTTTTTCTATTTTTAAAAATTATTTCTAAACTATGGTATTTTAGGAAATTCGATACATCCCATTTGAGACACTATGAAAAATAGTAAATCATTTCCAAAAAAATTGAAAAAATATATTTTACTAAATTTTAATGTTATCGTTACACTCATAAAAAGATCAATTTTGAAATAAATAAAGAGATATATCACCATAAACATATATACATATATAAATCAAATAATGTATTCAATAAAATTTTAATAAAAAATAAATATATATCTAAAAAATCCAAAAATATTCATCTACTAGATAATTAAGTCTAGAATATATATCTAAAATTTTGTAGAAAACAAATATGTTTTGACTACATTACAAAATGTTGGCACAATGTAGCTCTACTATAAAATAAGAAATAACATTTGAAATAAATAACTAAAAAACCAAATTTGTTTTTTTTTTTTTTTCCAAAAACAAATCACATACATCGTATATTCAAAATGCAACATTTCATTAGTTTACAACATTTTCCAATTCTATGTAGTTTTTGGCAAATATCTCTACAATTTCAAAGTGATGTCAAAAATTCATGTGTTTAGAGGTACAAAAATGCAAAAAAGTGGGACACACTTATGTGCTTAAGGATACCAATTTTGTCGAATTTGGTGTCTTAAGTCAAAAGATATGGTTACTTGAATATGCCCATGTCTCTCACATAGTTGACGGTCACGAGGGCGTCAATTTCAACCTCGATCTTTATCCCGACCCACATCCCCTTCTCATTGGATACATGCTATCTCAATATGAAAGTGTAGATGATGACCACAAGGTTGTCAAATTTAATCTAGTATTTGTCCCTACCTCTTGTCCATTTCTCATTATCTACGAGCTCCGGGTTCTTCACTTTGTTTGTGCCACATTGCGGATCCTCATTGGTAATGGGATCTTGTGTCGATGTTTGCTTGAATATGCCCATGTCCTCATTGGTGTATTGAGTCAAAAGATATGGTTGCTTGAATATGTCCATGTTGTCTCACACAATTGATGGCCATGGGGCCATCAATTTCAACCTTAGAGATGTACCTGACACACATCCCCTTCTCATTGGTTATTGGCTATCTTAATTTGAAAATGTAGATGACGATAATGAGGTTATCAAATTTAATCTAGTATTTGTCCCTGCCACTTCCCTATTTCTCATTGGTTACGGGCTCTAGGATCCTCACTCAGTTTGTACCACATTGTTGCTCCTTATTGGTTATGAATCTTATGTCATTGGTTAGTTCTCTACTTAATATTTCTATTCCCTAGAATATATAACTTGTCAATGATGCCATGATCCATACACTTAACTACGATGTTACCATGTGACCACTCCTCATTAGCTATATGCTCTTGTGTTAGTGGTCATTTCTCTACTCAATACCTACCTTCTCGAACTTGAATCTTCATCTTTGGTCCACATGTCAACCCTTCATTAGCTCCACATGATATTGTTTCATTGGCTATATGATCTGGAGCTTTACATGATGCCTTAGTTTATTTCTCAACTTCGTGCTCATATCAGCCTTCTATACCTCTAATTTCTAGGGATTTCGCCATGTGACACAAACTCATTTTTCCTCATTGTGCCCCCTTACTCACGCCTTATTCATTTTGATCTTGGGAAAAAGCTAAGTATCTTGAGCCTTTTCTTTGCTTAATATAAGAAGCACTTTTGTATATAAATGCGTGTGTCTCTCTCCTCTTGGATGATGTGGCATAGTTGCCCAAAGTTAAAAGTAAAGGTTTTTGATATGACCAAAACCCAAAATGATTGTGACCTCCAACCATGAGGAAAGTAGAGCTCCTCCATGGCTTCCTCATGAATTTAATGCTAGAAAACATCCCAAGGACGAGTGTGGATGCGAAGAAAAGATGCATTTCAACAAGGACCGACTATAAAACAAATTGTAAATAATCCAAGAAATTCTTAGGCTGATTGTGTGGTCATGAACAAGAGCTCAATGCCCTAAAAATGAAGTGCACACCATTATAATCCCTACAAATTATGAGACACCCCAAAGAGGTTGTGAAGACATTTGAAAGCATGAGAAAAGAGGGAAACATGTTTCAATTGCAAAAATTGAAGAAGGAGGCTTATTTTTGGCAATACTTACCTTTTGCATTATGTTTGTGCATTATATTTCAGTATATATCTTACATAACTTGAAAGCACCACATCACCTCTTTTATTTTGTTTCTCTTTTCCTATCTCTTTTACTCTTTTCTTTAAAGAACTTTCTTTTTATGCACTAGATTAAATGAAAGCCAACTATCTAGATTGAGAGTGTCACTATAAGAAACATAGTCCCACACTAAATAAAGTTTTTGTGTTATGTTTGGTGTGTGAGAGATATTAAACTAGACATTTCCAAACATCAACAGATTCCTTTAATTTTATGTGGTCGCTTTCCTTTGAATAATAAAGATATTAAAAATAAAAAAATTCACAAAATAAATTAATTTGTGTGTCAAAACTACTCCACAATAAAATACTAACAAGAAAACAAGAAACATACAAAAATTATTGAACCCAATTTAAATTTAACTACCCTACAAACATTATTAAAAAGTGTTAAAACTATTAAAAAATATATGTGGAAGAACACCCAATTCAAACCAAATCACCCATCCATAAACAAAATTGTGTCAACACTCATAAAATAACCCTAAAAACCCTAAATAAAGGTGATATGAACCTTTTTAGTTGTGTAGATGTTCTAAGGCAATTCCTTAAACCACTCCTCCATATTGTACTTTTTCTTAAAAATTTACAAATAGCGTCTTAAATTGACCATGAGTGGCATGATGAACAAACCACTTCCATTGGAAAAATGCCAAAGGAGATTTTGTCGACTTCTATTTGTTGTTCATATGTAAAATGCCTTTATCGTGATGGCTTAGGAATCAATGTGCTACCACACCACGCCCAACACACAGCCCTTCCTTGGATGTATTCAAGGCATTCCCCCTACCAACCAACACAATATTTCCCCCAACTTCTATAAATACCATCCACCCAACTAATTTCCCCATATATCATATGAAATATCTTCATTACCAGCCAAAAAGCTACATGCAACTTTAGTTAATTATATTGAAAAAGCCCTTACAATCCCCATGATAATTGTTATGATGTGTGTCATGCTTAACCTATCACTGCTGTTACAAAAACGCTTAACCAGCCACTGCAAAATTCCATGGCACCAGGTAATTATATTACATTATGTTGTGAAGTATGTTAGGGAGATGGTTGGGATAGAGAGTGGGAGGGCACTACTATTGTAGGGGTTCTAGCGTGTGGAAACATGTTATGGTGCCTCCACAGTGGGGGTGGTTCTTTTGAAATAAAAATTAAGGAGTTAATTCCTTGTTTCTAAAAAGACGAATTAAACCGAATTCTATTTTTAAGAAGGAAAATTTTAATGGTGTTTTTCCACTCTATTTTTAGAAGGAGGAATCCTAACTGTACTTTGCCAATTAGGTGTATTTATCTTTGTGGAGAGCCAAATCAGCTCATAGCAAGTTCTCATGTAATATGCTCATCCCGAGTTAATAAAAGATCTTGCACTGTGGATGTTTCCCTAAACACTCAGTTAGAATTTTACCATGTAATCTAGTGTTCATCTCTTGCATGTTTGGTATTCTGTATATTTCTATTATCTCTATCTCTATAAACTGTTGTGAAAGTTCTGATGCATTTCTTTATTCTCTCTTCATATGGTGTAATTTTGTGTAACTGAGTAGAGCAGACATTTTCTTTTGATCTAGTGGCCAGTTCAAAATCCTTAATGCAAGAGAGATGGAGTTCAAGAGAGAGATGGAGTTCAAGCCCTTCCAAACCATGAAGAAAACTGCAACAATGGCGATGGAGGAGAGTGTTTAGTAAAAAAAAAGTATGACTGCACATACTGATTATATTTACGGTGGGAGTGTAGCAATCCCATAGAGAAATATATAGATCTATTTTAAGCCCCCATAAAATAATCCTTTATCTTAATACTATTTTATCTATGGTATATATATTTACAGTTAAATAGGACAGGAGGAAAAAAAAAGATTTCAACCTAATCTTTCTAAATGTAATATATTCTATTGAAAACGGGAATATAAAGCTCGGTTTTTAGTTGAAGTGCACAATATTTAATTTATTATTATTGTTTATAGTATTTTGATATTCATAATCTTGCCTGTGAATTGAGTTGTACCAAATTTGTCTTTTGTATTGTGAATAAATAATTTTTATTTTATTTTTATAATTAAATAGATTAATTACACGCTCATCTTATCTCTTAAATGGATTTTTATAAACATTAGATTGCTTACTTTCAGCAACTCCATCCCTTCCCAAATCTTTATAGGCAACTCTAACAAGTTTCAAAATTTCTCTGAAGCACTAAAAAAAGTAAATATTGGAAAAGAAAATAAGGTTTGTCCTTACCGTGTTAAGTGCTTTTATATATTTCTATGCAAATTTAATTTAATTTATATATTAAAGTTATAATAATGAAAAATTGAAGTGTTTTTGAAACATAGAAATTTGGTGTTTTTAGTATAAATTGACTATTATTCTATATAAATATGCAAATTATAGTGAGATAAAATTGTTAAATGATTAGTATTATAACATTTTTTTATTTTTTTTTTCATACTATAGGAGATTTTGTGACTCAACAATTTGGTGTACTTCAAAGTGCACTAATTTGGAGTGAATTTTTCTAGTTGACTATGTAAATGCAAAATTAATTGGTTCCCTGAACTTTCTAGTCGATTGTGTGAATGTAAAAGTAATTTTGTAATTGGTCCCCTAAACTTCCTAGTGATTGTGTAAATGCAAAAGTAATTGGTCTCCTCAAATTCAAAGTGCACTAAAGTGGGGCGACGTTTTTTCTTAGTTAACTGTGTAAAAACAAAACAAATCGGTCCCTTGAAACTTGGAAGATTAGAACTTGTATAAATTTTTGACGAACACGATTAAAACCTGTGTAGGTTGCTAGCAAACACTTAAACCCCACCATTAAACCACGATACTATTTTTAAATTAAATTTAAAATAGAATTCTATAAAATTACAATCAACATTTGTATTAGCTGTATACGTGGATATCAAATTTAAACATTAATTACATTTCATTACTAGAAAATAAATAAAATTTTAATAAAATTTGATTAAATTTTTCTAGATTGAAGTGACAAAGAAATATTTTTACTAAAAAATTGTCAAAAAAAACCACATTTAGTTAAAACGATAATAACATATTTTAGGACATCAATAACTATTGAATGCATTCATGAAAGAAACTTATGACACATTTTATAGAACAAATTGTCTTAATCTTTCTGGATTTATCTATTTTATTTTCTCGATATCGTTTAGGGTAACAAATCTTATTTTTGACAATATTTATTCGTAAAAGCTGGAAGGATTCCACAATCCATATGAATTAACATAATATTTCCTTAAAAAGTTGTGTAAGAATTAAAAACTCTTACACAGTTTCCTTGAAAAACATCATCTCTGATATTTTTCAGATTATATGTCTATCCCACATTGAGTTTATATGGATAAAACCATAATTGTACTCTAAACCATACTATGGTGGAACATGGTGGCGCTGGGTGTATATATAATCTGTATGTGCAGACAGAGTTCTTCTAAATAAACATTCTTCTTCATCACTATTAGTGCAGTCCTCATGATCTACCTATATATAAATTCAAAAATAAAAAAACCATAATATCTTAGACATTCACAATATATTACATACAGTACTGAATAGTATATTCATACTCACTGTATTTTCAATCTCTTTTCTTGTGTATCCAAACTAGTTCCTGAAGCAATGGATTGTCCTGAATCAAAAATCCAAATAACAGTTATTATATTTCATCAATAAAACCACATAAAACTTAATCAATGAAGAGTTCCAATCAAATTATAGACCTGGTAGCAATGGACGCTTGGCCATGGAAGCATTAGATATAAGAAGAATGATAAATATAATGACAAGGGAAGCCTTGTCTACAAGATTTGCATGTCTTTTATCCATGGAAATTTTGCTTGGCTTGTATCCGGAGAGATTTTACAGAAATGTATGTGATGAAGAATGTATCAAAAGATCATTTATAAGCACAAATACGGATTGTAGTTATCCCATTAACAAAGAAAATTCAACGAAGTTGGTATTAGGTAAGAAGTTTATCATGACAAGATATAAAACAGTTCATTGATAATATCTCTGCAACTGTACACAATGAAACGTTTTTTCTACGCTGCCCTTTCAAGCACTTCGGAATTTTGTTTTTGTTTTGAATGAGAAGGTTCCATTATGAACTAGTTGAATATTAATCATTTCATCCTGTTGTTGGTAAGGATTTGAATTTTGATAAGGAGTTGACAAGCAATATTCAAAAGAATCTTAGATTTTAATCCTTTTCATATGGTTTTATTTTGAATGCAAATATGGTAAGACTTTCTTGGGGGAGTGGGAGAGATATATGTGGTCAACTTTTGGTGGTTATAGCTAGTTCACTTTCTTTCACCTACAATTCCATTTACGAAGCTTCGTTTAACCTTCCTCAGTGGGGTCTTCAATAATGTTTTTCTAGTCTCCTCGTCATAATTTAAAAGTGTGATGTGAATTAGTTTGACCTCGTATTCTTAAGTGAAAAATAGTGTGTATTATACTTCATCCTAACTTGTGGATCATAAGATTGCTTCTCCCTTAGGTTTTATGTGTCTTCTTAACGGTGTGTGGATAACGTGGTGAATCACTTGTTATTTTCAATGAATATTGTGTTAGAGATGAATGGATTACAACTAGCAATTGTAACCAATGGTTGTAATGGAGATGTCAATAAGGAGGTGTTGAAGAATTAGAGGTGAAGCATTCAAGGTGAAAAAAGGGTAGATTCATGATGAAGGAGGGGATCAAGGGAGTAAGATCACCAAAGGTTGGGGAATCCATTGGAGGGACACATGCGATCCTATTTTTTCTTCCAACAAGACACATATGGACCACACGACATTTTGGCTTACCATCACAACATCGTGTATTTAAGAAGCAATGCTTGTTGAATATTAAATTTGTCCTAATATTTGCCAGCATAAAAAAATGTACTTTTTATTAGATTGGTAGAATATTTGGGATTATTGCAAACACATTAATATGTTTTAATAACATAAACATGGAACACAAACAAAAACAAGATAAACACAATAAAAAAACATGGTATATTAAGAAATTATGATGCAGTACAAAATGGTGAATGAAGATCTCATGGAGTAAAAGAAGAAGATGTTACAACAATTCACCCAGATCCTTCAACAACTACATATGGGAAATCTTGCCTCCTCCTCTGCGAGCTAGCCCTTCAGTGCCTCGACACCCTTCAAGGTTCAAGTAAATTTTGATATTCCTATTTTTAGGGTAAAATAAATTCGATGCAATAGAAAACTAGTTGGACCAATTATCCTCCTACTTTTCTGTTAATAAATTCACTAATAAAGAGAAGATAACATTTTCTCTCTTGAATTGTCACTTACTTTCCGAAATTGGTGGGGGTGTCCAAGAACGGACTCAATAGTAGAGCATCATAGAGGAACCCACATGGGATGATTTTGTGGATGCCATAAAGGAAGAATACTACCCTATTGGAGCCTATGATGATCTGTACATACAAAGTGGAAAAAACTCCGCCAAGGTAAGGACTAGTCAGTTCAAGATTATACTGATAATTTTCATTCTTTGTCTGCAAGATTGGGCATTCAAGACATAGAGCAACACAAGATCCTCAAATATCGCAATGGCCTACAATGGTACATACGAGAGGACATGGAACTCTTTCAATTTCATACCCTCGGCAAGGCGTACAAGTTTGTGATCAAGATTGAACAAAAGCATAGAAAGAGAAATACAAAGAACCAACCTCTGAGGGGGAAACATGATAAGGAAGATCAATTTGAGGTTAAGAAACCTGTTTGAAACAGTAAAGAGTCACAAGGAAATAAAACACAAAAGGATAAGATAGGGAAGTGGTGTGACCTCCACAAGACTAATCGTCATTCCAAGGAAGAATGTTGAGCCATCAAGTCCTTACTAACTAAGTCATAATCTTCAACACCCACTACTCCACCGGTGACACACCTTGAGGTCAAAGATGAAGAATATGAAATTATAGATGTTGAAATGGATGTGATCATTTCCACCTCACAAGTCAAGAAGATGGATGAGAAGGAAAGTCTATTTCAATCCAAACTTTGGGTAAAGGGTAAGCCTTTGCATTTTATTCTTAATAGTGGAAGTCAAAAGAATTTAATTTCCATTGATATTGTGAAAAGTAGTAACCTTCATGTAAATCCAAATCCCTAGCCATTTAGTACATTGAGTGGTTGAACCCAGGAAGAGATCTCCATGTCACACAACAATGTCTCCTCCCATATGCAATCAAACCCTTCCATGATGAATTCTTGTGTGATGTTGTTCCATTGGATGTTTGTGATGTGCTCTTGGGCCAACCATTCATGTGGGAGAGACATGACATCTATGAGTCACGACCTTGAAGGGTCACCATTAGCATTGGGAGTCGGTGTTATCGAATACCCAAGGTCATCCCCTCCAACTTGGTTTCCCTCATTAGTGCCAAGCAATGTAAGAAGTTGGTGGAGAAAACAAAGCAATTTGTCATCTTGATGATTAGGCCAAAAACCACCAAGAAAGTTGTTGTGGCCACCTTGACCACACATTTAATGCAACAAAAGAAGCAGATGAACCAAATCATAACTGAGTATGATGATCTATTCTAGTCACCCACATGGGTGCCACTTCAGTGCGAGGTAAAACATGTTATTAATTTGGTCCCAGGATCTCCTTTACCTAACAACCCTGTGTATTATAGGCTAGTCCTTGAAAATGATGAGATCAAGAGGGAACTCTATCTTGAGTTTATTCAAAAGGGACACATTACACTGAGCTCTTCACCACGTGGAAGTCCAATTTTCCTAGCACTAAATAAATATGGAACATGGACACTTTTCATTGACTATCGAGCCTTGAGTGTAACAAATCAAAATTTAGCCATTCAAAAGGACAAAAGATCATCCAGATAATTGTGCAAAATTTGAAGTTTTTTTGAAACACAAACAAATCCCTTAAGTTCAGTTTGATGTTGAATGGTTATCATTAATACTTATCTCATTGTAAAATATTCCAACATTGCTTAATGTTCAAAATCCCTTTTGACAACCCTACATTAACCATGAGCAAGCTGTAAGGGTCCTTGACCCCTTAATCACTCTACACGAGTGTGAATACCATGAATTGGTTAAACCTTTTTATATGTTAAGGGATCCTCGTACATCACCTTAGTGAAATCCCTAAAGTATTCAACCACTCACCTCCGAGTTAAGACACCTTTGAATTAGAAAAAGTGGTTATCATAGGTTGTATTTTGGCATTTTCATTTACTCGGCCATAGGTATCAAGGTTGTGCTAGTGAACCATTTTTGAGGCTATACACTAGCCTATGAAACCTATCTTCCATTCACCACAAAATCGTCCCAATATAGTTAACATGTTTCTTTTATGATGATTAAGAAATTAAATTTCAGTTATCCATGTTTTAGCTAAGTATATAAGTTTATCTTGATAATGGGTTATTTAGTGTCAATCTTCAACATTTCTATCTGATAGAGAGTCATAATATCTTATTGAGTTACTACCTCTAATAGGTATCTCTCATTGTACTTGTCACATCATGGAGATGGATAAGGCTATAGGATAACTTATCATGTTATATTGATATAATCATTTCATAGGCAAGTGCCGTTCATAGTCTCATTCACATATGTTTAAAATTTAATAATAATATCTCTCTTAATTATTATTCGGTCATCACAGCCATTAGAACAACTTATATTACTACGGTATATTGAGGATGTAACCAAGTTTACGTTTCACTCTTTCCAAAACATTACTTGTATGCTTACAACACTTTTTTATCATCCATATGATACAATAAAAGTAGTCACGATTACCATGCTAATTCATTGATTTATAATCAATCATTGTTGTAATAAAATCAATATTTAATCACTTTTAAGTCTAATAAGATACTATGGTGAATTATCATAGTGTCATCGCATCAGTATATCCATTTTGAAAAATAACATAATTGTTCATATAGTTGTCATTATTTATGAATGATATTTTTAATTCCTAAGTACGATAATATCTTTCTTAATTTCGTCTTTTTGTTTCCATCAGCAACTATGTTGTTTACTAACATACTTATTCCATCATAATAATACCATAGGAAAATAAATGATTTTAGATTATAACAACACTCATATTAAGTGCATATTAAACATACTATGTTATAAAACAAAAATATATTTTCTTCGTTCTCGTAATCATAATAAACAATACACAAATAATTTATTTAATCCAATTTAAAGATAATAAATATGTTTATAATGATTATTGGTAGATAATCTAAGAAGTACAATAGGTTATCTTTCCTTCATTCAACAATGAAATATCACTTTCGTGTTTTATTAAAATGTGATTACAACAATACAATTATTTGAAATTGAATAATAACAAACACCACATGAAAAATCATGTGCATCCAATCCTTTAAGTCACTTAATAATGTTTACTCCATCATGCATGTTGTAGGAAAGATCAAATTGTATACATGGTCAGTTCATCGAACTGGCATGGTTTATCCACTCTAATCTTGTTGCTTTAATTTGAAATAAAGAAATATAGTTTGGATATCTATCCTTTTATTTTCATAAGTCATTAAATCAATAAGTGTATCAACAATCTAATAAAATCATAATGTAATTACTATTTCGAATAACCATTTAAACAAGCTAGACTCATGATCATACAACCTTAATAATTGTAAGTCTTGTAAAGCACTATTCCATTTATGGTATTAAAGATCAAACCTTATCTTAATAAAACTAGTTTTTAATTCTTACACAAGAAAAATGTTTATTGCTACATTTACTTCAATTCAGAAAATGGAATTTAAACCATAAAATTATTAAATCCAAACAACTTAGCCACATTGTTTTCTAAAAAATATCTATTCATGAAGGTTATAGAAAATGACATCCAAGTAGGTAAATCTTATTATCTCTTCCAAGAGTATTTTTATTCACTATGCTATCAAAAGTTTGGGTCAATCATCACAAAGACAATATTCTAAAAGACAAACCATACTAATCATTTATTACACAAACAAGAGGAAGTTCAATATTTTCAATAATAAATCAAACTTCTCCATTAAAAATTTCTATACAAATAAGGAGGTCAAACTTCACTAGTTAATTCTCATCTAAGTGGTTTTGAACTGCTCTTTGAAAATTAGATGATATTATACAAAAATGTCACAACTATAGCCAATCATAAAATAGAAATCTACATGATAGTCAAATTATTTTCCAATATATTTGAAACTGTACTACAAAGTAAATTACCAAAATCAACCCTGTCACCTAGATCACAAAATGGTTTCCATTAATAAAATAAATAACTATACGGCTCATCTGATATATAGTGAATAACATAGATTTTGAGATGAGATCAAATGAAATTAATCTAGCTCAGTTACCTCTCATAAGGGAACATAGAAATACATTCAAATTTGATGCTCAAAAGAAGGCAATACAAATTTTACCAACTCTTAAAAGACCCAAATCACATAACTAAAACAACTCAAAGTTCACAACCAGATTTGCAAATAAATCTTTTAACAAGAGTTTTCAATACAAGTCGTGTTTAGGGAAGAGAGATGAATCTCTCACGATTACAAAAATTGGAAATGTTTACACGTTCCATAAACATACCCAACTCGTATTTTCCCTAAATTATGAATAAACTTAATATAAAGTTTTAAAACTGGTATAAGGGTATCAACCCAATGTCTCATACAACAATATTAGTAGTTTAACTGGATCAATAAAGAAGCTGAAAAACCATATGACAATCTAACAAGTTTTGTTTCAACAATTGATTCACAAAATCCAACTTTATTTATCTATTCAAAGATCTCATGACCTTGCATGTTGTAATTATTTTTAGGTAATCTCAAATGTAAATAGTCCAAGATTATAGTATAACTACCTCATACCTAGATTGATTATCAGTAAGAATAAACCATTTACAAAATACCCACTTGAATAAATGAGTCTATGTAGAGTTTTGAATTCAAACATATTGATTTAATCATCATATATCCCTTGATAAGAAACCCATATAGAAAACCAACAATATTTCTTAATTTAAGCATTCGGGATAGATTACAATAGCCATACATACAATAGGGAGAAATGTACCTTTACATATTATCCAATTTGTATTTATATTTATGCTATATACTATACTCTATTACTTATGTATGAAGTTAAAAATATGAGCAACCCATAAGTATGGAAAACAATCACAAACTTTTCTCCAAACAACAAGAATAACCATTTTACAAATTACCCACTCACTTATATGAATTTCTGCAGATTTTCCTTATCATATTTTACTGATATGACTTCGTATTTTCAGATTCAAAGCTATAATAGAAAACCCAAACCATATTTTCTTATTTCAAAGAAAAACAAGAGAATCAAAGTTAGATAACCATGCCTGGAGTAAATATGCCTTTTTCCAAATTTCGGTCTTCATAAACTAGATCTAAAAACTAGTATGCATAGACAACAAGGAAATCCCAAGATTTTTTTCCAAGTAATGTGCCCCCACACAATGTAAAAATCACCCTTTTTAATAGAACAACCTCCACATGAAACTTAAGTAAAATACGTCCCCTTTTCCTAGATTTCCTTCATATTTTCCCTTCACTTGCTAAAAAGAAGAGAAAAATAGCCACAAATGATAGAAATGCGAATATGGAGGGTTTACAAGTGTTTTATCTTCTCAAGGAAGCTCCACATCTTCCAATAAACTCACCTACCAAGATTAAATGCCAATAATGTTTTTAAGGTGCCATGTAGTGGCTTGGCTAAACTTATAAAATTCCACCCCAACTTGAGTGGTGAACGGGCGGTGAAAGTTAGTATTTTAAACAAAAAAATTTAATGATTTTTGCAAGGTGCTTCCACGAGCAATGAAAGACTCATTCAAACCAAATATCTTAACAATGACTAATGATTAAAAATAAAAAAATACAAATTTATATGGATATGGCCAGGGACCATAATCCCTTTTATCTCTAATACATTCCAATCCCACCAACATATGGTTTAATACCATTTTCATAACAAACTAAACAAACATTCATTTTTCCTCAAAAATCACAAAACATTACGAATGTTTTCCATATGGTATAAGACCAAAGCATTATCTTTTACCACATAACAGTTGTAATGCCCATTCAAATTTATCACTAAAATTTTCCAAATCACTAAGGTCTAAGACCATATGTTTAGAATATTGAACTTCATCTTTTTCCATGGTCCATGACCAGCAAGAGTAAATAAATTTAACTTCACCATCATTATACCTAACATCAAGGAAATGATTACAACCAACTTATAAATTTCAATTAAGGTCAATGATTAACCAAGACAATAATCATAGTAAACAAACCTTCATATTACCCCTTGTCACCATTGACAATGAACTCTACATTACGAGTTTAAGACCGCTATTTTTTACGCATCAAGATTAAGCCTTGACTTAGCAAAAACAATACTTCACGGTCATAAAACATTACAAAGTAGGATATTCAAGTAAGTAACATTCACCTTGATGATCAAGAACATTACAAGTTTAGAAATGAAGACCATTTAATTCTTTGTGGTCTATGAGCGATATAACAACACAAGAAGATTAGTCATATCATTAAAAATTATTACTTCAAAACATCAACTAATGCAAGTGCAACAACATAATAACTTGTCAATATTATGAAATCATCAAACTCAACAAGCAAGGTAAGTAAAATCATCCAAAAAAGTTTAACCAAAATAAGTTATGAATATTGAATAATCCATGAATGCATGACGAAGAGCGTGGTTACGATGTTGGGCATGCATCTACGTAATAATTATATACCCTTTTGGGATATATGTATGTATGTATATCTATAAAAAAAACTACGTAACTATGATAATCTAATTACATTCATATATTATTTTATATAACATAGATTATTTTTAGCTACCTCCTTCCTAGGATCGGTGATTTTTGCACTAATGTCGTCTTTGCAAAATTCTTCACCAAAATTTATCTCAAGTCTGGCTATCACCAGATTCCCATTGAGCCCACATTTGTTTGGAAGACTACATTTAAGTCTTGGGAAGGTCTATTCGAATGGTTGGTCATGCCTTTCGGCTTAACTAATGCTCTGCAAAATTCATGAGGATGATGGATGACATCTTACAACCCTACACTAATTTCTTCATGGTGGTATACTTAGATGATATACTCATTAATAGTCAGACATGGGAGAAACATCTACAACGTGTTTGAGAAGTAATTCAAAACCTTCGAAAGAACAAAATGTATTCAAATCAATAAAAATGCACATTTGGGATGAAGAAGCTTCAGTACCTAGGATATGTTGTGGATGAATGAGTCCATGTTGACTAAGATAAGGTCCTGTTTATTCAAAAATTTCCTACTCGAAATATTCTTATAGAACTTTGTAGCTTCTTGGGTCTTACCAATTTCTATCACCATTTTTTCTTGGGATTTTGACATATCTCTTGGCCACTTGAATCAAGTGACTATAGGACGAAACAAGGCTACATTATGATGGGGGGAGGTGATGCATAGAGGGAAAAATGTGTCTAGACACTGTTCACTCTTATCATCCATTTAACTAGGGTATCTAGGCAATGAGAAAGGGACACACCAAGATCAACACACAAACAGATAGAATTAAATGGGGTACATGGAATGATATGATTACATACACCAAGATAAGTGATCCTTACACTAGGAAAACCTAAGGTTTCCAAGGCCCTAGATTGAAGAAGAGGAAGGAACCCTATGGAGGTATCTGACACTATGGGGGATAATAATGAACAAGATAAGCATGCAAAGTCTATGCTAACTGAAGTAAAGCATGTAACATAAAATAAAGAACTAAAATACAATATGCTAACCTAGCATGTGCATAAAATACTAAGCTAACATAGAGTAAATATTGAATGTAGGAAACTACTCTATACAAATGAAAAATTGAGTTAGAGAACTTGCCTATTAGGGGCAGTCGTTGATTAATCTATCTCTAAAAGGACCATACACCAAGAGAGAACAAATTTTAGGTGGAGAAGGGGAAACAATCTAGTCCTAGCTCACTATAGATGACCCAAAAGTGCAAGCAAACCAATCCAAGAAATAATAATCTTTAAGCCAAAAGTCAAGATGCGATAAATTCAAGAACTAAGTGAGAAGGTGCAAGTTGGCGCAAGAGAGCAAAGCTAATGGTGAGTTCCTTTTGATCTGATGTGATGATATTGATGTGAAAATGTGAGTTAGGGTATTTATACCAATGTCGTTACTCATGGGTGAAGCATTTGGCCGATGATTTGAAATTGCACCGACACTCGCCCACATGGGATGATATCGACCAAGGATGAAAAAGAAAAGAGGGGTATGTAAGGTGTCCGGGAAAGAAATAATAATGCAAGGAAGATGAAATGAGGTCACAAGCAAACAAGATATATGAAGAATGCATGGAAAAAAAAGAAGGTAAGAGCAAAATAAATACATAAATAGGACCGAAAGTTTTTCTCTCTATGTATCATTCCTAACCCAATGGTTATGTGAATAATCATGTCCCTATCTGGCATGAGCCCCCTTAAAGTACCCATTCCTAGAAATAGATGCATTAAAAACCTCTAACATGGAAAGAGAAATTGTTAGTAATATGTATGAAAATAGAAAGCATAAAATATTAGGTGTATACATATGCCCCAACCGTTGATTACCACATGTTGCAATAGTGAAACATGGGGTAGTTGGCGAAAAGAACGATACATAACACAAAAATTTAAAGTAATGTTGGAAGTAAAGAAAGGACTAGCTGAAATGAAATATACTTACCAATGCATACCTAATAGTGTTGGTCGTCCTCCCATGTACAGTACAATCCATGCAATTAGAACCACGGAGAAGAAAAAGCTGTAAATAAACACTAGAGGTTCATTAGTAAAATAAGACAAAAATAACCTAGCTAGGGAACCATGGGATGGATGTCGTGGATTTTGAATTTTGGGGATAGCGTGATTGAAAAGTGTCAAAGCCAAGCAGTGGTACCAACACACAAAAAGGTAAAAAAACGTATGGCCAAAGCTACAAAGAGGTACTATCATACAAGTAAAACCCGGAGGTGCACATAAATAGATCATGGATGATTATCCCAAAGGGTAAATATCATAGCTGAAAAGCACAAAAAACCATGAGGTAGATGCTATAAGAATAAAATAAATCCAAAGATGGATATGAGGCTAAGCGAGGATGCACAAGACCATGGTGATTCCATAGAAAATGTCAGGATAAATATTTAATAAAATTTTCAAAGATAGTTGATGAAGTAGTGAATTTGGAAAATAAAATATGGGAGATGGCAACTGAGTGCCGAAAATCTCGAAATTCATCATGCATAGAATTTTTGAGAAACTAGGTGTTCATTAGTTCTTTGAAGATATGACCCTCATTGGTTTAAAGGTGATATGTAGTAGATCCATGATATATTTGATGAGGTAAGGACCCCACCATTTCTGAGTGTATTTTCCTTCTTTATCATGTGTATAATTGAGCATAAGGATAAGGTAACCCATCTTTGAAGGTACATAGACAAACAAATTTATTATGTTATTTGGCTATGCACTACTTTTGTTTTTGATTGTGAGTATAGGAACAATCAAATCATTCTTCTAGGATGTCAAGTTCATGAATGCGCGCCTCACATATTTCCTAATCTGGAATGATTCCATAGAGGGAGATACGATAACTCGAGTGGAAGGACAACCTCGGCTTTGTAAGTAAGAGAGAAAGACATTGCCCCAATGGCCGTAAAAACACTAGTATGATATGTCCATAGTGTAGGATATATTTTGGTATGCTAGTACGTGTGTGACTCACAAACCATATTTTGGAGGATCTTATTGATGATTTTGTTTTTAGATTCATCGATATGTTACTTTTAAGATGATAGTGTGTTTCGAGAATCAATGCTTAATCTTGAACTTAACGAAGAGTTACCTCATTTATTTGCATTTGAAATTCCCATCATTATTAGATACTATGGTATGGGGATCCCCAAAAAAATTATTTGATTAAGGAAAAACTTGGAGGTGGTAATTTGGACATGTTGGTGAGGGGAATAGATTCAACCTACTTAGTAAATTACTCGGTAGCTATGATGATGAAGACATAACCATCTTAGGATCAAGGGATCTTTCCAATGTAATCTAATCTTCACATACTTGAAGAGCTAGGGCATTGTAATAGATTGTAGCTCAGCCAGAGGGTAATGAATCAAATCATCATGATATCGACAAGGCTTGCATTTATTGGCAACATCATGAGTGTCGATTCTAGAGTAGGCCATTAGTAGCCCATACGTAGGAATTTGTGGGTAGTGGCATGACCGCTATAATTTCCACTGCAAGTGCGTCCGTGCTCCTCTTCTAAGACAAGGGAACCTCATCCTTGTTAATGCATCATAGTAGGGTACCTTCAAATTTTTGATAGTATATTACGTCATCTTTGAGTACATATTTGAGATCCTTTTTGCATATGCATAATTGTGCTTGTGAGTCTATGCCATATGGGTAAGTCTAATGTTGGATGAATTGGTGAATGTTTGCATACCAAGGATAAGGTGCAAGGGTTTCTAGCTCGATATGATAGATGTACGGGAAACATTCATGATGAGTGGTAGTAGGGGTTTGTAATTTTTTTACTAGGGTAGTAATATCATGAGTATCGGACTATGGCTGAAACTATGTGGTATTTGTTGTCAAGGAGTCATCCAAATCATTCTACTCACATGGGATTGATTTGAAGGTAAATGAGGTGAAGCGTGGTTTTATCTCTTGAAATAGGTCATAATAGGCTTTAATATTTTCACTACAACATAAATATAAGCCGTTAACTTGTCAACACACCAATTGAGAGTCACATGTGGCATGAAGATAAGAAATATGATTGGTGAGGGCGGTTTACATTCCAAGTACAAGAGCTTCATATTTAGCCATGTTGTTGGTGAATTTGAACTCTAATCGATAGGACAGGGGAAAGGTTTGGTCGAGGATCGAGAGCACACACCTACCCCGGCTCCTTGAAGAAATATTTCCCCATCAAAGTGTAATATCCATGTGTCCCCTTGCAAATCAAAAATAATTTCTTCTTCGGTGATCTTGGGGTTTGGTTTAGATCTAGGTAAGGGAGGCACTTTGTTACACCCTTAATTATATATCTTACATGGGATGGATATAGCCGACTTGTGGCTATCATAACTTCTTATCATGATGTATCTCTTTCATATATGATCTATTATCATTGGTTGGTCAGCCTTTTTGATGGCCATATCATAGGAATAGTATAAATAGGGGTTATAGGTAGTGGATGATCATTATGTTGAGTATTTGAGTCTTATTATATGTTTTGGAGGTTGCCCCTCGAAGTGGCCAAGCTATTCTACTTTCATATTGAGAGAACTTATATGAAATATTGTGTTATTTTGTGTTCTATTGCTGGTGATAATCATAATTAATCAAGTAATTTCATTACAAGTGGTATCAGAGCTTGATCTCAGCCAGGACGACGTCAAACCCTAATTTTGAAGGTTCAGCTATATCTCAAGATTGGTAGCGAATTTTTCTGCAATTTTTTTTGTGGTGTGGTGAAATAAGTCAAGTAATATTCTCTACAAATTTCAATCAGTTTTGAATTGTTTTGCAAAAGTTATTACGGTTCTATATTTATTCATAATTTGGCTCCCTAGGGCGTAATTTTTGGAAAATTTTCAAATTTATTATATTTTTGGAAATCCCTCAAAAAAATAGCTAGGGTTTATTTTTATAAATTCCTATATTCGGCCAAAAAATTATGAAACCATAAACCCTAAAATTATGCCTTATTAAGTCTACCCCTAGGCCCAAACCCTTTGTCATGGCTGGTAGATCTACCCGAGGCCAAGGAAAAGGAGAAGAAACTCTAGGAATGACCCCAAATAAGGAAGATATTTCTTGAGTCTCTTGGTTTGGGAGTATCTAAGGTGGTCATCCAACTTCAGGAAAGGGTAAACAATATGGTGAGTAAGGATGACCTTAATGTTGAGCTTCATCAACTGAAAGGTAGCCTTAGGAGTGAGATTCAAAAGGATTTTCATGCAATGTAGTAGGAGTTGTTGCATATTATTTCAAATACAACTTCTAATGCCAGTCATATGGGTTCCACTAGAAATGGTCACACAGATACAAATCACTCCAATCAGGGAGGATCCTTTAATCATTCAAGTGGATCTTCTCACCAATGGAGGGGCATGATTCCAAAAGTTGAAATGCATAAATTTGATGGAAAGGATCCACTCAATTGGATTACCCAAATGGAAAATTTCTTTTATCTCCATTAGATCCTAGGAGGAAAAAGGTAAATGTGGCATCCTTATACCTAGAACCTGATCAATTTGTTTGGTATCGTTGGTTATGTGCTCAAAGGCAGAAGAATGACCTAAATGTCACCTAGATAGTTTTCACTGAAGAGCTTCAATTACACTATATTTCTAGTGTTTCTAAGAATTACTTCATCCAATTAGCAAAGTTACGCCAAACTAGTTCAGTTAAGGAGTATGTCCATCAATTCCAAACTTTGTCCTTGCGTGTGGAGGATATTACAGAAGAGTATTTGAATGACCTATTTCTAGGGGTCTTAAGGACCACATTGAGCATGAGGTACACATGTTTAACCCACTCAAGGTTGTTGATTCTATTATCATGGCACGTCGAGTAGAGGAAAAATTTCTTTCTAGTAGAAGGCAGTCCTTTTCTAGCATAAAAGATCGTAACACCTTGTCTCCTTCTTACCCTCACCAATTCGGTTGACACCTCAACAAATTGAAGAAAAAAGAGCCAAAGGGTTATGCTTTAACTGTGATAGCAAATATGGACCAAATCATAAATGTTATGAGAAAAAATTGTTCTACATTGAAGGATCTAGTGATGAGGAAGAATATGAGGCAACATCAACAGAGGAAGTGGAAAAATTAGAGGAAGAATATGGAGATCCTCAACCCACTATTTCATGTCATGCTCTATCAGGTATTAGTACTCCACAAACCCTTCAAGTTGTGGGTTATATTAAGAAGCAGAAGGTAACAATCTTGATTGATTCAGGGAGCACACATAATTTCATCAATCATAAGTTGGCAACAAGACTAAATTGTTTCATCTACCCAACACCTGAATTTCAAGTAATGATTGCAAATGGTGGCACAATCCAATGTTCAGGTAAATGCCATAAATTCAAAATCATGATGGGTGATTACACATTGGAATCTATGATGTTTGCTATTCCCATGGGAGGAGCTGATATTGTCTTAGGTGTTCAGTGGCTCACTACTTTGGGCACCATAGAGATAAATTTCCAGGAATTGTTCATGTGCTTTCATTATGAGGGTAAAAATTTGAATTTCGAGGTCTACAAGCTAAAGATCCTCTAGTGGTAAGTTCTCACCAAATGCAGATGATTCTTAAAAATGGGTCTAAAGGTTTTGTAGATCGATTATTCTCTAAAGAAGTCCAACTGCAAATGAAGGTATTGCATCCTGATCTTCAAAAGGTTATTAATCAACATGTAGTTGTCTTCGAGGAACCAAGAGGATTGCTTACGAAAGAGAGCATGATCATGCTATTGAGTTGATTCCAGAAGCCAACCCCTAACATTAGGCCTTATAGATATCCAATGTGCAAAAGAGTGAGATCGAGGAGCTGGTGGAGGAAATGCTGGAAATGGGTACTATTCATCACGGTCGAGTGCCTATTTTTCTCCCATGGTGATGGTGTATTGCAAAGATGGAAGATGGCACATGTGTTTAGATTATAGAGAGCTTAACAAGTTCACTATCAAAGATAAGTTTCCCATTCCCGTCATTTATGATTTATTAGATGAGTTGCATGGTGTCATTTATTTTACAAAACTAGATCTGCATTCTGGGTATCACCAAATTAGAGTAAAGCAAGAAGATATTAATAAGACAACCTTCAGAACTCATCAAGGCCATTATGAATTCCTAGTGATGCCATTTGGTCTTACCAATGCTCCCTCCACATTCCAAAGCTTGATGAATTCAGTATTTAGACCATTCCTAAGAAAGTTTGTCTTAGTATTTTTTGATGATATACTCATCTACAAAAAATTGTGGGATAAACACTTACATGACGTCAATACTGTCTTAGAAGTCTTAGAGCAACATAAAATTTATGCCAAGCCCTCGAAGTGTTCTTTTGGGGTACAGGAAGTGGAATACTTGTGCCATATTGTTTCCCATGAAGGTGTTAAGGTGGACCCTCACAAGATCCATGCCATGGTGGAATGGGAAACCCCAAGAACCCTCAAACAATTACGAGGTTTCTTGGGTCTCACAGGGTATTATCACAGATTTTTCAAAAACTATGGTAGTATAGCAACGCCACTCACAAAATTATTGAATAAAGACTCCTTTCAGTGGAATGAGGAAGCATCTAGGGAATTTGAAAAATTGAAGGCAGCTATGTACACCACTCCAAAGATTAGCAACCCCATTTCTCCAAAACTTTCGTAGTCGAGTGTGATGCTTCAGGAAATGGAATCAAAGTATTAATAATGCAAGAAGGAAACCCCATTGCTTTTGAGAGCCGATAGCTAAAAGGAAAGAATTTGTTAAAGCCCACCTATGAAAAGGAAATGATGGCAATACTACATGCAGTCAAACAATGGAGACCATACTTGATGGGTAGACATTTTAAGGTAAAAATGATCATGATAGTTTGAAATATTTCTTAGAGCAACGTATATCTTTAGAAGAACAACAAAAATGGGTCACTAAGATGTTGGGATATGACTTTGAGATTGTTTATAAGAAAGGAAAGGAAAATTTTGTTGCTGATGCTCTATCTAGGAGGGATGAGTTTACCGAAGCATTGTTATGTGCCATATCTATACTAAATGCGGATTGGGTATATCAAGCACATGAAGAATGGAAGAAAGATGTAACCACACATACTCTCATTCAAAATCTCCAGGCAGATCCATCCGTATCAGCTCAATTTATATGGAAGGGGGATACATTGTGGTATAAAGATTGGTTATATCTATGTAAGAACTCTACACTTAAACACCATGTTATTTCAGAGCTACATTATTCTCCAATAGGTGGCCATGCTGGGGTCCTAAAAACATATCATAGAGTTAAGAAGGATTTCTTTTGGGAGGGGTTGAAATGAAATCTTAAAAAAATTGTGGCAGAATGTTTGGTTTTCCAAAAAAATAAGGGCAAGACCATTAAAACACATGGTCTTCTCCAACCTTTGTCTATTCCTAGTGAGAGATGGGAAGAGGTATCAATGGATTTCATCAAAAGATTACCTAAATTAGAAGGGAAAAGTGTCATCATGGTCGTGGTAGATAGACTTACCAAATATGCTCATTTTTGTGCCATGGCTCATCCTTTCACTAGCTAGTACAGTTGTCATCTCTTTTATGGATACAGTTCAAAAGCTCCATGGCATGCCAAAAATTATAGTAAGTGATCGTGATCCAATATTTACAAGTAACTTTTGGAATGATTTGTTCTCTTGTTTAGCCCAGAGTTCCTCTTACCATCCCCAAATAGATGGGAAAACTGAGGTGGTAAATAAATGTTTAGAGGCATATCTTTGATGTTTTACTTCAGATAAACAAGAACTTTGGGTGCAATGGTTGCCACTAGCAGAATGATGGTACAATACTTCATTTCATACCTCCTCTAAAATATCTCCATTTCTGGCACTTTATGGGTACCATCCTCCATCACTCATATCTAGCTTGAAGGTCAAACCAAAGGTGAGAGCAGTTGAAGATCACATTCAACATCAACATGAGGTACTCTCTAGTCTTAGAGAAAATTTGGCACGGAACAAAACCGTATGAAGCAACAGGATGATCAACATAGAAGTGAGTGACAATTTGAAGAGGGAGACTTTGTTTTTGTAAGGTTATAGCCATATAAGTAGTTATCCTTAAAACAACAGCAAAAGGATAATAATCTTGCTCCTAAATACTATGGTCCTTACCGAGTTTTGCAGAAAATTGGTAGTGTGGCATATAAGCTAGAGCTCCCTCCAAGAAGTAGAATACATCCAATCTTCCATGTTTCTTGCTTAAAGAAAGTTATTGGGCAGCACATTTCGCCCAATCAACGCCTCGAGAGTGGATGAGGAAGGAAGGATCATATTGGAACCTAAAGGCATTCTTCAGACACGCACTAAAAGACCGAGGACCAGAGTCATTACCGAGTACCTGATCAAGTGGAAGAATATGAATATTGAGGATGCATCATGGGAAGATGAAGCATTCATGCAACAACATCCAGGGATTCCCAACATTGGGGACAATGTTGCTTTGAAGGGGAGGGGCATGTTACACCCTTAATTATATATCTTACATGGGATGGATATAGCCGACTTGTGGCTATCATAACTTCTTATCATGATGTATCTCTTTCATATATGATCTATTATCATTGGTTGGTCAGCCTTGTTGATGGCCATATCATAGGAATAGTATAAATAAGGGTTATAGGTAGTGGATGATCATTATGTTGAGTATTTGAGTCTTATTATATGTTTTGGAGGTTGCCCCCTCGAAGTGGCCAAGCTATTCTACTTTCATATTGAGAGAAATTATCTGTAATATTGTGTTATTTTGTGTTCTATTGCTGGTGTTAATCATAATTAATCAAGTAATTTAATTACACACTTCATGGTTAGCGTAGGAGGAATATTCCTCAAGACCGTCCGTGAAGCTAAAGAAATAGTCTTTGATAGAAATAACATTGTCGATACCCTCAATGAGGAGGATGTCCTCATCGGGTAGTGCATCGTGAAGAGGATAAGGTGAAGGGATGGGACCAACGGCCAATTGGTCCATGATAACTTGGAATTTTATTGCTCACTAGGTGATGATGTAAAGGTCAAACTCTAGAAGAAGAGTCATCCACTTCCCAATTTGATCCATTGGAAGGATACCATTTGAGAAGAAGTGTTGTAAGGGATCTGTGTGAATAATGACATAAGTGGTTTGGTAAAGCATATAATGGTATAGTTTCGTAGCTGCATAGTAGATGGCTAGGAAAATCTACTTGATGGAAGTGTATCACATATCATAATCTAATATGGCCCTAATAATAGAGTAAACAATATGATCCTCTCCTTTTCATCTTCACAAGATAGAATTTCCCAATGACATTGAGTGGAAGAGGTATATAGTAGTAAAGGTCGGTTAAGAGAAGGAGGTTGTAATGTTGGTAACAAAGATAGAAATTGTTTCATGTTATTGAATGCTTGCTAAAAATCCTTAGTCCAATCAATTTTGGTTTAATTTTGAAGTAATTTGTAAATTTCATGTACACGATAAGTTAATTTAAGGACAAAATGTTGGATTTCCTCAAGCTTACAAAGAAAGGTCTCAGTATGTCCTCTATAGTAGAAGGTCATGAAATGTTTAGGATGGCCTTAATTTTTTTGGATCCACATCGATGCCATGTTTTGATACTAAAAATCCTAAAAATTTTCTTGATTCACCGGAAATATGCATTTTCCGGATTGAGACGGACCTTGTATTTGCAAAGACACCCTAGGGAAATGTCTAGATTATGAGCATGATCGTTTATGCATTGAGATTTGAAAAGTAGATTATCCACATAAACTTCGACTATTTTGTGTATTAGGTCATGAAATATGTGATTCATGATGCATTGATACGTTGCACCGATTTTTTGAGCCCTAAGAACATTTTAAAATAGCAATAAGTACCCCATTTTATTGTTAAAGTGGTCTTATGTTGATCTTTAGGAGAAATTTCAATTTGGTTATATCTAGAGAAACCTTCCATAAGAGACAACATTTCATACCCTGCCATGTAGTCAACGATGGCATTGATGGAGGGAAAATGAAAGTTATCCTTAGGACAAGTGAGGTTAAGGTTTCTAAAATTGATGCAAATTTGGATGGCGAGTGTATTCTTCTTCCTAACTAGGACAATGTTAGAGACCCATTCAGAATAGTCCACAATGTGAATGAATTTGGCACATAAATTTTTAATGATTTCTTTGTGATAAAGGTCATTCATTTTAGGAGGAATTTTCGTATATTTTTTGAACGAGTGTAGTGTCGGGATATGTAATGATATTATGAGAGATAATTTGGATCAATTTTCATCATATCGGCATACCCCCACGTAAATACTTCTTTATGTTTCCTTAATATTTCAATGTGATGCTTGCGTAGATGGGGGAAGAAATTTATGAGCATAAATACATGTGAGGGGTCATTATCTAATTTTACATTGATGGTTGAATCAAATAACATAGAAATTTGTCTTGAAATGAGAGGGAGCCTAAATAAATTTGGCTACTTTGTCTTAACAAGGATTGATAACAACAAGGAAATTATCAAAGTGCATGGGTTCTTTAGGGAAATTCCCAAGTTTTTGATGGATTCAATGAAGTCTATCCTCTCATGTGTATATGAGCTCTAGGATAACATCATCATTATATAAATTGGGGAGAGGGCCATGATATTTCACATCAATTTATAAGCCTACGTATCATTTTCTGTCTCAATGCTTTCTAGAACTAGTTTGTCACACGTCCAACACCCTAGCATCCAAGGTAATCTCTTCGGGTGAAAGATCCATAATGGTCATGCTAGTAGCACATGGACCCTTCTCATTGTTGAAGTTGGATTGGAAGCTAATGTAGGTAGTGGAGTTATTGCAGGAGCTAAAGTTGATTTTGAAGGATGATGAGACACATAATCATGAAACTACTGCAATATCCAAGGGGTGTCTAAAAGTGGAGCATTAGTGGGAGGAACATAAGGAGGAATTTTCTCTGCATTCTCACTATTAAACTAGTGTCGTAAATAAGAAGCTCATAATATGCATCGATGGTATTAGATTGAACTCACAAGGATTGTATTTGGGCCAAGGCATGCTGGTAGTACAATACTTCCAAGTGTCTGGACTCAACCCGCGAAACGATGTAGTATTTTTCATCAAGGGGGGAAGACAATCTCTTCATATTTAGATGCTTGCTCTTTGGCCATGACACTGATCTTTCTAAAATATCGGGGTGAGAGGGGAGGGTGATCATAATTCCTAATTCATTACACTTTAAGTGATTGGAAGTCAAGGCGTGATATATAAGCTCTTCTAGTTCAGGTTGTGGTGGATACCGATCCCATGGTAAGAGGATTGGAGGTAACTACTACACAATGTCATCATCAGTAGTCATTCTTGCTGGCCTTGTTTTTAAGCTCATTAGGCTCATCATCATTTTAATTTTCTAATGTAACCTAAAATTCTGACTTAAGATTAAAGAATTATGGATATGTAATTCCTTGGATGTCGAGAGGTAGTGGGAATTAGGAAGAGATCATTAGGGAATGGTACTGGAACATACCAAGGGTCGAGGATAAAATTCATGCCTAAAGTGTTGATTTTTGTGAATGAATTTTATACATTGGTACCTGAGACGATGCAACTACGCCCATGTGATGCATCCAAGGGTGTCCCAGTGTAATGATTGTAAGAGAGAGGACAATCTAGAACCATAAGCTTTGTATGAACCATTTTGGGTCCTGATTTGTAAAAGGAAACCAGATGCATCCTATGGGTTTCTTCTTAGTTTTTTTGAAGCCACGACAAGTTAGGAAAGTAGGTTTGAGGTTCTTAACAAAGAATCCTAGGTTTTTGATCAGGGAGTAAGAATCCAAGTTAATTCTAGACCCTTCATCCATAAGGAATACATAAACTTAAGCATCATAAATAATAATGTCAATGAGTAGGGGTGGTTCATCTGCATGAAATAATACTTCATATATAATCATGTCATCCTCCAAAAATTCCAAGGCTAATGAATCAAAGCATGAATTTCACTAAGGTTGCACTGTATTCTTTTTATGATAGATTTATAGGTTTGTAGACGTGAAGGGGACTCTGGGAGATACACAAGAATGATCCTAAAATATTTTCATTTATTTGACGAGTAACCTTCAATGCAAATCTGATGTACGCATGAGCTCCATGAAAAAAATCTTACATGTGAGAGAGTTTAGTTCATCTAAAAAGTTCCACAACAACTTAGAGTAATTCCCATAACAATATGGCGGTATGAGTGTAATAGAATATGTATCCAAGCTTGATGGTGATTGTGTGTTAGATGGAACTATATTTTTAGAAGGAGAAATGGGGTCCTTTCTTGGTAATACATTTGTTGATGCCGTGGGAGGAGGTCAAACTATGGGAGTAGGCTCCACCATTGCGAGATCTCGGGAGGTATCAAGCAAAGGTGGATTATCAACAGTGTTTATTTGGTTTCATAACAAGGTCTTTATGAGATGGTTTATCCCTATAGTTAGTCTTGAAATTTTTTACATACTAGGAATCCAAGAAAATTTAATTGTATGAAGGATTTACCATACCCATAACATTATTCATGGGGTTTTTATGGTGCTGATTTTGATTATTGAAGCAATATTTATCTAAAGACTGATATTTTTCATAACACTCTTATATGATTGCAAAGTAATTGAAAGAATAAGCAAGGAATAAGTATATATCTTCCTTGATAATATTCTTATAGTCACTGTCATGCGAGTGTTCTATGGTTATATGTCACCAAAAATAATCACCCCCGAAAGTGCGTAAAGCTTGTTTTGAAGGAGGGACAATTCATGGTGAAGGAAGCATTTGGAGAAGTTTAGTGTGAGATAAAGGGTCATGGGGAGAGAGAGAAGATTCTTGGGTTTCTCCCATTCCATTTTCTCTTAGGAAATTAGAAGAGTTTATTACATGTGTTGTGTCTTTAAGTTTTGGTGACAAGATAGAAGTGCATCCGAACTCACGCATAAGGTGATATTATATTTTAGCTTGTTTAAGGGATTCCTCTAATGTATTAGAGATAAATACCGACTTTATATTGGAGGGTTAGCGTGAGGGCCTTAAGAAATATTTGAGATAGAGTTATACTATCAATTTTATGGTTAGCTTGTATAGACAATCCTTCCCATTTCTTAATCAAATCCTGAGCTGATTCATTCACTCCTTGTTTAAGATTAAATTTTTGTAAGGTATTTTCAAGTAGATCTTGTTGTTGGAATTTAGAAATTAGGGATTTAAATAAACCTTCTAAATCAACTATTGAATTTGGAGGAACATACTATACCACTCTAGGGCCTCACCTACTAAGGTTTTTTTAGAATATTAGTTGTTACATAGGTATTTTTAATCCATTCTTTGTAAACATTGCCAAAGGTTTTAGGAAGAGGGATGGATTATTGGAACCATTGTAAGAGATGGTAGAGATAGTCTCTCCTAAATTCATGACTGTAATATATGGAGCTAAAGGTTCATTTTGGAGAGTTTGTAATATTTTGTTTCAAATTGGAGGATGAGGAATATGATTCCCATGTGCATCCACCAACATAGGGGGTGTGAAAGAAGGTACATTGGGTGTTATATTTTGAGATGCTATTTTTAACATATGTTTTTCATTTGGATGATACTAGATGTGGTAGCATCTTGGGACAAGGCCATCTAGTCTAGGAGCTTAGCTATCAACACATTATGATCCATAGAAGAAGATTGTTCCTTTCCTATATGTTTTTCTTGGTGTTCATTAAGTTCATCATGTTCATGGGTAGGGGTTTTAGGAGATTTTCTTGATCAGTCATGTAGGAGGAGTTTGACTATGAAAAATCCCTTTATAATTGAGATGACACATGGTCATCTACATGGATATCTTTTGGAGACTTCAATCCCAATTGGGTGTAAGATATTCATTATTATTGAGGTTTTTGATGATATATCTAGGATCTATATGTTCAGTTTCAACCACATTAAAATCATATGAATAACCCTATTCCGAGTAATCGAAGGAAGGACAAGGCGAGGACAATAGAGTGTCACGAGTAAGATCAAGAAAATTACACAGATTATCACTTATGGGAAGAAAACTATAAAATTTTTGAGTATGAAGAGGGAACACATGGGTAAATGTATAACCCATGGAAAATTTCAGAGGATTCAACTGAGCTAAAAATATCCTAAGAGGAGACATTGGTATAGTTTGGAAGCCACAAATAGAACTATGGAAAAATGTAATTTAGAAGTTATCACCATGCACACATTTGCACAAGGGATGATGTCATAAAGAAAGGAAAATAGAATAAAACATACACAATCGGCCCTACACAGGCCTTTCATAGGGGCCGATGGCATCGGGAATGACACTCGAACACATATAGATAGGATCTACCCTACACAAAATTGACACAAAAATGATGGTGTTTGGGTAACTTGATATTTAGGGTTTTTGGAATTTTAAAGATTTAAACAAGACAATAATGAAATGGGTGCTTTTAACGAGCTATGCTTGATCAGAAGGGACAAAATAAGATTCATTTTGGTTCACCAAGGATGTATGATAGGAAAAAATGTGTCTAGACACTGTGTAATCTTATCATCCATTCTACTAGGGTATTGAGGCTATGAGTAAGGGACACACCAAGAATGGAAAATAAAATGATAGAATTAAAGGGGGTACAAGGACCACTATGTTCACATACTATAAGGGAAGTGACCCTTACACTAGGAAATCCTAAGGTTTCTAAGGCCGTTGATCAAAGAAGTGGAAAGAACCATATGAAGGTATTAGCACCGCAGGGGATAATAATGAACAAAAAAAACATGCAAAGTATATGCTAACTGAAGTAAAGAATTTAATATGAAATATGGAACTGAAATACAATATGCTAACCTAGCATGTGCATAAAATACTAAGCTAACATAGAGTAAATATCAAAATTAGGAAACTACTCTATACAAAATGATAAATTGAGTTAGAGAACTTACCTGTTAGGGTACGGTTATTGATGCATCTATCTCCCAAAGGAAAATACACCAAGAGAGAATAGATTTCAGGTGGATAAGGGGAAACAATCTAGTCCTAGCTCACTATAGATGACCCAAAAGTGCAAGAAAACCAATCCAAGAAAGAAGAATCTCCAAGCCAAGAGTCAAGATGTAATAAATTCAAGAGCTAAGCGAGGAGGTGCAAGTTGGAGCAAGAGATAAAATCTAATGGTGAGTTCCTTTTGATATGATGTGATGATCCTGATGTGAAAATTTGAGTTGGGGTCTTTATACCGATACCATAGCCCACGGGTGAAGGCATCAACCAAGGATTTAAATTTTCACCAACATAATTTCCTGCATGTGATGACATCAGCCAAGGATGAAAAATTGAAGAGGGGTGTGCAAGTTGTAATGGAAAGAAACAATAATGTAAGGCATATGAAATGAGGTCATGAGCAAGAAAGGTGTCGGAAGAATGTGAGGAAAAATAAGAAGGTAAGAGAAAAATAAAGACATAAATAGGACCGAAAGTTGTTCTTTCTCCATGTATCATCCCTAAGCCAATGGTTACGTGAGTAACCATACCCCTATCACAGAACAATCCCCTTAAGGCACCCAATCTAAGAAATAGACGCATTAACAACCTCTAACTTGGAATTTTTTTTTTTAGTAATAGGTATGAAAATAGACAGTGTAAAAAATTAGGTGTATACAACATGAACCAAAAACATAGAGCTACATATGTTAGAAAATATTACATTTTTTTTCTCTTGAATGGCTAGTAAGTTTGTTTTTCTAATTAGGACTATTTACTCGGCACATGTTCAACCAAAAGCTAGTTTTTTGAGGTAAGGTTTTCATTAATGATTGAGAGTTTTAATTGTTATTTTTTTGTTCTTAATTGGCTAATAAGATGATTTTCTAATCATTATACTTTTGTTTAAGTTAGTGTTACACTCGACATGTAATTGTGGGGAAGACACAATAAGAACATGAATTTATAGCCTCTTAAATGTTGATGAGAGGAGTATGTAAACATTAAATGGAAAATATAATAAGGCACGATTATACAACACCTAATAAGCCATCATAAGTTATAGGAAAAGTTGACAAGATTCCATGGCGTATGAATTTTAAAAATATCCAAGAGGATTTGTATAAGTATTTTCTACGAAGTACTATATACTGTAGGAACCCATACAAACAAAAGTCTAGAACCTATTAAAATAATATGAAATTGTAGTAAAAATGAAAAAACCCATGGTTGTAACTAGTAAAAATTGATCTATAGTAACCAATGTAGGGAAGAGGATGTAAGAATTTGAAAACCATCATATTTCTTATGGGTTTATTATATATTTTAAAAGTATTTTTAAGGAATGTTAAACTAGATAGAAAGAAAAATGAAGTGAACATTCCAAAATGGTAGCAATTAATTCTTGATGGCCATAACATTGATTTAACCTAAATTGGTTAATATATCTCTAATAGGTAGTTAATCGATGGTAAATTATTCTAATCAATTAGTTTTTAAAGTTAATTGCAGCAATATCAAGAATAACCATTAAGAAATGATAAATAATGACAAAAATTGGTAGATAACAATAGATAAAACACTTGTAATGAGAGAGAAGATGAATTAGTTGATCTCCTACTTTGTGTGATGACCAAGTTTGGTTTGATGATTGAAACAAGTTGGAAATGACATGAATAAACCTCTTTGTTAAAACTTTCTTCTGAGCAACTACCCATACCAAAGTGGATGGTACAAGCCAAAGCATACAAATACTATGGAAATTCCTTTACACCTTTGTGGTTTCTTCTCCTACAACTTCCTATGTCCTGATTAATACTTCTTCTTTCACTCTTGAAAAATATTTGTAAACTTACTGATGCAATGCTCTTTGTGTAACTCGATTTTATATTCAAAACCCTAGATAGCTAAGAAGTCCTACAAACAAAACATTAGATGGGTTTTGGGAACCCCCTGTGCACCACTAACGTTATCACTTCTTCAAAGAGGGCTCAAAGAACACATTTTTCTTTCCTAGCACGTGATATCTAGAATGTATGCAACCAAATGAATAGTCATGATATTCCAACAATATGATTGTACTTGTACCTTTTACCTATCTTGAATTGGAGTGATGATATATTCCTTGTATTTGTATATTTGAGTGGATGAATGCCCTAGAAATAATATTCATAGTATATGGATGTCAAAGGATTCTTATAATGACATTGGTTGTTATTTCTCTTAATATATGCTCACAAGGATATTTGGGTGTTAAGTATGTATAATATCCTCTTTTGATAATGGATGAGCCTATATTATATACGTGTTCGGATTTGAATAACTTAGATATGGATGACTAAGAATGATCCACAAGAATTTTAATTGAAAAATGTTCCATTTAAAGAAGGAGGTAATGAAGCATCTAGGTCAGCCCATAACAAATGGGAGATATGGCCCTCCCTATCCACTATGGTCTTGAATGATTGTGTGGGTGATATGAAATTTGGAATTGTATTGTGCAAGGGTTCATCCTAATTTGATGGAATAATATGAACTTTGTGTGAAAAAATAGGTTGCGTGTGCAAGAAATAATGAGTGAGACATAGCTAGGGATAAGATGATTGATTAAGTTGGACAAGTGTGGGCTAGTATAAGAGTGTTATAAAATTTAAGTTGTTGTAGGAAAAAAATTACCAAAATGAGTCTCTACATTTCCCTCCCCTTTAAGTATGGAATTGAAAATTTTATGTCAAGGAAAAGTCACATTAGTGTGTAGAAACACTTAGTCTTTCCTCGAAGTTCCTTGTGCTTGTGATAGGACTTTTCTTTGTTCCGATTGTGTTTTTCACTAGGATGCGTACCTATAGAGAAAAGAGTATTCAATGTCCATAGTATAGGAAATAAAACTTTAACTTGAAAAATTTGAACTTAGTGTGAAAATAGAAATATGTAAAGTATAAAAGAAAAACAAAGGAAATATTACACCTAATTATCTTTCAATGGATGGGGAAATAGTAATCTCACTACCGTTTCCTTGGAGATATGATGAAATTTGTATTAGAGATATTTGGAAGGACTTGGGGGTGATCAATACCCAAGTGGAATGTGCCAAGGAGAATATAAAGAAGTGAAAATGCACCTGCATGGTGAAGAGAAATGTATGTGAAGTCTTCTAGTTACTCTGCATCCTTCCACAAAAATGAGCAATGGGAAGTCTAGCCTATAAGGATAATGGTCACCTTGATACTTCCTAAGACCCATAGATAAGTGCCATTGTAGATGAACATGAACCTAATTTATTTGTAAATGATGACATAATGTACTAAGGAAATGCTAGCTTGTACATACCCTTGGTGCCACCATAATATGACCTATACCATGAATTCTATAATTGAACTTGAGTAAAAGGCTTGAGATATTGAGAAATTTAGTGAGCCTTCTCCCAAGAAGGAAGCATATGGAATGGGCTATAGTGTCCATAAATTATGGTACCTTTTGTATGTTTTAGTCCCTTTGTGTTTTCTAACCCAATTATGTTTCTGAGCCAATTTTTGAGCCTCTTACTCGTATAATTTTTACTTATTATTTTTGTTTTCAAATTCTGATCTACCATGAGGGTGAAATATCACCTAATGGTTTCCCCTTGTATTGGGCACATGAGATAGGGAAAATTCAAGAGGACCTATAGCTTATGTGCACATGTTTTGAAGGATTCCTGTAGGGGAAATATCATGAGGGATTCATTATCTAGGGAATATCCTAGCACATGAGTTCATATTGAGGTAATTAAAATTAATAAAAGTAAAGTCAATATACCGGTAGACATGAAGGGGTGAAAGGGTTTAATTTATTAATATTTTGAATCAGGTATTGTAGGTTAGAAAGGTGGGACAAAGGAAAGGGGGGTTTCATTTTAATATAAAACCAAAACATTTGAAGTTTTTAAAACACTAAATACCTTAAAATTGCAATTTAAGGAGTGTGGTCATAAAGTTAAATTATAATCTCTTTTTGAATAAAGAAATCTCAATTAAGATATTCTTAACCAAGAAATAATAAGATGATAGAAAACTAAGATTGAGTATGTTTTTCAAAACAAGTGATATTATTTCACCATATTAATTATTTGAAGAACTATTGATAAATGATTAAAGCTTAACATTTATAAGGTAATTGGTAATAGGTATTGAATGGCTTCAAACTATATTTCGAGAGAATATGCATATTAAAAAAATTTGAGAGAGAAATATAATTTTTCTATTTAATATATTAGGGTAGAAATAAAAAGGGGTAAATAAAATTGTCATGGAAAAATGGGTAAGTAAGGTACATGGAAAAAATAGGGGTATTTTCATTCTAATAATATAACGAGGAGGAGGTATTATCAATTGAATAATTAGAGGTAAAAACTAGAATTAAGGGTATTCTTTAATACCCTTGAACGAATGTGTTATACCATACTTTTACTAAGTGAACCCCGTGGGAAATATGTGAGTGCGTATGGTGTATACCATGGCGCATACATAATATTACAAAAGAAACTATAACAACGTGTTAGTGACAAGTAGTATAAAAATAATGTAGTAGATGTAAGAAAATGCATGCAAATACATACAAGTATAATAGTCATGCCAAACAATGTACAACATATGTAACACACCACTCAAGATGTTGCAATACAATCAAGGAACTCAAAGAAAACAAGAAACATAGGGCATTCCCAGGAAACACGTGAAATCATAGATCAAACATGTTAAAAAAAGACAATGTATATAAGCAAAATGATTGTTAGTTTGGAAGTGACCTACAAAACATATACTACACATGAAGCACCCATTAGCATGTTAGAGTAATAAATAGTATGACATGATGTATATATTGAGTAAATTAGGTAAGATAAAGTAACGTACAAAATGTTGGAATGATAAAACCTACGTGTAAGAAAGTGTAAATTGGATGCCCCAGTTGGATTAGAATAATTAGTAAAGAGTAGTGTCAAGCATCCCGCATCATGTAACAATTTGTGTGTAGTTGGTATTTAACTCAATATACCACATGAATGCACATGTATAGAAAAATGATATAACATATTATGTATCAAGATAACATGATAAGTAAAGTGCAACATGAAAATTATAAGCATGCAATAGAAACAACCAAGAAAGAGCCATGTAAATATTTTTGAATTTTTAGAATATTTGAATGTTTTTGAATATTTAGGCATATATGAATGTTCTAGATTTTATGCCCCCTTAGGGCTTAGATTAATAATTATTCTCCGAAGAGAAGGAAGGGTAATCAAGAATGAACCCGGGGGGGAATATATATATATATATATATATATATATATATATATATATATATATATATATATATATATATATATATATATATATATATTTAGTGCTTTTTATGAATTAAAAGTGTGTAAGTAGAGGTAAAAATCAAGGTTTCCCTCGTGTGTGTGTGTGTTTGTGCGCACATGGCATGCGTGCGTGCGTGTGTGTAACCAATCCCTCAACACTCAAGTTAAACCTATAAATAAAACATGTCATTTGGAAGGGGGAAGCTGGTTTCCCCACGGTGTGAGTTGCATAGGAACTAATCAAGAGTATCATCAAAGTCTAGGTCAAAGCCTATAAATCCTAGGTCATCTATATAATAGGTGACGATTTTGTGGTTCCCGTAGAAGAATCCTATAATACATATATGTAACCATGATGTAACATTGGTAATCAATAAATAGATGTGGGAGAGGATTAATTTCCATGGGATTAAGCCTTAATTACTTTAGGGTGGAATATGTGTAATTTTTTTTTTCATTAGTAGGATTGAAAGGATTATGTTTCCAATATTGGTTGTGAATATACCGTGTGTGAAAGTAAATGTATCATGCACATGTTGCAATGATGTTAGTTGTACATCTAGAGAAGTGGATGGTGTATGTAGTGACTTAGAATATTGAAGAATAACGATGATGCTATAGGATTTGAGGGAAAGGAGTTTTTGTAATATGGCTTGATAGTTGCTAATCATATGTCTAGATAGGTAATGTTGATTACAAAAAGGAACATGTGGTTGTCTAGAACATTTCAGAGTGGAATGATGTCTCTTAGTTCCCATTGAGTAAGAAAGTCATGATCTAAAATAATGGGTAGAAGATCTTGTGGGTTATATTGATGTGCTAGAATGGTGACAGAGATAAAATTAGGAATAAGATCAAGAGAATTAATAGAATTAAGAAAAGGAACCATGGCATTGGTAGTAACAGGTGGAGTAGGGGGGTGCAGATGATATTTACGGTGCTACCAGTTGCAATAGAAAGAGAATAGAACATGGATTCATCCTCATCAATAGGATTGAAATATAACCTACATAAGTTTTCATGGGTAATCTCAATGGGACCATCATCATCATTTGATTCGTTAGTCTCAACATTAAATTTTTGAACAACATTTGCTAGAGAATTTGGAGTAGATATAGTGGGAGATACAAGGTTAGTAGTGGAATAAATAGGAGGATCTGTTAGTGTGGTAATAGTTGATATGAGTTTCACAATAGTACAAGTATTGATACGATGGGGGAATTTTTGTAGTGGTGGGATAACCATATATGTAGTGGGGTCAATGATTACAATATTTGAATGATTTAAGGGTAGTTAGAATTGTGTGTTCATACCCATCATAAGAAAACTCAACATATTGATGTATCATATATTAGAAAACCCATATGTCATGTATATGTGGATGACCGATAAGAGGATTGAATTGAAATAGAACATCCATGATATGAAAGAAAGTGGGAATCTATCTCATCCCAACTTATAAATCCAATGTGATTGTTATTATAGATGTTTGGTTGGTGGTGTCATAATGTCACATAGTAAGAGTAGATTTTATGATTGTCATATCAAGTATACCTAATTGTGTGAGTAATGATAAAGGGAATATATTTAGAGAAGATCTATTATCAAAAGTACACACTTGATGATGAAAATTTGGATGTGAGCCATAATCGAAGAGGAGGAGAAGGATCATTAGTAGTGGTAATTGGAACATCCTCATTAGTGAATGTAATAGATTGATTCACGAGCTTAAAATATCTCATAATCAATGTAAAATATTAAGGAGGATTGTCACTTTGTAATTAAATAGAGTGCAATGTTTCTTCTAATGTACGATAATAATCAAGATCTCGGTGAAGGAGATGGAAAATAGACATCTTAGCAAGAGTATGTAATTGATAAATTATATCATAACCTTTGGATGATTCAATGCGTCAATATGGTTGTGTGGTAATTGGTGAGGGGAGTGGTGCGGGGCCTCCCATGTGTTTCTTATTATGTCAAGTATTTATGACATTAACTTTAGAAACAAAAGGGGAGGATTAAATTATCAAGGAATTGAGTGATGATAAAGATATATTCAGATTGAACGGAAACCTTGGAGTAGACATATGTAGGTGTGAAATAAGAAGGATTTTCCATAATCTTGAAGATAAATAAAAAAAGAGAATAGATCCAATGTGTGAATGAGACCGGGTTCACCAAATATTTTAACCTAAACTAATTAATATCTCTTTAGGGGGTAGTCAACCGATGATATATTATCCTAATGTACATTAGTTCCCAAAGCTAATTTGTAGAAATATAAGGAATAATCATTAAGAAATTATAAATAATGACATGCAATTGTAGATAAAAATACATAAAGAACTTGAAATGAGAGAGAGAATATGAATTATCCAATCTCCTTCTCTATGTGATGATTTGAGTCCAGTCTAATGACCTGAAACATGTTGGAAATGATTTGACAAAGCCTTGTTGTTGAAACTGTGTCCTAAATTATTACATGGACCAAAATAGATGATACGAGGACAAAGCATACATATGTTATGGATCTTATTATACACCCTCGTTCCTCTGTTGTTTTTGATCTTGTAAATTCTTGTGTCTAATTACCACTTTCACTCCTTTCTATAATGGGGGCCTTTAACACCTTGTGATGCTCATTGTGTAACTGATTTGATCTTCAAAACGCTAGCTAACCAATAATTCTTGCAAACTAAACATTAGGTGGATTGTGGGAGCCCATGTGAACTTCCAAAATTACAATTAATCTAAAGAGGTCTCAAACTACACGCCATTCTGCATAACATGTGATCTCTAGAATGTATGCAACCAAATGGATAGTCATGATCTTGTAACAATATGATTGTACTTGCACCTTTTCCCTAGCTTGACTTGGAGTGATGATATGTTCCTTGTATTTGTAGATCTGAGTGGATGAATTCCCTAGAAATATTATGCATAGTATATGGATATCAAGGGAGTCTTGGAATGACCTTGGTTGTGCTTGTTCTTAATGTATATTCATGAGGATTTTTGTGTGTCAAGTATGTATGATATCCTCTTTGATAATGGATGAAATGACTAGCTTATATACACATTATGGATTTGAAAAAAATGTATAAGGCCAACTAAGAATGATCCAAAGGAATTTTAATAATATTTTTTTAGATGAAGAGGAGCAAAGCATCTAGGTCTACCCATCTTGTATGAGTGTTATGGCCCTCCCTATCTGCTATTGTCCCGAGTGCTTGTGTGGGTGATTCGAATGTTGGGTCTATCTTTGTGTGAGGGTTTATCCTAATTTAATGTAATAATAAGACCATTGTGTGAATAAATAGGTTGTTTGTGCAAGAAAGAATGAGTGAGACATAAATAGAGATATGATGATTGACTAAGTTAGACAAGTGTGGGCTAGTTCAAGAGTGTTTTATAATTTGTGTTGTTGTAAGGAAAGAAAAACCAAAATGAGTTTCTACAAACATAAGAAAAAGGCTTGCAGGATAACTATGAAAATAGAGACAAGAACATAGTAAAAATTCATGGCGGTAGGAATTAACGACATACAAGAAATATTGGTTACATGTTCAAGAATTGGCACATGTAAGATAGTTGAACATGTAAGAAAGTAAGATAGAATTTAGAGTTTGGGAAAATAAAGAAAAATGACTCACATCGTTTTCAACTATGCATACCCTCATTATACATACAATATGGTGATTTTGTTATAGGTATGAACCCATAAAATAATAGGCAAATTTGTAATTTTGGAAAGAAATATGCAAAGGAAACAAAATCTTTGTAAATTTATAAGGAAGTGTTCATACAACAAGTGAGAAAAAAAATGCAAATAGAGGATATAAAATTTGATGTCTAACATTTTAAGAGGGCATAAGGAGCTTGTTTTAAGTGTTGTAGGTCTTAGGGTCCTTTCATATTTAAAATTTTGCTTGAAAAAGTGTTTTCATGTATTTTGCAAGTGTAAAAATTCAAACTTGAATAATTACAACTTAACCCAAATGTAAAATTTTTCTTTAAAATCCCTCTAAACCCTTCTCCAGTTCAATTTTTCTTATGTGTCATGCCCATCCCGGCCCTATATGTCCTATAATTGTGTTTAATAAGCTTGTGTATGTGTTTAAAGTAAGGTATCAAGGTCATTCATCTCATTCTATAAAGTTCTTTCAAAGGCTAGTTTCTCGGTAGGCCTAGAAAGGCTAATTTTGGCCATTTCAGGGCAAGTGTGCACCCTATGGAAAGGTTATAAAAGTACATAATAATGTAGAGGTGGTATTAGAGAAGTATGAAGGTTTTTAAATTATTTAGGAATATTTAGGGAAGTTTTGGAGGTTTAGGGACAGTTTGTGCAACATCGGGTTTTTAGGTGTAAGGAGTGTAGAGCTAAATTTGGAATCTAAACTTGATTGGATGATTCTAGGAGCTCTGTAAGGAGATAATAGGCACTAAAATAGGCATTGGAAATATGTAATAATTATCTACATGGTGGAAACATCAATTTTTACAAGACATGTTTGTTTCTCAAGACATCTCAATCTTGGTAGACACACCTTGTTGTCCTAAAGAAAAAGGAGATATGTTTTGGATTTTTAAGAAAAATTGAAGCCTAAAACATATAAAATTTTAATTGAAATGGTATTGGGAGTAAAAATAATATAAAATTTCATGTAAAAATACCATCTGGAGCTCTGGGAATTGTGTCATCAAGTTCTCTCTTGTGTAAGGTATACTTCTCGTAGTTAGTCATTTTTGGAGTGAGACATGTCACCTTCTGGATTCATGGTGAAATTTTATGTTCATATTTTAAATTTTATAAGGGGATGTAGGGGAATTTTTTTCACCCTACGTTAGACCTCTCTGGTCTTTGATGTAACCTAACTCAACCCGGCTGAGTGCTAATCAAGCTAAACTGATCTCCCTCTCCTTGCACCATGTAGTGACACTTATCATCATCTAGTTAGGATTCATTTTATTTTCACCCTTGTACCAATTACCAAGGGGATATAGGGTAAAAAAATTAACCCCATCCTAGCCCCTTCTCGGGTTCTCCATGTGACCCGTTTACTGACTCTTAGGTGTCAAAGCATGTTATCTACATCTCTCCCATTTGCACTCATAATAACACTTGGTAGGATCTGCTTGAGGCACATTTTATCACACCCATTTTACCCATTCCTTAGGGGAAATAGGGAACATAAAAATCACCCCAAATCCTTTGAAACCCTAGTTTTAAAACACAAGCAATTTTCTCATATGTGAACAAAAAGTCATTCTTTGGGTAACTAAAAACACAAAATAACTCATTTAAATCAATTTCTTAAAATAGTTTGACATTTCTACCATCTTTGAAGCCAATAAAAATCCAAAAACTGTAAATGCATCGGACATATTGCAAATTTTTTTCCATGACAACCATGAGCATGAAAACAAAGATTTATTTATAACTTGCAAACCTAAATATGAGTTCCAATGAAATTTTCCCAGAAGATATCCACACCGGATGGATTTGAAAATAATTTTATTGTAAAAATTATGATGCTATATAATTTTAATGATAGAAAATATGAAACCCTTTCCTAGAAGTTTCTATTTTAGTTTTCAAGAGTTCTAACATATAGATCATTGTGAAAATTGGAGGACGATATCCCGGGGAAGATCCAAATATGATGAGGGTATTTTTATTGAAAAAGACACTATTAAGTGAAATTTTTTTAAAAATGTTTTTTGAATTCAATTAATAAAAATAGAAACCCTCTACGAAAAATGCAAGACCTCAACACAAAAAGTAGCTCCTAAACCCCACTGCTAAAAATAGAAACTTTCAAATTCAAGTGTAAAAACTACAGTTAGTTTCATTTTCATTCATCTCACTGATTTTTGGAATCATGAATTTAAATTTCTTTGTTCTATATCTTGTTTCAACCTTGGTGTCAAAATATCCAAGTGTGGGTGATAGTGATGTTGCTCATATGGACCTAGAAGATCTAAAGAGTCGAATGCTTGGAGACTTGAGAGAACTAGTTGAGGAGAATATTTTCACAAGTGAATTGTATATTGCAAGAGGTCATCATGTGTATGTTTAAAGTATAGAGCTAGTGCTATAATTTTATCATCATTACGATCATGAATCAATAATCATAAAAGAAAAGGAAAATTCCATACTTGCAGTGTTCACCTCGAAGGGCATCTCACAATGTACAAAAATCCCAATTGGTAGCAACATGGTCATAGTCACAAAGGAGTTTTCATCTAGTGAATGGTAAAAAACTGAATCTTATCTCCAATATCTTATAATGGGATCATGGTTTAAGCGAGGAAGCTTTCTTGTGTACCAAAATATTTTTCTAGAAGTGAGTTTCACGAAGGATATTTAGATGTAATAATTTTTTCAGTAGGGTAATGGGTGAGGAATCCACAAAATATTTTCAATATTAGATGGAAGAATTCACCCATTTTCATCAAAGGAACTCAGATGATTGATTAGGGACAAATCATAAGTGATAACATCCATTATAAATTACTTTAGTTACAGGTCACCAAAAGGTTCACAATGACATCATATCTGGTATATGCTCTCATGAGTACAAGACCATTTAGAGGCATGAATAGTTCTAAATTTTTTTCTCAAAGGGACCCTACTTATGAAAGGTATCCATAAATCATTCTCAAGGAAATAAATCATCATTTTTCAAGGGTAAATAATACATTCAGCATGTTTTTCATCTGGTTGCTTGAAGGTAACCTAGAGTTGAGATTTTCATCTCAAGACACAACATTGATTGTGAGATGTAGATATTATTTCAATCACTTTTCAACCTTCTCGTATATCACGAGTCAAGGTTTGACCTCTCTCATCACAAGCTTCCAATACACCTTAGTGATAAGATTGTGATGCTCAAGATATGTAGGTAGCTTTGCCATGTCAACGTAAAACTCGGGAACTACAAGAAGAAAGGTGTGTTCTTTCCTATCTCTCTTGGAATGTCCTCATGTAGGAATGTAAATTATGCCTTGATTCTTGAAGCTTAAATTTCCCCTTTAAACCTCTATTCATATACACTAAGGGAAAAATTTGACATTTGAAGAAACCCTGAGACGTTTAATATTCCGAATTTGCACCATTTTCCCCAAAATTAAAGATTACTAGGTCAACTTTTGGGATAATCTTGAGGTAAGGAAGTGATAGCACATAAGGATGACCATGAAAGAGTTTGTGAGAATTGAATCGGAAACGATGCACCACAAAGTAGTTGCACTCAAACAAAATCGTGATAGCTCCAGTGTAATCACAAGGATTGATCAACAATGGAAGAAATTACTCAACGAAATAAAGCTTGCACATAGAGGAAAGACAACGGAGTGTCTTGGTATACTCATAAATCATAAATGAAAGGGTACATATAGGGTGCTGAGTAACCCTAGTGCATGACACACAGAAAACCCTAAACCTAACCCATGTGAGATGACCCTCCATATGTGTGTGGAGGACACATAGGATCCCACACATCAACAACCCCTTCATTGAAGTTGGGGTAGCAGCTATGATGAGTCAGACTGAACAAGAAGACACTCCTAAACAACTAAGAAAGATGTGTCAATGGGGCCTAGTAATTAAAGGCCTGATAAGGTGCCCATATACAAACAACATCTTCCTAGAAGAATAAGAAGAAGAGGACTATATAGTCCAGAAGAAGATGAGTAGCTGCATAAGACCTCACCCTAAGAAGAGACCGTAAGTGAAGAAACTTCACTTAGTGAAGGGCTTGGTGAATATATCTGCAATCTAATCAGTTGTCTGAATGTATTGAATGTCAATGATACCATCATGAATAATCTCTCATATGAAGTGCATATGGATCTCAATGTGCTTTGTCCACTGATGCTAAACTAGATTTCTACAAATTGAGATAGTGCTCGTGTTATCACAATAGATAATGGTAGGTCATTGAAAGTGGATGCCAAACTCTGTCAAAATACCCTGTAGCCAAACAACCTCTGTGGAAGCGTTAACTACTCCTTTGTATTTTGCCTCTGTAGAAGATATCACAATTACATTTTACTTGTTGCTAGACCAACTAACAGGACCTGAACCAACAGAGAAACTCCAGCCATAGGTAGGTTTTTGATGATCTAAGTCACTAGCCCAATCAGAATCTGTGAACCCAATCAAGTCAATATCTACCCCTCCATAATAGTGAATGCCATCAGTATAGGTGCCACGAAAATAATGAAGGATCCACTTAGCTGCTTTCCAATGCATCTCATGTGGCTCTTACATGAATCTAGACATGATCCCAAAAACATAAGATAAATCGATTGAGTGTGAGTCAGGTAAATCAAGCTCCCCACCAACTGTTGATAAAGGGTACCATTAACCAAGGGAGTAGAGCAATCAGAAACCAACTTAACCCCGGAAAGAAAAGGAGTAGGAGAAGACTTGCAATCGGACATCTGAAAACAAGAAAGCAAGTCAAGAGCATACTTAGGTTGCAAAATCAAAATTCCCAAGTCAGATTTTGAAATTTGGATCCCAAGAAAGTAATGAAGCAAACCTAAGTTAGTCATGGAAAACTTATTGGCCAAGGTGATCTTCATATAATGAATGATAGAGGAAGAGATGCATGTGATCAACAAGTCATCAACATAGAGAACAAGGATGAGTATGGAGTCATCTTGCCATAGAATATAAAAATTTGGATCAGAGTGACACCTAGTAAACCCTAATGTAAGTAAAAAGGAGTCCATCTTGGCATACCAAGCCCGAGGGGCTTGTTTAACACCATAAAGAGGCTTCTTTAACTTAAAAATGAGGGAGGGATCATTGACATAACCCAAATGTTGTTCCATGTAGATCTCTTCCTCTAGGTAACCATGAAGGAAGGCACTCTTAACATCCATTTGATGGAATTTCCATCATTTTCTATGAATGAATGGAAAGGGTCAGTCGAATAGAATTCATCTTTGCAATCAAAGAAAAGGTTTCAATATAATCAACCCTAGCTATATGGGAGAAACCCTTATCTACTAATTTTTCTTTAAACTTTTCGATGTCTCTATCTACTCCATACTTTGTTCAGAACACCCACTTACACCAAACTATTTTTCTTCCTTTTGAAAGAAGGGTGAGATCCCAAGTATCATTCTTCATGAGAGAGGAATAATCCTCATCCATGGCATAATCCCACTCAGGAATACCAAAAGCCTCCCGGAAATACTATGGATTAGAAGCAAAGGTGAAGAAAGAGTGGGATCCAACAAAATCTGAGTGAGTATGTCTCTTATCCAAAGTATCTCCAACTAAATCTCCAACACTTTGCAAAGTTTTCCTATCCCAAAGAGGACCAAGAGGATCAAGCTCTGAGTCGGAAGATTCATCACTCGAGTGAGAAGGGACATAGTCCTCATCATCACTATTGTCAGAATCAGAAGACTCAAGGGTCTGATGGTTAGGAGGATCAGGAAGAGGAGCATGCTCAACAACATCATCATCTGATGAGTCAAAATCTGAATCAGCAAGCTGAAGAACCTCAATAGGTAGAGAAGTAAAAGTCAAAGAAGACTCATCAAACTTAACACTTCTCTCAATATAAAGCTCATGAGAAGTATGATTCAAAAATTGATATCCCTTCACACCATCAAGATATGCCACAAATATACAAGGATTGGATTGTGATTCTAATGCCTTGGGTTTCTTCTTGAGAATCTGAGACATAGCCTTGGATTTAAAGACTCGAAAGTGCTCAACATTAGGCTTGCATCCAAACCAGGCTTCAAAGGGTGTCATCCCTCTTATTGCCTTGTGTGGAACATGGTTCTGAATGTAATTAGCACAATTCACTGCTTCAGCCCAATACTTTGTAGAGGAAGAGACTTCGAGTGAATCATACAAGTGGCCATCTCCTTAAGAGTATGGTTCTTTCTTTCTGTTACTCCATTATGTGAAGGGCTATAAGAAAAGCGTATGCTGTAAGGAGATCCCTTCAGAAGTACAGAAATCCATGAACCTATTGTTTACATATTCACCTCCATTTTCAGTTTGAAGAACCTTGATAGACCATTTTACCTGTTTCTTAGCAAGAGCCTTAAAGTCCTAAAAATGTTCAAAGACTTTAGACTTAAGATTAAAAAAATATACCTAAGTATATCACGAATAGTCATCAATGAAGGTGAGCACATAAAGAGCTCTAATAAACAAAGGAGATGGAAATGGACCAAAAATATCGCTTTGAACAAGATCCAAGGGACGATTAGCTCTCCATGCGTTTCCTTTGTTAAAGTTCTTTTTAGGATGCTTTCAAAGGGTACAACCCTCGAAAGAGCCTTAAAAACATGACGTGGGTTAACCGTTGACCATTTCATTTTGGCTCAATTGTTCAAGGTAGCGATAATTTAGATGTCTGAAATGCTCATGCCATAGCTTACTAACCTCATTTGCATGAGTGAGCAAGGCAGTGGGCATAGAATTAGAAGTAAAGTGGGAAAATGTATACAACCATGAATGGTGATCCACCTTTCCCTCAACCACTGTAGTGTCATCATTAAGCTCATGAATAATCACCGAGTTAGGACCAAATTCCACTCACATTCCTTCACCAAGGTGAGTAATTTGGTAAACCGATAGGAGATTGGTAGAGAGATTAGGAACACTCAACACTTGGTTGAATGTTCCCCCATCCATCTCTACCGATCCACTACGAAAATTGACACTGTCGTGTCATTACCCATTGTGATTTGGGACATACCACAAGGCTTGATGTTGGAGAAATCAACATGCAAAGAATCCATGTGGTGTGAGGCACAGAATCTATAATCCATGTCGATGAAGGAGTAACTTTTGCTACAAGGGCCTTTCCTTTCTTCTTATCAGATTTAGACCCTTTTGCAGTAGAAGACTCGACCTTTGGATCATTTTTTTGATAGACTCAGGAACACCTATTTGATTTTTCTCAAGTAAATGAGTAAGGTGATCAATTTGTTTTCTCATACACATATGGTCTTTATGACTAGGATTCTTGTAATAGGAACACAAAAACTTGTCTTTCTGTGCTCTAGGCTCAGAAGTCGAAGCGTTTATGTTAAATTTAGTTTTGGTCTTGGTTTCCTTCTTAGGTTGATCCTTTATTTATTTATTCTTTCCACTATTCTTTTCTTTATTAGTACTTGCTACAAGGGCATGAGACTTGGACTTAAGAGACCCCATTTGAATGAGTTTTCCTATTATCAAATGGGTTGGGATGAAAAACTTGATCAAAGGAGGGCATATTCCAATCTGTGCCCAAGGTAACTTTTGTAGCATAAAAAGTTAACACAAAGACAAAATATTCGGGACCTAACTTAGAGAGAATCGACAAGATCAATTGAGAATATTTATTCTCTACTTGACATTCCTTTAACAATAATCTAGTGTGGACAAACTTAGAGAAGAATGCTTGTAGGTTTTCAAAATCACTAGGATTTAACCCTAGTAGTTCATTTTCCAACTCATGTACTCTCATGTCATCTTGTTGTCCAAACATTTTATCCAACGTTGTCCACATAGAATTAGGTGTTTCAGATGACTCAATGTGGAAGAGAAAGTCAAGAGAAACAGACATGCAAAGAAGACCTAAAGCTTCATCACTACGGTTTAACCACTTAGATTTTTCAAGGTCATTGTCTGGTTTAGTCTCAGTTCCCATGGTGATGTGGAATAACCCTTTACCCCTTAGTTTCATAATCATTTTCGATCTCCATTCAAAGAAGTTGAATGAATCAAGCAAAGTAATTGAAAGTGCATCCATATTGAAGAGAGAGAGAGAAGGAATACAAAAAAGAAACTCAAGAATCACAACCACCCAGGACAATATAATAACCTCCCTTTCTTTTGGAACTTTATAGTTTAGTGCGTTAAATACGATCAGGTCCGAGTGTACGTCTTGAAATAGTTGGTAACTCACCTTGCAATCAATGTAATCATGTGAAAGAGAGGAGACCACAATCATGTTTCGTGGAACGCAGCAAAGTGACACCGTATACAAGCACAACTTGAAAAAAACTAGGAAGGAGGTAAAATCAAATCCTGGTTGTGAGAAAGAGTGTTTCACGTCGCAAAGGATACCCCATTGCTGCAAAATATGGTGGATGCTCTCACTAGTTGCAAGCAATAATAAGGGTAAATACAAGTTTTAGATGAACTCAAGATGAGTCCCGATGATCTTTCAGAATGACGAAAAAGTGCTCGGAAGGAAAATAGGTGCTTAGAGTGTCACTACACACTTGAGCACATGATTAGTAAAAAAATCAACAATAACGCCTAAAAATTACCGTTTTGAAATGTCCAATTTAGCTAATTTTAAAGCTATGGGAGTTTTAAAAAAATAATAATTAACGTTAATTTAAAAGACAATTTAAATTATTACTAATCGTAAAAGATAAATAAATTAGATTCGTAATTAATAAAACTAGATTTAATATAATTAAATCTAATTAATTATGATTAATAAAGAAATAATAATTAAGATCTAATTAAAATTAAATCCTAATTAACTATTTAAATTTATTTCCCTTTTAAAATAAATTCCCATCAAAATGAAATTTTAAAAAAACTTGCCTTAAATAAATTTAAATGCCCACTTTAAAATTACCTCCATTTGGATTTTTCTACTTGAAAATATTTCCCACCAAAAAATTAAAAAAAACATACCATAAATAATTTTTAACAAATTTTGTTGTTGAAATCCCGAGTTGGAGGGGTCAAAGGGCCGAAAAAGTCATGTAACAACTGAGCTATGTGGAGGCCATTGGAGGTGGACGAGGCGGGATTGGAAGAAGGGGCTCGAAGTTGAGGAAGATCCCGAGTTGGGCATGGGAAAATAAACACAAGGAGGAGGGAGCCCAAAGCAAGGAGAAAGCTCGTGGAAGCGAGAATGAAGCTGAGCGAGGTGGTCGTGAGGGCTAAGCAAGGAAGGATACCATGTGGGCAAGCTAGATCTAGGAAGAAGCTCGTGGGGAGAGGAGAGGGCTCAGGGAAGAGCATGACTCAGATCAACGAGGAAACAACTCAGGCCAGAAAACGGCTCGGCCAGAGCAAGCATGACTTTACAGGAAAAAAATGGCTCGCTTAGGGCTAGGAAAAAAATCAAGCAAGCAGGTTGTTAGAGCACGAGTTTAAAGGAGATTCGTGGTGAGCTAGAGGATATTAGGGCAGAGAAGAGGAGCTCAATAGAGGATAGATATTGTGGTGAGTGAATGAGCTCGGTGGAGAGTAGTGAACCAAAACACCAAACACCAAACTTCAAACCTGTAATTTTGAACCTGAATCTCTGCAAAACCAACATGCAAACAAAGAGAAACCAAAAAAATAGAGATCTAAAAAAATTTCACGTTTAATAAATGATTAAAAAAATAGAATAAATAACCTCTATTTTAGCTGATCTACTAAATTTATCCATAACTAGCTAAATGTAGTTGTAAAACCCCTGAAAAACTCAAGGAGATTTGCACATGCACGAAGAACACAAGAAAACCAAAACTTTCCAAGAACAATTTGTTAAGAATGTTGGAAAATGAAATTCCAAAATATAATGATCAAAAAAATTGTACAAGGAGTAAAAATAACGAAACCAAGAGTAATCGCAACTCGGATGACGTGTGCACGTTTACACGATCTCGAGATCGATACCATGAAAGAGTTTGTGAGAATCAAATTGAAAATGATGCACCACAAAGTATTTTCACTCAAACAGAATCATGATATCTCCAGCGTAATCACAAGGATCATTCAACAATGGAAGAAATTAATCAATAGAAATAAAGCTTGCACATAGAGGAAAGACGGTGTAGTGTCTTGGCATACTCATAAATCGAAATGTAAGGGCACATATAGGGTGCTAAGTAACCCTAGTGTATGACACATGGGAAAACCCTAAACCTAACCCTAAACCTAAACCATGTGAGATGATCCTCCATATGTGATTGGAGGACACATAGGATCCCACACACCAACAATACCATGTTCCCCAAATTGAAGATTACTAGGTCAACTGTTGGGATAATCTTGAGATAAGGAAGCAATATCACATAAGGATGACCTTCAAAAAAATGAGAAAATTCAGATTTGATTGGTTTGTGGATGTTGTAGAAGATGATGGAACCGAGTTGTATGATCTTGAATACCAAGTAGTGAAGGCCTCACCTCTCCCACTGGTTTTGTGGAGTGTTCATGAGTCAGGGGATATCAATGAAAGAACCGTGGTGGTAATCTAAATATCTAAGGAATTTTCAAATAAAAAAGAGAGCTGAACTCTTTGAATAAGGTGGTATTAGAATCTCATAAGACAAACATATCATATTTATTATATGAAGATAATTGAGAGGACTGTGAGCTCTACTGACTTAGGAGAGCCTATGAAAATAAAGGAAGTGGATGTTGAAAGGCCTCATTATAGGAGGTTGAAAAATAAAACAAAGGTTAGGTAAGACACTACAAAAGATTCATAACAAGGAAATATTGATCCTTCTCATTTTCCTATCTTGCACCAATCTCTAGGTATATCCTCGTCGGTTGAGCCAACTCGACAAATGAATGATGTACCCTCTCACATTGAGCCTAAAATTACAATCATGCATAGTTCTAAACCTGAAACAATGAAGTTATTATTATGGGTAGATGAAATGATCGGAGGAGAGATTTACATAGCACAACAAGTAGTGGTGCTATATTTTCAAGATATTTCCATTATTGTGAAGACTAAGTGAGGCAAAAAGATCAAACTACTTCTTGCTTCTTCAATGGTGCTTCAAGAAATTAGTATGTGGATTTATCTCAGCCTAAGGTAGTAAATCCCATTAGTGAGATGACCACATATGACTATGAAATGAAAAAGTTCCTCTGGAGCCAACAATGCACGAAGGAGATGCTTATCTATATAAATAATCTTCCACTTGTTTCCTAACAAGAAACAAGGAGTACAAGAAGAAGATTGAAAAATTATAAGAACATGTAAGAAATCTCATTTCATATGTTCAATCCTTCATAGAGCCTAATGTCATCCCATCTCTTCCAGTCTAAGGGAGTCACTCCAATTAATAACTTTGATCTCGAATTAATAAAAATGTGTAGGACTACACAATGCAAGGTAGAGCCAATGACAAGTGGGTGAACAAAATCCTCAAGAAAGGTAAGACCTTGTTTCTATAAATACTTTTTTTTTTTTTTTTTAATTCATGCTTTCCACCACTGCAAAAGTGAATATGATTAGGGATGATATTTAAAAGGAAAAAGAGCATTGGGACTAGGTATTTCTATTGGTGACCGAGATGGGAAACATAAATTCTACATTAGTAGGAAAAAATGTGTTCAATTCTATATCTAAAAACATGGATCCAATTTGATCCCGAAAACTAGTGGCTCGATATTATATGTTTAACCATGCACTTGATGAGATAGATTCTTTTGATGAGATCACCTCACAGATGCAGGAAAACATAAGTAAGGAAGTGTAGAAGCTTGGAGAACCTCTAGTAAATAACAATTCTTTAGTAAATGATTTTATGAAACCATTCAAGGAGCTAGTTAGAAAAGAAGCATTTGAATCCTTCTCCTTCAACAAAGATACATCTGGAATCGTTACAAAGATCAAATGTACTATCTCCAACACTGTAAAGGAACATCAACCTTGGTTCATGAAATGTAAAGAGCATCAATTGTACTTATGATAATTGGCTTAAGGATTTAATCTTCGTGAAAATTCCTCAAGAAGAGAAGGTTACATCCACAACATCTCGTTCTAGTAAAGATTTCAAGGGAATTGATATTTCTCCAAGAGCACTCTCAAAATTTCCATCAGCAAGTGAATTTTCATTAGCACATGCATCTTCTTCTTCAAAATATCTATCTCCTCTCTTCTCTCATGTTCTATTTCTTCATTAAGGGGTTCAATCTTCACTTTTTATCTTGATCATTTAATTTTAGTCTATAGTCAAACATTGTAATGAGTTTCCTCCAATTAATAAAAAGGAGCTCACTTTCTTTCCTAGGGATATGAAAGGTCACAAGTTGTAAAGGTTAAGTGAAAATTCATGTGGGGGTAGGAAAAGAGTCATTTTGAAAATATATATATTGTATGACTCCCTCATTTCAAAGGGTTGTCAATTTGTGAGTCTCTGAGTAGATAACTAGTGCACTACTAAGAAGCAAGAAAAAAAGATGGCATTCTTCCATTCTCTTTTCTATATGTTTCCTCTATTTCTCTCTTTTTTAGCTTTGTGCATATGAAAATCTTGTATAACCAAGAAAGGTGTTAGAGCCTTTGATGAATGGATTATTGAAATTATGTGTTCATGATTCATTTTTCTTTCCATTGTTAACAAAGTTGTTTTCTTCTAATTGTGTGTGGATAAATTCTGGTTAAAACTTGTAAAAATATGCTAGTGCCTATTTACAAGATTAACCCCTTTCTCCCAAAATTCTCACTCCCACTATCTCACCTCTATAGAAATTCTTCCCTTGCACCATGTGGAAATCATTTTCCATAAGTTCAGTGGAGTGTCCTGTGTGATCCCCAACCTATTGGCCACCCACAATATTTTTTTATTTGCATTCAATAAAGGGAGCCTCCCCTTTCACATGATGGAGGGAAATAGTCCTAGAGTGTTGGTGAAAATCAAGATAATTTTTACTTTGACAAATTATTTTGCCAATTTTTTTTGTACCCACTATGGGGAGGGTTTTTGTCTCTGCACCACTTCATAAACCACAAAATTCATAAAAATCAAATATCGAAAAAACCAAAAAACAAAAATAAGAATTTGAGAATCATAAAGAGCCTAATGTATACTCTATATTCTACTCACCATGACAATTCCTGGAAATTCTCCCATGTTTGCCTATATTTTTCCTCCAAGATACTCAAGAAGACATCACAACTGATTTGAGGAATTACATCTATGACATAATAGAGAGAGTTTCAAGTTCTACATGTGTAGCCTCAAGAATTTTGGATTTGGAAGAAGAGCATGCACAAGCTTTACAACTTGCAAGATAAGATTCTAACCAAAAAGAAGAGCTTAGAATTTTTAATTTTATTCATTCATATAAAAAGTTGGAAGAAAGAAGGTATACAAACTCCTCCAGAGCTAGTGGTGTGATTGACCTACATTTTGAAGAGAAATTACAATCTGATTTCCAACTTCTATAAACTCAAATTTCAAGGAGAATAGGTCAAGAGTACTTTCCGAATTTGATCCTACCTTGTCTCTTGAATACCCCATTGAAGGATCAAAATTTGAACCATTAAATTACACTCCTCTAAAGAAGAAATTGTAGAAGAATTTATAGGAAGATTTGTAGAAGAAGTAGCTGAAGAAGAAGAACCAAAGATGGCTCAACAAGCACCATTTCCTTGGGGTCAAAACATGGGCCCATTGGCTCTCACTCCCCCATTGCATGAATTACCCAAAGGATCTAAAAAGAACTTTCCAAAATTCCATGGATATGGGAAGAAACACCTTGATGATCACATTACAACATTCATAACAACATGTGGGGTGTTGGATGGGATAAAGATGTATCTTTTTTTGTTCATAGAATCTTTATAAGATCCTTACAAGATGCTAACTGGTTTTATCATTTACCAAGGATATCTATTACCAATTGGGATGATATGAAATCCAAATTTGAATCTAGATTCAAACTAGTTGAAGATGTTCATGCTCTTCTTGCCCAATGGTATCAATTAAAGAAAGATCCTATGAGCCATGAGGGAGTTTGTGGCTAAATTCAATAGAATGCTTATACAAGATACCCAAATTTTCTCGACCCATAGAGGATAATAAATTAAGATTCTTTCTAATACAAAATTCCAAAGTCAGCTTCATGCTGAGAATAACTCAACTAACTGATTTGGAGGAAGCACAAAAACTTGTATTGAAGTTGAATATGACTTGATAATGTCTAGGAAAATAAAGAAGGTTCCAAAAAGAGAAGGGTCAAAGTTCAAGTTCTAGAGCCACAAACTCATTAGTGAAAAATTGGCTAATGATGTTATTTCTCTCAAGAAACAATTGGCCTTAGGCTTTATGTACAAGGATGTTCCTAGGAAGAATTTTTCAAATAAGAAAAGAATCAATCCTCCACCTCAAAGGCTTGCCCTTGAATCCCCTCCTATGAATGCAACATGTGGGACTAGATCAGATGAAGAAAGTGAAGGAAAATAGTCTCAAAAAGTGAAGAAGAGGAAGGTGAATTGATGATTAAATAAATTGGATTATCAGAGGTTGGTTTCTTTGAATATGCCTCCTCATTAGAGGATGAATATGAAGACTCAGTGGCAGACATGAACAACCATTCTTGTGTTATTTTTATCAGTCTAAGACTCTTGAGAAGGAAAATTATTCAAAAAAAAAGACAATGAGAAATAGATCCTCTAAATTGAGACTCTACTTCCTAAAAAGATAATAAAAAGAGAGGGTCTCCTCTTCCTCCATCCTTAGAGTCTACCAAGAAAAATCCCAAAGTTGCACCTTCTCAAAATAATTCTTCTAAATGAGGTAAGTCAATTTGCCACATGTGATGTTTCTTCTTTTACAAAGCATAGGAATGATGATAAATCAACAAGCACTTCCTATAAATAAAATCAAGCTAATTCTTCCATTACCTTTGAGAACCCCTTGCTTCCAACTTTGATATCATAGATCATGTCAAAAAACTAAAGTTCAGATTTCTAAATCTAAGTACCTCCAAACCCATCCTTGAACAATTTGAAAAGTTGGTTAAGTTCATTAAAAGTGGTAGCTCTAAGTCCAAAGTATCATCACTTCAAAAGGCCTACTACTTCCTACCCCTAAGCCTATCCAAAGTCAAAAATCTCATGGCCTCCACTCCTTCCTCCACTAGAAAAATTGAACCATTTTATGTCTCTTTGCTGATAAATGGGTATTGGTTGAACAATTACATCATTGACTTGGGTGATTTAGATAATGTTATGCATGTTAAAGTTTCTCAAGCCCTTCATTTTGAGTCTCTTTGTGGGCATTTGGCCATTGTTACTCTATGGAGACAAAGGAAGTTATGCTCATTAGAAGAATCAAAGATGCAGTGATGGATCTTATAACCTATCCAAAGAAATGGGTAAAGGAAACCTATTTTCGTATTTGACATGCCAAATACATATGGAATGTTTCTCATTAGGATATTCATTCTAAGAGATGGGTGGAGAAATTTAAATGGATTGGTCTTTGGATTTGATACAGTAAAGGGAGAGATGAAGAAACTTTTCGAAACTGAAAATGAAATACACCATGTAAAAATAAAATGATCCTAGAGCCAAACATCCTATTTTAGAGAAAGGAGCTTGGGAAGTATCTTTGAAGAATTAGGAAGAATCCCATATGAAGAAAGGGAAATGGAAATTATTTCATGAGCTTAGAAATAAGTGAAGAGTTTCCCATCTTGGAAGAGAAGCCAACCAACATAGATATTGAAGAAGTTTGGAAAATGGAGTTTGATGGTAGTTGTTCTAACTTGTTGGTTTTGAGAAAAGGCATTTTCCTATCTTCTCCACAAAGGATATTTTTCCCATTAGCCTACAAGTTACAATTCTCAAACACCAACAATATGGATGAATATGAAGCTTTGTTTCTTGGGTTGAGAGCCGCTAAAGAAATGGGGATAAAGAAGCTTGTTGTACATGGTGATGTTGAATTGATCGTAAAGAAGGTGAGAGACATATTTTAGGTAAATAAATCCTATCTCCACCACTACAGGAACAAGTCTAGGATTGCATTGAATATTTTGATGCCTTTGACATAAAGGTAGTCCTAAGGGATCAAAATGCTAGAGTTGATTCATTGGTGTGTTCTATCCTTAATGATTCCACATCTGACTTTAAGGAGATAAATTTTTAGTGGAAATGGTCTTATGACCAAGCGTGCTAAACAATTCAAAGAGTTAGAAGTTTTGAAGATGATAATCAAATTATTCCTTCCTAAAACAAATTGGGGACTTTAGGTCCATGTATTTTAAAGGAAGCAACTCACTCCCATGGGATACTTTCTCATAACAATAGTGATAATAAATCAAGTGATCAAGTGGATGAAGATGGGGTGATCCAGCTAAAAGGAAATAGGATTCCAGAAGGCTGGTGTCTCTAGAAGAACTATTTGATAAACATGATTGATTCATCCATAGAAAAGTAAAGAATCAACCAAGGTCCTCTGCAGAGTACAAAAGGTTAATATTAGAACCAATGAACAACCAAGGATGGTGAACATTGGGAAATGTTGTTCACCTGAGGAATGAAGGAATTTTTCAGCATTGTTGAAGAAATACTCGATGTGTTGTGTAATATTCTTATGATGATTTGAATTCATTTCAGCCACATTAATGTAACATTCTATTCCTTTGAATCCGATGTGAAGGCCTTTCAAAGAAAAAAGAGAAGTATAATCCAAAGATTACTCGAACCATCGAGAAGAGGTTGAAAATTTCTCAATGCTCACATCATCTTCCCCATTCACCACTCTATGTGGATTGTAAATATTTTTCCGGTGAGGAATAAAAGTGGTGAGATTTGTATCTATGTAGACTTCCAAAAATCGAACGAAGCCTCTCTAAAAATTATAATTACCCACTTCCTGTTATGGATCACATCTTGCAAGAGGTTAATGGTTCATAAATGATGTCCATGTTGGATGGATTCTTGGGGTATAATCAAATTGAGGTTTCTAAGGAAGATCAATTCAATACCTCCTTTACTACCCCATGGGGAACTTTTTCCTATCACCACTTTCCATTTTGGGTTGATTAATGTAGGAGCAAATTTTCAATGGGATATGGATCTAGCATTCAAAGACTTGAAGGGAAGTGCATTATAGTATACCTAGATGATCTAACTATGTATTCCAAGAAAAGAGGTGAACATCTGCAACAACTTGAACATGTATTGATTCATTGAGAAGGCATCATATATCCTTGAATCCAAAGAATTCTATATTTGGAGTTATTGAAGGAAAATCCTTGGTCACATCGTGAGAAAGGAGGGCACCAAAATTGACCCGAAAAGGGTAGAATCTATCCAAAGACTATCCTTTCCTACTAAAAAGTTGGGAGTGCATTCATTTCTTTAGTAAATTCAATTTCCTGAGGAGATTTGTACCATATTTTGTAGAGCTAACAAAGGATATTGTAAATATGATGAAACCTAAGGAGTCCTTTAAATGGAGCAAACAAGGAAAATAATATTTTGATTCCATCAAAGCTACCATCTCCAAAGCACCTACTTTAGTGTGCCGAACTTTGGTAAAGAGTTCATTCTTTATTGTTATGCATCTGAACATACTATCTCCATTGTTCTAGTTCAAGAAAATGAGGATAAGGTGTAATCACAAATAAAATTCATGAGTTCCCCCTTGAAGGAACATGAAATTAACTACTCTCAACATGAGAAGCATGCCTATGTGGTAGTGAGGGCATTAAAAATTTCAAATTCTACCTTGTTGAGTTCTCGTGTTGTAGTCATGGTTCCAAGTCCAATCAGTTAAGTCAATCTTGATGCAACAAGATCTAGGGTGAAAAGAGGAAATTGGGTTTCAAAAGTGTAAGAGTATGATATGGAGATCAAACCCTCAAGCTAGTGTGAGGGAATGGATTATGTGAGCTTATTTCTAGAGAAGAGTGGGAAGACTATTCAAATTGTTATCACTAACTGATCAAGGACCTCCCTCTTGTGCTTCTTGTGAGTATAACTAATTTATGGTACATTGATATAGCTTACTTCTTAACCTATGGAGATTGGTCCCCCTGGCCTCAACCAAAATAAAAGGACTTTGTGCTTTAGGGCTGTAAAGTATGTCATTTGGGGAAAATTCTTATAAAAAAGATTAGATGGTACATTTCTCATATGTGTGGAGGAAGAGAAACAAAGAAGATATTCAAGGCATATCATGACCAAGCTTATGGGGGTCATTTATTTGATTATGGTAATTTCTCATAAGATTTAAGAGGAGGCTATTATTGGCCTACTCTTCAAAGATACATACAGGAAGGTTGGAAAGTGTGACCCATGTCAACAATATTTGTAGGAAGGCCGGGATCGTTCTGCACTACCCCTTAGCCTATAGTCATTAAAGATCCTTTTCAGTAGGGGTCTTGATTTCATTAGTGTGATAAATCCTCACTCAAGTGCGGGTCATATGTATGTGCTCACTACCACATAATTACTTCACAAAGTGGGTAGAGGCCATTCCCTTAAAGCATGAAAATTATAAAATTGGATGTAACTTCCTAAAATAAAATATCATTGTTATATTTGGAACACCTAAAAATATCGTAGAAAATAATTCCACCTATTTCTCCTTAGGTGAGCTAATGGATTTTTGTTACAACCATGACATCTCCTTGTCTTGATCCTATATTACTACCATGCAAGTAAATACCAATCAGAGTCGACAATAAGAAAATTATCATGATTATTTGTAAACTAGTGGATATCAAGCAAATGGATTGGAATAAAAATCCTATATGATTCCCTATGGGCTAACCAAATCACTCTTAAAAATTTATTGGGATTTATGTCCAATTTCTATATGGGGTCAAACCTCAAATTCCCATTACTCAAGAGTGTTGGGCATTGTCTCTATGGTTTTCATTGATGTCAAGTGTCACATTGATGTCAAAGGGAGTTTAGGTGGCTTAGGTGTCTCCATGAGGTTTCATACATGAGTTAAGATGAAGGTTGATTGGTATTTTCCAAATTTGATGTCATGATGAGTTGCTTTGGTCTTATGGTTCTTGAGCAAGGTTCAAACAAGAAAGATGTTGTGTGGTCTGATATGAGTTATCCAAAGGTATCCATGGTGTCTATAATGTTGGAAGCAAAATGGAATGAGAGGGGGTGAATCAGTCCTACAAATATTTCAATTCATTTACCATCACATACATTCATTGATTCATTCATCCATTTACCATATATAGCTATATATGTGCATTAGATGTGTATTAAGAATTCATAACAACATGAAACAAAGAAGAATACATATGAATACCATATGTAAGTGGTAAACCGTCGAGGAAGAAAAACCACTGATTTTTTTGATATTACTCACAACAAAGTAATATAGTGAAGCACCAACTTCAAAAGGAGCACTAACCCCTAATATACTAGAGCACCAACCCTATAAGAAGCACCATGACCCCTAATTTAGTGAAACACCAAATCTAAAAGGAGGATGCAAACCCCTAGGTTGACTAAGTACCAATTCATCCACATGAATATGCTTTATCTCTAATTTTCTTTGTTGCCACAACTAATGGAGATCACATATTCGAGATCACAAACCCTAGGTATTCAATATTTCTCTATCTTATTCTTACGGATCTTTCTTTGTCTCTAAAATATTTTACACATTCTCTAAATCATTCCTCAAATTTTCATGCTGTTCCTAAACCTTCAAATCATGCACACATACCTACAAAATACTTCTACATGGGTCACACTTTTCCCTCAAGAGTAATAGTTCAAAAATTAAAAAAACACTAACTATATAACATTATCTTCATCCAAACATGAAATACGCTGGCCCCTCATGGTAAATTTGACCCATACAAAATTATAACAATCAATTACATTCATTCTGATGGTCACATATGACCCATAGGGCGGTCATGCTAAAAACCTTCATCCATGCACCAAAAATCCTTGGTCAAGACTACCATATTTATAAAAGCACAAAACCAATGAATGCGAGACATTAAAATCACCATACATGCCCTATATACCATCACAATTCTTATACCATACACCAATGATAATTATTAGCTCCATTTCTCATACCTTACCTTTCGCATGCTCCAAGGCTAGAAACAAGCATGAAATGACTTGACTCAACCATGAAAACCCATGTAATGACCATGCTTACCTCATGCAGACCTATAGACATGTGAAACACACTTCATGACATCATGAAACACTCTAACTAATTCTAGAGAGCTCAAACAATGATTTATCTCACTCAACAATGCACCAGGACTATATATAACTCATAAGAACACTCAATCTTCATAATTAACACCTGATAGCCACCTCATGGAGACAAATATGACCACATGACACCCTTTTCCATCAATGGAGTTTGAATTAATGAAAGAAAAAATACACAATGGCCAATAATTTCCTCCTTTTTCATTGATGCCAACCATATTGAAACATTAATGGCAACCAACATGACCAACATACTACAAGATACTTTTCCATGTTTCGATGCTTCTCTCCTCATTTACCATCTATGAAAAATATTAAAATGACTACTATACATTGAAAATGACAGCAAAAAATGGAAAAAAATGCACAAAAATCACTTACTTGACTCAATAGCTCCCTTTGGGACTGGAATCTCTCCTTTTGACTCCAATGACTACAAACTTGATCTATAGACTGATATAAGTCTCAAACTAGCTCCCCTTGAAAATCATCTTGCCATTTTGTCCTTTAATCATGCATTTCATCACATTATAGGTAATTCTCATGCTCAAGAACACCAAATTTTGACTTCAAAGCTATCAAACCATACTTTGGAGCCATAGTCCCTAAACACTAACTCCGATGCATTTTTGATAAAAATTGACAAAGCTGTAGAGACCACTATACCTCATGAATTCACCCCTTACGACTCCCCCTGGACTCATTGCATTCAAATTTAACTAAAAATACAAAAATAAGACAACATAATTTACATCGAATCCTTGGAGATGACTCAACTCCTTCAATACTTTCTCTGAAGCCCATTTTGAGTGTACTCTGCTATTTCAATCTTCGTTAAATGAGGTTATACTTCCTTAACTCAAACACTAGCTTATCATTGACCTTATTTCTTTGGAAAATTACGACATCATCTTGTGAACACTTTGGATGAATTTCTACCTCTTTTTGAGATTAATGAAGAACACCATTCTTATGAAATCATTTGTAGACCAGTAAACACCTATCACACTACTCAACTTGTAAAATTTAGACATAATAACCTTGTGAATTCTATTTTCATCTCTAATTTATGCTTGATGTCATACTATGAGTTAGAAACTATATCACTTACAAAATTCTATGCCTAAAATCATTTCAAAAACTAAATAAAGAAACCAACTTGATTCTAACACGACCTTGTGTCTTCACTTCCATACCTTGTATGTTTGTTGTCCCCTCAAAATTTCCTTGCTTTTGAGAAGTTCAAAATTGAATTTCTTTTTGAGTTTATCACTTTTTTGTTGTTCTGGTACTTTGAAAAGTCAAAAAAATTGGAAAGAATCTACGTTTTTGGGTCATTTTGTGTGATTTGCGGGTCTATCAGAACTTTTTGTCCCAGATGTCCCTAGTTCATTCGGGCTCCCTGTTCGCCGATCAGCCGCTTTACCCGAAGTCTGTTTCTTTTGGGCCCGTCGAAACTTTTTGTCCCAAATAACACAAGTTCACCTAGGCTCAATGTTCACCTTTCGCTCGTATCGCACTTTGAATCGCGCATTTCGCGTACCTTTGTCCCTCATGTCTCGAAAGCATTTATGCATCTTTCTCCCGTGTCGCCCGCATCGGCCTAATCACGCTTTCGCATCCCACATGTCCCAAATGAACCAAAGGCCATCCAGGCTAATTTTTCCTGCTCTTCCCAAATATCTTACTTTTCAAGTTGGTAGATGTGTATTTAATGCGCATTTATTACCTTTCTCTCTCCTAAACGACTATTTAATAAGCTTCCCCCTTACGCATTTTTGCACACTTCTTTCTTGCTATCTATTGCTCATACCCTCACAATCAAAATTTCCATGCATGCACCCATTCCCCCTACAATTTCATTGAGAGTCATTTGTGACCTTTCTTCTCGAGTTTCTATCAACATGAAGATCAAATTTCAAGGTCAGGAGCAAATTTCACCACTCGAGTTTGCCGTTCCCAATATTGGGGACAGTGAAGTTTGTCACCTAGACTTCAGAGATTTCTGAACTAGGATGACAGACTCAAACCCCTCTCAATGGTACAAATGATTCACGATAGTGGTTTAGAATTTTCCACTGATTTCCCAATCTCAGTACAATGTGCATATACAATACTCACCTGCGGTGCTCATTTCAATCCCGACTCGAGTGAGCTAACAAATGTGCATGGGGAAATCATTGCCAAGCTCGATCTTTGCCACCATCAGCCTTTGCCTAATGGATTCTGAGATGGATAATTCTATAGTAATCTCTCAGAACCACGCACAGGCCCTCTTCGACTAGGACAATGAGAAATACAAGGCAAGGGTGGCAAAGTCTTGGCTTAAAAACCCTAAAAAGGGGGCGTCTCGTCTATCGAGGTTACATTCGTGCCGATTTCAATGAGGAGCTGTTAGATTTTATAATCCTACTAGCTCGGGTCATGGGATTACCCTCTACCAATGAGTTCCATTTCTAGATGTGCCCCCTTATCAACATGGTGTGTGAAGGAACTTAGAACATCAACTAGGCAGAAATCATCAGCATGAACTTAGCAGAGCAGCTGTCTAATGTACAACAAACCAAGAAGTTCTACATGACTTCATATTTAATGTATACCCTAGCAGCATCAAGGAAATGGTTTGGATTCACATACATTGATGCTCATAAGGGTGACCTTGTATATGCCTACTACCCTCAATTCACCCTAGACACTAGCAATCATAACTTCAGGAGGGTGAATGATGCTTTCACCATGTACATTGTAAGGCTTCTAGAGAGCGACACTGCAAGGAGGTTCTCGGATGAAGCCATGAGCTTAATAGAAAAGTACGGTGCTTACTTCATCTAATTCAGAAAATTCTCCTATATCAGGCTTGCAGGCTATGAGAGCACCCCTCTTAAGCTCCCTATGTTCTGTAATGATAAAATGGCCTTGATAGAGATATGCAGGAAATTAGAAAAGTTGCACAGAACTTGTAGGGATAAGAAAATTACTAGCCTACACTTCCCCATATCTTTGGGGAACTACACCTGCAAGACAACTCTAGATGCACAAAACATAGAAAGAGCCCTAGCTCCCATCACTGTCCATTTCTTCAGGCCAATAACTTGTTTTGATTTGAAGAAATTTATTGAATAGAACATAAAAATCAATTACTATCATAGGGCAGACACAGAAGACTATTGGGCTAACTATGTTGATGATTTTGAGGCAAGGAGGTGGCATTATGACAGGTTTTCTCTCCAACTAATTCAAGAGCTTAACTTGTATCAAGTTCTAGAAGGGTTACAAGATGATAATTCCAACTGTTCTCGTATGAATATGACACCTTGATCAAGCACACTCCCTTGGAAGATTTGGATTGGTTAAAAAAGAAAAGGATGATCTCGGCTGAAATCTTAGCCCCTATCCTAGTAAGAACCAAAATCTGGTTTGATAGGAGTGTCGCGAACTTAGAAGGCATTCGGGAGAGTCCTCCTCTAAGGATACTTCAACACGAGGAAGGAGGAATTGACACCTAGTTCGAAGCACTGTGCGAGACTCCTCCTGCCTCATCAAATAAAGGTCCTACATCCTCCACTCCTTCCTCATCCACTCAAGTATATCAGAAGAAAATCAAGGAGGTCAAAAAGGAGCTTGTTGAAGAAGATCCTATGATGAAGCATTCAAAATTGCCATCAGGCCCAAAGAACATTATTGTTCTCAGTGAAAGTGAAGAGAGTGAGGTGCCAGCCTCCATAAGTGCTCCAGAAGCCCCAATGGATAAAGACAAAGAAGTCCAAAGCACTGAGCTTCCAAGCGCCATTGACTCTTCTGTACCAGAAGCCCCGAGCATCCCACTCATATCTCAACTAGAGGCAACAATAGTGCACACTTTGAGTGCCATGAGTTCCCTTTCTCTCGGCCCTCTTGCCCCACCTTCTTCTTCCTCCTCCTCTTTTGCATGGGTGCAGCCTTTTGTTGATAGTAGGAAGAGAAATTCTTCCTCCGAATCTCAGGACCCAACTTTGATGTTGTGGCAGCCTTATTGGGAACTACTCCTCCTACTCCCACAAAGAAGGCCAAGAATACCTCTAGAATAGTATCTGATGCTCAAGGCCATCAATTCCTGGAGATAGCCAAACCCAAAGTAGACAAGCCAGAGCATGATTTGCAAGCATATGATCTTGAGCTCTCGAGGATCCCTATGGGAGAATCCACCCCTAAAGGTGAGATTCACAATCTCCAAGAAACAGTCACTAGGGTCATTGGGAGAGTAGAAAAAGGGCAACAAACTATAGAGCAGCTAGAAGAGTAGGCTCAGGTTCTTACAGGTTTCATCAAGTCACTGTTGTCCAAGGACAAAGTTTTAGACCCCACCCCACTGACCACTCTTCCACCACCTGTAATCCTTAGTCAAGATGAAGTCTAGAGTATCAAAGATATACACAGATATTCCATCTATGGAAGGGCTATGGAGGCCATGGTGGATGATATGCTCGTTGCAGGATTGAATTTCATTGATGAAGCCTTCAAACTCAATGAGAAGGTAAATAATCTACAACAGAAACTCTCCTCCACTATGGGAAATATAGATAAAGAACTCAAACTCTGGAGCAGCTGTATAGTAGACCTTCACCTTATGGGGCAGACTGATGAAAATATTTTAATGGCAAGCAAGGTCTTTGATGATGCAAAAGATAACTTGTCGAAATCATGGGTATATAGTGTGGAATGGAAAATCAAGGTGCGTTGGAAGAGGCTTTGGGAGAATTGAAAAATAGCTGGCAGAAGGGTGAGGCCTTCAAGACTTTGGTGGTATCCGCTTTCAAAGATATACATTGCCACCTCCATGATGAGACCTCTGGTGTACCCCTCTCCTTGCAAGAAATCAAAGCTCAATTCAGAGCTTTTGTCAAAGATAATTTGTTCAAGGAGGATTCCATTTCCAAGGAAAAGATGAAGGAGATCTACTCTCTCCAGTCTGCTATTGAAGAAGCAAATAAAGATTATCATACACACATCGAATTTGACAAAGAGATGGAGAAGTGCCTCGGATTTTGGACCCAGTCCACTGCCAACACATCAGTCCCACGTGGCAGAGACATAACGAGGCGTTGAAAAGATTTAGACAGTGGATTCTAAAATCAGTGGGCCCCTCTCAATCATGAACGCCTGTCTTCTTCTCCTGATTCTTCTCCTTTCTTCCTTTCTTCATCTCGGATTTATTGTAATTAGTTGGGGTATTGCGATTAGCAGCCCTTTAACTAAGCATTAATTAAAAGAAGTAGTTACCAAGAGTAACTGATTTGTAAACTATATAATGGTCTCTCTTCACCATTGTGAGGGGAACTTGGCTTATTTCTGAAAGTGTAAGAAATAGTACGACAATCAATACAAAAGGATCTTCTTTCTTTGTTCATCTGATTCCTTTATTTCGCAGCTATCTATTAAATATTATTAGATCATTTGTCTGCATAATACCAAGAAGCTTTGTATTCTTGTAGATGTTATTTATGGAACTGTGTGTCCCTCCAAATTGCATCTTAATAATTCAAATACAAATGGTCCAATTCCAATTCATTGTATTCTAGCACGCATAAGGAATTATTTTGTCAGCTATAATTCTGGAAAATGCTTTTCTGCTCATTTCCTTGTCTTCATTCTTCTATGCTTTTGTGATTGATAATCTATTTCAGTTCACAAAGCTTTCATGATACCCAAGTTCCACATCCAAGTTATGCGTTGTACATTTGTAAATAAGTTTTGCTTTTAAATAAGGGAACCTCTCCCATCAAAGAGGAGGGACTTCTTGTCCCCTGACTGTTGCTCTCATTAGGATCTTCTTTTGATGACCAACAGTAGCATATTTATCATTTTAACAATTCACAAACTCAGAGTAAATAAGTTAAGAGACTCTGACATACCTTTATATTTTATGGAAACTAATAATCACATTTACCTCTTCGCAAGATGATTTTTACTATAAAAAAATCCCCTTGACTTGAATGGTAATCTAGATCATTTTACCTTTACTATAGAATTGGAGAATTTAAAACACTTTCTTCACAATCAATCTAACTCCTATACAAATCTTTCGAGAATCAACACCCTATACTTAGAATGAGAAAATTGTGAAATCATGATTGAACCTTCACAAAGAACTCCCAATAGTTGTATTCAAATTCACATTCTTGATATGAATACTTAAATATACGTTATCATCCTTGACATTATTTTTAGTACGTATGATGCACAAACTTACCAGGGAACCTCTTCAAGTAGGACCAAAACATAGTAATAACCCTACATGCCTATTTTCTCAAAGAAACCCTTAGATTTGAACCCAATGTAGCACTCGATATAATCTGTAGGGTACATTTGCTCCTCAATTAGATTCTCTTTAGGGATCTAGGAGTGTTCTGATCATAAACTATACGAGAGAACCTATAAAAGACCTCAAGTTATACAAATTTCACTCTATATTGTATAAACCCATTTGATCAAAACCACCTAACATACTTTAGATCTAACATGTGTTACACATCACTCCATGAACTCACTACATTGTAAATTTATGCTTTTTTCTCAGACCTATCTCAGAGAGTATATAACCTAATTATAACCTTATAACCATGAATCCTTCATAATGCTTCATGGATTAACTAACCTGACCTTTCACACTCGGTCCAATATTAACTATACCTTAATTTCATACTATTTATCTCAAAATGATGACACAAATCTCTGTTTTAGCTTGAATACAACCACTATCATACTATTTATGATATCAACTAGCCCAACAAAGGATTGGTAAGCATCAAACCCCATGTTGATGAATCTTGGCTCTTAAGGACCTTCTTACACACATACATACCTTGGGAATCCTTAAATCATTTTTATGCACCTTTGTAGATCAATAGTCTTAACCCTCTTCAATCGTATATCAACATTACAAGAGCAAGACAAATGTTAGTGTCTTCTGAGTGAGATAATAGAGAAAATTTTAACTTGCTTCACATATATACCAACATCATGGTCCTCCACATGACTTTATTAACCTTGTATGAGCTCTTTTTCACCTTTTACAGTCAATTTCATCTAATTGAGATATAATTATAGACCTTATGCCATATTTTAGGTCTTCACAACTTGTCAACTCATGTAGCTCAAATTTGCATTATGAAGGAACAAAATAATCTACCTATGCCACCTTAACTTGTCTTGAGAATGCCATTATTCTCCCTTTTCTTCATGAACTCTAGTTGACATTTTCCTTGAAAACCTTTCACAATCTTGAGAATAAGCCTTTTGGGCACTTGATGAAGAGAACACAACCTCATGAGATCATTGATTGCAAACTAGATAAATTACAACTGGAGTTTTGTCTCGAGTCAACACCACAGAGATCTGCTGAGTGATTTATTCTTCTTGAAATTCACATCCATATCAAACAACATCAACTAATATAGCTCCTTTACCTAAAGATACCATGAAAACTTCTTGAAGACTTTATGAAAAACTTATGATGCCTCTTTACTCATGAAGAATGTTTTAGAGTTTCATCATCCCTTTAATAGGATTTGATCCTCTAATTTATGTTTTATGTGCTTCGATGTTTCTTGAACAAATTTTCTCGGCCTTCTTATCACAATAGGACTCTTGAGACACATAAATAAGCCTTGAAGACACTAACTCATGTAGAGATCCACACTTAGAGTTTTGAAACATAGAAGAACTCTATATTTACTCATGCTATAAACAATTAACTCTTTGAGACCAAAAATCCACACTCAAGACAAATAAAGACACTTTGAAGACCTATATAGACATATACACAACTTCATGACCTTTAAGATACAAAAGTATGATAAATTTTGATATGACATCATGACCACGATACTCATATACAACCAAAAACAACATGAATGTTGACTCAACCCCTTTAATAGAGACCACAAGATACCCTAACCACAAACATCAAATCTTTGGAATCTCGGTGATGTATTTAGACACCTCAAATGTACAAAATGCATGAACACAGGTTTAAATTAGTGACTTAATATATCCAAGGCAATATATCTTGATACATTTGAACTTCAAGAAATTAACATTCCTTGTGGAAACCTTGATATGTAATGACATGCTTTGATAGACCTTCTTTTGCACAAGATCACCTCTACTTTGATAATAGACACTTAAGATAGATATTCATGTTGGCCTAACTACAACCTTCTTGACATAACTTATGACATAAAATTTAAAACAATTCCTTGCACACCAAATATTTTTCACCATATTGACTTGACACTTTGATGAAGAGAATTTTCAACAAAATTGAAGACAAAATAGGACTCATTAACATTTACTTTCACATCATATAATCAGACCATTTAATTATGACCTTTTACCATTAACAACATAAAATCCTTATCGAACATAAGAGCACCTTATCATGACAAAAACTCTTGATTATAAATTCTTGACATGATGAATACATAGTCTTTGAAAAAAACATTTATGAGAACCCATAACCTCATAATAGATGAAAATAAGACATACTAGACTCATAAACTCAGACACCTTGTACTGAATGACAAGAAATTCAAAGGCACATGAATGGATCACTTTGTCATACCTTACAACTTTTTGGTGTCCCATATTCTTAGATTTATCAACTTGTCATGAATTGAAGCATGGATACACAAGTGATATTATTCAACTAAATAAAAATACCTCCTTGAATAGACATGGAATTGTTGACCTTTTTCTCCAACTTGATAACACTGAAACCCTCTTTCTTAGCTATTTTTGACTCTTCAAATTTCATAATCCGAGAATCGATCTCTTGAATACATCTAAGGATCTGATATTCTTCTTTATAACTCTTCCATTTTTTTACATTAGTAGCTTGAAACCTTCTAGATGCCCTTGGAGCTTCACCTTGGTGACAAAATTTGGCAATGTTTCCTTATTTATGACATTTGAAACACACATTCCAACTCTTATTCCTTCTTCGTTCAAACATACTCAAATTCCACACACAGTCCTTGGACTTATGCCTAAACTCTCAACATGAAAATCATTCACCCATGAAGATACCTAAACCATTCTCAAAAGACATTTTCTTGTAATTTATAGCTTTATGACCAAAATCATGACAAATATAAAAATATCCATTGAAGGAAGAACCATACCTCATAGCATTAGGTTTTCTAACCGAGTTAGACCTTCTCAAATAAGTCTTCTTAGTCACATTATCATCTAGTTTTGAACTTGGACCAACTTCTCCATCACTCTTCACATGTTTTCCATCAAACCCTATGTCTATTTTCTCACTAGCTACCCTTTGTCCTTCTAAAATCCCATCAATAACATTGGATATCTTCTCATACAACTTCAAACTAATTTATGTTCTCTCCAAATATGGTTATATGGCTTTCAATTTTCCTCATACCGGAACAAGCATCCTCTTTCTCCTTTAGCGCATCGAGACAAACTTTCCACTTGATATTTCAAAACGTTGATGGCTTGATCACGATATTTCTCCATTTCCTTGACCTAATTTTTGTATTCATAAATACATGACTAAGACATTTCACTCCTCCTTAATATAGCATATATATCTAAATACTTACAAATTGCTTTTGCTTATAAGATCTCCTTCAAGCTATTTTACCTGCTTATTAAGGACCATATCTGATGCCATTTTTTGGAAGCTCAATGGAATGAGAAGGAAAGAGGTTGAATCAGTCCTAAAAATATTTCAATTCATTTACCATCACATAAATTCATTGATTCATTCATACATTTAACATATATAACCATATATGTGTATTAAGCATTCACAACAACATGAAACTAAGAAGAAGACACATGAATGCCATATTAAAGTGGGAAAAACTTAAGGGAAAGAAAAAAACCTATTTTTTTTTCTGATTTTACTAACAAAAAATTAATTTAGTGAAGCACCAACTTCACAAGGAGCACCAACCCCTAGTTTAGTAGAGCACCAACCCTATAAGGAGCACGAACCCTAATTTAGTGAAGCACCAACTCCACAAGCAAACTACAACCCCTAGGTTTAATAAACATAAAATTAGCCACCTAAATATGTTTTATCTATTATTTTTCTACTTCCACAACTGATGGAGATCACATATTCAACTCACAAACCCTAGCTCAAACCCTAGGTCTTCAATCTTGCTCTATCTTCTTCTTCTTGATCTTGATTTGGATCTAAAATCTTGCACACATGCTCTCAATAATTCCTCAACATTTAATTCTCTTCCTTATCCTTAAAATCATGCACACATACCTACAAAACACTTCTACATGGGTCACACTTTTCCCTCCAAGAGCACTAGTTCAAAAATGAACTAAAACACTAGCTTTATAGCCTTCTCTTCATCCAAACATGAGAGAGGTTGGTAACTCATGATAAATTTGACCCATAAAACATTATAAAATTAAATTAAATTCATTATAATGGTCACATATGACCCATATAGGTCGGTCATGCCAAAAACCTTCATTTATGCACCAAAAATCCTCAAAACCCTACCATTGGAATGAGAAAAATCCACTCACATCAAAACTATACTTGGTCAAGATCCCATATTCACCAAACATGAGTAATATATCATTTAAACATCAACCATGGTCACAATTTTCATCAAAAAAATAAAACTAGTTTCCAACAACCTAATTTTTCCTTTGGGCCTCAAGACTTGTCAATGAGCTCAACCTACTCAAGCACTACAAAAACCACTTCAAAGCTTAACCAAAGAATGTGACACACTTATTCATGATTTATAAGCCATAAACAACCTTCACCAAGCTTTATCAAATCAAAAACATCAACTTACCTCTTGTAGCTACTTGTACCCTACTAGAATGAGCATCCTCCAAACGTGACCCTCAAATAAAAGGTCATAAATTTTTCACACCATGCCAAAAACATAAGTTTTATATACCAATGGAAAATTATCTAAATCATCTTTACAAAAAAACCTTAATCATCTCCTAACTCATCTTGTATCTCATGGAATGCCAAATTTACTAAAATATTCTCCAAACTTTGCCCCATAAAACAATCTACATAAATAGGTCACACTTTTTACTTCTTTAGAAACAACATGATATGAAAACTTCATGGAAATCAAGAAAAATTTCTAGGAAAACATAAATTCCAATTTATAATTTACCTCATTTGGGAAACTTCTCCTCGGACTAAAATTCTTCAAGAACTAACAATTTTAGTCTGGAAATATGGAAGAGTATTCTATAACATCCAATCATCACCTTTTCACTAGAAACTGAAAATGGGATGATATACTCACTTTTCTACAAGCTACTTCTAGATAGGGTTTCAAACCACTTTACCTTGTTAACAATTGATCATAAAAATGTGATAATAAAACTACCTAATTCTTTTTGTGAAACCTTTATAACTGACCTTAGAAGCTATGCCAAATAGCTCAGGTCCCCATGTAAAGCATACAATTCACAAAGAGCATCATAAGGTCCAAATTTTCGATTAAAAAAACCGTTACTTACCCGGTTTCAATAAACCTTGAAAATATTCAAATTTATTCCACACTTTGACCTAGAACTTATCATAAAGCATCATGACAACATCCTCTAACTTTTGATACTCACCATCTAGCTCAAATATTCTTGAAAATCTCTAGCCAATGTCATTTACATGTGCCAAACTACATGTTTCTCACCTGTTTCTTCCTAAGAACCTCATAGAAGCATTAAATCACTAAATGTAGACCTAAAAGTCACCATACATGCTATGTCTACCATAACCATGCTTCTACTATACACTAATAAGAATGATTAGCTCTATTTATCATACCTTATTAGCATTTTGCATGCTTTAGGGCTAGAAAAAGCATGGATGACCTGAATTAACCCTAAAAACCCATGAACTGACCATTCTTAACTCATACAGACCCATAGACACCTAAAACACACTTCATGACATTATGAAAAACTCCAAACAACTCTAGAGAGATCAAACAATGACTTATCTCACTCAACCATGCACAGAACTACATAGAACTCACCAAAACACTCAATCTTCATGCTTAACACATGATAAACACCTCATAAAGAGACATATGACCACATGACACCATTTTCCATGAATGGAGTTGACATAAATGATAAAAAAACACATAATGGACAACATATCATGTTTAGTCGATGTGTTTAAGATGTTAATGAATATGTAAGAGATCAACAAGGTCAGATCATGAGAGTTAGTTGTTGAGGCATGTCATCCTATGCATATTCCTAGACCTAGTTAAAGTAAGATGGCATGGTAGACTCAAGAAAAGTAGGTCAAGTATAAATCACAAGACATGTGTTTGGAGGTGTCATAACATATATAGATGATGTAACATGTGAATTAATAATATATACATTTTATTTTATTAAAATTTGAATGCAAATATATGGTATAATTGATATACAATGAAATACAAGTTCATGGCAATTTATTTGATCTTTATATGAAAACAAATAAAAAATATAGGGCACTTACCTTAATTTTGCTTATCCTGAAGTGAGTCTGGATTGGAGAATATGATGGAACAAGAGCACATATCGTTGCAACCAGGTTCATAAAAATTCAGAGATGCTCACAATGCCTAGACATGTTTTCTGGGCAAGGATAGTGGAACTTGCTTGCGTCCAAGACATCTGTGGGGGTGTTGGAGTGTGTAGAAAGAGTCGAACCTAGTTCCTATACTTTTGCTAGGGATTCACACTTTTTCACCTTTGGTTTCCTATATGTCGAATTAGATCATCGAGGCACACTGTAAACCTACACACAAATATCCTCTTGCAAAACCCTAAAAAGACATCAAATCCTAAAAAATAAAGATACATTATGAGGGGTCGATTATACAAAGCTATCACAATGGTGAACTTATGATCGAGTGAGCACTTCATCTCGAGTCCCGATTTAGTTCTATGTGCTTGTGTAAAAAAGTACTCCTAGGTCTCCTTGCACTAATGATGCCAAGATAGCATGTGGTAGCTAGATAAAATGAAAATGTGTGGATGGAATAGAATGAAATACCCTTCTTATGTAGTGTGTATGTAGAGTAATGCACCAAAATGTAGTCCCTTGAGATATGTAGATAGATATCCCTTGATAATAATTTCCCGCCCTTATAATGGTATGTATGTTGTGTTTATATAGGGATCTCTTGCTTGAATTTTGACATTAATGACTCGAAATGACAACTAGTACCTCAGGATATGAGAGGAAAAACCAAAAATACCAACCTAAAATTTTAAAAATAAGATCAAACATAAAGAAGACATAAGCACCCAGGATGGACATGAGTGCACGAAGCTAGTGTTCAGTCCTTGGCATTAGTGTCCAGAGAAAAATGACGAAAAATGAGTGGAGATTGAATGATAGGAATTCATGTGACCTAACCAAAATTGAGTGTATGAGTGACAAGTGTGAAAGATAAAAGCAATATAAACCAATAAGACAAGTGGATGGACTAGGAAATGGGTCACCAGTGAATACTTTTCTTATGCAATATTCATATATAAAACAACATACTTGGTGTTATAGTAAATAGTAGTAAGTGTGTGATTTTTGTCTACAACATGTCACTATTTAGATGTATGAGGCATGATGAAGGTCCTTTGGAAGCAAGATCTTGAAAAAAAGATATGAAGACACATGCAAGTCTTAGTGCATAGAGATTTTTAGATGTAGTTGATCTTGTATGAGACTTGGGATAGTTGAAGGAGGTCCATATAGTGCTTTGGGTCAAATTTCAAGTTACAAGTCAAAGAAGAAAGCAAGAAAATGAGTTTTTGGCTCTACTGAGCTCGAGAAGGCAAAAATTAGCTCGATAGGCATGTTCATTTTCTCACCCACATGTGCACAATTTTCATGGGAGTATAATCCCTTAGGTGATGTTAATCCATGGATATAAGAATACATATAAAGTGGAATGAGGTAATTTGGACATCGAATCTTTATGAACCATTGTTAAGAAGTCAGACATGTCAAAACCATTGCTAAAACCCTAGCTCTAAAGATATGGATGAAAGATGAAGTGTATTGTATCCAGATGGAGTGGAAAGCATGGTATGATGACTCAAACATGTAGAGGACTCCTCATAGGTCATTTTGGTGGTGGTTTCATGTTCCAAGTGTTTCAGCAAGTTGAAGAAAAACCCCAGTTTTGTGTAAATTTGTAGGTACATGGCTGAGATGGAGGTTTCATGAAAAGAAGTGAGTTATTCTAGAAAATTTTGGAGGTGTTCTAGATTTCAATGGAAGTTTTGGGATAGGCACAATGCAGTAAATTGAAGATACAAGTTTCCAAAGTTTCCCTACCACTAAATGGCTAGAAGGTGTAAAACTAGTCATGATGGTTTGAGTTGAGATGAGTTATTTTGCATGTTATAGCTGAGTTAGATGGTCATGGATAACATTTATAAGTATCATATGATGTATTTGAGTCCTTGGAGTGATCATGAAAGGTGTGGTTTGGCTTAATCCCTAATGGCCTAATTATCCCTCTTAGGCTTTCCAAGAAGGCCAGTTGGATTAGGTGTGTTATTATGTGTTCCTCCATATGAAATATAATTATGAAGGCTTGAGAAGGTGTTTCTAGTACCTAATGATGTGATCCATGCATTGTTTGAGCGTGAAAGTGATGGTTTAGGTGTTGTAAACACGATTCCTAAAAAATGGTTCTTAAGTCCATGGAACATGATTGGCCAATTCTGTAGTTGGGCATGTGTGAGTGCCTTGTTGCATGTTTAGGAATAGGAATGGTGTTGCATGCTAAAACTATCATAAATAAGGCCTTGTTACAAAATTTTTCTATTAAAACAAGGTTCTATAGTACAATAGTTGGTATTAAGCTCCCAAAAGGCAAGATAAGGTGTTCAAAAGGAATATTAGTTCTAAGAGAGATTCTAAGAAAGTCATGTATGATTCCATGGATAAAAAGGATGACCCTATGCATGGGGAAAAGATAGAAGACCCAAATTCTATCATAAATATCAAGAAGGAAGACAAAAAGATCATATTGTGCATAGTTCGGATCTTTACCACCGGCCAAGGTGAAGAGGTTGCAAAATATGTGTCCAAGGCTAAAAAGGAAGAAATCAAGTGTTTCAAGTTTTATCATTATATGATTACAATCAAAAGAGGATTGTTATCCCTAATTGAAAATAGTTAGCAAATGATGGGTATCATGATAAGTTGACAAACAAAATTATCATGCTTGAAAAGTCATTTAATGAGAGTGAGAGGACCTCAAAGTCAAAGGGTAACTACAATTTAGATAAAAGGAAGGTGGAGTCTTTGGGTTCATTTTATGATTACATAATGTTTTAGTACCCTAATAAGATTGGAGTTTATTCATTAGAATTATTGAAGACATTCATTTAATGATGGAAGAATGGGTGACTTATGAAAGAACAATGTCTGTTTTATGAAATCGAGAAGTTGTTTAAATCATTGTTGGTTTAGTTTTGACATGGTATGCTATTGATCAGTCTATGAGGTCCTATGAAGGAGTGTATGTACATTCAAAGGTATGTGTATCTACTTAAAAGGGTCCTTGAGATTATTGATCCATCAATGGTATGTATGTGTATTACATTGCTTAGTATAATTCATCAAGAAGTATGTCTTGCCATGATGTGTGAATATTGACAAATAGGTCTCAAGGAGTTGCTAGTACATTTGGTCAAAGTGTCATGGGTATCTTTAAGTTTGTACCATATCATCTATGAAAGTGAAATTTTTCAAATTGGTTCCAAGTATCTATGAGGTATTAGTTATTCTAGGGGGAGTTAATAGGTTATCAATATTTCCTAATCTTGTTCAAGAGTCTTGTTAAGTATGGTTCATCAAAATTGATCGAGGAGTCATACTTTTCATGTTGCTACTTTGTTGGTTTATCATTCATGAAGTAGTCACATGTGGGATAAGTTGAGATTTTGGTCTGAGTATGAAGGGGTAATAATTGTTTTGCATCTTATGACATAAGAAGTTTGTGTCTTCTCAAGTGAAGGTGAATAATGTACTCCTAGGTTGATGGTAAAATCTATGGTTAACACTAATAAGAATAATAATATAGAGTGTGAACTGAGGATGGTATTATTACATAGGTATATGATTCTAGGGAGGTTCTTAAAAATCTTGATACTAGAGATTACAAGTATGTCTTTTGGTTTGATACTCTTGAGAATAAGATATTGCATGATCCGAGGGGGAGTTTTTTTTTTCTCTAAAGTGCTCTTGATAGAAGTAAGGTGGCTTGAAAAATTAAAATTACAAGTGTTGAATGCTAAAGAAGACGACAACAAGGCATTTTGAAGTGCTACTGAGTACACCAAGAGGATGGATACATGAAAGAATACTTGATCGAGAACATTAAATACATGAATTTTTGTTGAAAGGACAAGAGCTAAGAAAGGAAGACTTAAGGTATAGTTCTTTCATGCATCAAAATATTAGGTATGCAATGCTCTTACTCTATTTTTATGAGTGATTTGGTATTTCATGGAGTATGAAGAAGGTCTTGATCTTAGGGGAGCAATGATAGTCTTAAGGTATGAGAAATACTAGGTTCACACTTGTGAATAAATGCAAGATATGTGAAGTAAGATGGATAAGATTTTAAGTTTAAAATCATGGTTAGTGATGAAATTTTGGTGTATGAAGATGTCATATGAACACACGGGTGATATAAATATAGTAAGAAGGTGTTAGATACTCAAGTATCTCCATAAGTAAGTCCTGAAGCATGAAGGAATCTTGGCAATAAAACTCTATCATAAAGGTACAAGTAAAAGGTTCTCTCGAGTTAGGTATATGTCTTTTTATCATTCAAATTTATCAGAACAAGTAAATGGTCTTGTTATTCAAGTGTCTAAGGTATATGATTTCTATGAGGATTGCTTGTACATCTAGGTAGAGAAGTTTGTGATTGAAAATGAATTAAAATGAGCCTTGAAAATTTTGGGTCCTAAAATACATCAAACAAGTGTTTTGATGGTAATGTAAGTAGAGAAACATGTGATAGTCTTGAAGTGGCATATATTAATCTAGGGGAGAAAAAATAAGTATTAGAAGACAGAGAAAGCAAGAATGAGGTCGGGATATGATCTTCAAGATCTAAAATAGATTCAGAAAGGTATAGTTGTAGGGGGGCTATTGGTATTAATAAAAATAAGGAAATGTTGTCTACAGTCAAATAAATATAAAAAAGTGAGTATGAAGTCAAAAAAACTTTTCTAGTAAGTTTGTATGCATAGTTTAGTGCATGGTGTAAGATAATTGATATAGTAGGTAGAAGGTATGAGTTGTGTAAATGTTTGAATATTAAAAATTAGGGAGACAAGCTGATAGCGTAAGGATTGAAATAGAGGTGGATTATATCATCTTAAGGATTCATGCATGTTCCCATTAGGTCCATGGATCATCTATTTTCAAGGAGTGAGTAGAAAAATCAAGCATATTGTAAGAAAATAAGTTTTTGTCTAAGAATTATTATTTTTGTGTCTTGTAAAGTTGTTTTATGTATCTTTTTCATAGATGTAAAAGGGGAAAGTAAACTCAAAAACATGAAAAATACGTCTGTATGTGCTTGCATGTGGTTAGTTGTCATCAATGTTTCTCAATGTGGTTGTCATTAATGACAAAGGGGAGATTGTTGGGCATTGTGTATATGGTTGTCATTAATGTCAATTTTCACATTGATGTCAAAGGAAGTTTAGGTGGATTAGGTGTCATCTATGAGTTAAGATGAGTATTTATTTGTAGTGTCCAAATTTGATATCATGATGATTTGTTCTTTTCTTTGTGCATGGTTCTTGAGCATGGTTCAAAAAAGCAATATTTTGTGTGGTAGATATCAGTTCTCCAAAGGTATTCATGGTGTATATCATTTTTATTTTGATGTGTCTAATATGTTAATGAGTCTGTAAGAGGTCAAAAGGTCAAATCATGGTAGTTAATTGTTGAGTCAGGTCATTCTAGGCATATTCCTAGGCCTAGCTCAAATAGGATGGCATGGTAGACTGAAGAGTGAATAAAATTAGGTAAGTATGAAGCATGAGGAATGTTTTTGGAGGTTTCATAACATCTATATATGATGTAACATGTCACTATTCAGATGTATAAAGCATGATGAAGGTCATTTTGGAAGCAACCTTTGTAAAACAAGGTATGAAGACATAAGTAAATCTTAGTGTACAAAGATTTTTAGATGTAATTGATCTTGTATGAGACTTGGGATAGTTGAAGGAGGTCCCTATAGTTATTTGGGTCGAATTTCAAGTCATAAGTCAAAGAAGAAAGCAAGAAAATAAGTTTTGGCTCTATCGAGATTTTGAGAAGGAAAAAACAAGCTCGATAGGCATGTTCATTTTCTCACCCACACATAATTTTTGTACATGGGAGTATTATACCTTAGGATATGTTATTACATGGAGATAAAAATACATATCAAGTGGAATGAGGTAATTTGGATGTCGAGCCTTATGAACCATTGTTAAAAAGTTAGACAAGTGAAAACCCTTGCTAAAACCCTATCTCTAAAGTGATGGAGGAAAGATGAAGTGTATGGTTTCAAAACGGATTAAGAAGGATGGTAAGATGACTCATACATGTAGAGGACTCCTTAGAGGTAATTTTAGTAGTGTTTTCATGTTCCAAATGTTTGAGAAAGTTGAAGAAAACCCTAGTCTTATGGAGATTTCTAGGTACATGGCTGAGATGGAGGTTTCATGAAAATAAGTGAGTTTTTAAATAAATATTGGGAGGTGTTCTAGATGGACACTAAATATTTGGGATAGGTACAATAGAGAAAATTGAAGATACAGTTCTCCAAAGTTACCCCTCTTTGCTGGGGATAGAAGGTACAAAGCTAGTCATGATGGTTTGAGTTTAGATGAGTTTATTTTTATGTTGTATCTAAGTTATATGGTCATGGATAGCATGTAAGAGTCTCATATGATGTGTTTGATCCTTTGGAGTGATCAAGAAAGATGTATTTTTCTTAATCCCTAATGGCCTAACTAACCCTCTTAGGCTTACCAAGAAGGTCAATTGGAACATGTGTGTTAGTGTGTGTTACTCCACATGCCATACATTATGAAGGATTGAGAAGGTGTTTCTAGTCCCTAATGATGTTATCCATACACTAGTTGAGCCTAGAAGTGATGGTTGAGGTGTTTTAATCATGATTCTCAAGTCGATTCTTGAGTCCTTAGAATAGGAAAGAATCATTTTAAAGTTGAGCTTGTTTGAGTGCCTTGTGACATGTTTTGGAGGTTTCTATTAGTTGCATTAGTTAGTATAAATAATGATATATCCATTTTTTTATTTTTTTCCTTAGTGAGGTGATTTGATATGCAAATTTACTTTTTCTTGATGGCTTATTTCGGGAATGATCAACATTCTTAAGTGAGGTAGGAGAGATGGTTGTATTGGAATGTTTTTCCATATTTGGTGGTGTCTCATAGACCTGGATAGTGTGTCGGTGTCATGTAGCTTCCATCCATGTACCCAAGAAGTGTTGATAGTTTATTTTGATGTGCAAAGTTGTTCACTCTTGTGGACTGGTTTTAAGTGCTTGAAGACCTAATTGGATGTGCTTGCTTCTTGGTGTGCTTCATGGTGTTGATACCTAGAGTAGAGATTCTTGTGCTTGTTGATGGTTTCTAGAGGATGTTAATAAGCTGTGTATAACTTGTGGATGCTTAGTGAAACTTATATGTTCTTGAGAAATTCAAGAAGCATTCGTTGGAGCTAGAAGACCTCGTTTAAGGCCTAAAGGAGAAGATTGTGCAAGATGGTGTTTAATATGGATATGAAGACATATTTTATCTCTTAATGTGACTTATATGATTTTGTAGGTGTGTTTTCATGTTATAATGACCAAACTTAGTGGTCTTCTCCGAATTGTGGTTGATGTTATGATTAGTCATGTGTATAAGTGAGTTGTAATGACTAATTTGGATGTGTTGAAATGAGAAGGATGTAAGCGAGATAAATAATGTGGAAGAAGATGTTAGATGGGTGAAGGGAATAACTGAGAAGAGATATGAAGAGGTGAGAAGTGTAGAGAAGTATATATTCAAGTTCATTAGACCTAATCAGCAAATGAAAGAGAAAATTTGAGCGAGTAAGGAGAAAATGAAGATTGATAGAGTTTTAAGGTGTATGAGTTGAACTTATGATCACAATTTGTTGTAAGAGCAACAAATATTTTGTGATAATCCATTTTAGGTGGTTAGGTAGGTTCTTAGTCATGTTAGGGGGTTGTCTCCTCTTCATAGGGTGGGTTCCCTACTAAAATAGGGGTTGGTACTCCTTGTGGGGTTGGTTTGTCACTAAATAAATCTTGTGTGATGTTTAATATTCACATGATTCCTTTGGATTGAGTAATATATTCACAAATTTCAGTGGGTTTTCTTCCCCTTGAGGGTTTCCCACTTTAAATATGGTGTCCATGTGATCTCTATATTGTTTCTAAAAGAGCAGGTCTAGATCTTAACACAAATATAATGTATTTTAATACAACAATCTCTATTGAATTCATTCACTGATATGGTTACATATTTATAGCTTAAGCTTCTCTTATAAATAAGGAGGTAGCTCTAACTATTCAACCCATAAATTTCTCCCTCAACCTATCTACGTGGGTTGTTATAACCCCATAAACAACTTCACTAATAATATTATAATAATCACGTGAGCACTAAAAAAATGCATTCCTAACATTCCCCCTTAGTGCGAACATGGGGAAAAGCACCATACTACACTGCACTCGATTTCACGATCATGTGATTTTCCTTTAGATTATCACAAACCACAAGTTGGTTTTCCATCAGTTAACCAAAAACCGAGAGTGAGGTGGTTTTCATTGGTTGACCAAAAACCACAAAGGGGTGAAGGTTTTCAAATGGTTTACCTACAACCATATCGCAATGTACCAAAGTGTGTTCTTCATCCCTCATTATATCTTCACCTTCAGGAGATTACTTTAGAATCCATGATAATGTAAAACATATCATCCAACTCACACAAATTGAAGAATTGTGTCATTCCCTCCCCACAATGTGAAGTTTCCATAACAAATTATTCTAAAAACGTCACAATGAAATAAACACACTCACACATGTCACCATAGTAGAAGCGGGCTCGTCATTGGTGGCTGATGAGAGGATGGTGATTGTCCTCCATCCTCCAATTTCATGTTGCTAGCTCAACTGAATATTGTTTTGAGGCTCATATGAGAATGGCCCCCTTCGGTTCAACTCGGATGTCACATTCCACTTTGAAAATGTGTCCGGCTAAAATTAAGGCAATTTTTTTACAAATTTGTCAATGACTTCACAAGACAAAAATTATGGATACAAATATCCTAAAATCACCTATAAATAAAATGACTCTTTTGACAACTATTGATAATGAAAATTACGTAAATGTCAATGACTCGCAATTTTGATTATTGAGACTAATCAATGACGACAAAAACTCTTTTATTTTTAATATGCACTATTTGACAATACAATAAGATAATAAACTATAATTATTATAAAATGAAAGTACATAATTTGATTGACATATGGATAATGTTATTTCAAAATTACACCACCCCGATTTTCTCGTGTGTGTGTGTGGGGAAATCGGTGTAATTTTGTTAACATGGGGTTATCCCTCAAGCTATAGAACATGTGAAATTGAGATAACCCTCCGAGATAAGTCATGCTTCCTCTACCTAATCCTAATGCCACAACTACTCCTAATGCAAGAAAAACACCTAACTAATCCTACACTAACACTTCCAAGGATATGGGGAGAGACAAAAAGCATGAAGAGGGAAATCCTACACTAAGGGGGTGATAACACCGGGAAAAGGGGGAGAGATACTCTACTGAGGGAGGATGAACTAGGGGAAAAGGGGGTTGACAGGACATTAGACAAATGTGACACGATTATAGATCCTAATCTATCATCAAAACTCCATGGACACAACATCATAAACCCGGAAGTGAAAGAACATGCACAAAATACAACAATAATAATGGAGAGGCAAGAAAATACAATAAAAAATGAGCTAGGTTTGAAGAAACACCACAAAAAACAATTTTTATTGATTAAAAGTATGCATAGACCATTATATTTGATGCAAAAAGGTATAATTACATTTCTAGGCCCAAGAGAAGGCTCACAACTGGAATGGAGTTGAGGGAAAATTTTGCAAGAGTTTCCCCAGCTCCTAGAATGTCTCTCTCCAAAATGAGGGGGTTGAATACATTATATAGAAAATTTGTCTCACCTACCGACAACCCTCATTAATTACATGTATAGAGGTATGGGAAACCATATTAGTCCACTTTCCAATGGTACTTTTTTGTCAAAAAATACATGGGCGCCATGCTTCATTAAATTGGTTGTTGAGCTACCTTATACGATGCCACTAATGCCCGACCCATACTTGACATTCCTTGCTAATGCCTCACAAGAAGGGATGAAGTGCATCGCTAATAGGGAGGAGTTGTCACATGGCAAGAATAAATTCTATCACGTGATAGTGAGGGAAGGTTGATGTGCGTCAAGATGGAATGCTTACACATGATAGGATAAAGATGGCTAACGCGCATCAAGAAGATGACGGTGACACACAACATGGAGGACGTGGTGCTAACATGCAATAAGGGGGACATGGCTGACATGCATCAAGAAGAATGGTGTTGATGCATGACAAAGAAATGGTTGACGCATGATAGGGAGGTAACGGTTGACATGCGACAACAAAGGGCATTATTACGTGCCATGGAGGGATGGATGACATGCGATAGCAAAGGGTGTTGATACACAGTTGACATGTGACAAAAGGGTGGTGAATCACAAAAAGCGGTGGTGAGTTGACACATGATTGATACACGACTTGAGATGGCTCCAAATATTCACCATGGCTCGTCAAGTGAGACTTGACCTACTGAGACAACTCATATATTCTCAATTATGACTTGTAAGCTAGCTTGAGCTGTCTTTCTCTTCAATATACTGGGGCTGAATTTGATGCCCACCACACGTCCCCAAATTTGAATGGCTAAATGTAGTTATAATGAGTTATCCAAATTGACGTGGGGAGGTGAATTTAGGATAACAATTGGTGACCTCTCGAGGACATCTTCCTGCTAGATGTGTGACCAGTTTCCTTGAAGCATCCATTGGGCATGGATTCAAACCTAACCTTGAAGAAATTGATCTTTATTTTTAAAACCTGTCCCCTAGACTCATGTGAACTTAACATCTGGACTGAAACCTCCTTGGCTTGCTCTTAAAGCTGATTTTGGGACTTTGGATAAAACTTGTAAACTGTCCCCAAAATTGAAAATCTGATCAAGGAAAAGGTGCAAGAATTCGAGCCTACAAATAATCATTGGGGCTGAAATATATGTTGTGAAACTACCCCAAAAATCTTAAGATAGAAACGCTCTCACAACTTATTTTCTGATGCAAGAAGAGGCATAGGAGCTCAAAAGTGGCTAATATAGAGAGACTTGAGACATGAAAATATTGAAAAGTGTCCCCAATCTGATTTAGTTACTTTGTATTTGGATTTTATTGGAGATAACAACTATGTCTTGCAACATTGAACCCCTTATTACAACATTTCCCTCTTGGAAACATGATGAACTGTGCAAGAGAAACCACCACAAAAAATATGTACAAAGGATAAAAACATACATGCTCTAAGTGGAGGCATGCAGAGTGTGCACAAGCACTTCTTCTACTAAAAACAAACCTACCTAATCTACAATAACCGAAGAAAAGAAACTCAAAAAAATCCTGCAACTGGCAGGAGAAGTATCTTAAATTTCCCACAATATTGGACCATGCGATTTTTTTTTTGGAAATGGGCATGGTCATGTATGAGAGTGAAAAATTGAACGAAGTCTAATCTTTCACCCAAATAACCAAAGTATCAACATCAATCAAAAATACCTCCTCAAGCTGATTGACATTGGACTCTTGGAGGTATTGATGGTGACCCTTGGTGCTTTGTATATCATCCTCATTCCCTAAAATGGACATGACCAGTTTTGTATTCTCCCTTGGCTCTAATGAAGCCAAGTACCTAATTGGGCACGGTCTGATCGATGGATGTGCCCATTGCTCTAAAATTCAACTCCAAAAATGGAGTCTTCCCGAAAGAGGTTGCCTACATGCTGAGTTTTTCCTTACATTGCTTCTAGAAGCATCTTATCCTTTGCCTTGATGACCGGTGTGGAAATGGTGTCATCACTATTTCCTTCCTCCTCCTTGTCCAGTGTGATGCTTGAAATCTCAAACTCTTCTTTGATATTAGAGATCAAAGGGGATGAAGTGGGAGGAAGAACTGAAGGTTCTTTTCTAGTATATTTTGTACTTGAAGCCTTTAAAATTGTATGGTTCTCCTCTATAGCCGAGAATGTCCTCCTCTTCTTTTGGATTTAGAGTAACGGCTTCTTCCCTCACTTGTCTGCACCCAAGGATGAGTCAACAAATTTTAAAAATAGGATGCCCTCATGGACATTAAATTCGAGGATGTGGATCATTGATCATCTTCTTCATGTTTCTCTTCTTCTATTGTAGCATCAGCTTCCACCGCTGGTTCTTCAACCCTAACCTCCTCCAAAGGCTTGACCATCAAGGGGATCTTCTTTATTCCAAACATGGTAGCCCAACTCTTTAGATTTTCGTCATTTCTTCTCTGTTGGGTTCCTCTTTTCTTTGTTGTTCTTCTTGACTGGTCTTTTGGGTCGCTTCCCAACATGGGCTTGGGAATGCATGAGGAGGGGTGGTTTGGATTACAACTAGGGATTGCATTATCTAAGGTGGTGAGAGGGAAGGTATTTCATTTTGTTCTTGTGGAGGGGAATTAGGTTGGAAGGGAGAAGGGAAGAGAAATTAATATGGGATGGGAGAGTAGAAGATGGAGAAAAGGATTTCATAATAGAAGCAACATATGGGAAGCTTGGAAATTGAAGCTCAGGTTGAGATGGTGCTGCTTGGGGAATGGAGAGAAAATTACTAGATGATGGTGTAGGACTTACCCATTGATAAGGTTTCCTGACACCAAGTTCATAGGCCTCTATCTCCTCGGTCCATTGTGTAAGTTGGGGCAGTATCTCAACCATGAAATCAAGCTTTGCGTGGGCTGAAATGTCTTGGCATAGGGCCAACCCATGGACAAGGTGCCCTATAGCCAATTTGAATGTTTTCATCTGAGTTGTGGCCCTTGACTACACCATGCCTACCTCCATTTTTTGAATCTTCTCTTGCAAATCGAAATTCTCCATGTAATTGATGTCACTACATGCATATCCCTTCTCTCGACAGGTTCCATAGCCGAACTGATCTTGTACTGCTCATAGGGGTAGGCATAGTGATTAATGATTTTTTCATAACACTGATCTGGAGGAGTTGAGAAATACATTGGAGGTGGACTACATTGTTGTTGCTACAAGTGTGAATTCCATGTGGGGAATGAAGTCATGATTGCACAACTTCATGGAATGGAAGAAAATGAGAGGGATGGAAATAAAATGGAAATGGATGGAATGGAGGAAGGTCTCAGAACTTAGAGAAGGGTTGTTGACTAGATGGAGTCACCAGATGTGTTTGAGCATGCGCCTCCAAAGGCTAAAATTTTGACAAGAACACACCAACTTTCTGAAATGAAGTCTGCTCCAGATGTTGAACTGCACACCTACAAAAGATATTCTGAAAAATATATGCAATGGAACACTTGTGAAATGTAAAGATTTCACTTGCTTGTCCCACTGGGTGTGGAAATTAGTGCATTTTTTCTAACATGGGGTTATCTCTCAAGATATGGGACTTGTGAACTTGAGATAACCCTTCGGATAAGGCCTGCTTCCTCTACCTAATCCTAATCCCACAACTACTCAAAATGCAAATAAAACGCCTAACTAATCCTACACTGACACTTCCAAGGAGACGGGGAGAGAGAATGTACATGAAGAAGGAAATCCTACACTAAGGGGGTGATAACACCAAGAAAAGGGGGTGAGATACTCTACTGAGGGATGATGAACCAGGGGAAAAGGGGGGCTGAGGGACGCTAGACAAATGTGACACAGACCCAGATCCTAATCCACCATCAAAAATCCATGGAACATAACATCATAAACCTGTAAGTGAAAGAACATGCACAAAATACAAAAATAATAATGGAGAGGAAAGAAAATACAATAAAAATGAGCTAGGGTTGAAGAAACACCACAAAACACAATTTTTATTGCTTCAAAGTATGCACAGACCATTACATTTGATGCACAAAGGCATAATTACATTGTTAGGCCCAAGAGAAGGCTCACAACTCAAATGGAGTTGAGGGAAAATTTTGCAAGAGTTTCCCTAGCTCCCAAAATGTCTCTCTCCAAAATGAGGGGGTCGAATACATTATATAGAAAATTTGTCTCACAAACCGGAGGTATGGGCAGCCATACCGGTCCACTTTCCAATGGTTCTTTTTTGTCAAAAAATACATGCGTACCATGCTTCATTAAATTGGTTGTTGAGCTACCTTATATGACACCATTAAGGCTTGGATCATAGTTGACATTCCTTGGCCGATATACCCAAAAAGAATGAAATAATTTGTCCACCAACAAGGAGGATTTGTTACACGACAAGAAGAAATTATTTCACACGATAGCGAGGAAGGTTTACATGTGTCAAGATGGAATTGTGATGCACAACAGGATGAAGGCAACTAACATGTGTCAAGAATATGGTGGTGATATGCAAAAGGAAGGACATGGTGTTGACCCATGACAGGGGGGAGGCGGTGTCGTGCATTAAGAAGAAGGGTGTTGATGCGTGATAGTGGGTGGAATGAGGTCTATGCATGACAATGAAATGGTTTACGTGAAACAAGGAGGCGATGGTTGATGTGTGATAGCAAAGGACATTGGCGTGCGACAACAAAGGGCATTGGCGTGCGATAGGGAGGCATGGCTAATGCACGACGGTAAAGGGTGTTGATGGATGGTTGACATGTGACAACAGAGGTGGTGACGCGCGACAAAGAGGTGATTTGGACGCATGAGATGGCTCTAATCCTTCACCGTGGCTTGCGGTTCGCCGTGAGACGTGACTTGCTAGACAACTCATTTATTCTCAATTCTGACTTATAAGCCATCCTAAGTTGTCTTCCTCTTTGATATCCCGGGGCTCAATTTGTGACCTCTCCTGCACGTCCCCAAATTTGAATGGTTAAGTCCATTTATAATGAGTTATCCAAATTGACCCAGGGAATGAATTTGGGATAATAGATGGACGTATAGTTACATGAATAAAATACTATAAAATATCACAATTTTGACTAAACATAACGACTTAACATTGTATACTCTTAAATACAAAACTTAAACAAAATATTGAAAGAATTGGATAATAGACTTTAAATACTAAAATGAATGACATGGACTTAAACATAAAACAAATTCCACAAATTTAGACCTAAACCAGACATGTACTCGAAAAGTGTAGGATCGAATAGAAGATTCATACACGTATTTGCTGAGTGTGTTCAAATTAAAAAGCGAGCGATGCTGGTGCAACGATGTTGTAGTTGGATAGACACGCGTTGGAGTTGAGAAAACTGTGCATTATAATGCCGCAGAGATTGTAGCCATCTAGAGGTATCATCGAACACCGTTTTAGATAAACATATTCTGAGAAGGTTAATTTTGACAAATAATGGCTTGAACACGTCCAAAACGATCGACCAATGTTAAATTATCTGCGGTGGAAGTTGCGACCAGTAACAATAATCAATGATTTAGACTCGAGAAATTATGAGGTAACTTTCTAGATCTGTGTTCAATGTTTCAATTGAACAATAAAACTGTTGCCTCTAATATGTAGCAAGAAATTCGATCATAGGAGAACCAATGCCAAGTATATCATAATAATAATAATAATAATAATAATTTGTATTAAGTCAACCCATCTGGCTAGATTTGCAATACAAAAATCACTACCAATCTCATTTGGCCATACCACACAGGCCACAAATACTTCAAGTGCTAGCTAAATGTGAATGAACTTTACACACGTCACATACTACTATATAATTAAAATAACTATATGCAAGTTTTCAGAAAGATTTTTCGATCACAGGGAAATTGAATACCATTATGGATCTGCCCCTTATGAATTGTCAAAAAAAACATACACGCTCTGATGCCAAATGAAAGAGCAGGTCCATATCTTAACACGAATATAATTTATTTTAATACAACAATCTCTATTGAATTCATTCACTGATATGGTTATATATTTATAGCTTAAGATTCTCCTATAAACAAGGAGGTAAATCTAACTATTCAACCCGTAAATTTATCCCTCAACCTACCTACGTGGGTTGTTACAACCCCATAAACAACTTCACTAATAATATTATAATAATCATGTGAGAACTAAACAAATGCATTCTTGATAGTTTCGTGTTCTTATGAATGGATGTTGCACACCTAATACTTTCATAATTGAATATGCATTTTGAATGATTGTTTTGATGATCTTTGTAAGCTATGGAAAATTGAATTGAAAGTTTTATAAGATTGATTCAACCCTCCTTTAGGTCTCTATGCTTCTAGAAAAGAGTTTCCTATCTTGAAACTTGCAAAGGAAGTAGAAGATGGAGAGTATGCAACTTATATTGTTAAAAAAATCTACTAGGAGAAATTAAATGAAGACAAATTGGTAGCAATGGACACAATGAGAAGGCATCAGTCTATGGTGAACATTATTTTTTATCATAAGACCGACAGAACATAAGCTTCCAAATAGAATACCTTATTCTATTATGGGATAAGAGAAGGGAACCCAAAGGTAGCCACAGAACATTTGATTCTCTCTTTCTTGGCACATTCAAAGTAAAACACTACGTGGGGATAAAGTTTATTACCCGACATACTTAGACGAGAACCTCATTGGAGTTACCACGTAGTGAGAAACACCTCAAACTATATAAATAGTGAGATTGGTCAACCCATCATGTTTACCATATTTTCCATTTCTATTGTGTGGTGTGTTTCCTTTCTAGTGTGGTGTGTTTATTTTATGTTGTGTGTGTGTGTGTGTGTGTGTGTGTGTGTGTGTGTGTGTGTGTGTGTGTGTGTTGGTTTGTTCATATCTATTGCTTGTAATAAAGACTTTATTTCCCAATGGATGAAGAACTAATAGGCTACCCCTCGAGATATCTAGAGTTCTCTATTTCCCCTTACGGATCAATTTCCCCAAGTAAGAGCCAACTATTGTCATGTATTTTTGTAAGCCAAAAATTCAAACTTGAACAATGACAACTAAGCCCAAATGTAAAAATTTACTTGAAAATCCCCCTAAACCCCTTTCCAGGTCAATTGTTTTTATGTATCGTGCCCATCCTAGCCTTGTAGGTCCTGTAATTGTGTTGAATAATCTTGTGTAGGTGTTTGAAGTAAGGTATCAAGGTCATTCACCCCGTTCAATAACTTTTTTCCAAAGGTTAGTTTCTTAGTGGGCCTAGAAAGGCTAGTTTTGGCCATTTCAGGGAAGCTGTGCACCCTCCAAGAAGGATTTGAAAGCCCATAATCATACGGAGGTGGTATTGGAGAGTTATGAAGGTGTTGGAAATTATTTAGGAATATTTAGGGAATTTTTTGAGGTTTAGGGACAATTTTTACAACATTAGGTTTTTTTAGGTGTAAGGAGTGTGGAGCTCAATTTTGAACTTAAAGTTCACCTGAATGATTCTGGGAGCTCCTTAAGGAGTTAGGAGGAAAAAATAGGAATTGGAAAGCTGGAATAATTGTATACATGGTGGAAGTATCACTTTGTTCACAAGACATGTTTGTTTCTCAAGGCAACTCAATCTTGGTAGACACACCCTGTTGTCCTAAAGAAAAAGGAGATTTTTTTGGATTTTCAGGAAAAATTGAAGTTTGAAACCTATCCCATTGTTCTTTAAATGGTCTTTGTAATCAAAATAATATATAATTTCATGTGAAAATACCATATGGAGCTCGGGAATTGTGTTGTCATGGTTTCTCTTGTGCAAGGTATGCTTCTCGTACTTAGTCAATTTTTGGAGTGACACATGTCACTCTTCTAGCCTAATGGCACAATTTAGTGCTCCTATTGTCCCTATAATAATGGGATATATGGGACAATTTTTTTTCCCCACCTCATCTCTCCTCTTTGGTCCCCCATGTGACCCAACTCAACCCGACAGAGTGCTAATCAGGATAAACTCATCTCCCTCTCCTCACACCACATAGTAATACTTGTCATCATCTAGTTAGGGAACATTTTATTTCCCCTCTTTTACCCATTCCTAAGGGGATAAATGAGATAGAAAAATATGCCCTATTTATCCCCTCCTCAGGTTCTCCATGTGACCCACTTGTAGCTCTTAGGTGTCAAGGCATGTTTTCTCCATCTCTCCCATTTTGCACCTCGTAGTAACACTTGTAATTATTTTATTTAGGTAAATTTTCTTGTCCCCATTCCCATGAGTATATAGGATACAAAAAAGTGTGCCCCAAGCCAGGCATTTGAAACCCTAGTTTTAAAACAAAAACACCTTTCTCATCCATGAACAAAAAGTAGTCAGGGTAACTCAAACACACAAAATAACTTGTTTTAACTCCATTCTTCACAGTTGGGACTTTATACAATTTATGAATCTATTAAACCTCAAAAAACCTTCAAACCACTAGAAATACTACCAATATTTTTCTAGGGAAGCCATGATCATGAAAACAAAGATTTATTCATAACCCGCAAAACTTGAAAGACAGATTCCAGTGAAAATTTCGAGAGAAGATCTCCATACCATGTGCCTTTGAGAAGAATGCTATTGTAAACCTAATGATTCCATATATTATGAATAAAAATCTGAAACCATTTCCCTATAAGTTTCTTTTTCAGTTTGCAAGAGTTTTAGTAGATGGATCACTATGAAAATTGGAGCACGAGATTCCGGGAAAGAGTTGAATATGATGAGGGTATTATCATTGCAAATGGAAAATGATAAGTGCACATTATAAAAATAACACATGTTTGTTGTAGCCACTTAATAAAAATATAATATAAAAATTTCAAGACATCACTATTGGAGCTCATATGTGCACTGTGCCTAAATCATAAACAGATTTTAGATTTGAGACAACATGGGACTGTCTCTAAGATGTGGGACTAGAAATCGAGAAAAAAATCTGGAGAAGGCTAAATTCCTCTACTTACTCCTAATGCTAAAATACTCCTAGGAATTGAAATGTAACTATCTAGCTCTACTCTAAATTTCCAAGAGACTAGGGTGAGAAGGAGATGCATAAAACATAAACCTAAACTAGAGAAGGTGATAACACCAAAAATAAGGGGATGAATACTTCAGCAAGAGGGAAGATGGAATAAAATGATGATGAAGAGGGCTGAACTAAGCCATAGATCAAAATCATCTCAAAGGTTCTAGTTCCACGATGCACAATGAAAAAAACTTTGTAATAATTCATGCAACAAACCTGCAAGTAAATGAGAGGCAAGGGAGTGCAATAGAGAAATAGCTAAGGACAAAATGTGCTACAAAAGCATAGATTTATTGCTTAGATATCATGCACAAATCATCATGATATATGAAGAAGATGCAAAACATTTACAAAAATCAAGCCCAAGGCATGTGACCCTTAGAATTCTTATGTAGCACAAAATTATGCTCGTGCATTCCCAAAGAATCCAACTTTAAAATAATGCACCACTTTACATTATATAGAAAATGGAAGAAAGAGAAGAAGAAGAAAGAGAGGGAGAATTCAAATTCTCCTTCCACTACTGACCAAATTCATTTAATTTTTGAAAATATCTGATTATCTCTATAAATTCCACCTCCCCATGCCAATTTTCTTGTTGAAGAAGGAACGATGCCCATATTGCATTTAATTTTGGTGGTTGAGTCATTTGGAACAACCCCTTTGCGTGTTGGAGATGTCTTTCTTCACTTCACCCACCTACCAACATTTAATCCATGAAATATGATTCCCTTTGCATGGAGAAGGCTAAGATTCCTTCAAATAATATCAGATTTACAAAGATCAAATCAGATTCATGTTCATTTAGTAATCTGCACAAAAATACTTTTTCTTCAATACATGGCTTTCTTCTTTTAGTGTTGTGCGAATTTTGGCTTATGTGGTTCCTCCTTATGTTCGTAACATTACTAACTTTTCCATTTTACTTCACGGTATTGATAAAACGTAACCTTATGTTGACTTCTTTGGACTACCTATTCTTTACCCAATGGCATTTGTATTCAATTTGTTCTGCGGTTTTAGACCTCCATAATGTTTCAAGTTTTTCCCTCACTCCACAAAATTTATTCCTTAGCCATGACATTTCCTTTTAATCCATGACATGCTTAAACACCTCATGCAGCCCAATTAATCCAAGTCCATGATAAACCAAGTTGCTCTATTTTATAAGGGGTGCACAAATAGACAACATTTTGATGACTCATAGGGGTTATATTCTGCTAGATGAGATGATCAGTAGCCTTAACATCCATTGGGCATGGAGTTAGCTTGAAATTTCTCGAATCTGATTTAGTTTCTCTACATTTGATTTTCTGAGATGACTACAACTAATCCTTGATATTTTGAACCTCCTTCAAGAGCATCTTGAGAACATGATGAAACTGTGCACAAGGACATCTCCAAGCAACAAGACCATGCAAAGCACTTAGGGAAAGAAACCTACACTACCAATAATGCAATGTGCTAAAAGCACTTGGAGGAATTGAAATTCTAATCTACTATATACAAGATGCATGAAAAATCCTAAGGGGAAGGCTTGAGATGAATCCCGTTGACTTGGAGTTGAAACATGTTCCCATCAAGAATAGACAACTTGAATGAATTAACCACCTCACAAGAAATAATGATATATGGTCCACTCCAAGTAACATCAAATTTGGAGTGTCTTCTAGGTTTATCTCGATCCGCGTCCCACTTCAAAACCAAATCTCCAACCTTAAATGTATCATTTCTATATTTTTGTCAAAGCATTGTTTGGTTGATTCTGATGTTATTCCATCCGACCATGGCGACATTCCTATTTTCCTTTAGTTCCATCGATTCCTCCATTATGATTTCCCTCGATCGCACCTTCAAATTCCAGCTATTGAGCTATCTCCAATGAAGGCAATGCAAGTGATAATGGTAATCTTGCCTCTTTACCATATACTAGTTTGTAGGGAGAAGTGCCAATTGCCTTCTTAGTTGTTATCTTGTCCGCCAAAGAGCATTTTTTACCTTTGTGTGCCATTGTCTTTGATTGATGTCCATTGTCCTCTTCATGATTTTGATCAAGTTCTTATTAGTAGACTCCGCTAATCCATTACCTTGGGGGTAATAATTGGAAGAAGTTTTAGATAAATTTCAAGTCCGAAATCCCAATTAGAAATCTTGTATCCTGAAAAGCTTTAGCATTATTAGAAATGATGGTTTGAGGGACACCAAAATATGTAATAATTTCTTCAAGAAATTCCAGGATGACTGATTTAGTGGCTTCCTTCAATGCGCGACCTCATCCATCCTACGGCGAAATAGTCTATGGTTATGAGTACCCATTTGTGACCCAGAATAAATGGTAGATTGATCATACCAATGAAGTCAAGACCCCATTAGGAAAAAAATTATCTGGTTAAATTGGATGAAGTTACGGGGCCGCCAATATTTTCTTTCTAGTGAAGAGTGCATATCATTTCCATTTCCTAACCCACCTATGGGAATCCATGAACAAAATAGGCTAGAAATAACCTACTTTTATGATTTTCATGGTTGTAGCTTTAGCAGAGAAATGTCCACCTGAGAATCCATCATGGAACTTGGTCAGACCTTGTCAAATTGTTCACCTTCAATGCACCTTAGTAGTACTCCATCGATGTTCCTTTTGAATAGGACTTCATTAACTAATGCATAAGGAATATATCAAAACCTTAGATGTCTTCTCTTTGTTTTATTCAAACCAAGAGGGTATGCACCAGTAGATAAAAACTTTGACATATCAGCAATCCAACTACGATCATTGAATACATTCCTTTCATCTTGTTTCCATTCAACATCATGTGGTAGTTCATCATTTGAGGGCACTTCATTTATGAGGGTGGTCTCTTGAGGTTCTATAACATCCAGAGCCAGTTGCTCACAAAGTGCTCTTCCTCTTACAAATTTTTAGCTTTAATGGTCACATCATATTCCATGATTTTAGTTACCCATCCAACTCATTTCTCGTTGATCTTTGCTCCCATAATGAAGTCTCTAATGCTGGAATGTGATACCAAAACCTTTACGTGGCTAGCAATAATCATGATTTTGAATTTATTTAAGGCTCTCATGATAGAAAACACCTATTTTTCAATATGACTATACTTGAGCTCATAATTCTTCAATATTTGGTTGAAAAAAACCACAAGCTACTCCATTGCTTGATCATTCAAAGCTATGTCAAAACCGTGGCTATGCTAGATTCTACCCCATGAGCATAAATAATGAAATATTTGGTGTAATCTGGATTAATCAATGTTGGGGCCTAGGAAATATCTTGTTTTATCTTTTCAAAGTTGTCTTTCACTTCCGTGGTCCACTTGAAAGTTACATCCTTCTTGAGCATGAGAGTAATAGGTCTTATCAAACTGCAAAGTTAGGAATGAAGCACCTAACAAAGTTGATATTTCCAAGGAAATACTACAATTCCTTCCTGTGAGCTAGCAAGGAAAGAGCCGTGATATATGCAATTCTCTCTAGATCAATGATGATGCCTTATTTTGAGATGATATGCCTCAATATATTGTCTATAGGAACTAAAAAATTGCATTTCTTTGGGTTAAGGGTACACCAAACTCTCTACATCTTTCCCACACTTTCTTTAGGTACCTTATGTGATCCACGCTCTGCTTGGAGAAAATAGTGATATCATCTAGGTAAACCAAGATGAACTGATTGATGAATCCCTTGAAAGCAATATCCATTGCTCTTTGGAAGGTAGCACCTGCATTTGATAAGCCAAAAGAAATTTTTGATAAGAAAATGTTCCCCATTTTGTGGTGAACGTGGTTTTATATTGATCTTATTCTTTCACTTTGATCTGGTTAAAACTAGAATAACCATCGAGCATGGAGAAAATCTCTAATCGATACTATCTCGCAAGATTTGTTCCATAGAGGGAAAAGGATAGTGATATTTAAAAGAAGCTTTGTTCAAATACCTGAAATCCACACAAAGCTTTATTTCACCATTCTTCTTCCTTACAGGACCATATTTTCCACCCAAGTAGAATACTTGATTGGAAAAATTATTTTGGCCTCAATGAGTTTGGAGAGCTCCTTTCTCATGAGGGGTTCAATCTTGGGGTTGACTGGCCTCTATTTCTGTCTAATTGGCTTGATGTTGGGATCCAGGTCAATAGAGTGTTGAACTATGTTTGGATTGAATTCTTTTAAATATTCATAGTCCCATGAAAATACATCACTAAATTTCTGGCACAAGGAAACAAAATCTTTCTTTTCATTTTCATCGCATACCTTCCCAAGTAAAAGTTCCTTACCTGGAGCAATTGAAACTTGTTGAAAATATTCTTGCTTTGTTGCCATGTTCTTTTCCATTCCTTTGAACTCATCATCTGGGCTGAAGATATACTCCAAAGTGACTAATCCCTTGGGTAACTTGTTTGATTTTAGTTAAATAATTTGATCCCCATATATTTCCTGTAAATCAGCTTGCATATTTGAGGAGAATTCCACCTCATTTTGGATAAATTGCAAAATTTTTCATCACTTTCAAATACTGCTATAGAGCATGGTTATCTAGAATAAATGGCCTAGCCACCATTCTCGATATGTTGGGCATTCCCTTTGATCAAATCCTTGGCGGTGAGAATTGGGAGCCAAGGGCCGCCATTTGGTCTGCATCTTTGTTTAACTTTCTGGGCACAACCTATAGGTTAATGGCATCAAAAATTTCTAAAAAATCCTAGACTCTGTGTTTGTAAGCCTTCAATATCTTATTCTTCATTGCACATATACAATATTAACATCTTATAGAATAGAAACATTTGGGCAAACATGCAACATTACCTCTAAATTTTTGATTACACCAATTGTATTAGTTGTAGTTCCATCAAGATGTGAGACACTCTTTTCTGTAGGCTCATACTGTAGGCCCAATTTTTTTGCAATTGCTTTTGGCATAACTGTGCTACTCGCACCATTTTCCACCATGCAATTAGGAACAAGATTCTCTCTAATAATCAGTGATAAATAAAATGGTGGTGGCTTCTTGATATCATGAGCATTTAAAACTTTCTAAACCATCCATTTAACTTCTTTCATGCGGTCTTGTTCAAATGTTCCAAGGACCATGTCTACTTTCTGAACTTCCTTTTCTGCTATTTTAGAAGAAATTTGTAGCTTAGCTAGTTCATGAGAAAGTAAATCTTGCTGTCCTGGAATACTTAGAGCATCCCACATTGAGATGTTAACATTATGCTTTTTCATTACATCAACAATGTTAAAATAAGCAACAGTTCTAGAGACAGATTCAATTGTTTTAGCATAGGCCTTAGCAAAAACTGATTCTGCTTCAGTAACTTTAGATATCTGAGGAATAAATAATCTTCTTGGATAAGGCTGTAGCTATTTTTGCTGCTCTTTACCAGCTGAAACACTTAATGTTTTTGAGGAAAAACATGACTATTAGCTAGTTTTGGGGCTGTAGATGTTGTCTTATCAGTGACAGTGGGTAGAACAGGCCTATTTTGTTGTTTTTGACCTTCAGCAGCCTTTTCTTGAGCTCTAGTGGTAACTGCAATGAAATCATCCTCATTGAAACTAACTAAATTCTGTTCAGGTGCTTTCTAAACCTGAGTATCTTGTTGCCCACCCTCCATTTGAGGCATGAATAATGTCTCAGATTGAGGTTGTGCAACAAGACTTATGTTCAGAAAATCATTTGGGCAATTTACATCTAAATGAGGTTGATTACAAGGTTGACACCATTCTTCTGTAGCCATGTTAACTGGGACTAAAGCATTAGATGAAATAGGAGCATTTGGATCAAATTGTCTTTGCTGATAAGGCTACCTATAATTTTGATTCTGCTGGTAAGGCTACCTATTTTGTTGGTTCTGCTGATAAGGAGCTTGATAAGGTCTGCTAGGTAATATAAGTATATTTTCAATTGAACTCAACTTATTCCCGTATTCTACAAAGCTTTAAATATATCATCTGATGGGGTTGCAATAATAGGTTCTACAATTGTAATAGGTTGTGGGATAGGGGCTAAATCGCCAAAAATGGCATTGAAGGCCTTGGTGCTAATTTTTTGGCTTGAATAAAGTTTGTTTTCAGATTTTATAGCAATATCATAAGCATTTAGAAGAGTATCACCTCCCATAGATTGAATCATAGTTAAAATATCACTATTTAATGCTCTGAGATAATAAAGGAAAGTGTGATCAACTTGAGGCTTAACACTTGTTGGGATTCTTTCCCAAGTTCTAGCAAAACGAATGTTGAAACTGGACATAAATTCATGAGGAGCTCTTTTAATGGTAGATAGTTGTTCTATGAGGGACAAATGATCTGAATTATCTTGGAATTGTTTCAACAATTTTTCACCTAAATCATCCCAAGTTCTTATGCTTCAATCTCTAGGTTTCTATACCATTGCAAGGCTTGTCCTTTAAAAGATGCAGCTAAAAGTCTCAAAGCTATGTCTTCACGAGTGATATTATGGACTACACATAAGGCTGCAACATATTTAATATGTTCCGTAGGTGTAACTTGATTTTCACTAGTGAATGATGGAAAAATTTTCATGGCAGCATTAGGGATATCATGATAAACAATAATTACTAATGGGCTGCCATTAGTAAAGGTTACAAAATTCCTAGGTGGTTGGATAACCATTGGAAAAATTGGGATGTTAATAGAGAAATTGATACATTGTGAAGGAATATCAGGAGGATGATTGTCAAAACTAGGTCTATTATAAGGTAAATTATTACCAACTCTCCTCTCTATTAGAATTCAAAGGTAAAGAAACAAACTCAGGAGGAATTCCTCTTACCGATGATCTTGTAGTCACTTAAGGCATGGAACATGCTGCAATACTAGTCTGAAATCAGTTTTGCGAGTTGCCAAAAGATATTAAAATCTTTAGAGTAAATTGTTGCAGCTTGCTCCCAAAAATAATATTCGTAACTGCTGTAAATCTGTTGTGGATCTGCTATAGAATTTGTAACTTGCATGCAGATCTGATTCAATTGTCCCACTAGGCGTGCCAAAAATTGTTATCTCTTGAAAGTGCACCATGTAGAGAGATGTCTATAGGTGTTCTAAGATTGCAAATTTTATCTCTCTCTTTCGTAGATACAATGGAAACACCTCAAGTCTGTGGGTATACCTATTTTGAGGCGAGTCTCTAGTATCAAGGCCGAGTTCCTTATTGATGTATCCTAAACTGATTTCTAGGGTTTAAGGGTAAAATATGACTATAAAAATGAATTAAAACTAAGGTGATACACCAAACTTGTATGAGGTCTTTGACTGAGTACATGCACAATTGATATGGAATGAACTTCGATGCACAGGCCAACATATTTATGAAGATAATTAAGGGTAAACACTTTGATGTATTGAGGGATAGAATCACAACAATACTACTAAGTTACACATACACATTAATATCATCCAAAGATTATTGAATTTGCAATAGGGTAAGATGATTAATTAGGGAATTCAACATTCAAAAGATTAATGGAAAACATACACAAGACTGTAAATAATTGGAAAGGCAGAAAATACTTCACATTCAAAGGAAAAGCTGGAAGAAAATTGCTTGGCACTCTCGTATCTAAAATTTCCTCCCTGTGCTTTTCAAGGCACACAATATATAGCAAATTAATTTTTCCACCCTTCCTAAAAATAGACTAAGGATTTACTCACCCATGCATCCTATTGTTATCCTTTATTCAATAATAGATAAAGGAATAAAATAAAACAAACTAGTACAAGAGACATTAATAGCCTCTGGTTACATCTCAGTCAAACTGAAGTTATTGTTCTATTTTTAAGAAAAGTAAGGGTGAATAATTTGCTAATAATAAGCTTTTCTTGTTGGGAAAATATCCTTCCTTGAGCATGAAAATTTGTCTTCTTGTCTATTCTTTCCTCTAGTGAAGCATGCAAAAAATCAACTCCTGTGAGTGAAAAAAATAATTACAATACTTGCAATATTTGCAAAATAATTCATCCACTGTGGGGACCACTTGTCCAAGCTTAGGCTCTGATGTTGACATTTCTTTGGCTTCTAATGGTCACATGGGTGACATACTACAAATCATCTCCAGCTCCTCCAATAGTGGGGACCACCTTTGCACTTCACCATTAGTCCTCATTGGTTTGGCCACTCTTGTGGACTTAGCAAAATACTATGGTTTGAAATAATACAAGGACACTTTTAAAAGGGCACCATATAACATCTAGCCACCTTTGATTTAATATTGCATTGCAATTTCCTTGTCACTTTTGGAGATTTGAACAGACTAAGGTTTAAATTTTTACCTTTTGAGTGATGATTAGTTGGCATGTATGGTCGGTTTTGCATCATTTGGTGTTGGACTATGGTTTAGATTTAAGTCAATATGCAATGATTATTTTATTCAACATGGGGCTGGCCCCTTCCAACGTTGAATCGACCCTTTGAGATTTTCGGTGGCATTTACAACTAAGGTTGAGTTAGGTCTTAAAGTTAGACCATCAATCTTTTCCCTTGATGAACCTATACTGTTGATTTCTTACCCTCGGTTATGGTTTTTAACGATGCATTTAATATGGCCGGTGGCATCTTTAACTCAGGTGATTTTATTTGATTCTGGAGATTGATCTAGAGACGTTGATTTGTTGTCCTTTTTCTTTTGAGCCATCGATTATTTGACTGTGCTTGAGTTAGCTTAAACCATGTATAAGGTGGGTGAGTTAAATCAACTTGAATCCTATTCTTTGGTCATTCTTTTCTCATGAGAGTGGTGAAGCCATGGAATTTTTTTTTTTGCGAGACAACCATTGTTAATTATTTTTTGAGTTTGGTTGCACCTACATACTTGTTGTTTAGTTCTATTTGAGTTTTCGAGGAGGTGGCTATGGGTAATTTCCACCATTTTCATGAACTTAGAGCTTAATTTTACATCATCCTTTGGTCTCTGCGAGATTTCTTCAAATTGGCCACCACTTCTATTTGTTCGAGCTCGGTTTTGAGGTTTATGTGGCTATACATTTGATTATTTCCAAGCTCTGTGAGTTGTCTCTTGGCCTCCATTGTTGTTTTCTTTTGAGCTTGGGACCATGTAGCTATCACAATATTTGATGAGGGAAGGTAAGTCTTGACCTCCTTGGATATTACTATTACTTCGTTGTCACCATTTTGTCTTTCAAGAAATACTGATAATCCGCTCTTTCTTTGCATTTTTATGTGGTTTCGTGGCTCACCTTGGTCATTTCAAGTTGAAACTCATTCTGAGCTTCTATTACTTCCTCTGCAACTCAAGGGTTTGAAGAAAACACTTCGAAACATTAAGTTCTTGATCATTTTTGTGGTTTTTCGTAAAACTTTTGAAAAAGGAAGCAATGTTGTAGTTGTGAAATATTTTGACACCTTTCTTCAAATCTTCGAACCTCCCTTATTGGGTATTGCAATATTTTGAATGGTTTCTGTTCTGAATGATGAATATGAAGCTTCATTTTTGAAGGTTTTTTTATTTTGTAGATCTGTAACCTCAAGTTCCATTTTCTTTGATAAGGTTTTGGAAATCTTCTATTTGCGGCCATTAACTTGATCCATGAATAATTTTTGGGGCTCGACCGTCTGTTGGGTTTTGATCTCTAAAAATCGAGAAGAATTTCTTGAATTTCTTGAACTCTGGTTCTTTTGTGAGAATGTTTGTATATTACATGAACTGGGTGTTACTTCAAGTCCGTTCTGAAAACTTTGAGTTGTATAGTTGATTGACTGTTGTATTGTGAACTTGTTGTCAGAAACTGTACAGATAAAGTTCCTTTTATCTTTCTTTTCCTTTTACTTGATCTACGCTTCTCTGTTGTATCTTTATGCTCAAAAGGTTTGAAGCATTTCATTGTTTGTGTTTATGAATGCTTGTATTCCATAGAATTTGGTTCTCATTTCAATATCAAAGATAACTCTGTCCTTTACTTCCAACACCTTGTTTATAGAAGTTTTATCATTCTTTTGTTTTCAAGGATATAACTTGACTCCTACATGAAGGGAGCTGGGAACTGAAACTTGTTTTAATGGAACTCTTCCTGGAAGACCATATAAACTGTAGATCAAAAATAAATCCCTTTAGCACTCATTTATTGCAAATGCTCCTCCTTCGTAGAACCTTTAATGGATCTTGTGATTTTGTGTAGCTCACTATTCCAATTCATCAAAAGTTAGCATTTTGTATTCATTTATGTATCTCTAACTGTTTCATGATCTTTGTATTTTAAGACTGTACTTTGAGATGTAAGTCTTTAATATTCTTGAACCTGTATCAATGTTCTGAGTTTGATAAAGTCTGTAAAATGAAATGTCTAAAACTTTGCATTATTTTGTATCTCTTCAGTTCACATCTAAAATGATCCTTGCGGTTTTGCATACTTTGATTTCGAAGATGGTTTTCTCACTTTGTTGGAATATTTGTAATCTTGTTTATTTTACTTAGATGCTTTATTTCCTTGATAGTAGTATTTCTGGCATGTTGGAAAATTTGAAATGTTGATTTTTCATGGCGAATCCCTGGCAAAATTTTTCTATAATTCTCTCTTCCTTCCTTTTCAGTTGTAGTAGTTGTATTTTTTGATTCAGAATACAGAATGTAACAATTTTCTGTTGAAGCTGATTTGTAGTTGGAAACTGAAACATAATAATTGTTATCTTGATCATGGCATGCTTTTCTATTTTTGTATCACTTACTTGATTTACATAATTCTTTTAAAGCATGTATTAGTTAAAAACAACATGATGAAAAGTCGTAAATGTCCATTTTACATGGCGAAGCCCTGTCAAAATTTTCTCAGAATTCTTCCTTCCTTCTCTTTTCAGTTGTAAACCTTTCTTTCCAATTAACTTCAGCTTCTTTAAATATGACTCTTCCTCTTTAGTTGCAATCCAAAACATATATTTCCATTTTCCAGTTTCTCTTCTGTACTGTAACTTCTTCCATTTGTAGGACAATTACTGAACCTTGAGTTGCATTCTTCCTTTATTCCAGCATGTACTTATGACTTATCTATTTTATGCCATAGGATAGAAGTCATTGAATTCCATAATCTTTATAAGACATGATTTATTCCTTCTTGGCTGCAACTTGTACCTGCACACTTAAGAAAATAGTTAGAAAAACTTAGGCTTTTGGCCTCTCTTGTGTCCATAGTTTTTCTTTTCTTTTCTCTTTCTTCTTTCTAAGTGATTAAAATATGTATGTAGTTTGATCTTTAAGTAATCTATATCTCCTGTTGTTAATAGATTCATATGCATGAATTAGAATTTGTATAGGAATGTGGTGATCTCGATCTCATAATCGATAGTTTTCCTCTTTTCTTCTTTTCAGGTACAATGAGTTCTATAATGAAGATGAAGAAGGAACAAAGTTGGAAATGGAGATGTCTCAACTAAAGAAGAAAACCCCCAAGGCAATGATGGGTTAAATCATACTCATTTATTTTCTTTTTCATGCATGTGTACCTCTTATTTTAGTAGTTGTACTTTACTTTTCGTTACATCCCATGGCTTGTGTGGGAAACACTTGAAAATTCCTTATGAATAAAACATTGAATTCTGAAATTGAGTTGTGTATTTATTTCTGCATTTCAACTTTCTGTATGGATTGTATGATGAACTAAACAACTCAATAATATAATTGAATGTCTTAATCATGAAGGAAAGAACATTAAAAAAACTTGTAACATCTAGTAATGAACTTTGATTTCTACAATCTGCACTTATGTTTTTGTCCCAAAACTTAGCATTTCATCTATTCTACAATTGGATGTCTTCATCAAGACAACATAACTGTCCTTCGGGGCCTTGTGTTCTTTTGTTGAAGATAGTCATGAAATTGTAGACTATGTGATCTGTTACATTTTGTAACAACACACATAGTTGTAGATTTCATGTAATCATTAACTAATTCAACAGTAACAATATTATCTGAAAAAAATACCTAGCTTAGGTATACTTCACCAATGCTATCCATCGTAACGAAGTTTTGAGTTTCCCATTTTTACACAAGTGTAAAATTGTCAACATTAGGTGCATACAAATATATTACTGAGAGGATCTATTCTAAATATACTCTATTTACCAAGGAGAAAGGGTCGAGGAGATGTAAGAAAATAAACTAAGCTAACAAGGTGATGCACCAAAGGAATGTTAGACCCTCGTTTTGTAGTTTAACACAGACCACGAAAGGCAATACAAACACTATGCACAGATGACCAAATTGCAATAAGAGATTGGAGAGACAATAACGAATACATGAGAGGGTCGATAAAATCCACATACATATATTATTGCTCAGGATTTGATACAATATATTGTAGTGGAAAAGAAGAAAAACTTGCATTACAATCTAAAGGAGAGGTTAGAAAAGCTCCAAAAATCCTTCTATGACCAAAAGAAGAAGGGAGGGCACAAAAAAATGTCCAACCTTTTACAATGAGTCCCGAACCTTCCTTTATAGATTCGACACAAAGGGGAGAAAGAGAGAGAAGCGGGAAAACTAGTTTAGAGTTCAACTACTATCATCAATGCCTCCTACAAATCCACCTCAAATATTTCATGTCTGTAAAAATTACTCGTTTGGTGCCTTGAAGGAGGAGGAATGACGGATTAGATCAAATTTGATCTGGTTGTTGGAGAAAATAAATCCTGTATTAATGACACGAAGATATTTCTCCATTTTTCACCCACTTAGCTTCTCCAAAATTAAATTTTCAGATCTCCATGGCATAGAAAAGGTAGAGATATTTTCAACGGTGCTTTAGATTTTTGGATTTTGAGCCTTTGGGTCAAAAGATATATCCGTTTGAAATTTGAATTGGTTATGTACAAAAATGGTGGCAAACAATTGCTAAAATGGGCCCCCATTTTGAAACTAGACACATGGAGGGCTGGTGCATGCCTAAGGGATGCCTTGTATTTTGCTTTTGAAGTTATGATGGGCCGACAGATGGCTTCTTCCGCTGGCCCTGTCTCTGCTTTGACTATTCAACCCCGACCCTATCTGCCTCTTTGGACCTGGGACACATGGAAGCTTCCGCAGACTCTCTATACTTTGTCAATTTTGGGTCGCTATGTCCCATTTTTAACTTGGTCTATGTGGCGATCCTGCGCTCATTAGGGCCTATTCTTTTGGATTTTCTTTTGAAGATGTGCTGGGATGACACGTGGTTGTTTCCACTAGCACCTTTATACTTAGTATTTTTGAGGCCCGCCCTGTCCTCCTTTTGACTTTTAGTTGTTGAATCGCCCTTCTTTGGAGTGCAGGACATGTGGGGGCTTGGCACTTGTTTAAGTCTCTCCTTTCGATTCAATCTTTGTCTCCTCTATAATTAGTTATTTTTGGGCTCATTCAATACTGTTTTAAAGCCCGAAGACTTCAAACTTTCACTGTTCCTTCTCCCTTGATCCTATGGATTCTTTGACACTGTCTTCTCCTTCCCCGACCTTGATATTCCATTTTCAAGATTTCCTATAATTTGTTTGCTAGATTTGGAGCACGGGTTAGCTCGATAGAGCCATTTCTTGAATTTCTTCTTGTACGGGGTCATTTAATCTTTCACAGGCCCCGTTTGTCTATTGTAGAGTCCCTCTACAACTGCTTTGTTTACAACATTTGAATGCAATTACTTTGGTTCATCGTGTGGGGTTGTGCTGATCAATTTTTTAGGGAACAAAATAGTCATAACAATTTGGTGACTCACAGGGGCATCTTCTGCTAGATGAAGAGATCAGTAGCCTTGAAGCATCCATTGGGCGTGGAGTCAAGAATAATGGCCTGATATTGATCCTGCCTTTGATTCGCGAGCCTGATTTTTGCACTCTCAATTTTCATAAGAATTATTGAAACATGGCTTCTGAGAGTAGAAAATAGTTTTGACCTGGGGTTGGCATCTGTCCCTTAATGGGTGTTTCAAAGACATATTTTTAGTTGCTCTACATTTGTTTTATTTTGAAATAACATCTATTACAAGAAACTAGTGGTATCTCTGTCATGAATACTAAAAGGGATAACACGTTCACTTGGAGGCACATTGAACTATGTACCGACACAACCTGGAGCAATAAAGAACATGTACCACAACACTTAGGGAAACAAAACTACACTATAACAAAACAATGTGCATACACACTTAGGGAAATTAAAATCCTATGCAAATATTTATAGGGGTGAAAACTTCCCAATTAGTAGAAATGTTTGAGATGGATCCCAGTCACTAGGATCTGTAATTCTTTACCATCCAATTTAGCCAGCTAGAAGGCATTGCTACTCTTGCACTCTGTGATCATGTAAGGGCCACTCCAGATGGCATCAAATTTGGAGTGTTTTCCTGGCTTTTCTCGATCTGCATCCAATTTTAGAACTAAGTCCCTTTCTGAAGGGTCCTTGTTCTTGCCTTCTCGTCAAAACTCTTTTTATCAATGCACGATCCTTCCTCATGACTGCATTGCATGCTCTCTTTCCTCTCCTACCTCCATTATCTCAAAGCATACCTTATTGCCATAGGCTCAAACTCATCCAACTCAATTGTTTCATGAGTTCCAAAGTAGGAAACTCCAATGATATGGGCGATCTTGACTCTTTTCCATATACAAGCTTGTATGGTGAGCTCCCCATGGATATTTTGGATGTGATCCTATTAGCCCATAGAGCTAATTTGAGCCTTTTATGCCAAGTCCTCTAATTTTCATCAAGGGTCCTTGATAATCCTTAATAGGTTCTTATTTGTGGACTCTGCTTGGCCATTACCTTAGGGTAATAATTTAATGAGGTCTTTGAGATGCACACCATTCTGATAGTCCATTTAGTGATCCTTATACCAAGGAATGCCAATGCATTATATGATATAATAGTGGTAGGGACTCCAAACCTGGTGGCTATTCCTTCATAGAAATCCAAGATGTTGGATTCATTTGCTTCTTTTAGTGCCATTACTTTAGTCCACTTGGTGAAATAGTTTGTTATAGTGAGTATCCACTTGTGGCCTTGGCTTGAATTTGGGTTAATAACCCCAATGAAGTCTAGTCCCCATTGTATGAATGACTGTTCCATTGAAATGGGATGAAGGGGCAGGGATGATAGATTATCCTTTCCTATGAAGAATGCACATTTTTTACACTTCTTGATCCATGAATAGCAGTCCCTAAACACTATAGGCCAATAATAACCATCTTTCATAATCTTGAGAGCTGTTACTCGAGGGGAAAAGTGACCTCTGCTTCTCCATCATGGAATTCATGCAACACTCTCTCAATATGGCATGTCTCAATGCATCTTAATAGAATACCATTGATATCCTTCTTAAACAAGCACATATGGGTTAGCTTGTAATCTTAAGTATCTTCTCTTTGCCTTGTTCCATTCCAGGAGGGCAAAAACCTATTTAAAGGTAATGCACCAAGGCTTGGGTCAAGATGGAGCAAGTGCATCATCAGTTGGTTTTTCTTGATCATTCTGTAGAAATAAGACCACCTCCTTTTCACCTAATGATTCAGCCTGATGCTTGGAGGTGAGCTATTCACACAGTTCCTTGCCTCTAACCAGTTTGGTCACCTTGATCTCAATGTCATATTCCATTACTCGGGTGATCCAACCTGCCCTCTTCTCATTCAAATCCTTATTTAAAAGGAAATCCTTGACACCAACATGAGATACTAGTAGTTTAATCTTGTTATTTGAGACCAAGTTCTGAACTTCTTTAAGTTCCTAATAACAACAAGGACCTGTTTTTCAATGAAAGAGCATTTTACCTCGTACTCCTCCAAGATTTGGATGAAGAAAGCTATGGGTTACTCGAACCTTCATTGGTGGGCTGGACCAAGATGGATGAGATGGTGTCTAACCATCCAAAAGCATATAACATGAAATATTTTGAGAAGTCTGGGTTAACAAGAGTTGGAGCTTGTGATATTGCGAGCTTAATGGCCTTAAAAATCTCTTTTCCCTCGGTTAATCTGTTTAAATGCAAGAATCTTATTTAACATCATTGTTAAAGGCTTCACAAGAGTAAAAAAGTCGGGTATAAACCTGTGAACAAATTTTATCCTCCCCAAGAAGATTTAGAGAGAATTTTTATGTTGTGGCAATGGTAGTGTTTGAATAGCTTCAACTCTTTTAGGATCAATTACTAACCCTTTTCTAGAGATAATGTGGCCCAACAATTTCCCTTCATGAGCCAGGAACACACACATTTTTGGGTTTAATGACACCCAAAACCTTCTACATCTCTGAAATACCTGTCTAAGGTGAAAGAGATGGTCTGCAACATTTTTTGAAAAGATAGTGATATCATCTAGGTACACCAGGACTATGTTGTTGATCAAGCCTTTGAATGCCATATCCATAGCTCGCTGAAATGTTGCTCCAAAATTTGATAGTCCAAATGGCATTTTCTTATAAGAATATGTACCCCATTTGGTGGTGAAGGCTATCTTGAATTGATATCCCTCTTTCACCATTATCTGGTTATAGCCTGAATACCCATCTAACAATGAAAACCTCTTAGAACTAGCTACAACTTTTAGGATCTGTTCCATTGATGGAAGTTGGTAGTGATCCTTAAGTGTTGCTCTATTTAGATCACGAAAGTCCACACACAGCCTGATTTCTCCATTTTTCTTTCTCACAGGTACCAAGATAGAAACCCAACTTGAATGCTTGATAGGAAAAATGATACTAGCCTCAATTAAATTGTTCAATTCTTTTTTCATGAGAGGCTCAATGTGGGGATTTATTGGCCTTTGCATGCGAAAGGCTTAGCTCTTGGATCCAACTCGATGGTGTGATGTGCCAACTTTGGGTTGAAACCTATTAGATCTTTATAAGTCTAGGAAAAGACATCTGGGAACTCTTGACAGAATTGAACAAATTCAAAATTTTCTTGTTAAGTGCTTACCCTGCCAATCTTCAATGTTTTTCCTTCTTCTATACAAATAGGTTCTGAATCTTCACCCTTTACCGAATATTCACCTTCTCTTTTGCAATTAGTCGTTTGGGTTGAAGATTGATTCTAAAGTGACAAGACCATTTGGTAGTTTGTTGGTCCTCAGCTATCCTACTGGATCTCCATACTACTGCTCCAATCTATCTTGATTCCTGGAGGAGAACTCAACTTCCTCTTATAGAAAGTTGATAATTTGTTGATCATTTTCAAAGACTTGCCAGCTTGTGTTGTTATTTGGAAATCTAGTCTTACAACCAACTTGATATGGGGCTAATGCTTATCATTCTTGATACTCTCCACAACATCAAATGCTGCCCCAATTGCTGCCAATCTGTCTGTTGCTTCATTCTTCTTCCTTGGGATGGATTTAATGTTGAATGCCTCAAAATCCTCAATGAGGTCCCATACCTAGTTCTTGTAACTCTTTAATAGGTCATTCTTGGTAGCATTTTGTCCTCGAACCGATTAGCAACTAGTTCACTATCACCAAACACTTGTAAGTTCTTGATTCCTCATTTCCTTGCCCAATGCAGTCCATGGACCAAAGCCTCATACTCTATTGTATTGTTTGAATAGGAAAATTGGAAACAAAAAGTTGAGTAGTATTTCATACCTTGGGGGAAACAAGCATAGCTCCTCCTCTAGCTCCTTGTCTACTTCTCGAGCCATCAAAGAATAACTGCCATACCTCATTGTCATCTTTGTGGTCTAGCTTAATGATGTCGGGAAGAGGCTGATTTTCTTCATGCAAACAATAGAATCCTAACTTAGACTCCTCCATCTCTTTATAGGGGTCAAAAGCATGCCTCTTGTTTTCCCACTCATCGAGAGTCAAGTCTGGGATACACCCCACCTTGGTATCTTCTCACAAGTGCTTGGGAGGTCCTCAGATCAAAGGTTGAATAATTTATATTGATTTGGCTAGGTATATAAGACTCAATATGGTAATCTACAATGGGCTCAGATCTGATTATGGCCTTAGCTCCATATCTTGTTCTAAAAAGCATATGTAACCAATCAATAGACAAATAGCCTCCAATTTTGGTAGTGAAGTCCCTAGAGAAACACAATGTGAAATGTGGTGGCAAGTCTATGATTGATACATTTTGCAATAAATTCAAATTGGGGAAGACATGCAGTGTGAGGCTCAAATCTTTGATGACTCCAATAGTTGTCACTAATGTCCCATCTAATTACACTACCTCTCTGGAGATGACTTCGTATTGAAGACCCAGTTGATCAACTATTTGTTTTGGCATTACAGAACTACTTTCCCCTGAATCAATCATGCAATTATGTACCAATTTATCCCAGTGATCAATGAAACATAGAATGGAGGTGGCTTTGATTCTTACCTTGTTATCCTCCATGGTTTCCTTGGTGAGTTTGCATTGACAAGTACTTTCTCGTACTAGTTAGGTGGTTGGTTTGAGCTTGAACAATTGGCCATAGTAGTCTACAACAAATCTCTCTATCCTGGAATGGCTAGTAACTCCAAAATTGAAATGTTCACATTTGTCTTCTTCATTTGTTTAATGATATTAAATGAGCTATCCTTCTGCTGCCCCTTACCTGGTACAATTTTCTCTTGCACATGGGTTGTCACAACCAGTGCCTGGGTGGATTTGGAAGGTGGCTTGGATTGACTCTGCATATTGGGAGTTGCACTTTGGGTGCTAATACCTTGTGGAGTAATGGAGGGTTGAGGATTCCATGAGTTTGGTGATTGTCCTTATCCAATATTTTTCTTTTTGAATTGTGTATTAGTAGCCACACTTTGAGAAGGGAATTGATTCATTCCATAGAAGTCTTCAGCTTGCTAATTAACAAACATAGTTTCACTTGGAGATGCTTCTTGTTGAAATCCTTGGTACTAATTCTCTTCTTAACTAGACTCTTGTGACACACCCAGTCCAGTGCGTACCATCAAGGCCTAGGTTAGTGCCCCATTAAAGAAAATTGATTGGTTATGTGGCTGATTGCATGGAAAACACCAATCATATTCTTGGGCCATATTATTTTGTGCTGGGACTAAGGCCCTTGATGTTGAATTTATGTTTGGATCATATGACTGGAAAGGCCTAACAACTTGAGGTTGTCCTTGGCTTTGGTTTTGATTTGCAGCTTGAGTTGGTGGCCTATTTTGCTGATATGGGGGTCTAGCCTGATACTGAGTTTGAGGTTGATATGGCCTAGAACTCTGAGCTTGTTGCCTCTTGATAGTTACTAACTCATTCCCTAGGTTCTACTGACTATTTCATAACTTCTTGAAGCTCTTTTGAGGTACTAGAGGATGAGGTGGAGGCTTCAACTAAACTTTGATTCCTAGGAGTAGGCATAAGAGCTAATGTGGGTGTCTGGTTGGTGCTTGGGTTTCCTAATTCTAGATATAGAGGCATGGGTGGCCTAGGAGCAAGTTTTCTAGCTTGAATTAAACAATTTTCAGCTCTTATGGAAATGTTATAGGCTATAGGTAAGGCTATGCCTCCCATTGATTGAATCATTAAAGCAATATCAAAATTTAGTGCTCTAAGAAAGTATAAGAAGGAACCTTCATCTTTGGGATTTACAACCACTGGAATCCTGTCCTTTGAAATATGAGGTTGAAATCTATCAACTTCTTGTTAAGATCTCTCTTTATTGTTGTTAGTTGTTCCAACAAGGATAGATTATCTCCATTTTCTCCAAACTAGTCATGAAGATCTCTACACAGATGGTCCCAATTATGAATAGAGCTTGCTGTTAGATTCTGAATCATTGTGAAGCTTTACCCTTAAGTGAAGAGGCTAGAAACTTTACTGCAATGTCCATCTCAGTGATCTCATGGATTACAAAGACATTTGTAATGTCTTGAACATGGTCACCAAGGGAAGTCTAGTTCTCTCCAGTGAAATATGGGATACTCTTTAAAGCTGCCACTGGGACTAGATTTTGTGCATTAATGGTGAGTGGGCTCGCCGAGTGAAATTGACATAGGGATTTGGTTTGTGCCCTATTGATTAGCCTGAGAACCCTTCTTGATTGAAATAACGACCTACTAAGAGGAGGTGTTAACAAGGATCTATTTGGTGGAGATGGAGACCTCTGGGCTCTTCTCCCCTTCTTCTTAAATGTCGGAGACAAATGTAGATACACAAGCCGTCCTTATTCTTTGGCTCTTTCCTTGTTTGTATTATTCTTATGAACTTGGCAAGCTTGGGCTCAAACCAGTGGAATCTTTCCATTTTGGAGTCTCCGGATGTGTAGTTTCAAAACTTCTTAAAAGCTAGAACTTGCAACAAGTGCACATCAATCTTGCTACGATAAAAATGAAGATTTCTTGTCCCACCGGGCGTGCCAAAACTATTAGTGCAGAATCACAACACCCTGAATGCCTATAACTGCGGAGGGTTGTGAATCTCAATGTGATTACACAACATGGAACATCTCTTAAAGTGTGGGACCTTGCAAGTTGAGAGAGCTCTCTAGATTAAGGCTAGTTCCTATTCCTTTGTTCAGGTGCATACAAATATATTACAGAGGATCTATTATAAATCTACTTTATTTACCAAGAAGATAGGGTTGAGGAGATGCGAAAAAAATAAAATAAGCTAATGAGGTGATGCACCAAAGGAATGTGAGACCCTCGTTTTGTGGTTTAACACAGATCATGAAAGGCAATACAAACAGTATGCACTGATTGTTAGAGTAGGTATTTACCTTAGCTCATGTTCACTTAGGTAATTTATTTACCTTTATTGTATTTATCCTCACCCACTTATGTGTGTGGATATTTCTTTTATATTATTTAGATATTAGGAGATATTATCTAGTTGTTAGGTATAGTTTGATATATGGTATTGACTAGATCCTGATGTCTAGATCTCTCCTAAGTCTATGGTCTTGACTAGTTCTTTGATGACTAGTTATTTCCTTGATTTATGACTTGATCTACAACCTTGGTGGTTCTTAGATTATTATTGCTTGCCTATTTAAGCAAGGTCCATTATCAATGTATTACATTGAGTTCCATAATAATATATGATATTGCTTCTCATTTGTTTGCAAAGGTTTATGTAAAGTTATTACGGAGAATAGATTTCATCTTATTGATCATGGTGTTTGATTAACATCTTTGTTCTTGGCTTGGTATGATCGGTTATCGTCACCCATTAAAATCCTTAGCCCTTGGACATATGGTATGGTCATATGAGGGCTTAAAGCTCGTGATTCCTACTAGTAGTTGCTTAACTTTAGCCCCCTTTAATTTTATTTGTGTGGTGAAGGAAACAACAATTTATTTTGTTTTAGTGGCAACTAAAATAAATAATGAGCAAAGTATTAAAAACCTTGTAATTTTTGATCAATAACTTAGTTTTGAGAGCCATTTTTTGCAAAAGTGCTTGTTTTTCATGTACTTTCCATTGGAAATATTTATTTTTAGACTTGCACTATAAGTATAAAGTGCCAAATATGGAGGAGTGTTGTAATCAATTATGGACACAATTTCGGTTGAGCCCGATGTCCTAAACTTTTGGGAGTTACATTTTGTATCTATCATGGATTTTGAGAATGATATGCTTTTCTCTGAAGTATGTGGACTTCAAGAGGATATTGTAAAATTTGTGGAAGAAAATAGACCGCTCAAGAAGTGAAATTCTCTTCTATAATCAATCATTCACGATAAGGATATAATAATACACTTCCTGAGAAAAAGGTGCTAGCCTTCAACATCACCATCATATTGTGGACAACCATATCCATGCTCCTAGTCCACTTGTAGTTGTTGCTTTTATACCCACTAATATTGATTTGCTAGTCTTTGAGCCTAAACCTACTTTTGATGCTTTTAAACCTGTGAGGCTTGTTACTGCATGCTCTTCACATCCAGTACCTATTACTGAGTACCACATGTTGTGTATCCTACTTTTCTCGGCTACATGGATTTTGAGAAGCATACCACTACAATCAAATCTTGCATGCTCCATTCTATGGGTCTCACTAGTGGAGTCATTGGTAGACATTCACATGGTATTGTTTCCTCTATTCCACATGTTAAGTGGAATTATCGTCATGACATTGGTTTTCGAGAAGATACTTCATTGGGATCACACATTGACAGAGCTCCTTTTTTTGTTCGCTCGACTCTTTCTAAGGATCATGAGAAACACATGAGTTCTGCACCTTCACTTAGGATTGAGAAACCTGAGATTTCAGTTGTCAAACATGATCAACCTGACACACATTTTGATGTTCTTTTACATGCACCCATTGTGCATTTTTCACCAAGTCATATGCATGCATATTCTTCATCCATATGTGTTGATTTGGGGTAGATATCTGATCACTCGTGGTGGTGACATAGGCATTCATTGAGAGGACTCTACAAGCGTGGCTCCTCCACCATTCGGCCTCTTGCTCCACTTTCTATACCTTCTGCATTGTGATGCTTCTTGTTTTGAGTGTTTTTTGTTAGCAGGTGTAGTGTATCTCTCTTATTTATTGAGAGATTTTGTATCTATATTTTAAACACTTTTGGCATGTTGACAATATCTCTTGTGAAGGATCTATTCGGTGAAGTCCGGTGTTATTTTTCATAGTGTTCAAGTAGTTGATTTTGGGAAACTCATAAATATTTGTAGCATCACTCCACCCATTTAGCAGTATGGGAGGGTGTGGTGTTGATCATGCTTTTTGGGTTTTGTGTCATTGCCTTGTTAGCTTGGATTTTCTTGGATCATGAAACTCGGAGTTTGTGTCCTTACCTTGTTGCTTTGGTTATTGTTCTTAGATCATGGCACACTTATTTGCAGTAGTTGATCGAACTATGTTTGGTGTTTTTTTCACTTTTGAAATCACTCCATCGATAGTATCCTTGTATGGAGCTATTCGGTGAAACCCAGTGTCGATTGTTTTTGAGTTTTGTGATCGAGCGGTGGATTCGAGACCACAATACACACCAAACTTCTTCAACATTGTACAAGTTTTTGATCCGAGCTTCTTGGGATGCCTTGGAGAGGGTCTTTACTCTCTTTACTTTGTTATTCTTGGTTTTGGGTACCTTGCGGTCACCCATTTTCCCTAGTTTTTGTACATGAGTACCTTATCGGGCCTAGTTTCTAGGACTCATACTGTGAACATTCCACTTCTATTTTGGTCCCTAGATTCACTTGAGGGGGTTTTAGAGTAGGAATTTATCTTAGCTTATGTCCACCTAGGTACTTTATTTACCTTTATTGTATTTATCCTCACCCACTTATGTGTGTGGATATTTATTTTATGTTATTTAGATATTAGGAGATATTATCTAGTTGTTAGGTATAGTTCTTTCCTTGATCTACTGGTATTAAATAGATCCTTGATGTCTAGCTCTCTCCTAAATCTATGGTCTTGACTAGTTCTTTGATGACTAGTTATTTCCTTTATTTATGGCTTGATCTACGACCTTGACTAGTTCTTAGATTGTTATTCCTTGCCTATTTAAGAAAGGTCCATTCTCAATGTATTGCATTGAGTTCCATAATAATATATGATATTGCTGCTCATTTATTTGCAAAGGTTTATGTAAAGTTATTCTGGTGAATTACTTTCATCTTATTGATCATGGTGTTTGATTAGCATATGTGTTCTTGGCTTGGTACGATATGGTTATTATTCCTTTCATAGATGACCAAATTGCAATAAGAGATTAGAGAGACAATAACAAATACATGAGAGGGTCAAGAAACATCCACATACATATATATATATTATTGTTCGGGAGTAGATATAGTATATTATAGTGGCCAAGAATAAAAAATTGCATTAAAATCCAAAAGAGAGATTAGAAAAGATCCAAAAATCCTTCTGTGACCAAAAGAAGAAGGGAGGGTGCAAAACAGAAATGTCCAACCTTTTACAATGAGTCGACCCTTCCTTTATAGATTTGGTATAGAGGGGAGAAAGAGAGAGAAGCGGGAAAAATAGTTCAGATTTCAACTACTATCATCAATGCCTCTGTAAATTTTCCCCAAATCTATTGTGTCTGCAGTAATTACTCATTCGGTGCCTCGAAGGAGGAGGAATGACAGATCAGATCAAATCCAATCTAGTTGTTGGAGCAAATAGATCTTGTATTAATTACATAAAGATGTTTCTCCATTTTTCACCCACTTAGCTTCTCCAAAATTAAAGTTTTAGATCTCCATGGCGTAGACAAGGACGAGATATTTTCAAAAATGCGATTTGTTGGGTTTCAATCTTGGGTCAAAAGATATGTCCGTCTTAAATCTGAATCGGGTCCGTACAGAAATAGCGGCAAACAGTTGCTAAAATGGGCCCCCCTTTTGAAACTGGACATGTGGAGGGCTAGTGCATGCATGAGGGATGCCTTGTATTTTACTTTTGAAGTTGTGTCAGGCCAACACATGGCTGCTCCTTGGCCCTCTCTTTGCTTTGACTATTCAACCCTGAACCTGTCCGCCTCTTTGGACTTGGGACACATGGAAGCTTCCATAGAATCTCTATAATTAGTCAATTTTCGGCCCACTCTATCCCATTTTTAACTTGGTCTTCGTGGTGATCCCACACTCATTTGGGCCTCTACTTTTGGATCTGCCTTTGGAGATTCACTAGGCTAAGACGTGGTTACTTCCGCTAGCACCTTTATACTTAGTCTTTATGAGGCCCGCCCTATCTTCCTTTTGAATTTTAGCCATTGAATCTGCCCTTCTTTGGGCCTAGGACACATGGAGGCTTAGAACTTGTTCGATTCTCTCCTTTTGGATTCAATCTTTAGAGGTGCGTCGTTTGGAGACTTGGCACCATCTCGCTATCTCCTCCATACTTAGTTGTTTTTGGGCTCTTTCTATACTTGTTTGAGCTCAAATACTTTGAACTTTCACTGTTCCTTCTCCCTTGAGCCTATGGCTTCTTTGATGATGTCTTATCCTTTCCCAACCCCGCTTTATTCAATTTTGAGCTGCTTTTGTAATCTGCTTTTCTTGATTTGGATCATGAGTTCACTTGATAGAGTCATTTCTTGAATTTCTTCTTGCATGGGATCGTTTGATCTTTCACAGGCCTTGCCTATCCATTGTAGAGTCCCTCTACAACATGTTTGTAGGATTTTAATGTGATTTCTCTAGTTCCTTCTATGCGGGGTCATGCCTGATTAATTTTGTTGGGGAACAAAATAGTGATAACAATAATATCTTTATCCGTGGATTTTCCGGGAAGTTCGGGTGATTTGATTTTGTTCACCATGACTTCTTTTATGTCTGCCATAGATTTGACTTGATCCGCGAAAGGTGAATATTGTAACTCTAACATCATTTTCTTGTGCCCCGTATTATCAACCACAATGATTAATGGTGCTGTTAGAATTTCATGCCACTTGGTTGACCACAAAAAAATCCTCAGCTCCAAAGAACATGAGATTGGTATCATTATTAACTTTTGGCTTGCTACCCGTAGTTGGATTGTGTCCCTCTAGTAGTGGTTCCTATTAATTGGAAGATCCTTGGACCATATATGATCAAATATGCATCTTGCTTTCAAAACCAAGTTGGTTATACAAAAGATGACATGGAAAACACCACTCGGCTCTTATGCCATATTATTTTGCACAAGAACTAAAGCCTAACCTGAATTGGGAGGAGTAGGTGCTTGTGGAGGAGGGATTATTACCAAAGTGGAAGAGGAGCACTTTGGTTCTTCCATCTATTATTTTGTTGGTTTGGTGCATACCTTTGATTAGAATACTGATTTCTATATGGTTGATACCCCCGATTTGAAGATTTCCCTTGATTTTGATAGTTCTTATAGGATTGGGCTTGCTATTTCTCTAGAGATATAACTTTTTTGTTGAGTTTCTAATCAGAGCCTTCATTTCTTCATCCTCCTTTTGTTGAGTAGGGGTTTTTGATGTGGAAGCAATAGGTTGCAGATTTGGCTCGGGGTGGGAGAAATAAAAGGTTGAACAACTTTGGGTAGTTCAGGATATAATGTCATGGGTATCCTAGGAGCTAATATTCCATCTTGTATTAAATTATTTTCAGTTCTGATTACAATTGCATAAGAATCGGTAAAGTTGTTCCTTGTTGATTTATGAAGCTCAATTACTTCATATTAACATGATTTATTAAACTTACGGGAACACACAATAAGCGACATCGTCAAGAAAGTAGGCCGACATCGATTAGGGATAACCGATGTTGGTTACTTGTGCTTTAGAGTTTTTTATTTAACTCTCGAGAATTAGATCTATTTTTAGTATTAAAGCAGATCTATTGATTGTAATTACATGGCTAAGAACCTTAATTTTTTATGTGCGTATATAAGCATGAAATATAGGGTTTATAAGTGTGTTTTAATGATTACTGTGAGAATAATTGTGACAGAGAGAATTCTTGGAGAATAAGGAGAAGGTTGAGAGAAATAAAGTATTGTACATATGAGAGGTATGAAATGTTGTAAATATTCATTGTATATCTTTTGAAATATTTGGATAATAGATTGGCTTGTTTCTTGGTGGATGTAGCCCACACTGGGTGAATCATGTTAAATTTGGTGTTTATTTATATCTCTTGTTCTATATATATCTTCTATTAGAATATGAACTTTTATTGCATGTATGCTTAGATCTAATATATTATATGTATAACCTTGTGCTAAACCCAACAACTAGTATCACATATTTGTTTGAGGTTTTTATGTGCTGATAGATTTACTCACAAAGGGTTTTATGATTGAGTGGGAGCTACAACAATGATAGAAGAAAAAAATACAAGGTACGAAGTTTGATGGCAAAAATTATAGATTATGAAAGATATAGATTGAGGATTACCTATATTAAAGAGATTTGTACTTATCGTTGGATGAAAAGTCTAGACCTATGAATATGACTGATGAAGAATGTAATATTCTTGATAGAAAGGATTTTAGATTTATAATATTGAGCCCGACAACTTCCGTGGCTTCCAATATTAAAGAAGTGACTTCTACGATAGAGTTAATGAAATCTATTGATAATTTATATGAAAAACCTAGTGCTTCAAATAAACTTTATTTGATGAAGAAACTATTTAGTTCAAATATGCATGAAGGTGGATTTAAATCTAGTCATTTGAATGATTTCCAATCTATTGTAAATCAGTTAAAATCATTGATATTCTGTTTGATGATGAAGTGAAAACAATCTTATTCTTATGTTCTTTGCCTGATAGTTGGGATAACTTGGTAATGGTATTTCGATTCAACATCGATTAATAATATTTTTAAGTTTGATGATGTGGCTAGTATAATCTTGAATGAATAAATTCATAGGAAAATTATAGAGGAATCATCATCTGGGAATGCTTTGAATGTAGAAAGAATAGGTAGGTATAAGGAGAGATCCAAGAGTAAGAATAATGGGAAACAAAAGTCAAGGGATGGAAGATCTAAATCCATAGGTAAGGGAATTACTTGTTGGAAATGTGGAAAGAAATGACATGCAAAGAAAGATTTTTGGTCAAAGGATAAAGAGAACCAACACCCAGACAAAGGTAAATAGTCAAATAAGGAGGAAAATATTACAACAGAGGTAATACAAGATGTTCTTATTCTTTCTTTTGATAATAGAATAGAATCATGGGTTTTATATTTAGGATCTTCTTTCCATGCAACCCCTAATAAAGGTTATTTTAGAAATTATGTCCAGGTCAATTTTTGACATGTTTATTTGGGTGATGATGAACTTTGCGGTATTCTTGGTAAAGGGAAGTTCATCTAAATTTTCAGAACGGAAATACATGGGTATTGAAAGATGTGAGGCATGTGCCAAGCCTCAAGAGGAATCTCATTTCTGTAAGGAAATTAGGTGAAGTTGGTTATATGGTTACATTCACATTAGACTCTTAGAAAGTCACCAAGGGTGCCTTTGTTGTGGCAAGAGGTAAGAAAGGAGGAATGTTATATTTATCCACCATTGTTATTGATTCCCTTTATTTGTTATCTACTTCAGATTCAGATGCATGCATGTGGAATAATTGATTGGGCCATATGAGTCAAAAAGGAATGCAGATCTTAAAGGCTAAGGGTAAGTTATTAGATTTGAAAGATTTAGATCTTGATTTATGTGAGCATTGTATCTTTGGAAAGAAAAAGAGAGTGAGATTTCTCAAAGTTGGGGAAAATAAGAAGGAGAAAAAATTGGAGCTTGTGCACTCAGATGTGTGGGGACCAACCCAGGTAGCTTCTCATGGAGGATCCCAGTATTATGTTACTTTCATTGATGATGCTACAAGAAAGGTATGGGTTTATTGTATTAAACAAAAATATAATGTTTTTGATACTTTTAAAAGATGGAAATCCCTTATTGAGAATGAATCAAATTCAAAGTTAAAGTGCCTTAGATCTGAAAATGGTGGTGAATACTATAACAAGGCTTTCAATGATTATTATTCAATAAATGGAATACGTAGAGAAAGGATGGTTCCAAAAACACCACAAGAGAATGGTGTTGTAAAAAGAATGAATAGGACCATCATAGAACATGCTAGAAGTATGAGGATACATGTTGGATTGTCCTTGTAGTTTTGGGCAGAAGCAATTGATACAATAGTTTATTTGATTAACCGTGGGCCTTCAAGCTCACTAGATGGAGGAATGCTAGAGGAATCTTGGACTTGAAAAGAGGTAGATCCTTCATTTCTTAAAGTTTTTGGTTCAGAAGATTTTGTGCATATTGATAAGGAAAATAGGAAAAAGTTGGATGCAAAATCCAAGAGATGTAATTTTATTAGTTATGGATATGGTGATTTAAGATTCTGTTTTTGGGATTTAAAGAATTCTAAAATTATTTGGAGTTGTGACATTGAATGGAGTGAAAAGAGAATTTATAGGGATCAAATTTTGGTACCCAAGGATGAACCAGTTGAGAAGTTTGTGAATAAAAATGAACTCTTGGATTTAAAAATAATATTGACAAGGTTACACAATAACTAGTTCGGCTGACCCCTGACCAAAATTGGTCAGCTGAATGGGTATCAGTTACAAAATATCCAAACCGACATCGGTTACAGGTGACCGCCAGATCACTTTGTTAAAATTAGAAACAAATGTCCCGGGAGGTCGAATGAGCCTTCGATACCCAAAACTTCCGTGAGAAGGTCACAAAGGGTAAACAAACCTCTAGAAAGATTTACACCTTCTCTATCTTATTTATTATTGACTGATAATGGTGAACCATAAATTTTTGAAGAAGCAATGAAAGATAAGACCCACGCATAGTGGGAACATGGCATGGATGGGGAGATGGAATCCTTGGAACCAAACTAGAATTGGGATTTGGTTAAGTTGTAATAAGGTAAGAGAACATTACCGAACAAGTGGGTTTACATGGTCAAGGAAAAGAGGGTGGAAAGAAAAGATATAGGGAAAGGTTTGTAGTAAAGGTATTTGCACAAAAAGCAGGTATTGACTTTGGTGAAATATTATCCTGTTGTTAAAATGACTTCGATACATACTGTATTGAATTTAGTTGTAGTACATGATTTGAAATTAGAGCAACTAGATGTGAAGACAACTTTCCTTCATGGTGATTTGGATGAAGATATTTATATGCAGCAACTGCTTGGGTATGAAGTTAAGGGTAAGAAGAAATTAGTGTGTAGGTTAAGAAAAAGTCTATATGGGCTCAAACAAGCTCTAAGGAAATGGTACATGAGGTTTGATAGCTTCATGCATGAGCATGGTTATTTGAGATGTGAATCTGACCATTTTGTTTATTTCAAAATCTTGAAAATGGGAGCTATATTATTTTATAGCTGTATGTGGATGATATACTTATTATAGGATATAATATGCAAGACATTGGTGAGCTTGAGGAAAGCTATCTCACACATTTGATATGAAGGATTTAGGAGTTGTAAAAGAATCCTTGACATGCAAATACAAAGAGGTAGGAAGAATAAGAAATTGTATTTATCTTAGGAGACTTATATTAATAAGGTTTTGGAAAGGTTTAACATGCAAGATTCAAAACCGATGAGTACACCTATGGTTGGACACTTCAAATTAAAAAAAGATCAATGTCCTTCATCACATGAGGAGGTAAAATACATGACACAAGTACCATATGCTTCAGTAGTTGGGAGTCTCATGTATGCTATGGTTTGTACCAGACAAGACATTACACAAGCAGTGGGAGTTGTGAGTAGATTTATGGCCAATCTAGGTAAAGAGCATTAGAAAGTAGTCAATGGATTCTAAAATATTTGAGAGGGACATCTAGCATGTAGTTATGCTATGGAGGTTCATATATTACTTTATGTGGCTATGTTGATTCAGATATGGCTAGAGATCTGGATGGTTAACTAGCACTATTGGATAAATTTTCACAGTAGGTGGGACGATAGTTAGTTGGATTTCAAGATTGTAGAAGGTGGTGGATTTGTCTACTACAGAGGTAGAGTATGTTGCAGCTACAGAGGCTAGCAAAGAGATGATATGGATGAGAAGGTTCATGGAAGAGTTGGGAAAGGAGCAAGATGATTGCAAATTGTTCAGTGACAGTCAAAGTGCAATTCATTTGGAAAAGAACTCAGTGTTTCATTCTAGAATGAAACACATTCAATTGAGGTATCACTTCATATGATAGATATTAGAGGATGGGCAGATGAAACTAGAGAAGTTTCATATGAATGAAAACCCCGTGGATATGCTAACGAATCCATTAGAAAAATAGAAGTTGGAGCTACACTCCACTTCTATTGGTCTTCGCGTTTGAGACTTGAAGAGGAAGAAACAAAGCCAAGGAAAGGATCTAATAATGATGCTGTACAGGTATAATGCAATAATTTAACTCCAAGTGGGAGATTGTTCGATTGTGGAGCCCAATTACTTGATTAGCATGCTATATTAAACTTGCAAGAAAACATAGTAAACATTATTGGTTATGGAGGTCTGGAATTGGTCACCTATGACCAACATCAGTCAGGAAAGTAGGAGCCAACATCGTTAGGGATAGCCAACATCACTTAGCTATGCGGGAGTTTTTTTATTTAACTCTCGGGAATTAGATCTATTTTTATTATTAAAGAAGATCTATTGATTGTAATTACATGACTAAGTTCCCTAAGTTTTTGTGTGCCTATATAATCATGAAAGCTAGTGTTTAGAAGTGTTTGTTAATGATTATTGTGAGAATAATCGTGTAAGAGAGAACACTTGGAGAAGAAGGAGAAGCTTGAAAGAAATAAAGTTGTACATCCGAGAGGTGGAAGGTTGTAAATATTCATTGTATATCTTCTGAAAGCTTTGGATAATATATTGGCTTGTTTCTTGGTGGATGTAGCCCATATTGGGTGAACCATGTTAAATCTAGTGTTGATTTATATATCTTATTCTGTATATATCTTCTATTAGAATATCCACTTTTATTGCATGTATGCTTAGATCTGATATATTATACAGTACAACCTTGTGCTAACCCCAACATTCCTTCCATTGATTGTATCATAATGAGATATATTAGAGTTAATATATTTTAAAAAAGCAAAAAAGGAATCTTCTCTGCAGTCTCACAAGAACTAGAATTCGATCCCAAGTTCTCTAGAATATGAAGTTGAAATCCACCATTTTCTCATTAGGTCCTCTTTTAATTGTAGTTAATTGCTCCATAAGAGATAGATTATCTTCTCTTTTTCTAAACTGGTCACAACGGTTGTGCTGGCAACCTGATCCTAGTTTTTAATTGTTCCTTCCCCTAGGCTTATAAACCATTGTATATATTTTCCTTTGAGTGATGAAGCCAAAGTTTGACTGCCACATCCATCTCAGTAACTTCATGTATAGCACAAACATTTGTAATGTCCTGAATGTGGTCAAATTGGAGTAGTTTGATTTTCTCCAATAAAATATGGGATATTTTTCAAAGCTTCCCTTTGGAATAAGATTCTTGGCATTCAAGGCAAGGGGCTGCTACTGTGAAATTCAAAAATGGATTTTGTTATGGCGGTTGTTGTTGATGAGCCATCCTGATAGGTCTGATAACTCTTGTTGACTATAAGAATGGCCTACCGGTGGAGGTGTCGAAAGAGTTTGGTTTAGAGGAGATGGAGATATTTGAATGTCTTCCTCTACTACCTCTTCTTGGGGATAACTGCAAGTACTCAAATACATCTTTTTATCTTGTTCTCGAACGTGTTTAGATCCTTCTCATGAATAAGAGACACTTAAGTTATTAGTAATGCTGAAACCAATTAATATTTTGAATGCAGTCACAAAATGTGTTGTTGAAGATCCTCCAAAGGCTAGATATTCACCAAGATACACATTAAAACTTGATAAAACTAGAAATATTAATTTCAAGTGTCCATCGAGCATGCCAAAACTATTAGAGCTCAAATGTGCACCCATGCCCAAATCATAGAAAATTCAAGATTTGAGACAACATGGGATTGTCTCTAAGTTGTGGGACTCGAATTGAGATAGACCTTTAGAGAAGGCTGACTTCCTCTACTTACTCCTAATGTTAAACTACTCCTAGGAATTGAAATGCAACTATCTAGCTCTACTCTAACTTTCCAAGAGACCAGGGTGAGAAGGAGATGCATAAAACATAAACCTAAACTAGAGAAGGCAATAACACCAAAAATAAGGGGATGAATACTTTAACAAGAGGGAAAATGGAAGAAAATGATGATGAAGAGGGCTGAAATAAGCCACAGATTAAAATCACCTCAAAGGTTCTAGTTCCATGATGCAAAATGAACACAAACTTTGAAACAATGCATGCAACAAACCTGTAAGTAAATGAGAGGCAAGAGAGTGTAATAGAACAATAACTAAGGCTGAAATGAGCCACAAAACCAGAGATTTATTGCTTAAAGATCATGTACAGATCATCATGATACAAGAATAAGATGCAAAACATTTACAAAACTTGATCCCAAGGCATGTGACCCTTATAATGCTTGTGTAACACAAAATAATTCCCATGCATTCCCAAAGTATCCAACATTAAAATAAGGTACCACTTTACATTATATAGAAAATTGAAGAAAAGAAGAAGAAGAAAGAGAGGGAGAATTCTCATTCTCACGCCACCAGATGACCACCTTAATTTAATTTTTGAAAAGATCTAATTATATCTACAAATTTTGCCTCCCCATGCCACTTTTCTTGTTGAAGAAGGAACGAAACCTATACTACATTTAATTCTCATGGTTGAGTCGTTTGGAACAACCCTTTTGCGTGTTGGAGTCATCTTTATTCACTTCATCTACCTACCAACATTTAACCCATGAAATATGATTCCCATTGCATGGAGAAGGATAAGATTCCTTCAAATAATGTCATTGTTATCCAAAATTCACCCCGGGTAAATTTGATAACATGCATCGTAATACTCAAGTCGAGTGCAAATAGATTGATTCAAGGCAAAAATCATGTTTCTAGGGTCCCCTCGGATTTTTTCTAACTCTCCTGTCCAAGAAGAAAGGAGAAAGTTCTAAAAAAGGGTGAAAAAGTTGCAAAAAAATAAGCTTGGGCCAGAAAAAATCATGAAAATCGGCTAAGTCCTAGTCAGGCGGTCCTTCGGATAGTTGGGACGTTGGGGCGCAAACCGGCTGAAAAGCATCCAGCGGTCCAAACAGCGGTTTGGGACATCCGGGCTATTGGGACGCGTGGGGACGTGAAAGGGTGAACCGGCCGAAGGAGGAAAAAATTAACTAACTGCTGTGCAGAACAGGCTAGGACATCTGGGCCGTGAGGACGCAAAGGACGCGAACCACCCGGATCGGCCGAAATAGAGAACTTTCGCACTGGGACAGTTGGGACATAGGGACGCGTGGGACGCGGAGAGCCGAAGGAGCCAAGAGCCAATCAAATCACACCACGTGTCTTCGCCTCAAAGAGGGACAGGGAATCCTGAATCAGGCGGATCGAAGGAATTTATCCCGGACGATTCGTGACAAGCTGGGCCAAAGGGCGTGAGGGACATGAAAATCCGGCGAGGCTCGTGGGCGAATCAGAAACGCCACGTGTCACAAGGGAAAACGTCCAAAATTTCAAAGGGCAAGGTTTGAAGCGTTGGCTCGAGCCAATAAAAAGAGGACACGTGTCCTAAGGAGAAGGGGAGTGCAGAGCTCGGGGAGGAATTAGAGAATTTGGCAAAAGTTTTGGCCAAAAACTAAAAGGTAAAGGATGACCCGCCCCTGTCCTCTAACCAGATCATGCCACGTGTCCCAAGTGTCGGGGGCACTGGGGGAAAATGAAATTTTTCCCAAAAGTTACAAAAAGTCAAAACTTTCAAGGAAAACCCACGGGTAAGGGAAGGAGAGAGAATTGCTCATCCAATCAGCGCCCGACACATGTCGTCTAGGTGGCGGAGCGCGGGAAAAAATTTCAAAACCCATTTTTGCCTGTTTTGTGCCCTAAATCTTCAGATCGCCATATCTTTCGATCCAGAGCTCAGATTTGCACGTTCTTTATATCATTGGAAAGCTTATAAAATTCTCTACATGATTCTAGGGTCAATCTTGAATTTTGGTTTAGTTTGGAGAGAGAAAGTTAAGAAACGGCTCTGACGCATGTTCATGGCCAGAAGTGACATTTCAGCGACCAAATTTAATACAGAATGGGTCACATTCTCCTCCAATTTGGTCAAAAATGGCAGGGTATGGGTTTGTAAGGTCCTCCATGCTGATTTAATGCATTTGCAGTCAATGAGGAATGGGCTCCCATGTTTTGTACATTTTCTCTCTCCTGGGCTCGACCCATGCAATGTAAAAGCCAGATTTGGCTCATTTCTAAAAAGGGGGAACACTTTTGGCAGAGCGAGACTTCTTATTTCACCTCCAAAGCAAGTGATTGTTGCAAGAATCAGACCTCTTCAAAGATTGTAACACTTTTCTACCTCTCCGAGGTTGTAATGCGATGGTTTTGACATTGGAAATGATAATACAAGCTTTGTGAATGAGTTTCAATCCTTTGTTTGTATTATTTGCTTCACTTGGATCCTAAATTATATCTTATCAGCTTTGTGTATGTTTTATGTTGCAATATTTGGTTTTTGTCTATTTGCATGACAAAAATATTCACCACTCCTTTTTGGTGCATCACCATCTTTAGTTAGTTTCAATTTTTGCATTTTTATCCCTGTCTCCTTGCAATTTAGAGTAGGATTAGGATCGAACCTCTCGTAGTTATGCAAATATAGATCTAAATTAGAGGAGTTTGAGGAACCAACCTCTAATCTGGAGATTCCTCTCTCAATTTCACAAGTCCCACACTTGGAGAGAGGTTTCCATGTTGTGCAATCAAACTGGATGCTAGAGTGATCAACCTAGAAGCCGATCGACATCCGAAGTGCTATGATTTTGCCTATGAGTCATATTTGCAAATATCAAATTAGATTCATGTTTGTTTAGTAATCCACATAAAACTACTATTTTCCTTCGGTATGCGGATTTCTTCTTTCAGTCTTGTGTGACTTTTTGATTCCGTGGTTCCTCCTTATGTTCCGTAGAATTACTAAATTTTCCACTTTACTTCATGACATTGATAGGGCACGACATCATGTTGACTTCCATAGACTACCTATTCTTTACCCCGTGGATTTTGCATTCACTTTGTTATCTTGTTTTAGACCTTCATGCAACTTTTCAAGTTTTGTCCCTCACTCTACAACATTTACTCCTTAGTGGCAACATTACCTTTCAATCCAAAACATGCTTAAACACCTCCATGGAAAATTAATCCAAGTCCATGAAAAATTAAGTTTCTCTATTTGTTAAGGGGTGTAAAAATATACAACACTTACTACTTAAAATATCTAGAAAATAATGAAAAGGGTAAACTAGGAAAAACATGTTGTTTTCCGAAAAAGCACAAAAATAGTAACTTAGTAAATATAGAAAATTTCAAAAAATAGTAAAGAAACATAAATGGAGGTATTTTAAGAGTTAGGATATTTGGATAACTAAATTTGAGCACAAAATATTTTTTTGTAAAAGACAACTCCTAAACCCTAATTGCCAAAAATATAAACTTTCAAATTCAAGTGTAGAAAGTTGTTACTTTCATTTTCACTCATCTAGCTGATTTTTGGGATCATGATGTTCAAGTTCTCTGCTTTGGAACCAATTTCAACCATGGCTTCATAATATCTAGGTGTGGGACCTGTGATGTTGATCACATGGATGTAGAAGACCTAAAGAGGCAGATGCTCGGAGGCCGAGAGAACCGGTCGAGGACAATATTTTCACAAGTGGATTGTATGTTGTAGGAGTTCATCCTGTGTCTGTTCAAAGTATAGAACTAGTGCTATCATGTGCTTAGCACTATGATATTGGATCAAGATTCATAAGACAAAATGATAATTTCATACTTGTAGTGCTAACCCCGAAGGGCATCTCACAATGTATGAAAATCTTGATAGGAAATAACATGGTCATAGTCATAAAGGATTTTGCATCTAGTGAATGGTCAAAAATGAATCCTATCTCTAGGGTCTCACATTGGGATCATGGTTGTTTATTAAAGGAGGTATTCTTCTCATGTACCAAAATGTTTGTCCATAGGTGAGTTTCATGAAGACTATTCAGATGGAATTGTTGTGCTAAGCAGGGTAATGGACGAGGAATCCACAAGATATTATCAAGATTAGATGGCACAATTCATCCTCATTATCATAAAAGGAACTCAGATGATCAATTTGGGAAAAATCATAAGTGATAACATCCTTGTTAATTTATTCAATTACAAGTCACCAAAAGGTTGAAAATGAAAGCATATCTGGTATATGCTCTCCCGAGTACAAGACCATTCAGAGGCCTGAATTCTACTCATAATGTTTCTCATTCTCAAGGAAAGAAATAATAATTTTTCAAGGGTGGATTATGAATTCACCATGTTCTTCATCAGGTTGCTTGAAGGTAACCCAGAGTTGAGATTATCATTTCAAAATGCAATATTGATTGAGAGATACATGTCTTATTTCACTCAGTTTTCAACCTTCTCAAATATCATAGTTTCGGGGTTTGAACTCACTCCTCACAAGATCCCAAAATACCTTAGTGATAATATTGTGATGTTCAATCTATGTAGGAATCTTTCCCATGTCAACAATAAACTTAGGAACTCCAAGAATAAAGGTGTGTCATTTATTTTCTCTCATGAAACCTTCTCATGTAATAATTTCAATGATACCTTGAGTATTGAAGCTTCATTTTCCTCCTTGAACATCTATTCATATACACCAAGGGAATATTTTTACATCTAAAGTAACCTTGAAACCTTCATTCTTCTTGATTTGCACCATACTCCCCAAATTGAAGATAACTCGGGTATACTATTGCGATGATTTTGAGGTAAGAAAGAAAGATCAAATGAGGATGACAAGAGTCCAAATGAGAAAATTTAGATTTTATTAGTTTGTGGATGTTGTAGAATATGATGGGACCGAGTTGTATGATCTTGAATACTAAGAAGTGAATGGCTAACCTCTCCCATTGGCCTCGTGCAATGTTCGTGAGTTAGGGAATATCAATGAAAGAAATCCAGTGGTATTCCAAATATCTAACGAATGGTTCAAGAAAAAGAGGGTTGTACTCATTGAATCATGTGGTCTTTAGAATCTCATAATATAGGGATATAATATTTATTATATAAAGACAATTGAGAATCTTCGCGAGCTCTACTCATTCGGGAGATCCCGTGGAAAAAATGGAAGTGGATGTTGAAATTCCTCACTACAAGAGGTTGTAAAAGATAACAAAGTTCATGGAAGACACTGCAAAATATTTGGAACAAGGAGAGATTTATCCTTCTCATCCACCAATTCCATACTAGTCTCTAGGAATTTCCTCCTTAACGGTTAACCCAACTTGAAACATGTAGGATGTACTCTTTCACATTGATCCACGAGACTAAAATCATGCCTAGTTTTGAACTTGAAGCAACAGAGGTATTCCCACGAGTAAAGGAAATGATCAGAGGAGAGAATTGCAAAACAAAATAGGTATTGGTGCCATATTTTCAATCTATTTCAGAGATGGTGAAGACTATGCTAGGTAAGAAAGCTCAAACTACTTCCCGCTTCTTCAATGATGCTTTAGGAAATCAATATGTGGAAGTAGCTTGGCCTAAGGTAGTAAATCCCATTGGTGACATGATCCCATCTCACTATGAAATGACCAAAATTCTTCTCGGGGAAAACAACACATGAAAGAGATGTTAATCTATTCAATGAATCTTTCACTCACCTCTTGGAAAAAAATGACGAGTATAAGGAGAAGATTGAACAATTGGAAGAACACGTGAGAAATCTCACTTCATATGTTCAATCCTTCATGGAGCCTAATGTCATCCCACCTCTTATCGTCGAGGAATTCACTCCATCGGTATATTTTATCGAGAATCAATCAAGAATGTGAAGGGATATACAATATAAGGTAGAGCCAATGACAAGTGGGTGAAAAAATCCTTGAGAAAGGTAAGATCTTGTTTCCTTAAATTATTTCACTATTTGAATTCATAATTTCCACCATTGGGCATTTTGATTAGGTATTTACACTTTGGTGACCGAAATGTGCAACATCAATTCTTCTACATTGGTAGGTAAAAAAGTGTTTAATTATACATTTAAAAATATGGCTCCAATTTAGTCCCAAATGTTGGTGGCTTGATATGAGAGGTTGAACCATGTTATTGACAAGCTAGATTGTTTTGATGAGATCACCTCATAGATGTAGGAAAATATAAGTAAGGAAGTGCATAAGCTTGGAGAACTTTCAAGTACATGAAAGTACTTTAGTAAATGATCTTCCAAAACCATATAAGTAGTTGGTTAGAAAATAATCAGAAGACCCATTCTCCTTCAACAAAGATACTTTGGAATCCCTTACAGAGATCCAATGTAATATCTCCAACACTACAAATGAGAATCAATCTGGTTCATGAAATGCAATAGCATCAAGAGTACTTATGAGAATTGGCTTAAGGCTTTGATCTTCATGCACATTCCTCAAGCGGAGAAGGTTGCACCTGTAACAGCTCATTTCAGAAAAGAGTTTAAGGGAATCGAGATTTCTCCTAGAGCACTCTCCAAAAGTTCATCAAAAAGGGGATCTTCATCAACAAGTGCATCATCCTATTCAGAGTAGTTATCTCCCTTATTCTCTCTTTCCCCCTTCCTACCTTCTCTCATTTTCTATTTCTTCATTAAGTGGTTTAATTTTCATGTTTCATATTACTCATTTAAATGTGGCCTATAGTCAAACATTGTCTTGAGTTTCCTCCAATTAATACAACAAAGATCATTTTCTTTCTTATGGATATGAATGGTCATAAGTTTTAAAGGTAAGTGAAAAATCATGTGGGGGTTAGAAAAAGAGTAATTTTGTGAATCTATATTTTGTATGACTCCCTCATTCCAAAGAGTTGTCAATTTATAGTCTCGAGTATATAGCTAGTGCACTACTAATAAGAAAAAAAAAGATGACATTCTTCCATTATATTTTCCATATGGTTACTCTATTTCTCTTATCAACTTTGTACACATTACAATCTTGTATAACCAAGAATTTTTTTGTATGTTTTAATCGTTATATGTTTTTGTTAGGGGTCTAAGTCGAGTTAGTGTGTCTTGAAAACACTATTAGAGGCTAGACTTGAATGAAAATCATAATGTTCATCAAAAATCATGTTTCCTTTTTTTTTTTTATGTAGTTTGAGTCTTTTCAGCCTAGAAGTGCTCTCATGGTAAGAAATATAAAAGTATTGTATTGGATCAAAGAGAGTTAGTTAGAATTATTTTTTAAATCATATAAAAATCGAAACCAAGAGGGGGATAGTTGTTAGAACAAAATAAGGAAGAAAACTCTGTTTTGGTGAGAGAAGATTGTTAAGGAAGTAAGTTTTTGTATAAAAATTTGAATGAAACTCAATTTTATGAGTAGAATTTAAATTTTCTTTGTGCACACATCTTCATGAGGAAGAATTATTGATGTTTTATGTTTGATTGTTGATTCTTGAATCAAGAAAGTAAAATAATACCATTCATTCTTCATGATTGGGCTATGTATGTTAAAATATGTCATGTTTTCGTAAGAATTATCTTAGTGTTTGAAATAATTATTCATTTTCTATTGTTCTCAATTCTTAGGAATGAGCTAGGGGTTTTGTACAGTCTAATGGTCAAGTTTCAAAGCTTGAAAATTTGAGAAATTGTGTAAAAGAGGTTTTCTTCATACTCAGAGTTTACAAAAAACCCGGGTGGGGTTTATTGAGGTTTGGATGTCTTGGTCATTGAATCCTTGGCTGAGATTCATAATAAAAATTCTAATAATTCCTATGATACAAACTTTTGAAGCATCGCTCTTGTTGAGAGCGATTTACGACATTTGGTCTTCTATAACCTTGAGACCTAATTGGAGGTCTAATGGGAAAAATAAATTCAGCAAATTGAGGGGTTGTACTCAAACACATTTTAGTTTCTTAATAATCCTAGTGGTTTATCCCCAAAAATAATACTTGTATTATTGGAGGGGTAGTACATCATAGTAGATAGTTTCTAAGAACATAGTAATATTTGACCAATCAAATTGTGAATTTCTCTCTGCATAATTTTTGGTATTAGAGTAGGTTGATACAAAGAATGAATAAGAAGTAGTGTGATTATGAAGAAGTAAAATTCCACCTAGAATAATTGTGAGAGGAGGTGGTAGAGGAGACATCCAGGTGGGAGATTCCATATTGGAAGTGTTAATGAATATGATGGTCAATTTTTATGCAAGGATCACAATAGTGGAAACCAATCAAAGAAGATGAACCATAATAGGTGATGTAAGTTATAGGGAATAAGAACCACATGCCTCTCTAACATAGGGAGAGTTTGAAGATCCAAAAGAAAGTGAAATAGAAAACTAACTCCAAGTGATAATATAAAAAGGATATAAACAAAAGTTGGAGATTCCTACATATGTAGGTATCCTTGATGGAGAAGAGATTATTGACTGATAACTACTTTGGATAAGTACTTTGAATATTAATATGTTCCTGAAGAGCATAAAGTAAAGTTTTCTTGTACAAGATTGGAAGGGAATACAACATTATGGTGATAATTTATACAAGATGAAAGGATTAAACAATGAAAAAGGAAGATTAAAGCATGGGATATAATGGTATCAAATATCAAGGCCAAAATTATACCCATGACTATCAAAATAATTTGTACAGGAAACTAAAAAATTTGAAACAAAAGGAAATGAGTGTTAAGGACTACACAAAAGAGTTCTACAAGTTGACAATTAGATCAGGACATGTGGAAGAGGATGTAGAGAATATTTCCAGGTATCTTAATGGAACGAGATACAATATTCGAGGATGAAACCGGTTTGGTAAGTTCTAAAACACTAGAAAAATGCTATCAATATGCATTGAAAACATAGGATAAGCTAAATAGAAGAAAAAACCAGCAAAAAGAGGTAGGGGTAGAAGTTATAAAGGAAGAGGATAGTAAGGAGGAAGAAGTTCATCCCAAAGAAACTAGTGGAGATGCAAGTAGCTCATAAGAACAAGAATGTACTTCAAGAGGATGATTTAGAGGAATAATATTTTTATGTCGGTCATGATACATGCAAAAGGGAAGAGGAACTATAAGATTCACAAGTAAATGTTTCAAATGTAACAAATTTTCATGTCATAGGTCTTGGGAATGTCCAAAAGAACCTCAAGCTAGCAACTCCAGAACTAAAAATAGAAATAAGCTGGTCCAAAGAAAGTGTGGGTTCTCCATCTCATGTAGAAGAACTAAATATTGGTGAATCCTTTATAATGAAGAGAGTGTTGATCAAACCACCTAAAGAGAAGGAACCTGCATAAAGGAAGACATTATTCAAAACAATATGCAAATCACAAGGTAAGTGTTGTAAAATGGTGATTGATTTAGGTAGTACTGATAATTTGGTGTCATTAGAGATGGTAGAAAAACTTGGTTTAAAAATAATACCACATCCTAGCCCTTAAAAGGTTTCTTGGGGTCAAAAAGGAAACAAAGTTCATGTAAGTTAGCAATGTTGGGTAGATTTTTCAGATTGGAGGATATAAAGATAGAGTACTACATGACATAATTCCAATGAATTTTTCCATATACTTCTAGGAATACTGATGTATAGCCTTACATACACTCTTCAAATTACCAAAAAAAAATTCTTTAGAAGTCACAAAACAACTATTCAATCACCAAAACCAATAACTTGTCACTTTGCTCAAGAAGCCTAAAAGGTGCTTAAACATACCAAAATACATAAAACATCATGTCAAATATCAAAAATATTTAAAACATGTTTAAGTACACAATACCAACATGATCAAGCGATCCAATTAGTTTCATAACTTCATTTTCACCTATTTGCCTCGTAGACCTCAAACTAGCATTGTAGCCCTGAAAAACCTATTTTTTTGACATAACTCACTCATTTTTCACTTCCAAATATTTATGGTAAAATTTTTAGATACCCTTTAAGATCTTTTATATGCCTACCAAATTTCAATGCTTAAATCCCCATCAATAAAACGTTATACTCCTTTTTGCAATTTTTCCACTAGGTCTCATTAGCCCTCTTAAAGCACAAATCATAAAACTAGGAGAAATCTATAAAAAAATAAGAAAAAACAAAATTTGTTCTAGATACCCTTTTGTCTCATCTTTATTTTTACTAATTTGTTTTTGTCTTAACTCTTCTCTTATCGTTCCCAACTCCAATTTTCACCTTTTTAGCTTGTTGCCTTAAACCTAAGTAGGGTCTGAAGGAACATATATAGGTTTTGATTTCTTTACACTTTACCAACTTCTCAGACACCTTAAACTTCATCAATACAATTTTTACATACCATCCTAAAGGTTAAAATACCTTGTATGCTCATTTTTGCTATTTTGGCCTCGATTTAGACTTCGTGTTTCCAATACCCCTCCAATTACCTTGTTCTATGTTTTGATCCTCTTTCCTTGAAATTGTAAATTTACTCATTCCAAATTTAATTATATGGTTCCATACTTCTTGGTATCCCTTTAAAATACTCTTAGGATTCATTCAAATATCTCTCGACACAAATCCATTAGTTCTATTCCTTGGCTTCTTGGTCAATTGATTGTATCGAGTCCTTAGATGCTTTGTTTCTCTAACTTTTCCTCACCTTCTCAAACTTTATTACATGGATTGACAATGGCATACATCTCCATTGAACTTCCACAGTCACTAAATTCCTCTCACACCTCCTTAATTATTACTTCTCACATCTTAAACATTTCTTAAGCCTCTCTAATGAACTGTGAAAGGGTGGGGCAAGCCGAGTTTCATCAATTTGATGGTTTCCACCAACCCCATATTCCTTTCTAAGGATTATTTTTACACTTCACAACTTCTACAACCTTCCATTGTTACTTTCATTCTCACAAAATAGTGTCAAGTATCCTTTTCAGGTACATTCATACCTTAAAGTAGACTATGACAACACAGACAATGCTTAAGGGTGGTTTTGACTTCTCAAAGGTTTCACTTCTATTTTAAAAGTCTTCCACCATTATAAGTAAACTTATCCACCTTTATTTACTTCTATCTAATTAGTTTTCTCATTTAGGTCTCTTTTTTCCCCATACTAATGTTTTAGACTATCATAGTTCTCTTACTTAGGACTCGTGTAATCTTGGTTTTTCCTCTAACAACTATATTTTTGAGACCCTTATTAATGATTATGACATAACATCACTCATAATTCCTCCTTTAACATATGGTAGTCCTCTCACTACTAAAAAACTATGAAATGGATTTCTTAGACTTTTATCTTCTATAAAATATCCAAAATAGTATATGCATAGTCAAACCCTAAATAATCACATTTTCCCAAGTATTCTTTTTCCTTATAAACATTTCAATCATTATTAATCCTAATCACACCTTAATCTCCTTCCTTCAACTAATTACTCATTGTTTCAATGGTTTCTAATATGCAAAATTAAGGAAGCTCAAGTCTAGATCCTTGAAAAAGAGTACTCATTACAAAGCTAGGGTTTGTAGATTAAATACCTTATTTAAATGATAACAAATCTTCTTAATGACTAGACACACAACTAATATCCCGTATATCAATCTTTTTCAACTTCCTACTCAAGAAATCACTTGCACAAGATGTTTTATGGATTCCCTTAGCATATGATAGAGTTTATTGTCTTAGACACCTTGAACATAGTTCCTCATACAAAGAAGGAAAACTTGTTTGATTCATTAAATATCTTATACCATCAAAGTTCTCAGATTTTCACACATATTTATTTAAACCTCTATATAACCTTAATTATGAAGGATCATTACATAAATTGGAAAATATTACCTTGGAATTCCACACATTCCTCTTATTATTGGCAAAGGAAATGGGAGTGAAGAACCTTCTTTCTCGTGGAGATGCAGAGCTAATTGTAAAATAAGTTAGAGACCTTTATCAGGTAAAGAATAGAAGGTTGAAGCACTATAGGAATCTGGTATGGGATTCCATTGAATTCCTTGATGATTTTTCCATTGAATTTGTGCCAAGGGAAAGGAACACTAGGGCTGACTCTCTAGCTATTTTGGGGTCCTTGTTGATTCCTCATCCTGATTTCCCTCAAGAGAAATTCACCATTGAGATGATCCATAGACCCAGTGTGCCTGACAATGCAAATAATTGGCAAGTTTTCAATGATGACCAACATTTTATTTCTTTCTTAGAGCTCAGAGACAACTTTGATCAGCTGTACTTTGAAGGAAGTGACAATTTGCCTAGAGAGTGTGTGTCATCTGTTGAAGAGGGTGTCAAAGAAGAGATGGATCAAGATGGATGCATCAAATTGAAAGGCAAAAAAATCCCTAAAGGGCTGGTTATTTTGGAGGATATTTTTGATAAACATGATAGGTGTATGAAGTCTAAAGTTTCTCAAGGAGCCAGAAAATTTGGTGAGACTTAAAGAGTGAATATTGGGAGTCTTGATGATCCCAAAATGGTCAACATTGGAAAGTGCTGCACTCGGGAAGAGAAAAGAAGTGGTGAATCTGTTGAAGAAGTATGATGATGTTCTAGATTACTATTATGATGATCTTAAGGATTTTCAGCCTAAATAAATGCAACATTTCATTCCTCTTAAGCTTGGGATCAAACCCTTCAAAAAGATGCAAAGGAAATATAATCCAAAGATAGCTGATACAATTTTCCAAGAAATAAAAAATATTTTGAAGGCTAAGATCATATTCCCCATCCACCATTAGATGTGGATTGCTAATATAGTGCTTGTCGGGAATAAGAATGGTAAGATCTAGATCTATGTGGAATTTAGAAATCTAAATCGGGGGTTCTTTAAAGGACAACTACCCTCTCCCCATGATGGACCAATCTTTACTGCAAGCTGCCATAGGATCGAGATGCTATATATGTTAGATGGATTCTCGGAGTACAATCAAGTAGAGGTGAATACTATAGATAAACATAAGATTGCCTTTACTATTCCTTGGGGTACCTTTACATACAATAGGATGTCATTTGGTCTCATCAATGCTTGGTGCTTTACTTTCCGAGAGGGCACAGACTTGGATTTTAGTAGTTTGAAAGGGAAATGCATTGTTGTGTATTTGGATGACTTGACAATGTTTTCTAAAGAAATAACAAATCACTTCCAACACCTTGAAACAATATTACAGAAGTGTAGAGAGCATGGGATTTCTTTAAACCCTAAGAAGTCTATGTTTTGTGTCACAGAAGGAAAGATGTTGGGACACATTATTTCAAAGGAAGGGATCAAGATTGATCCGGAGAGATTTCATGCCATCTAGCAAATTCCTCTTCCATCAAGTAAGAAAGGTGTCCATTCTTTCTTTGGTAAGATCAATTTCCTAAGAAGATTCATCCTGATTTTGTAACTTACTATGAGAATTGCTCACATGATGTAAGGGAAGAAAAATTTTGGTTGGTCCTCTGAAGGGAAGAAATAATTTTAGGACATTAAATAGGCTATTACAAAGACTCCAATCTTGGCATGCCTTGACTTTAGCAAATATTTCATTATCTATTGTTATGCCACTGAAAATACCCTAGCTGTTGTGTTAGCCTAGAAGAATACTAAAGATCATGAGCTCCCAATTGCATTCATGAGTTATGTCTTAAAAAATCATGAGCTGAAGTACACCATGATGGAGAAACATGATTTTGTAGTTGTCAAAGTTTTCAAGTAGTTTAGGTTTTACATCCTTAATTCTCATTCTGTGGTGTTGGTGCCTGATACAACAATCAAATCCATTCTTACTCAAAGCAAGAATTTGGAACCAAGAGAGGTAATTGGGTAGCAAAGGTGCAAGAGTATGATCTTGACATCAGGCCAACAAAGCTAGTTCGAGTAAGGGCCTGTGTGAACTCATTGCTGAAGGAGCTGCCAAGGAGTTGTCCAAAGATGGAGTTGATGTCCCTGTTGTTTTGTTCCTTAGCTCAACAGATGTATGGTATGATGACATTTCTCACTTTCTAACCTATGGAGAATGTCCATCTCACTTGAGTGCCAAAGAGAAGAGAGCCATCAAACTAAGGTCTACACAATATGTGTTATGGGAGAATGCTTTGTTCAAACGAGGCATAGATGGAAGGTTTTTGAAGTGTGTAGACAAGGAGCAACAAAAGAAGTTGTTCTCTACTTTTCATGACTAGGCTTGTGGAGGTCATTTATCCTCTACTGTAATAGCTCATAAAATACTTCATGTTGGTTATTATTGGCCCTCTATGTTTAGAGATGCATCAAAATGGGTTGGTAAATGTGAAGCATGCCAAACATTTATTGGAATACCTAAGTTGGCTACTTTGCCTCTCAAACATGTAGTGATTGAAGATACATTTGAACAACAGGGTTTAGACTTCATTGGAGCACTCAATCCATTTTCTAGTGCTGGGAATACCCATGTGTTGAATTCCACATTGTACCTCACCAAGTGGGTGGAAGCCATCCCAGTCAAGAGCACTACTTCCGAGGTAGATTGTAACTTCATTAAGGAGAACGCATTGATCATGTTTGGGACCCAAAAAAATTGTGACTGACAATGCTTCCAAATTTTATTTTGCTGAGATGATGGACTTCTACTATGGGTATGGGATCTCCCTTGCTCATTCTTTAGATTACTACCCCCAAGGGAATGGACAGGCAGAATCAACAAATAAGAACTTGGTGAACATAGTTAGAAAGCTTGTAAATGATTCTCAGAGGAATTGGCACAAGAAACTTTATGATTCTCTCTGGGAAGATAGAATTACACCCAAAAGAGAAATTGGGATGTCTCCTTTTCAAGTGGTGTATGGTGTTGAAGCCCAGTTACCAGTAATAGTGGAATTACCAGCCTTGCACTTAATGAAGGCTATTGAAGATTCAAGTTTTTCCAGTTCCTTGGACAAGAGGATCATGTACCTTCAGAAGCTTGATGAGGACAAATTGCAAGTGGTTGACAGGATAACAGCTCATCAGTTGAAAGTGAAGGCTTTGTTTGATAAGAAATCCAAACCCAGAGTTTTCCAAGTAGGAGACATTATGTTGCTTTGGGAAAAATACATGAGCCACGAGGAAGCCATGGTAAGTTTGATTCTCTTTGGCTTGGTCCTTTTAGAATCAAACATTTTTCTAGAGAGAACTCTTTTTATCTGGATTACATGGATGGATCTCCCCTCCCACTTCCTTATAGTGGGCAGTACCTAAAGTTTTTCAAGTCCTAGGTGGCTAGGAAGTCCTTTTGTACATTGTGTTTGGTTTTTGGTTTTGGCTTGTTTCCCTTTCTTGTTCTTTGTTGTGTGGTGTGTTTTGGGTCTTCCCTTTTGGTTTGTTTTGTTTATTTTCATGTCTTGTGTGTGTTTCCTTGTATTGGTTCTACATTTGACTCTATTTTCCCAATGGATAAGGCACTGGTCTGCTTTCCCTGAGTTTTTCTGTGGTTCTTGATCTTGCTTCGTTCCTCTATCAAGTCATCCCCAGAAAGAGCCAACTATTTTTGCTCTCCAAATTCCCCTATTCAAGTCAAGTTTCAAATTTTTTGAGTCGGTACCTTAGAGTATTGGATCACGTCGAGCCTGGTATTGTTTTTAGTTTTTCATTCCATGGAGAACAATTTGAAATTCATGCGTAATGGTGGAGTTTTTCCCCTTCTTTTTATTTCTTCCCGCAGTTGAGAATGACGGGCATATATTCCCGGTTAGTTCTTGTCCCAGTATCCATGGGTAGTACATGGACATCCCTGATTGGATGTGGCATGGACATGTTTCAAGAAATAATGGAATGCTCCACATGTCCAAATGGTGCAACTCCAAGGGTAGGGCCCAAGGGACAGTCCTTAAATAAGTGTAGGCTTTTCACATTTCCTAAGTCCAAAATTAAGACAGAACAAGCCCAAATCAGATAAGTATGGAAGGTTCAGTGGCTGTGCCACGTGCCTCATTGGCAAGACTTCAAGAGTTGAAGCCTAGGGTAGTTCTCGAACTTACGCCATTCATTCACGTGTCTTAGCTCCAAAAAGGGACATAGCCAGTTATTTAAATTGACTAAGTATGAGTGGGTCGGTGGAAGCCTCCACGTACCTCAATGGTGTAATTTCAGAAGTGAAACCAAAAGGACGGTTTATAAATGAGTGCCACTCACAACGTGGTCAAATTCAATGGAGAGAAAAATTTGGCATTTGAAAAGTTCACGACCGGTGGAAGAAGCCACGCGTTCATTTGACACAATTTCAAGAGGTGTTTCCAAAGTGGAAAATCAAATGAATGCTAGCTCTCCACGTGTCTAGGGGTCAACATAAGTCAAGAAGGAAATAGGCCCGAATCAGCTAAATATAAAAGAACCGGCCAACTCTCCACGTGTCATCCGAAGCAACTTTAAAGGAAAAAAATTCAAAATGCATCCGCAGCCCGCTTCAGTTTAAATCTCTCCCACATGGATGGCCCAAATTTAAAGTTATAAAAGTAGATCAAATGGCCCATATTTAACTAGTGAAATAATGTAATGGCCGTATATTGGAAAGCTTGTTTTTTTCCGCCATTAACGTTTCTTTGCGAATCAAGAATTCAAAAGGGTGCGAATGATTGGAATGATTTGTAACCATTTCTTGCTTGCTCAAGGAAGTTGTAACCATCTCTTGTGAGATATTTCATAGGCTTTCAAAGCCATTGTAAAGGGTGGGAATTTTGAGATTATGGAATTGTAATTTTGAATATGAAGAAATCAATACAAGGGTTTTCCCCTTTTTCCTCTATTTTCTCTTTCCTTCTTGCTCTGATCTGTGAATCATTTAATCCTTGCATGCTTAGAAACTTTGTGTTCTAGTTTATATAATCTCAAGAACTTTGAGTCTTGATTGTGCCTGTTATAAATGTGAATGGTTCTACTCTATATCTCATTTTCGTCAATACATATAAGGGTTTTCTCTGCCATCTCTTTTCCCTAAAAGTATTGTCTTCTTCTGCCTCCCTCCTCTCTTCAAGTCTTCTATCCTCATGTATTGATAACTTTTCAGGCATTAAACACATTTCAAGATATTGGGAAACCACCATTGAATGAAATATTGTGTATTTGTACATAGGTTTTGCCCTTGATTTCAATAAGGGAACCTCTCCCATTAAAGAGGAGGGACTTGCTTGTCCCCTGACTGTGGTTTCATTCCAAGTGCAAATCTGAAACCCAACAAGAAGAAAATAAAAGATATCTTGGATAAGGGGATATTTAAGGAAATTATTAGTCCATGTGCAATATTTTTTTTTCTAGTGCCTAAGAAAGAGGGAGATTGGAGAATGTGTACAAACTCTAGAGCAATCAACAAAATCACTATAAGGTATAGATTTCCATTGCCAAGAATTGAAGAATTGATGGATTGTTTGAGTGGTGCTACCTACTTTTCTAAAATTGATCTCAAGAGTGGCTATTATTAGATAAGGATAAGAGAGGGAGATGAATGGAAGATTTATTTCAAAACCAATGAAGGGATTTATGAGTGGCTTGTCATGCCATTTGGCCTAACTAATGCTCCTAGTACATTCATGAGACTTATGAATGAAGTCTTGAAAAATTTCATTGGTAAGTTTGTTATTGTGTATTTGGATGACATTTTAATTTATAGTTCAACCAAGGAAGAGAATTTTCATCATCTTAGGGAGGTTTTACAAATATTACAAGAGGATACGTTTTTGATTAATCTCAAGCAGATTGTGTTTATGATTTAAACAAATCATATAAATCATGTACCTAGGATTTTTGTTTTCAAAGGGTGTGCTGAAGATGAACAAGGACAAGGTGAAATCTATTTTTGAATGGACAAATATTAAAATAACATATGAGTTGAGAAGTTTTCATGGTTTAGATAATTTTAATAGGACATTTATCAAAAATTTTAGTGGTATTTGTGCTCCTATCATTAATACAATTAGGGGAAATAAGAAGAAGTTTGTTTGGATTGATATAGCTGGTAACCATTTTAAAATTTTGAAGAAGAAAATTACAAAGCAACTAGTGTTAGCACTTCCTGATTTCATTAAGGTTTTCAATTGGAGTCTGATGTAAGTGAGGTGTCTATAAGAGTTATCTTTAATACGAGAGGAAAACCTATAACATAATTTATTGAGAAACTTAATGAATCAAAAAAGAGATACTTTTCTTATGATTTAGAGTTTTATGCTATGGTCCAGGCTTTGAGGAAGTGGAGGCATTATCTAATGCCTAAGGAGTTTGTAATATTCACAGATAATCAAGCACTACAATTCATAACCAGCCAACCCAAGCTAAATTAGAGGCATATGAAGTGGGGTGGAGTATTTACAAAATTTTATTTTCTTATATAACACAAGAAAGGACAAAATAACAAGGTATCAGATGCACCAAGAAAAAGAATTTTGCTGATTAGAGAGATTCAACTTGAAAGTGGAGGAATAGAGGCACTTAAGGAGCTCTATGAGGCTGATCCAAACTTCAAGGAAGCATATGAAGCTTGTAAGTATCCTACCTTTTAAAATAAGGATCCATGGTTAGATTATATGATACAAGATGATTTATTGTTTAAAGGAGTGCAATTATGTGTACCATGGAGATCTATGAGAGAACACTTTATTAAGAAGAAACATTATGGAATTTTAGTAGGTCATTTTGCTCTCAATAAGACGAGCACAACTAAATACTCATTATTATTGGCCAAGAATGCAAGCATATGTAAGGAAGTTTGTTGAAATATGTAAGGTATGTCAATTTTCCAAAGGAAAGAGCACTAATGCAGGTTTCTTTCAACCTCTAATAGTGCCAAATAGGCCACGAGATTCAATTAGCATGGATTTTGTATTAGGCCTACTAAGAACTCAAGGTGGACATGATTCAATTTTTGTGGTAGTGGACATGTTTTCAAAGATGGCTCATTTCATACCATGTAAAACAACTAATGATGTTACTCATGTGGCTAATTTGTTTTTAAGGAAGTATTTAGACTACACAAAATTCAAAAAAGTATTGTTTTAGATAGAGATAAAAATTTTATAAGGAATTTTGGAGAAAATTATGGAAGAAAATAGGAAAAAATTTGAATTTTAGTTCACCATACCATCCTTAGATAGATGGAAAAAATGAGATGGTAAATATAAGTCTAGGCAATTTGTTGAGGTGGTTGAAAATGGACTCTCCTATTTAGTGGGATTTCATCCTTTCCCAAGCTGAATTTTCCTTTAGCAATTCACATAACAAGAGCACATGAATGAGTCCATTCCAAGTTGTTTATGGAATGCATCTTGATTTGAAAAAAAAAAAGCTTTATGTAAAACCCTAATATTACAGAGTAACGAATGTAAACTATGATAAACAAATGCTAAATATAAGATGACACAAGCAATAAGATAGATAAATACAAAACCCTAAGTGAAAGAGGGAAAATAAAGGACATAGTTTATTTATACTAGATGCGGGGAATGTGAAGACTAGAGAAACTAATAAACTGAGCATAGTAAATTTTGAAACCGTAGGATGTGTATAGATCGGAAACCTAGACGGGTCAAGAGTTCGTGAGCACTAGAGTCTATTACTAGGAGCTCATGGCTATGAAAATGGTTAGAACTTGAATCTTATGGTGTCACAAGGTTATTGTTGATAGTCATTGCAGGGTTTCTGCATGTCACTAGATGATCACAAAATTAACCTATAACCTACAAAGAGATGGTGACCTACAAAACCATCAAACTACATCAAATACCAAAAAATAAAGATGTAATATGAGGATTTGGACTAACCCGGACAATCACTCGACTAAGTGAACTTACAAATGAGTGCTACACTACATATCAAAATTCATGTAGTTCTTGTGTGTGTGTGTGACAAAAGCGTGCCCTAGGAAGTCATTATACAACTGCACTTGATAACGGAGATAGCTAGATGCACCAATGTAAATAGATGCGTGGATGTAAAAATAAACTTCCCTTCCTATAGGTGTATGCAGAAAATGTAGTTGCTTGTCCCTTGTATGAGTGCTAGATGGATGCCTTGATGCTCTTAGAATGCCTTTGGATTCAACTTTAGGTGATGATAATATATTTTTAGAGCTTGGTATTTTTTTTTGGTCACATAGCTTTGTATTTGTGTGATTCCCTTGGTTGAATTTCGTAATTGAAAACTGGAAGGATGACTGACCTATAAGAAAATAAGATGCCCAAAAGATAAAAGTGACCTAAAATAAGAAATTAAGATATAAAAGGTTCAGGGGTGCCGAGAATGATGGGAGTGCTCGAGCGTTGGTGTCCATAGTCATAAGAGATAAAGAAATAAATTACTGAATAGGCTGTTGGGTGTAAAAGACTATAAATAATTTTAGAAACAAAGCAAAGAGACCAAATATAAGCTGTCATGTACTAGTTTTCTCTCTTATGAATCATATGGATGCAAGTATGCTTTTAGGACCTAGAATTGTTCCCAAGTACATGATTTTGTGTATACATTTTCCACCACTTTATGTATGTATAAGATGCATACCTGATAACCATATCAAATGTGATGGTGATAATGTTACGAGGAGACAAGTGAAATCATAAAGTGATAAAAGATGAAGTGTGGAAGCTAAGAAAGAGGAAGTGACCCTAAGGGTGAAAGTGTATCATGTTGTACCATGTTATACTTGTTGTTGTTATAATTTTTGACTTCTCCTTTTATAAGGATGGACTGCAAAAAGAAGAGAAAAAGAGTAATCAAATTCGCATGTATGAAAAATATGATCCAAGTATGAAAAATCATGTAAAATTATGTATAACGTAATAGTAAGGAAAGTATGCACCTAATGTGAAAAATTGTAAAATGGATAGAAAATGTCCCGATCATGTTGTAGAATAGTAGGTTTTTGGGTTATCTCACTCAAAGAGAATTTTTTTGGGTGATCTCATGCGAAGAATGAGTTTTTTGGGTGATCTCATGCCATGAAAGAAAAGTGTTGGGGAGAGAGGTCTAGTTTTATTCTCCTTCCATGACTTCTTCCTACATAAGTGTTCGGAAATAAGGGATAAAATATGCAAAATAATCCCTCATAGAATCGCAATAGTAGAAACTAATATACAAAAAAAATTACAGATCTCAAATAAAAGTGTAGAATAAAATAACACAACACAAAGAGACAGTATTTAACGTGGTTCACCCAATTTGGGATACATCCACTAAGAACCACTTTCTTATATTTTTATTGCAAGCCTTTGCTCTCTCAATACAATACCCAGATCTATTTGGAAAGTGTAGTACTGAGTGTACAGTCTTCAACACTTTCTCACATGAAAACAAGCTCCACAACCTAACAATCTCCCACTTGGAGACTAGTTTTCCTCTGAGAAAGCTTCTCAACCCTTCACTAGTTTCCATGAAGACCAACCAAAGCTGAACACAGCTTCAGTTTTTCCCTTGTGACCACCTTGGTCATCATGTCTATAGGATTTTGACTGGTATGAATCTTCTCTAGCTTCAAATTCTCTTCCTCCAAAGTTGTCCTGATGAAATGGTACCTTAGCTGTATATGCTTTGTCCTAGAGTGGAAAGTAGAGTTCTTAGCTAGGTGTATAACACTTTGACTATCACTATACAACTTTCCTTCCTCCTGCTTATGCCCCAACTCCTCAAGAAATTGTTGTAGCCAAATCATTTCTTTTCTTTCCTCTGTGGCAATAACATACTCAGCCTCCATGGTTGACAAAGCCACCAGCTTCTATAGTCATGAAATCCAGTTTATTGTTGTCCACCTATAGTGTAAACATAAACTATTGTGCTCCTCTTCTGTCTACATCTCCAGCCATATATGAATCTGCATAACCACACAAAGTGGTGTCTGATCCATTGTAGAAAAAAATTGTCCCCATGGTCCCTCTCAAATATTAAAGGATCCACTTTACTGCCTGCCAGTGATCTCTACCTAGATCACTCATAAATATACTCACCGCTCCCACTGCATGGGTAATATTAGGCCTGGTGGACACCATGGCATATATCAAACTACGAACTACTGATGAGTAAGGTACCTTAGACATTTGGTTTCTCTCCTGCTTTGTCTTGGGACACTGCTCCTTTGATAACTTGAAATGGCCTACCAAAGGAGTCCTAACCGGTTTAGCATCCTACATATTAAACCTCTCCAAGACTTTCTTAATGTACTCTTCCTAAGATAAATTCAGCTTCTGTTCCTTGCTATCCCGAGATATCCTCATACCAAGGATTTGTTTAGCTTCCTCCAAATACTTCATAGCAAAGGATTTACTTAGCTTCTTCTTGAGTACTTTTATTTCCTGCATGTTTTTACCTGCAACCAACATGTCATCCACATACAGATAAAGGATAATCTAACTTCCATCCTCATATTTCTTTGTATACATGCAATGGTCGAATGACATATAATATAACCTTGCTTCATCATGAAGCTATCAAATTTCTTATACCATTAACGTGGAGCTTGTTTCAAGCCATAAAATCTCTTCTTCAGTTTGCACACCATCTTCTCTTTACCTTTGACCTCATAGCCCTTTGGTTGCTGCATGTATAGTTCCTCCAAATTACCATGGAGAAATGCAGTCTTTACATCAAGTTTTTCTAAGTGCAATTCTTCTGCTGTAACCATTCCTAGAACAGTTCTAATAGAAGTCATTTTTACTATAGGAGAAAAAATATCATCAAAATCTATACCTTTTTTCTGTACAAACCCCTTGACCACCAACCGGGCCTTGTATCTTTTCTTTCCTCCTTATTCCTCTTTGAATCTGAACACCCACTTGTTATGTAATGCTCTTTTACCTTCGGGTAGCTTCACCAAATCCCATGTCTGGTTCTCCATGAGAGCCTGATGCTCCTCATCCATGGCTTGCTCCCACTTCTTCCTGGCATCTATTTGCATTGCTTCATCAAAGCTCTCTATCTCTCCACTATTAGTGAGCAATAAATAATAAAGAGAAGGAGAAAAATATTTAGGTTCTCTTCTTACCTAGAAGACCTCCTCAATATAGGAGTTTGGGTTTCTGTTGAGGAGGTTCGAAAGGCGCTTCATGTGTCACTTTCCCATCTGGAAGATCCTCTACCACTACATATTCTTTCTTGGATTCTTCCCTGTTTTACGTAACTAATTCTTATACATGAATTTCTCATTAAAGATCACATCCCTAAATCAAATGATTTTCTTGTCCTTAATACTCCAAAATTTATATCCAAAGTCATCACCACCATAACCAATGAAAGTACATTTATCCGATTTATCCTCTAGCTTGCTCCTATCATCCTTGTCTATATGGATAAACATCTCACTCCCAAAGACTCTATGAAATGAATAATAAACTTTCTTACCATACTAAGCCTCCTCAGGTATGCCTCCATCCAAGGCACTTGAGGGTCCTCTGTTTATCAAGTACACAAGCGTGCTTACCGCTTACGCCCAAAAATAAAGAGGCGTCCTATATGTAACCTCATGCTCCTAGCACATTCCATTATTGTTCTGTTCATCCTTTCGACACGCCATTCTATTACGGAGTTCTAGAACTGTCTTTTTCCCTGTGGATTCCATTCTTAGAATAGTAATCATCAAATTTATTGCTGCAATACTCCCCTTCATTATTTGACTGAGACATTTTAGCTTAAGACTGTTTCATTCTCTACCAAGGCTTTCAATTTAACAAAAGTGTCAAATACATCATATTTGTTTCTAATATAATAAACCCAAACTTTCATTGTTGCATCATCAATAAAAGTAACATAATAACTTGAATCCACAAGAGATGATACCGAGCCTACCCTCACACATCAGAATGCACTAGCTCTAACTTACTCTCTTTCTTTATAGGTCTAACCTTAAGAAACCTTACTCACTTATATTTCCCATAAATGTAGTCCTCACAGAACTCCAAACCCATTTTTGTATATCCAGGAAAATCCTTCTTTATGGTCTCCATACCCTTATGGCTCATATGAGTGAGCCTATAGTGCCACAATGTTGTATCTACTTCTAAAGCCACAAGATTACAAACATTAGTGCTATTAGTGGTTAAATACAAGGTTCCAACCTTCTTACCTCTAAAGAGCACCCTTGGTAACCTTCCAAGAGTCCATTGTAAATATCACATTACAACCATCACTTCCCAATCGCCTTGTCGATATCAAATTTTGTCTTAATGTAGACACATGTTTGACTTCCTTCAATAGCCAAGTATTCCCATTCTGCATCTTAACTTGAACATAACCTTTTCCAAATATGTTGTAAGGATCATCATCACTAAGAAAAACATGCCCAAAATCTCCTTAAACATAATCAACAAAATAATGATTTGTGGAGTAGCATGGAAAGAAGCCCCGAATCGAAAACTCAAGATTGATAATATTGTGCAAAGAAAGAATCAAAGCATCTTGGCATACATTACCTGTTGCCAAATTTACCTCTTTGTTTTCTTCTGTTGTTTCTTCTTGCCCGAAGTTTCCAACAGTCCTTCTTTGCATGCCTAGACTTTCCACAGTGCCAACATACTATCTTGATTTTGGATTTTGACCTTGCCCGATTATTTGATTTTCCATGAATTCCTCTATTCTTTTGTCTCCCTCTAGTTTCCACTGTCAAAGCATTCCCTAAAGTAGAATATTCCCCAAATATTTTTCTTCACATTTCCTCACTTAGAATCACCCCTAAAACATCCTCAAACTTCAACTTTGAATTATTTGGAACCGAGTTGCTTACCTCCATTACCATGCGATTTCAACTCTTAGGTAAAGAACACAAAACTAATAAAGCCCTAACTTCTTCATCATATTCTATTGTAACCAAATCTAGAATATTTACAACCGTATTAAAATCATTTAAATGATCTAGTCTTGAACCATTCTTAGACATCTTCATATTAAACAACTTTTTCATTAATTTTTATTTATTAGAGGCGAGAGGGTTTTTCGTACAACTTCTCTAATGCATCCATCAATTCTTTTGTAGTCTTTTCCTTTGAAACATTAAATAATACCCAAGATACAAGACAGAACCTGGATTGTCCCAAGTGCCTTCCTATCCAAAGCAAATCCCATTCCATGATCCTCATGCTCAAGGGTTTGTTCACCTTCTCAGACAATGGAATATAAAGATCCTTCTGATAAAGGTAATCTTCCATTTGCATCTTCTAAAGACTGAAATTCTTCCCATTGAATTTATCAACCCTTGATCTTCCATCATCTACCATAGCTCCCACTCAAGATAAAACTTTCCCTGCGATTCAACACTTCATAAACCAAACCAGGATTTGATACCAATTGTTAGGAAATAAGGGATAAAATATGTGGAATAATCACTCAAAGAATCACAATAGTAGAAAATAATATGTAGTAAATATTACAGATCTCAAATAAAAGTGCACAATAAAATAACACAACACAAAGAGACAATATTTAATGTGGTTCACCCAATTTGGGCTACGTCCACTAAGAATCACTTGCTCGATTTGTATTACAAGCCACCGCTCTCTCAATACAATACCCAGATCTGTTTGGAGCTATGATAAAAAAATTCTATAGAATTTACACTGAATTCAAAAACATATGCAATGTTACATAATACCTACCATATGCACAAAACCATATAAGTAGACAACTTCTTAAGCTAGTTTTACAAAACCGTGGGTATCTAAACCATGGGCCAAAACCGTCCCATAAACCTATGGGTTAAAATCCTATCTATATGAGAAAAACACATACAATACTCTTAGTGTACACTCTTCAACACTTTCTCAAATGAAATCAAGCTCTACAACCTAACAATAAGAACTACCGTAGATGGTACATCCCATGTTTAGTTCCATACTATTCTATGTAGAAAATGTAGATAGTAAGATTACATGGATTATGTATTCGAGGCCAATACATGATCCTATGAATCTTCTCTCAAAACTAATTGTGTTTATTCGAAAAAGTAACTCTAACTACCCCTGGTCATAGGCACCCAGGAAAGGTCAAGATCTCCCAACCACTATTTTTTGTAGATATGCAATGGTGTATGTGTTGAGTTAAGGACCCATGTTAGAATATGGGCCATTTTGTGACTATAACTCTATTATGTTCCTATATTGTACAAGGTTGTACTTGATGTATGCGGTGATTGATTCACCCAATGTATGCCCCTTGTTTGGGGTGCATGTGATGTCACAAGGAGAATGTGACCCAAAGAGAGGACTTGATCTTGAACTAAACCATGTCCTACAGGGGGGAGGGGAATGTGCATGGTGGAAACCAAGGAAAATGTAATAAAGATGGATATATACATGTGCTAGTAGAAATAGAAGCAAACATGTCATGGAAAATAAGTGAAACAATTTAGTGTGCATATAATAGAGAGACCGCAAAAGTGAGTTTCATAAATGGGACATCACTCACAATATCACAAGAAAATCAGGGCCGAAGTGGCCAAAAACATACATTATGCATACAAGAAAAATGGAATATCATGCAAACAATAACATACGATGGAAAATAGTAGCAAGAAAATTATCAGACAACCATGGTGGTAAATAGTTCCTGCAAGAGAAATGTTGCACATGAAGCACCGGTTAGAATGTTAGAAAGATAAAATGTATGTCAAAGTTTGTATTGATAATGTAAAGTAGTGTGCTAGTAAGAATATGAATTAGTAAATAAAGAAACAATAACACATGTAGCGTGTAAGAGTAGGAATGTAGGATGCCCCGGGAGCCTCGGTGGGACCTGATAAGAGGTACAATGGAAAACATCATTGATATGTGTAAACATATGTAAAAATTATGCATTCAAATCTAAAGAACAAGTGAACATGCATGTGTATATAGAAAATATAATGACATACTATATATTCATCTAACATAGTAAGCAAAGTGTAACATGTGAGTATAAGAAAACAAGAATAATTGCAACCAAGATATGCAACATGTTGTGAGTATAAAATAAATGGAATGCAAAGTGAATAAGATAGGTTTAGCATGCCCCCCAAGTGAATGTGAATGAGTATGAGATGAGGTTCATTTATAAAAGACCCCTTGACAGTCAAGAATGAACCATAGTATAAGAGTGCAACATTGGGAAATGGTTCGAATTACGTGTGTTAGAAAGATAGATCATTAAATCATAGAGCATAGAGTGTGGAAGAGGTGAGGTTAATTTTATATTTAGACCCTCAACAGTCAAGTATGAACCATGGAACTAGAGTTCATCATAGGGTACTGACGATACAAGAAGTGTATCAAGTTGTGTAAGATGGATGCTTCAAAATAGGAATTATGAAGTGCGGAGTGTAATAGTAGAAATGAGAGACACTGATAATGCTAGGAGCGGGGAGAAACATAAGCATGATGCCCCCAAGTGTATGATGTAGATCAAACTATCCAAAAAGTTAAGGGAAAGGGTCCTCCATTCGATGTGTGAGGAGATAAAGGTGTGTGACCATGCTCTAAGATCGGTGGTGTATAGAACTACACTGTATATATGAATGAGACTAAGGTGGTGAACACCTATGTGAAGGAGAGCGAGGAGGTGATGAAAACCTATGTGAAGGATACCTAGGAGGTGATGAGAACCTATGTGAAGGATAGTGAGGAGGTTATGAACACCTATGTGAATGGAACTTATGTGGTAAAGGAGGTGGTGAAATCCTATGTGAAAGAGCTACCCGAGTAGGGGACTTAAGCCAAGAAGTTGGAATAGTAAACCAATGTAGACGAGTAGGTCATGTGCAAATAGGTGAGCTAGGTGTAGAAGATGCCTTAGATTTGAGAGGTCCAAGGGGCCTAGATGTTGCAGCTAGTGAGAGGACAACCTCAAGAGGAGGCATAGGCAATGGTGTAGATAGTGGAACAACTTTTATAGTGAGAACTTGCTTAATGTGAATGAATTTGAGACATAAGTGGGCCATAGAAAAATACCCTTAGTAGCATGGAGCCAAAGAATACCTAAGATCATGTTAAAAAATTTGTTTGAAGGTGCCACTACGAATAACATAACCATGGTAAGAGGCCCAACTGTGATTGGAAGCTTTATGTAACCATCAAATTTGGGAATTGGATATAAAATTTGAGAGAGTGAATAGTTGATAGTGATAAGGAATGAAAGAAAACACACAAAAAGAGGAGTAAATGAATTGATCATGGTGTTTTTGATAGTATGAGGTCTTATATAAGGATTGATATGCCACGTATTAGAAGAAAATGCAGCATGGTATTTGTGATTAGAGAAAGTGATGATTGGTGGAGATGCATCAATATGAGAAATTGAAAAATTAAGATCCCCAATGAAGGAGGAGGCACAATGTGATATGTATGATTAGTTAAAGAATTAACAACTTGATTGTCATGCTTGGGTAATGGATCATTGAATATTTTGAGCTTTTTTGTTGTCATTATTTGGCTTGGATCTTGAAGGCTCAGAGATCTCAATTTCATTATTATTGATAAGATCTTGAATAAGATTCCTAATTTTGAAACATAGATAAATTGAATGCCCACCACATTGATGACAGTCACACCTATCATTTTCATTATAATTACGGCCCTAGGGCAAGATGGATCAAGATTCAATGGTGGTGGAAGTGTAATAAGATTTCTCTCAACAAGTTGTGGCAATAGAAGGTGTGAAGCGCAAGGCAATTTAGTAAATGTACACTTTTGTGTTTGCCATTGAATCTTTTTAGGAGTAACAACAACCTTAACAATATCTTTTGCTTCAACGAGCTTATGAGATGGCTTGAAATTAGATTTTCTTTGAAACCAATTAGAAGATGAAGCTTGGTCATGATATTTGAGCTTTCCCATAGATAATAATTTACTTTCACGTAACTTAAGAGTATGACATAGTTGATCAAATGATGGAGACATATAAACGATGACGTTCTCTTGAAATGGTAAAAAAATACGTTGGACAAAAATATCTTACAATCAGAGTTCGTGAGTACATTAGACAAGTTAGCTAAGTTATTCTTATATTGTAGCACATAATCTGCTAGATGCTCATTAGATCCTTTTTTAATTTGTGTAAGTTGAGCATATGATATCTTAGAACCGATATTGATTGAAAAATGTGCAAGAAAAGCATTGAATAAATGCGTAAATGATATTACCAAATGGATGGTAGATCATAGAACCAACACATAACATAATATTTGAGGCTTATAGGAAAGAGATTTGCTAGTAAAGTATGATCATCCACATAATCTAGACATGCCACATGAAAATATCAGAGATGCTCTTAATGGTCACCATGGAAATTAAAGGTAAGAAGCTCGGGGGTGATGAAATTTGGGAAAGTGCATAAGTGGAAATGGCGGGTGTGAAAGGAGTATGAAGGAGTAAGGTGGAATCAAGAGATGGAGATGCACGAGAAGTAGCTATTTTAAGTTGATGAATTTGAGTTTGTAGATCTTGATATAAAGAATTTAAATGAGGAATGTTTGATGAAGAGATGGGTTTTGCAAAAGAAGCGATGTAGGTTGAATGATTAGAGAAGTAGTAGTGGGAATGGAAGTAGGAATATGAAGGGGTTGAGTGGAGGCCATGGCGAGGAAAAGCCCAAAGGCGTACATCAAGCAACATCTCAATATTTTTAACAATCATCAAAGCATGGAAAATATGTGGTATAGTTTTTGCACAAATCTCAACAAAAATTAGTAACGTTTTCTAGTTGTTCTTGATCAATGTTTGTGTCCTAATCATAGAATTTCTCACTATTAGATGTTTTAATGTTTTCAAGAGGAACATTTTGAGAGTTAGAAAATGGGTTATCAGATTCAACCATTGATTTATAAACCCTACGAGAAGATGGAGGAAACTCTATTTTCTCAAAATACCAAAAATGACTACTACGGGTAACAGGCATAAGAAGAAAACCCTAGAAAAAGGCAGAATTTGAGTGATGGGTTCACCTAAATGATTTAACAAAAATAAGCTTTTTGTAAAACCCTAATATTGCAGATTAACAAAGGTAAACTATGATAAATATCTACTAGATACAAGATGACACAAGCAATAAGCTAGATAAATACAAAACCCTAAGTGCAAGAGGGAAATAAAGTACTTAGCTTATTTATGTTAGATGTTGTGACTGTGCAAACTAGAGAAACAGAGAGACAAGAAGGGCAGCTTTGTCGCAACCGGTTCAGGAGTTCTGAGTGCAAGCATCTTCTACTAGGTTCTCATGGCTGAGAAAATGGTCGTAACCTTGATCTTATGGTGTCAAAAATTTGTCATTGATAGTCATTTTATGTTGCATGTATATTCTTTGGATGATCACAGAATTCACCTATAACCTGCAAAGAGATGATAACTCTGAAGAACCCTCAAACTACATCAAATACCAAAAAGAATGATTAATATGAGGATTTGGACTTACCCAATGGTCACTTGGTGAGTGAACTTGTTGAGTGTTGCACTACATCTTAGACTCCATTTAGTTCTTGTGTGTGTGTGTGTGATAGAATCATTCCTTAGGAATCCCTTATGCAAGTGCACGTGATATCAAGTGATAGATAGATGTACCAATGTAAACAAATGTGTGGATGGAAAAATGAATATCCCTTCATATGTGTGTATGCATAAAATGCAGCCTCGTATCCCTTGTATGAGTGCTAGATGGATTCGTTGATGTTATTATAATGCCTTTGGATGCAACTTTAGGTGATGATAGTAGATTCTTAGAGCTTGGTCCTTTTCTTGGTCACAAAGATTCATATTTATATGATTCCCTTGGTTTAATTTCATAATTGAAAATTGGAAGGCCAACCCATAACAAAATAAGATGCCCAAAAGATAAAAGAGACCCAAAATAAGTGAGTAAGATAAAAAAGGGTCAATGACAGCGACACCTAGAGGGATGGGGGTGCCTAATTGTTGGCGTCCTATCTAGAGGTTGGTGTCTAGAGTCATACAAGATAAAGTAATAAATTATCGACTGGGCTATAGTGTGTAAAATACCGTAAAGAAGAGCAAAAATAAAGCAAATAGGCCAAAGAAAGTTGTCAATTATTGTTTTTCTCACACATGAATCATATGAGTTCAAGTATGCTTTTAGGACCTAGAAATGTACCCAAGTGTAGGATTTTGTGTCTACACATCTAAGAGGGTTTTTTGAATTGAGATACCTAGGTAAAATGGAGAAGAGAAGTGTTGAAGGAGAAGAGTTTGTTATTGCCATGCAAGAAATCCATGAACAAGTGAAGAAACAATTAGAAAATAATGTGAACAAGTATAAGCAACATGCAGATTCAAGAAGAAGAGATGTTATTTTTGAAGTTAGAGATATGGTATTGGCTCATCTCAGGAAGAAATGTTTCTAAAAGGAAAGTATAACAAGATGAAAATGAAGAAAATTAGTCCTTGCAAGATCATTAGGAAATTCTCCAATAATGCATATGAACTAGAATTACGAAAATGTTGGAATCTCTCTTATTTTGGATGTTGCAGAATTTTATCCATTCAAGGAGGGAGAGGGAGTGATTATGCAGCTAGAGAAGAAGAAACAACAATCCAAGAGTGGGAAAAATAGTTACCTCAAGCAACAAAAGAAGAACCAGAGTCAATCCTAGACAAGAAGGTAACCAAAAGAACCAGAGGAAAAGAATATTATCAGTACTTGGTGAAGTGGAAACATCATCCTGTAGAGGATGTCACTTAGATGACAGAAAATGATATCATCAATCTTAGTAATACTCTATAAGATCTTAAGAACAAGATTTCATGAGCTAAATTATTGTTCCTAGGAGAATGATGCATGAACATCAACTAGAACAAGAGAAATGTTATCCAAAATCCACCCCTCTAGGTAATTTTAATAACTTGTATCATTTCTTTAGGCTTGAGTAGGAAGAAATGGGAAAAGGTGAAAAAATCAGGTTTTGGAGGTTCCTTTTGCTCTTTCTAACCCCCATCATAGAAAAAATGTCAAGGAGTTAGAAAAAATTGGAAAACTCCAAAAAAATTTCTTCAACTAGTGTATTGTAGGAAAATTGAATGTTTTCATCTCATGCCACATAGGTTCGATCGGGACTTGAAAACCTGATTTTCCTAAAATGGATTAAAATAGAAGGAGGCGGCAAAGTCGGGTCGAATTGTCCCAGGCGGTCCACAAGACATTGGGACAGCCGAGCCCTACATGGTCTAAATTTCCACAAGCAGTTCAAATAAGACAATTTAGGTAAATTTGGCCTAGGCGGTCCATGGAACGTTGTGACACGAGTTCGCCACAATGTGGAAATAGCCAAATGTAAAGGAGATGCGGAGGTCAATAGCCCCAATGACCCGGTCAATGGCAGGACACATGGGACATCTAAAGCTGAAATCACCACACTAAGAGGGAATCGGTAAAAGTAGAAAAGGGGTGCTCGGATGGTCTCAGTACACATGGGACATGAGTTCACCGAAAACCTAATTTTACTGAAAATACCATGGGAGGAGGCTTATGGGTGGATCGGATATTTTTGTCTAGGATAGTCGAGACATAAGGACTTGAAATAGCTAAAATTCCTGCATACAAAGGAAAATTCAATGTCTGACCCTCCCAAACTTCAAACAACCATAACTTTTGACTCGGAGCTCTGATTTTCATGACTTCATTCCATATGCAAATCTACCAAAAAAATCTACTTATTGTTTTAACAAAAATAAATTTATGCTAAACCCTAATTACAGAGTCACACATGATAAATAAATACTACAATATAGATTTAACAGAAGTAATAATATAATAGAATATGAAACCCTAAGTGTGAGAGAGTGAGAGGAATGGACTTAGTTGATTTGCACCTTATCATGGACTATGTAAACTAGGAAAACTGTTGAATAAGAAGTGATCTATGTCATTATTGATATGAATAAATTATGTAGGTCACAAAATAGGTTGGAAATGAGCACCCACGATAGAACATGGTCCCTGGGTGCCGACGACCTCTACTAGGTGCATGTGATTGCAAAAATGGTCAGAACCTGATTTATGGAGTGTTGCACAAGTGTCGTAAGTATTTAATGTTAATCGACTATATGTAGCAATACGATCGTTGAGGTACCTAGAACCTACAAATAAAATATTCACCTACAAAACCCATAATACCACGATAAATCCAAAATAGAAAAATGCAATATGGGGAGTCGGATAGATCCCGATGCTCACTGACAGAGTGAGATTAAAGCGAGAACTCCACTACATCTCGGACTCCATGTATTTCTACCGAGTGTGTGAAATAATCTTGCCCTAGGATTTCCTTATGCGAGTGCACTTGATGAAATTTTGTAGCTAGATGTAGCAATGTAGATAGATGTGTGGATGTAAAAATGAACTTTTCCTTTGTATCCTGTGTATATAGAAATTGTAGTCCCTTGTCCCTTGATTGAATGTCAAGTGGATTCTTTGAAGTTCTTTAGGATCATTTAAAATGCAAGCTTAGGTGATAGTAATGATGCTTAGAGCTTGGTGTTTTTTTGGTAACATAACTATGTATTTATATGAGTCCCTTATTTGAATTTCGTAATTGACAACTGGAAGGCCGACCCATAAGAAAATAAGATGTCAAAAAGATAAAAGAGGTGTAAAAAGAGAGAGTAAGGTTAGAAAGAGGTCGGGGTGCCTAGAGGGAATGAGGGTGCCTGGGAGCTGGTGTCCAAAGTCACAAAAGGTAAACAAGTAAAGTATCGACTAGGATGTAGGGTATGAAAGACTAGATAGAAAATTAGAAAAAAAGACAAAAGGCCAAAGACAATCGTCAATTACTAGTTTTATTGTTTAGGAATCATATGAATGCTAGTATGTGTTTATGGACCTAGAAATGTACCCAAGTGCATAATTTTGTGTTTACATTTTCCCCAATTTTATGTTGTTGAGTGAAAAATCGATAACATCAAGTAGTTAGAAGTTGTGTACCTTTTATCCTTACAGAGTGTGATAGCACTAACTTGTCGAGTGGACAAGTGAAACATGGAATAATGCAAAAATGGAGCATGGAAACTAGAAAAGGAAAGTGATCCTATGGGTGTATGCATATGTGTTGTACCATGTTGTTGTTTTAGCTTATTGAATGTTGCTTCATCATGTGTATTAAGTATGGACCTGCAAAAGAAGAGTGAATAAGTAGTCAAATATGTGTATATGAAAAAGTTGTATAAGTATGTAAAAACATGTGAAAATACGTAAAGTAGTAAATGGAAAGTGTACTGTTGATTTGTGAAGAGTGAACAGGATAGAAAATGTCCCTGTAATATTGTATAAGAGTTATTTTTAGGTGATCTTATGCCAAAAGTGAGATTTTGGGTGATATCATGCACAATGTGAGTTTTTGGGAGATCTCATGCCAAGTGTGAGTTTTTTTGGATGATCTCACGCTAAATGTGAGTTTTTTGGATGATCTCATGCCAAAGAGAAAGTGTTGGGGAGAGAGGTCTAGTATTACTCTCATTCCATGACTCTATCCCGATTAGACACCACTTTGCGGATGGTTTGATTATGTTTTGACCTCGTTGTCCCTGATTTATTTTGATTGAAATTGAGATAGAATGCATTTTGATTGCTGGAAGACTATGCTTGTACTGTTAAATTACTATGTAAATTGATACAAATTGTGATAATATGAGAATATTTTTATATGTGACCCTAGGACATTAGATCCGGGGAGGACATAGGTGCTCGGGTGCTCTTGTCTAATCCTAGGCCCTGATGTATTTGTTGTGCTAAGGACCCAAGTCAGTTCTAGGTAATTCTATGAATGTATGACTGTTATGTTCCTATAATGTGTAGGCCTCTTGTAGTTATGATTTGTTGTATGGGGTGACTGATTAAATCAATTTATTCCCCCTCGTTTGGGTTGTATGCGACATCATTATGAGAATGTGCTCTAAAGAGAGGACTTGATGCTGAAGTTAATTGTATTCCTATAGGGGGAGGGAATGTACATGGTAGAAACCAAGACACATGTAAACATAATGGCTAGATATATGTGTTAATAAAAAAGTAGTAAGCATGTCATATAAAATCAAATTAAGAAGCAAGTGTGCATATAATATGGACCATAAAAAGTGGGTTTCAAACATGGGACATCACTCACAATGTCACAAGACAACCAGGGCTGAAGTGGGAAAAAGCATACAAGAAATGATAAAAGAAGACATAGGGCATAGCCCGTAAATAATAGAAAACAAGTAGAAAGAAGTGACAAACAAGATATATAGACAACCATGGTGGAAAATAGTTCCTACTAGGTAAATGTTGCACATGAAGCACTCATTAACATGTTAGAAAGATAAAAAGTATGTCAAAGTATATATGTATCAATAGAAATTAGTGTGCTAGTAAGAATAATAAGTAGTAAATAATGAAACAAAAGCACTTGTAATGTGTGAGAAAATAGATACCTCCAAGATCCTCAGTGGGATTGGTAAGAGGTACAGTGCCAAGCATCATTGTAGTGTGTAAAGATATATAAATAAAATTCATTCAAAACTAGAGAAGAAGTGAACGCGCATGTGTATATGATAAAGATAATGACATATTGAGTATTTGACTAGCATAATAAGAAAATTGCATCATGTAACTAGTATAAGAAAACAAGAGTAAGTGCAACCAAGATATGCAAATGTAGTGTATGAGTGTGATGGAATGATATGCAATGTGTGAATGTGATAGGGGCAGCATGCTTCCCAGTGGATGTGTATGAGATGAGGTTCATTTATAAAATTAACCTCAACAATAAGGAATGAACCATAGAACAAGAGTGTGTCATCAGGAAATGGTTTGAAAATGTGTGCTAGAAAGATGGATCAATGAATCATGGAGTGTAAAGAGTGTGAGTAAGGTGAGGTTTATTTCATATTTAGACCCTCGGAAGTCTAGTATGAACCATGGAACTAGAGTGCATCATAGGGTAATGATGATATAAGTTGTGTATCATGATGTACAAGAGAGATGAGAAAGACTAGATGTGAAGCACAAAGTATAATGTGTAAGTGTAGAGATTAGAAAGATATAGGAATGATTGGAGGAGGAAAGCATAGTGCCCCTTGAGTGTGTGATGAAAAATATGCTATCTAATAAGAGTGAAGGGAAAGGGTCCTCCACCCAATGTTTGAGGAGATAAAGGCATGTGAAAATGCTCTAAGACTAGTGGTCTATGCGAAGAACGATGGATATGTGAAGATAACCTATGTGGAGAAAGAGGTGGTGAACACCTATGTGAATGTGGTTATGCTAAAATGTAAAATAATAGCCTAATCTAATGCAAGTTTGCAATAAAATAAATGAATAATGAAATACATAAATTAACTCAAGTAACTAAGTAATAAAAATATGAAACCCTAATTACAAAGAGGGTTAGAAGATCCTTAGCTAATTCAAAGAGGTTGTTGTACTATGTCGCAATGGATACCGACTAAATAGCGATGGAAGACCATCACACAGAAGCCTGGTAAAATATAGATCCAATAGATTTGGCTAGAATGGGGCACTTAGAGAGGGATAGGGGCACCTGTGGGTGCCCTAGTTTGTTTTATGGGCACCCTAGTTTGCATAGATGCTTAGAAAACTTCATCCGAGGTGTAGGAAGAGGTTCTCACTTGTTTTCCTTCAATTTCTTGTATATCGTTGTAAGATCGTTGAGGTCACCTTTGTAAAACTACAATGAAGAAAACACCTGCAAAACCCTCAAATAGACATCAAATCCTAAAAAATAAAGATGCAAAATGAGGGATCAAACTATCCTCTGCGCACCAAAATAGTGGACCTATAATTGAGTATTGCACTACATCTCATACCAATGTAGTTTTGTGTGCATTCAAAATTTTTCCCTAGGTTTCTCTTGTGCATGTCGCACTTGAAGTAGCGAGCAAGTAGATAAATGTAGAATGTAAATAATGTGTGCATGGAAATAATAGACTCCCCTCCTATGAAGTGTGATGCAGATGGAAAAACCTTTCCCCCTTGTGATGGAGCTAGATGGATGTAAATGGAGTTATAGATGCCTTGATGGATGCAACCTTAGGTTGTGATAATTAGTGCTTAGTGTTTGGTCCCTTATTATGATCATATAACTTTATATTTATATGATTCCTTTGCTTTAATTTAATAATTAACCCTGAAAAGGATGACTACCAAGAGGATAAGATGCTTAAATGGCTAGAATGGACCCAAAAAGTGTAACCAAAGTACAAAGAGGACAAGGGGTCCTAAAGGGGATGGGGGTGCACGATGTTGGTGTCCTAGTTGGGTATCTTGGTGTCGTAATGACAAATTCCAAATGGTGAAAAGAAAAACTAAGAAAATAAGAGTGTAAGATTGAAATCCAAAGCATAAAAAAAAGAAAGGTTGCAAATACATGGGCTGATTAGTAATTTTCTTACTTAGGAACCATATGCATAATAATATGCGATTGAGACTAAATAATTACCCAAAGTGCATGATTTGTGTCTACATTTCCCCCCACTTTATATTGGTGAGAAGAATGATCAGTAATATAAATTAGATAGATATATATACCTGATATCCATGTAGATTGATGTAGAAAGCATGCCGAGGGACTAGAAAAAACATGGAGTGATAAAAAGATGGAGCGTGGAGACTAACGATGTAAAAGTGTAAAAGGTGATGAAAATGAACCTAGGGTGGAAACATGTGTGTAAATGTCAATGGTTTACCTGATATTGGTGTCGATGTGTGTGATGTTGATGATGTTGACTACCTTCTTCCCCTACGGAAAGACCTACAAAAGAGACGACGATCAAGTAATCAAATACACATGTATATGTATAAAAAGCATGTAAAAGAAAATGCTAAAAAATGTGAAAAAGAAACATGTGCACTTGATCCATGCAGAGGAAAGAGTGGAGAAAGGATCCTGTAGATGATGATGCACGTAATTTTTTTAGGATATCTCATGCCAATGTAATGGAAGAAAAGTAAGGAGAAATTGTTTGGTGTCATCCTCTAACCTTTAACTACTTCCCACTATATAAAACACCACTATAGATGGTGTGCATGTGCTAAGGACTCTCTTCCCTATAAAATCCGTTGTGTAAATTCCCAGTGCTAAAGGAATCTCTACCCTATCAAAATCCTCTATGACATGTTGAAGAACTGTGTAATTGTCCCCTAGTTATTGACACTCTAAGGACCGGTGTGTTTCCACTTGTTTTAGGCATCTAGGAAAGTCCATGTACTAAGGACTGAAGTCTTATTCTAAGCCCCATATGAAACTAAAATTGTGTTGTACTAATACTCTGTTTGTTGTGTATACTCTGTATGGGGTGAATGATTCATCTAAATGATGCCCCCTCTCATTTGGAGTGCATGCAATGTCACTGAAGGAGAATGTGGCTCAAAAGAGGACCAACCATTGTGATGAAAGCTGTTCCTTGCAGGGGTAAGGGGATGTGCTTGGTAGAAACCAAGGAACATGCAAACAAGTGGTTGGGAGACAAGTGTTAGTACAAGAAAAGACATACATGCATGTATAAGAGAAAGTGTAAGCTAAACAAACAATGTGTAAACTAGAACACACAAGAAGAAAATGTAGACCAGTGAAAATCACGTTATAAACATGGGACATCACTCACAATATTGCAGGACAATCAAGGCCAACAAAGCCCTAAAGCATACAAGTGTGCATAAAAGAAAAAGGAAAATCCAACAAATAAAGACATATAATGACAAGCAAGTACAAGCAATATAACAAATAACCATGGTGGAAAATAGTCTTGCAAAATAAATGTTGCACATGAAGCACCCATTAACATGTTAGAAAGATAAAAAGTATGTCAAAGTGTGTATAATATGATAAAGTAGTGTGCTATGAAACAAAATGAAACAATAACACCTATAGTATACAAAAGTGGATGCCCCCAAGAGCCGTTGTGGGACTGGTAGTAGGTACTATGCCAAACATCCATGTTGCATGTAAGGGATTTGTAGAATCTGCGATCAAAACTAAAAAAGAAAGTGAATGTGAATGTTTGTATGGTAAAAATAATGAAATACAAGATATCTATCTAACATATGTAATAAGATGTGCATGTACAAGTAAATTTAAGAAAGAGTAAAAGTAAATAATATATGTAGTATGTTGTGGATGAGGTGGAATGGAATTTAGTGTGAATGATAGAAGCAGCATGCCCCTCGAGTGGATGGAAATGTATGCAAAAAATTTCATTTATTTATGTCCCGTAAAAATAAAAAATGAACCATAAACGAGAGTGTGTCATTGGGAAATGGTTCAAACAATGTGTTATGTGTGGCATGATGTGATGAATGTGTAGTGATGATATAGAGATGAGGTATGAGAATGTGTGACGATTTAACCTAAAGCGTATATTAGAAGATGACTAGAAGAAGTGATGATTTAGCCTAAAGGGTATATCACTAATGGATTCTAGAATAAGTGATGATGTAGCCTATATCTTATATCACTAACCTACGAATATCGCATGAAAAATATTGAATGGTGAGCATGTGAGTGTGATGAGGTCCATTTAAATGGTAAGCCCCGAGTTGTCAAGTATGGACCGAGGGACTAAAGTGCGCCATCGGGTAGTGAGTGAAATGTGTATAAGTAGATGAGTAAAATTTGTAATTTGTGTAATAGACGGGGATGATAAATCTCTATGTGATGTGTAATGTGTAGTGTGTAATTTATGATGTATTGAAGGTAATGTATGATGTGTAGATGCATGTAAGACATAAGAGGAAAGATGTAATATGTAGGATTTATGTATGTAAGATGTGTGAAGATACGTGATGTGTAGTGTCTATTGTGTAGTGTGTGAGGTTCATGTGTATAGGATGCCCTCAATAGTCAAGTGTGAACTGAAGCACAAGAGTGTGTCATTAGGTAATAACAATAGAAATGTATTGAGATGTGTATGATGAATGTAAAAGACTAGATGTGATACGTGTAAGATGTATGACAATTGATAATGATAAAATGTGTGGTGGGGGGAGTAAGTGTGATGCCCACCAAGTGTGTGATGATGAGTGTGTTATTCGATGAATGATGTTTGGAATAGGAAGATAGGTGAGGTGCAAAGATGATGAAGTGTAATTGATAGTGTATAGTTGATGAAATATTGTATCATATGTGAGACTAGCAATAGATAATAATAAATGTATGTATGTATGAGTGATGATGTAATAGGTAGAGATGTGAAGATGAAACGAGGATCTTATTGTAAGAGATCCCTCAACAAATCATGTAATAATTGTTATCCATTTTTACCCCTAAGAAAAAATGGACAACTTGGAAAATTGGACTTGGGTGGTTGATGGAGCTTTAATGGAGAATATACAAAAATTTAAGCTAATTTCTATGTTTTGGGAACTTACAGTTGATTTTGGGCACTTGGAATCATTTGAAGGCATTTCCCTTGGCTTTAGAGTTTCATACTTATCCAAATTTGAGAAAAAGGGGATAAAAATCAACCTAGCAAGCTCATGGGCGAGTTAGAGAGTAGCCTAGAAATTTGATGTTGCTTTACTATTGAAAGTAAATAAATAAAGCACATTTAAAACCACGAGCCAAGGAAAATAAAGGAGAGTTATGCGGGGTTTTGATGTGACATTACTTTGCAAAGTAATGTTTACTAAAATTTTCATTGCAAAGTAGTCCCTTCCGCCAACTCAATTTACATAGTTGTCTTATTTGCGAAAATGCGATGTTCTTGTCTTGGTAAAAGAAGAAAAGAAGTGAGGGCTCAAAATATGCAAGCCAAGTAATTTGGTAAACCCACAAAGTAAGGAAAAATGGGTGAAGGAAAGTGTTTTGGGAATGAGACCATTGCCGATCTGCGAAGAAATGATTGAGTCAAAACCCACAAGTCAAATAGTCTAAAAACCCCACAAAGAAAAGTCACCCCAAAGGCACAAGCAAAGCAATTAGGAAAGAGTAATGAAACATGGGGAACCCGTGAAGTAAAATGAATGAAATGGAATAATGCGGGGTTTGATCTTGGAAAATATGTTATCTCAATTTTTCTCCCGAAAAAAATTGATCAAACATGACCTGCAAGAATAAGTTCAAGAAATGTTCCTTGAACAAACCCACATTTCAAATCCAACAAACAGGTTGCAAATGGGCTCTAAAATGGAGGAGTAGGGTCGGGGAAGGAAGAAAATAGTGTCAAAGAAAACCAGAGGCCGTAAGGAAAAGAAATGGAGAAAAACCCAAAGTCTTTGGGCTCTACGAATGGTTCAGAACGAGCCCAAAATTGGCTAAGTATGGAGGAATCAACGGAAGCCTCCACGTGCCTCATTGGCGCATCTCCAAAGATTAAACTCAAAAAGTAGTCTCCAAACAAGCGTGGAGCTTCCACGTGTCCCATGCCTAAAAAAGGATAGAGCTGGCCGTTGAAAATTCCAAACAAGTAGAAGGAACCACGTGTCAGCTCGCGTAATTTCAAGATAGGATCCTAAGGTGGAGATTCAAACTTGTGCCAGCCCTCCACGTGGCCAGGGGTCAACAAAGGTCAAATCTAAAAGCGGGCCCAAATCGATTAAGTATACGAGTGTAGGTGAAGGTGCCATGTGTATTAATGATGCACATTAAAAGGCATGGCCCAAAGCGAGAGACCCAAAGGAGTGCAAGGCTTCCACGTGTTAGCCCAAGTGCATCTTCAAAGATAAATCTTAAAGCGGGTCCTTAGACAAGCGCGAAGCCTCCACGTGTCCCAGGTCAAATCTATGGCCCCACCAAATAAAAGGAATTGTTCAAAAAACATAAAGGAACAAAAAAAATTTGCGGAAGGTGCCACGTGTCATCCCAATGAAAATTCAAAAGAAAATTCTAAAAGTGGTCCCCAAACGCCTTGCCAACCATCCATGTGGCCATGTTCCAAGTCAAAGTGAGAAGACAGTCGCCGAAAGTAATTTTAACTTTTGGGCTTTGTTCTGAGAGACATAAAGTATAAAATGAGTTATGCATCTCACGATGCCTAAGGAGCCACATGTCAGGCCTAAATTACATGCGGGCTAACAGGATTTGAAGTGTTTTTTGCCCAAATGCAAAAATGCAAACGGCGAGGCTCGAGGATGGTTTTTGACAAAAAGGGTATTGTGGGGTTGTGGGGAAAAGTTTGCATTTTTGTGCCAAAAGGGGGAAAGTGAATTTTGTGCCCATGGACCCATTACGCTAACTAGTTTCTGCCATTTTTTGTACGGACCCGATTCAAAAAACTTCAAATGGGCATATCTTCTAATTTAGTGCCCAAAATATGACAAAATTGACACCATTGGAGAGATCTCAACCTCGTCTACATCATGGAACTATGAAAATTTAATTTTGAAAAAGTTCGGTGGGAAAAAAATGGAAAACATATTCATGCCATTAATATAGGTTCCATTTGCTCCAAAAACCATATCAGACTTGATCGATCTGTCGATTCTTCCACCTTCAACACACCGAACAAGTAATTGAGGTATATTTTGTGATTGTGGGTGGATTTTCAGGATCAAGAAATTTTTTACCAATGTGGTTCGGCCCAAGGGAAACCATGGAGGACAAAAAGGTAAGAATCTAAAGCCCCCTCCATTTTATGTTTCATTGATCATTGGAGACAAACTGGTACATAATTACATGATTGATTCGGGGCAAGTAGCTCTGTAATGCCAAAATAAATAGCCAATTAGCTAGGTCTTCAATACAAAGTCATCTCCATGGGCGTAGTGTAATTGGATGGGACAATGGTAACAACAGTTGGATTCATCAAAGATTTAAGCCTCACACTACACGCCTTCCCAATGTGATTGTATTGAAAAATGTATTAGTAATAGAATTTACGCCACATTTTGCATTGTGTTTGTCGAGAGAATTCACTGCTAAGATTAGAGGCTATTTGTTTGCTAATTGGTCACACATGATTTTTAGAAAAACGTATGGAGCTAAAGCTACAATCGAGATAAGAGCCCATTGCAGATTAACATATTGAGTCTTATGTACCTAACCCGATCAATGTGAATTGTTCATCCTTTGATCAAGAGGATCTCTTAAGCACTTGTGAAGCGAGATACCAAAGTGGGGTGTATCCCGAGACTTGACCCTTGATGAGTAGATGAACAAGAGGCATGCTTTTGACCCCTATAAGGAGATGGAGGAAACTGAGCTAGGAGTCTACTATTTGCATGAAGAGAATCATCCTCTTCCTGACATCATTAAGAAAGACCATAGAGATGATTATGAGGTATGGTAGTTGTTCTTCAATGGTGAAGAAGTAGACAAGGATTGAGAGGAGGGGCTATGCTTGTTTCCCCAAGGTATGGTGTATTACTCGGCTTTCAACTTCCAATTTGCTTTCTTAAACAACATAGTGGAATATGAAGCTTTGGTCAATGGATTGCATTGGGCAAGAAGAAGAGGGATAAAAAAATTATAAGTGTTTGGCGATAGTGAGCTAGTTGCAAATCAAGTCCGAGGAAAAATATGCCAAGAATGACGTGATAAAGAGATACAAGAACTCGGGTATGGGACCTCATTGAGGGCTTCAAAGCATTCAACATCAATTTCATCCCAAAGCGAAGAATGAAGTGGCACATGATTGGCAACAATTGGGGCGGTATTTCATGTTGTAGAGATTAACAAGAGTGATAAGTCCCAGCCCCATATCAAAGTGGTTGTGAGACTAGTTGTCGCAAAAAATAACACAAATTGTGTCTTCGAGAATGAATAGAAAATTGTCAACTTTTTACAAGAAGAAGCTGAGTTCTCCTCCATGAACCAAGACAAACTAGAGTAGCTTGAGTATGGAGATCAAGTGGTGAAGTTGAGCACCAACAAAATACCAAAGGGTATTGTCACTTTGGAATCAATATTCAACCCAAATGACCAATTCCGAAAGGAGAAGGTGAACATTTAGGTAAAGGGTGAAGATTCAGAGCCCATTTTCATAGAAGAAGGAAAAACATTGCAGATTGGCAAGGTAAGCACTCAACAAGAAAAATATGAGTTTATTCAACTTTTTCAAGAATTCCCATATGTCTTTTCTGGACTTATAAATATTTGAGGGTTTGACCCGAATCGGCACAACACACTATCGAGCTAGATCCAAGATCTAAGCCTTTCAGATAGAAGCAAAGGCCATAAATCCTCACATTGAGCCTCTCATGAGAAAATAATTGAACAAGCTAATTGAGGTTAGCATCATCTTCCCTATCAAGCATTTGAGCTAGGTTACAAACTTGGTGCCTATGAGGAAAATAAATGGAGAAATCAGGCTATGTGTGGACTTTCATGATCTAAATAGAGCATCACTCAAGGATCACTATCCACTTCCATCAATGGAACAAATCTTACAGGTTGTAGCTAGATCTGAGAGGTTTTCATTGCTAGATGGATACTCAGGCTATAACCAGATAATGGTGAAATAGGAAGATCAGTTCAAGACATCCTTCACAACCAAATATGGGACATATGCTTATGAGAAGATTCCATTTGGACTATCAAATGCTGGAGCAAAATTTCAGCGAGCTATGGACATGGCATTCAAAGGCTTAATCAACAATATTGTCTGGTGTATCTAGATGATATCACCATCTTCTCAAAGAATGTTGTAGACCATCTCTTCCACCTCAGACAGACATTCCAGAGATGTAGAAGGTTCGGAGTGTCCTTAAAACCAAAGAAGTGTGTGTTATTGGCACATGAGGGGAAATTTTGGGCCACATTGTCTCAAGAGAGGGGTTGACAATTGATCATGAAAGGGTTGAAGCCATCCAGGACACTTCCATTTCCATAACACAAAGGTCTCTCCAAAGCTTCTTAGGGAGGATAGAATTTGTTCACAGGTTTGTACCTAATTTTGCCACTCTTGTGAAGCCTTTAACAATGATGTTAAAGAAGAGTCTTGCATTTAAATGGACAATAGAAGGAAAAGAGAGTTTTGAGGCCATCAAGCTCGCAATATCACAAGCCCCAACTCTCATTAACCTAGAATTTTCAAAATACTTCATGTTGTATACTTTTGGAGGGTTAGACACCATTTCAACCATCTTGGTCCAGCCTAATCAGGAAGGTTCAGAATAACCCATAACCTTCTTTAGTCAGATCTTGGAGGACTACGAGGTAAAGTACTCTTTCATTGAAAAACATGTCCTTGCTGTTATTAGGAGCTTGAATAAGTTCAGACACTTGGTCTCAAACAATAAGATTCAACTACTAGTATCTCATGTTGGTGTCAAGTATTTTATCTTGAACAAGGACTTGAATGAGAAGAGAGAATTTTGGATCACTCGGGTAATGGAATATGAAATTGAGATAAAGGTGACCAAAATGGTTTATGGAAAGGGATGTGTGAACAACTCACCTCCAAGCAATAGGATGAGTCAGTGGATAGAAAATAGGTTGTCTTGCTATTATAGAATGATCAAGAGAAACTAGCTAATGATGCACCTATTCCATGTTGGACTCAAGCCTTGGTGCATTATCTCCAAATAGGTTTGTGCCCTCTAGAATTGAACAAAGAAAAGAGGAGATACTTTAGACTACAAGCCATCCCATATGTGCTTGTTGGTGGTGTCTTGTTTAAAAGGGATATCAATAGTGTTCTATTGAGGTGTATTGGGGACAGACAAATTGAGAAGGTGTTGCATGAGTTCCATGATGGAAAAGTAGGAGGTAACTTTTCTCCTCGAGTAAAATCTCTCAAGGTCGTGAAAGCTAGTTATTATTGGCCTACAATGTTGGGGGGACTGCTACTCATGGATCAAGAAGTGCAAGAAGTTTGCATTCTTCATAGGAAAGAAAATTTAGCTGTTTTGCACCTTCGCCCAATTTCGGTGGATACGCCATTCATGTAATGGAGATTAGACTTCATTGGAGTGATTAACCCAAACTCAAGCTAGGGCCACAAGTGGATACTCACAGAAAATACTATTTCACAGTGGTCAAGCAAAGTGGCTCTTAAGGAAGAAAATGAATCCAACATCTTGGATTTCTATGAAGGAATAGCCACCAGGTTTGGAGTCCCTACCACTATTATATCAGATAATGCTTTGGCATTCCTTAATACAAGGATCACTGAATGGACTATTAGGAATGGTGTATACCTCAACACTTCATCAAACTATTACCCTCAAGGTAATGGCCAAGTAGATTCCACAATCAAGAACCTATTAAGGATTATCAAAAGGACTCTTGATGAAAATCAAGAGAACTTGGCATACAAATCTCAAATCAGCTCTATGGGCTGATATGATCACATCTAAAAGATCCACAGGCAGCTCCCCATACAAGCTTGTATATGGAAAAGAGGCAATATTTCCCATATCATTGAAGTTTCCTGATTTGGAGGTCATGAAACAATTGAAACTAGTCGAGTTTGAACATATGGAATTCAAGTATGCAGAGCTAGTGGAAGTAGGAGAAGCAAGAGAGAATGCAATGCAAAGCATGGAAAAGGGTCAAGCATTGATCAAGAAGATTTTTGACAAGAAAGAAAGAACAATGACCTTTTAAGAAGGGGACTTAGTTCTAAAGTGGGATGCAGATCGGGAAAAACCTAGAAAGCATTCCAAATTTGATGCCATTTGGAGTGGCCCTTACATGATCATAAGGTGCAAGAGTAGCAATGAATTCCAGCTGGCTAAATTGGATGGCAAAGAATTGTAGATCCTAATAAATGGGATCCATCTCAAACATTTCTACTGAAAAGGAAGGTTTCACCCTTCTAAATATTAGCATAGAATTTTAATTTCCCTAAGTGTGTATGCACATTGTTTTGTTGTAGCATAGGTTTTGTTTCCCTAAGTGTTGTGGCACAATTTTTTATTTCTCCAAGTTTATGTCATTATATAGTTCAACATGCCTTTAGGTGAATGCGCCAGGCCCTTCAAAGCATCTTGCAATTGGGATACCCATAGTTTCCGTAACAATTGCTAAAATATAACAAATGCAAAGCAACTAAAATCGAGTCTCAAAGTTTTCATTTCGAGAAGAACATGATCAACGTCAGTCAACACTCATGACTCGTGCCCAATGGATATAAAAAAGGTGATCTCTTCATCTAGCAGGAAGATGCCCTGCAAGTCACCAAATTGTTATCTCAATTTTACCCTAGAAAAAATGATCAAACACAAACACGTGTAAGAAGAAATTCAAGAAACATTTCATCGAATGAACCCACATTTTAAATCGAAAAAAATGTTGCGAGATGGGATCTAAAATGGAGGAGTAGGGTCGGGAAGGAAGCAAACAATATCAAAGAAAAACAAAGGTGTAAGGAAACTAAATGGAGAAAAACCGAAGTCTTGAGCTCTACGAATGGTTCAAAACGAGACCAAAATTAGCTAAGTATGGAGGAATCAATAGAAGCCTCCATGTGCCTCATTAGCACATCTCCAAATATTAAACTCAAAAAGTAGTCTCCAAACAAGCGTGGAGCTTCCACATGTCCCAGGCCTGAAAAAGGATAGAGCCAGCCATTGAAAAGTCTGAACAAGCGGAAGGAACCGCGTGTCATATTAACATAATTTCAAGATGGGAGCCCAAGGTGGAGATTTAAACTTGTGCCAACCCTCCACATGGCAAGGGGTCAACAGAGGTAAAATATAAAAGTGGGCCCAAATCGGTTAAGTATAAGAGTGCAAGTAGAAGGCACCACATGTCTTAATAACACACATTCAAAGGCACAACCCAAAGCAGAGACCCAAAGGAGTGCAAGGCTTCCATGTGTCAGCCTGGTCCATCTTCAAAGATAAATCTAAAAGTGGGTGCTTAGACAAGCGCCAAGCATCCACATGTCCCTGGTTAGATGTATTGCCCCACCAAACAAAAGGAATTAATCAAAAAACATAAAAGAACAAAGGAAAGTTGCGGAAGGTGCCACATGTCAGCTCGACGCAACCTCAAAATAAAAATCTAAAATCACCACCAACCAAACAAGCGCCGGCCCTCTACGTGGCCATGTTCCAAGTCAAAGCAGGAGGCGGGTCGTTGGAAGAAATTTTAACTTTGGGATTCGCTCCTGAGAGACATAAAGCATAAAATGAGTTGTGCCTCCACCGATGCCCAAGGAGCCACATGTCAGGCATAAATTAAATGTGGGCCAGTGGGCTTTGAAGTGATTTTTTTCCCAAATGAAAAAATGCGGACCAACGGGCCCAAGGATGGTTTTTTTTCAAAAGGGTATTGCGGGATCAAGGGGGAAAATTTTACGTTTTTGTATTTTTGTGCCAAAGGAGGAAAAGTGAATTTCAGGCCCGGGAACTGTCATCACCAATTCGGCACTATGATAATTCTTTACCAGAACTCCTCATGCTATGATTATTTACTAATGCACAACTTTTAGTTTGGTGGATGAAATCTGGAAACACAACAACAAACATAACACAAGAATACCATAGACTATGATAAGAAGGAATGATGATAAATCTGAAATATTAGTGTAAATTATAATATCAACATGAAATTGTTACAATCTCACCCATGAGGTACTTCAAGTGTTCTGACTTCACTTTCTTCCAACAATAACTATGGGAGAAACTTCACATTTCACCTCTTAATGGCTTCTTTAACACACCTTCAAAATGATGGCCTCCTTTACACACTTACTCATACAATATTTCTCACTACTTCCTTCTATGCTTTGAATGAGGGGATGGCCTCTCTATTTATAGAACTTCCAAGCTTATCCATCTTATCTTTGAGATAGGATAAGAAATCTACTCGATGAATCATATTCCATACCTTAACTCTTATATGTACATGTAATCTTATCTTTTAAGATAAGATAAACCTTATCATTTCACATGGGTTACACATTTTTAGATTTTTACAAATAAAATAAACATAATATTTATGACCTCACTCCTTGTCCTTATTACCAATATAATATTTCTAATTCCTAATCATGTAGACTCTACTTCTCTACTTACCCTAACTTTGACATTTTAACATTACCGAACCACTTACGAAAAATATTTACTTTTTAGCACAACATTCCTATTGTGCTTTTGACTATTACCATACTATACATTATTGACAACGTCCTACCAACAGTCGCCGTTATCTTCTATCGGACGATACTACTAATTATACTTAACAACATCCTATTCCTAATACCCACATTCATGAAATAGAAATTACGAAGGAAAATTTTAGTGTCTATGAACCTTTCGCTAATCTGGTTTCTGCTATTTTTTGTATGGACCCGATTCAAAAAACTTCAAATGGGCATATCTTCTGATTCAATGCTTGAAATCCGACAAATTTGGCACCATTGGAGATATGTCAACCTTGTCTACATCATGGAAATCTGAAACTTTAATTTTGAAGAAGTTAGGTGGGGAAAAAATAGAAAATGTCTTCGTGCCATTAATATAGGATCCATTTTCTCCAACAACCAGATCAGATTTGATCTGATCCACCCATTCTTCCTCCTTCAACACGTTGAACAAGTAATTGAGGCAGATTTGATAGATTGTGGGTGGATTTGTAGGGGCATTGATGGCTGGTAGCTGAGTTTAAAATTAGTTTTCCCACCTCTCTCCTTCTTCTCTCTATGTTGAATCTATAAAAGAAGGGTTTGGGCTCATTGTAAAGGGTTGGAAATTTCTATTTTGCACTCTCCCTTCTTCCCTTGTCTATAAGCAAATTTTTGGAGTTTCCAAACCTCCCATTCAAGTTGTAATGCAAGATTTTTCCTCTTGGCCACTGTAATGCACTGTATTGATTTTGGAGCAATAATATATGTCTGTGGATGATTCTTGACCCTCTCATGTGTTTATTGTTTCCTTTTGATCTCTCATTACAGTTTGGTTATCTGTGCATGGCATTTGCATTGCATTTCTATGGTCTTTGTTAGCTTGCAAAATGAGTGTTTAACATTCCCTTGGTATATCACCTCGTTAGCTTAGATTTATTTTATTGTATCTTCTCAACCCCCTCTCCTTTGTAAGATAGAGTAGTTTTAGAATAAATCCTCTATAATTTATTTGTGTGTACCGAATAAAGGAATAGGAACCTGACCTTAATCCAGAGAGCTCTTTCAACTTGCAAAGTCCCACACTTTGAGAGATGCTCCATGTTGTGCAATCACACCGAGAGTCTTAACTCACATAGTTGTAAACATTCAGAGGTGTTGTGATTTTCCACTAAAAAAGCTAAGAAGAAAAGCAGTCTTAAAACTCGCAAGCAGAGCTACTCCAAAACCCGCATGGCCATAAATTTTCTCAGTGCACAAACTTCGATGTTCTTGGACTTTCTAGAAACCTCTCTTCATCCTCTTCACCATGTAATAATGAAGATCAAATTTGGGTGAGAGTAGGTGAGAGAAAATGGTTAAAAACACTTCCAACATGAAATGAATAGTTCCAGAATAACCCAACCACCAAAATTTAATGAAGTATGGGAATTTTCTTCTCTAACAAGGAAAAGACATGGGGAAATGAGTTTTTCAGCCTTCCCACACCTTTTTTAACGCATTAATGAAACATGTTGGTGGGTGAATGGGAATTTTAGGATTCTATATATATCTCTCTTATCCATCTTCTTAATATAATGTAAACTTCTTATTTTTAGAGAGAAGCGGATATTTTGGGGTATGGGGAAACCCTGTCAAAATGGTTTCTCAATGTCAATGAGCTTCAAGCCTTCACATGGTCTAGAAAGTGTATTTGTGCCTATATTTCATCAATGTGATGGATGGTGTATATTCCAAGAGTAATTAAATCTATGTTTCTTTGTGTTCATTTAACCCTGGCATGCGTTTTATTGTATCTCCTTGCCTTTTCATTCTTGCTGTTGTTTTTTGTGCATGTATATCTCATTTGTAGGTTCAAAATTTTTGTGTTTCATGGAGATCAGAGGTTGAATGAATTTGTGGTCTATGTCATAGTTTTTGGCATCTCCTCACTACATTTTCCTTCTTATTTCTCCCTTAATAGGATATTTCCACCCCTTTTCTAGTTCCATCACCTTTGTTAGTGTAGGTTTGAATTTTCATGCATCTTTCTAACCCTCTCTATCTCTCTCTCTGGTCCTTTGGAATAGTTAGTTTAGGATTATTTACCTACATTTTTCCTTTTAGGAGTAGTTTTAGTAGTAGGAATATGTAGAGGAATCGACCTTCTCTGGAGGTCCATCTCAAGTAGCAAGTCCCATAACTTGAGAGATGGTCCCATGTTACGAAAAAAGTAGAGATATACATAGCAAAATCTCAAGGTGCTACTTTTTTGTGATAAAAATTTTGGCACGCGTAGTGGGAGAAGATTAAAGATCACTAAATCTTCATTTCATCAATTTGTTTTTCTCTTGGTGAAATATCAACCTTTGGAGGTATGTTTGAGCACAAATGATGACTCGAATAATCCAAAAAACCCATTTTTTGAGTTGTAGGCCTTCCCTTTCCATCCACTTCCATTTTTTTCTTTCCATATCTTCCATTTTTCTCCATTCATGAAGTTGTGCAATCATGAATTAATTTCCTTCCTAGGATTCTTGTTTGAAGTAACAAAACCAGTCCCCTCCTTTCCCACAGTTTCAAAATTTTCCTCCGAATCACTTTTATCGGCCCCATGTTATGAAGAATATGTATATAACCCACCCTCCACTGACCCATATGGTTATTCATCTAACCAAAATGTTTATCAAGAACAAGGTTATGTAGGTGATGGCGGTGATTCCGGGAAGATGCTGATTTCAGAGGAATATTCAAAGGATGGAGGAAAACATGGTCCAAACTAGGGCCACATGCCACATAAAGGCATGTAAAATTGGTTTTAGGGTCCCTTGTCCGTGATTAGGCCCTATGCCAAGCTTCTTTAGCTCTCAAAAAAAGATGGATTTCATGGTTGAGATGTTGCCCAGTATTGTAAAGTGGGTAACATTGTTAGAGGTTCATGAATCTAGTGTTAGGAAACCTTGTCAATGGGTAAACCCTACACTACCATCTCACATCCCACTCATTCCTCTTCCCCAACCTACACCATCTAAGATTGAGTTTCACATCCCTATTTTTCTGATCGCTTCCCCATTTAGAATTCCATTTCTCCATATTCTTTCCTTCCATCTCACCTTCAATTCCCTACCATTTTCCATTCAAATTCCTTCCACCCCAAAATAAAATTTTGCACTTTCTCTTCCACCTAAAAAATTGTAAAAACTCATTATCACCCAACCCACCCCTCCTCTTACATTCCCAAATCCAATTTGGGAAGAAGAAACTCAAAAAATAAGTCAAGGAGGGAATAAAGTTGAAGAGCCTAGTAGAGAGGAACTTGTAATAAATTTGAAGGAATGGGTTGTAAAGTTCAAGTCTAATCAAATGCCACAACTAGTCAAGCCTTCAAAAAGTGGTTGGAGTTGGAGAACAAAAGGTGGAGGTTGTTTTAGTTGATGAGAAAGCACAATAAGGAGATGACGAACAATCCTTGTGTTTTGGGTGTACTGTGCATGATGAAACTATATTCATGGAGGTTGTAATTTTATTTCCACAAGAGTCAGCAAAAGAGGAAGAAAAATCATATTCCAAACCCTTAGATGAAGAAGATATCATAGGAAGCTTTGTGCTTTCTTTTGTTGATGAAATTTCAGATCCTACTTCTACTTCATCCTTTCCAAAATATGATTGCGTGGATGAGTTTAATTTATCAAAATTCATGCTTGAGGAGGAGGAGAATTAATATGATGAAACCATCTCAAAATCAGAAGTCATCATGGAGAAGGCAGTTTTGGAGGAGACAAAGTTGTTTGTAGAGGCAGAGTAGAATTCAAACCCACTTGAAAGAAAATATCATCAAGAAAGTCTACATGATGATTGCACTTTTGGGATTGAGCTTCTAAGATATGGGAAAATAACAAGGATCAACTTGATGATTCCCAAATCCCCTTGCCCAATCGGGTATCTTGCTAGCTTAGAGCCAAAGACATGAGTTGCAACCAGTCATTCTTGTTTCAAAGCATGAGGATGCACTTCAGCATACCAAAGGTCATCAACAATGCCTCTCAAGTCTAAATATAGAGAAACTAAAAGGGATATTTGTCTTGTTTGTTGATACTTTAAAGAGAAGAGTGGAAAATCAGCTTCAGTTAGTTTTTCAATCTTGAAAAAGGCCATGTCTAGTGCCAAATAAAATGCATGGTCTAATTTTTTTAGGAAGGGATGTTATTTCTCCTTGCTAATTGCAGTGGATTTGTTTGAGTTTCCTTTCCTTGGGTTAGATTAGAGTAGCTAGGTTTATTTTTAGTATAAGAAGTGCTAATGCACACTCTTCATGTTTCACTTGAGACATGTATGATCTTCACCTTTATACATAGTTTTTGAGTTGTTTTGTTTCTCTTGTAGTTGATTTTGGGAACTTGGAATCATTTGAAGGAATTTCCATTGGCTTCAAAGTTTCATACTTGGCCAAATTTGAGAAAAAGGGTTAAACATCAGCTCGGTGAGCTCATGAGAAAGTTTGAGAGTAGCCCGTAAATCTGATGTTTCTTTTTACCGCTAAAAGTAACTAAGTATAACACATCCAAAACCTAAAGCCAAGACAAAGAAAGGAGTGTTGTGTAGGGTTACGATGTGACATTACTATGTAGTAATGCTCGCTAAAAATAATGAAGCAATCTAGTCATGCAAACCTGATTTTCATAGTTGTCTTCTTTACACAAATGTGATGTTACTCTACTAGTAAAAGAAGAGAAGTAGTGAGGGCTCAAAACCCAAGCCAATTATTTTCGCAAAACCACAAAGTAAGGAAAAAATGGTCAAGGAAAGTGTTGCGGGAATCCGACCCTCTACCGACTACAAAGTAATGGATGGGTCAAAACCCACAAGTCAAACAGTAAAAAAAACCCAAGAAGTAAAGTCACCCTAAAGGCCAGAGTAAAGTAATTAAGCAAGAATAATTGAACCTTAGGAACCCGCGAACCAAAAGGAATGAAATGGAGTAATGTGGGATATGAGTTTAGCAAAGCTGAGAAACAAAGTAGTCTTCCAAACCTTCAAGCAGAGCTACTCTAGAAACTCACATGGCTATAAATTTTGCTCAGGTGCACCAAATTTGATGTTCTTGGACTTTCTAGAAACATCTCTTCATCATCTTCACCATGGAATCGTGAAAACCGGAGTTGGGTGAGATATTGTGGGAGAAAATGGGAAAACACTTCCAAAGTATGAAATGAACAGCCCAAACAACCCAACCACTAGAATTTAATGCAACATGGGCATTTTATTCTCCAACAAGGAAAATGACATGGGAAAGTGAGTTTTGCAAGATGCTAACACATCTTTTAGCTCATTAATGAAAGTTTTTGGTGGGTGAAGGGGGATTTCAGGATTCTTTCTATATCTCTCTCTTCTCCATTTTCTTCGATATAATGTAAACTTTTCATTTTTTGAGAGAAGGGAATATTTTGGGGTAAGGGGAAACCATATAAAAATGGTTTCTCAATGTCAATGAGCTGAAAGCCTTTACACGGGTTTGGAAATTGTATTTTTGAATCTATTTCATCAATGTAATGGACTATGAATATTCCAAGAGCAATAAAATCTATGTTTTGTGGTGTTCTTTCAACCCTGGCATGTGTTTTATTGTATCTCCTTGCCTTTCCATTCTTGCTAGTTTTTTTTGTGTATATATTTCTCATTTACAGAGTTCAAGTTGTTTTGTTTCATGGAGATCGAGATGGCAAATGAATATTTGGGTCTATGTCACAGGTTTTTTTGCCTCTCCTCACTACATTTTCCTTCTTCTTTCACCCTCAGCAGGATATTTCCACCCCCTTTTTCTAGTGCTATCACCTTTGTTAGTGTAGGTTTTAATTTTCATGCATCTTTCTAATCCATTGTCTCTCTCCCGGTACCTTTGAATGGTTAGTTTAGGATTAGTTAGAGGTATTTTCCCTTATAGGAGTAGTTTTAGCAGTAGGAATAGGAAGAGAAATCCAGACTTATCCGGAGTTCCATCTCAAGTAAAAAGTACCATAACTTGAGAGATGGTCCCATGTTAACAAAAAGTAGAGATATGCATAGCCAAATGTCAAGGTGCTACTTTATTGTGATAACAAGATCCACAAGAACAAAAGTGTGTCATTAGGGGGTAAGGTAACAAGAGTTGCCTAACATAGAGCAAGTTTGCATGAAGCGGTGGATGCATGTGTGGTAAAAGTGACAAAGCAGGACCATGCGATGGTGGTAGAAATGTGTTGTAGTTATCAGTATAAGGATTAGTTGCTTTGAAAAAATGAATTGGAAACAAAAGTGGAGTTAGATAGAGAGAAACCTTGAATGGTTGCAGATTTGGTGGTATGGATGACGTTGTAGAAGACTTGATAGGAGAAGAAGGTTGATTAATTTTGAGAGGTGGTTACGTACTTTGAATTTGTAATGTTGTAGATGTCTTGAGAGGAGGAGGTGCTATATTGATTTTAAGAGGTATTTACTTAATAGGTGCTTGAATTTCTATAGAATGACCATTAGAAGTGATGGTGTGGTGCTCATTAGACATAGATGATTCTTAAGAACCCATTGAGATGTAGAATTTGTAAATGGGTATGCAAAAAAATGTTGTGTAGTGAATGAGATAAATCCCGACACTCAAGATGTTTGATTATTCATTGTAAAGCATAGAAATCATTGTCATTATGTCCATTGATTTGATGATAATTGCAATATGGAAGACCTTGATATTTTTCTAGTTGATAAGGAGGATAGTAATGAGTAGGTGGTAAAGTGATCAATTGATGACTAAGGATCTTAGTAAGAATGTCAGGTTTCATAGTATTATGATCAAAGGTGAGAGAATATGGTAATTTGGTATGACTTGAGGCTTACTAGTATGAGAAAATTTAGTAGACATAGAATGGAGATGAGACGTAGATGGAGAACAAATATGAGCCCGAGAAGAATACTTAAGATGTTGGGATTTAGATTTGAGAGATGTAATTATGGATTCCACAAACCTTAAATTTGTCTTGAAATAAAGAATCTAAAGCTTGAATTGAATCCAACATGGGTTTCTTGGATGGAGGATCACAAAGACTAGGGTCATCAAATAAATGATAAAAAATAACACTTACTTGATACAAAGGCGTTTCTCGGGAAGATGCTTGGTGTTTAGGGCTTTTTAAGAACAACTTGACAATTAATATGCATTTAAAGTAAATCAAACAAAGAAAATTGATAAATTTTAGGCACCGTGATAAAGAAGGTGATATGCCAAGAAGGATCCAAAAGACCGATCATGAGTGGGGCTCACCAAAATGATTACACTAAAATGTGAAATAATAGCCTAATCTAATGCAAGTTTACAATAAATAATTGAATAATGAAATACAAAAATTAACTCAAGAAACTAAAAAATAAAAATATGAAGCCCTAATTACAAGGAGGGTTAAAAGAGCCTTAGCTAATTCGAATATGGCATTGTAATGTGTCGCAAAGAGAGATTGACTAAATAGAGATGGAAGACCATCACACAAAATCCTTGTAAAATACTGAGATCCAACATATTTGACTAGACTGGGGCATTTAGAGAGGGATAAGAAAGCTTTTGGATGCCCTGGTTTAATTTTTCAATGCCCTAGTCTGTATAGATGCTTAGAAATCCTCCTATGAGGTGTCACAAGAGGTTCACACTTGTTTACCTTAGATCACTTTTATGTGATTGTAATATTTCCGAGTTCTGTGTAAACCTACAATAAAGAAAGCACCTGTAAAATCCTCAAATAGACATCAAATCCTAAAAATAAAGATGCAAAAAGAGGGGTTAGATTGTCCTCAGCCACCACAATGGTAGGCTTACAACTAAGTGTTGCACTACATATCATACCCAATGTAGTTCTATGTGTGTGTAAGTGTGTCTATGTCCGAAATTGTGCCCTAGGTTGTTCTTGTGCGTGTCACACTTGAAGTAGTGAGCAAGTAGATAAATGTATAATGTAAACAATGTGTGCATGGAAATAATACACTCCCCTCTTATAAAGTGTGATGCTGATGAATCAAACTTTGTCCCTTGTGATGGAGCTAGATGGATGTAAATGGAGCTATAAATGCCTTGATGGATGTAAACTTAGGTGGTGATAAGTAGTGCTTAGTGCTTGGTCCCTTATTATGATCACATAGTTTTATATTTATATGATTCCTTCACTTTAATTTCATAATTAACCCCGAAAAGTCTGACTACCAAAAAGATAAGATGCCAAAATGGATAGAAATGAACCAAAAAGTGTGACCAAAGTAAAAAGAGAAAACACACGCCTAGAGGGGATGGGGGTGCTTGACGTTGGTGGCCTAGCTAGGTGATGGTGTCGAGAATGAAAATACAAAAACTGAAAAGATAGACTCGAGAAAACAAGAGTGCAAGATTGGAAACATAAGCATAAAGCAAAGAAAGGTGGCTAAAGACATGGGATAATTAGTAATTTTCTTACTTATGAACCATATGAATAGTAGTATATGATCGAGACTAAATAATTACCCAAATTACATGATTTTGTTTCTATAGAATGAGACCTATGAGATGGAGGAGGTGATGAACACATAAGTGAATAAGACCTAGGAGGTGAAGGAGTTGATGAGCACCTATGCGAATGGACTAGTGGACTCTACGAGGATGACAACGTCATAAAGTAAAATGTGTGTGAATAGGAGAACCTGGGTGTTGGATATGCCTTAGGTTTAAGAGGCCTCGAGGCTGAAATATTGTAGTTGGTGGAATAACTTCATCAAGAGGAGGTAGAGGTAATGATGGACATGGTGGAATTCCTACAATGGTGACAACTTGTTTATTACAAAAGAACTTAAGACACATATGATTCATGGAGGAAATAACTTGAGCACCACGGAGCCATTTGGGACCTAAGATCATATCAAAAACTTTGATTCGGGATGCCACAAGTGAATGACACAATCATAGTGAGAGGCCCGATGTAAGAGAAAGCCAAATGTAGCCAAAAATTAAGAAGTGGATATGAAATAACACAAAGTGGACATTTGATAGTCAAAAGAAGAGAAAACGAGTGTTAAACCATAGTATTTTGTGTTTTCATTGATGTCAAGTGACATTAATGGAAAAGGTGTTAGTGGTGAAGTGTGACTCAATCGGGGACATGAACATTGATTGGTAGTGCCTTCTCAATGGATTCAGAGTGGTTTTAGGATGACTTTAGTGTGTTCATGCAGCTTAGTTAGTGAGGTAGGATCCTAATGGAGGTATGGAGATGCTTGGTATACTTGGAAAAGGTTTCCCAAAAGTTAGAAATGATGTGACAAGGATGTTTAAGAGCTTCTAAGGTGATCATCAAGTCATGTGGTGCAAGTCACAGTTGAAACTAACTCATTTAGGCCTAGTTCTAGAGCCTAATGAAGTGTATGGGAACAAAGAAGGTCATGAAAATCATAGGTTATTATGGGAGGATCCTAGGAACATTTCCTATAGAATTTATTAGCAACTATATGGTATAATTTATCCTTTGGAGGCAAGATTCAATTTTTCACCAAAACTGCCTTTGAGAACTAATAGTGAAAGCTGAGGTAAAAAGATTGTTCAGGCCTATACAGGCTCATTTATGAGTAAATAAAATATAGAGTACGTATATAGATGTATTTTAGTGCTTCATGTCAAGTTTCATCAAGTTTTGAAGAATATTGTGCAAGTTATTCAAGTTTTACCAAAACCGGTTTCTTGAAAAAGGAAAACTAAGCACCTTGTCTTCTTAGCACTAAATTTTTTATAAAACATCCTTTAGATAAATCATAGAAGGAATTTTTTAATATAACTACAAGCCTCAACTTTTACAGAAGGTTTGAGGAAAACTAGATAAGAAACAAAGAATTTCTATGCATTTTATTATCAGTGTTTCTCTCTCTCCAGGACTCGCTCCTGAAGTGATAGGCATAATATGAGGTGTTTTGACTCAAATATAAATTTCAAGATATTACAACATCTTGGGAGAGTAAAACACTCTTTCAAGGTAAAAATGGTGGTATTATTTCCCTTCAAGTTAACCTAGTATGTACTTTTTAACCCTATCTTGCATGTTTTTTAGGTATACAGTGCTATTTTGAAGAGTTTAAGTTGAATTTATTGATGTGGCAGAAGGAATGAAGGGTGGTCTCTGATGTAATAAATATTTTTTATCATGATAAATGTTGGTTTAATGAACATTATGTCATTCTTCTCTCTCTACCGTTAAGGGACCTTCCAAACACAACCTCACAATGTGTTAGAAGAATTTTTTTTGGGTCTAAGCATGCCTTTGAGTTAAGAAATGTTTTGAAAATTTTTCTATAGGTCATAAATGACTTATTGGAGCTCTCATTTTCTTTGATGAAGTGAGATGTGGCACTTTTTTCATGATTTCTCAATTGCCCTATGAGGGTCTTGCCAAGAAGTTTGTGGACGAGTGGTGCCTATAAAATTTTCATTCAAGCCTTGAAGGTGGTGTGTTGGTCTCTCATTGAAGTTCTACTACCATCAATAATCACCCAAGTGAAGTTTTGGCTAGATAGAAACGTTTAACTTAAGACTGATTTGTGTTTCCTTAATATGTAGTACACATAGTTTCATATTTTCATGCTTATCATGGCTTTACTCACTCAATATTGGTGTCACACCTAGTATGGTAGGTTAAAAGAGGTTAAGGTATTCTCAGAGATTATCCCTAGATTCTAGGAATAGACCTCTACATAGGTTAAACATCCAATTATTGAAAAGCTGTGTCTATCCTTTTCTAAAAGTCAAGATAATAAGCATGTTTAGACCTAAATAATGAAGAATTTTCATTATCAAGAGAAATGGAAGGCACTGGAACAGGTTGTAAGAACATATATTGAGGTAATCACACATGTATCTTAGCATAAAATTGATCACTAAGGTGTGGAAATATTTGAAACACATCACTAGGGTTTGCATCCGTAAATCCTTATTGAGCAACGTTTGAATATCAGACTGGTTCATTCTAATGAGCATGAGATCAAACAAAGTATGTACATGAGGATTTATACAAAGCCAACATAATTCCTAAAAGATGTCCTCAAGGTTTTTCCTTACTAAGAAAGTTTCTGATTGGTTGAAATCTCTAAGATACATATTTGTACTAGAAAACCAATATATACCCAGTCTTAATTGATGTTTCATGAAGAAAAGTTATAGATGATTTTATTCTGATTGGTTATTGTTGAACCAATACGCATCTCCAAGATGTGGAAACCAAGTAATCCCTTATCCTTGATGCATGATCAAGGTAAGCTATGATTGTAATGACGATCTTCAAGTATGTGATCTCCTAACTATGAAGAAGAGCTTAAATGAACTATCCTAGACCCTACCCTTGTCTTCAAAGCACTTGTGAGTCAATTTTACAACTTGTACATGTCATGACTATGTCTATGTCAATACTGTAACCTACACTCATTTTGTCTACATGGTCTCAAATGAAGAAGTGAACAAAAATGGCAAATGTTGGAGCATTGATAGAGGTTATATGAAGTATTTGGATGACTTATAACATCATCTTTTGCTTATCACTCTTGTAAGAGTCTTTACTAAGCTACAAGATAAACATTTTCACAATGGAGTATATGGAAGCTCTGGGAAAAATGTTACAAAATAGTGACAATAGTCATAGGTGAATAATGTCAATTATGGTTGGTTATCATGAAGTTGAAAAGGCTCAATTTATTTACATTTATGATGTCAAAGAACCTTGAACTTATCTAAAATTTATGAAGACAAATTTTAAGTATGAAAAATGTCATCATTACTTCCTAAGGCAGTTTGTTTTGAAGTCTCTCAGTCTTCCTTTATACATGCAACATAAGTATGAAAAGTGAAAAGTTTAGAATGTGATATGAAATGTCAAAGTTCATGTAAAGTAGTCCATGCTGGTTACAAATAGACTATTATTTTTATGTGAAAAATTTGTTGAATCCAAAGAGAACTTTGATGATGTATGAGGAATGTAGAATATTTAGATGTTGTTGGCAGTAAAAGAAGAGAAGTTGATGTATGAGAGACTCATTCTCATGAAGGAGAGAACTTGAATCAATGTGCAAATTATATTTGAGATAAGTTGTGTAAGGCAAGGATAAGATTGAAGTTGATGAGAAATGAATGCTAGTTTGAGAGGAGGGTACAAATAAAGTGAAGAGTTGAAACAATGATCACAATATGTTGGTGTGAGAAACAAAGTGGTGAAGGTGATAAAAAATTCTTGTGTTTAAAGACTAATTTGTAGCTCAAAAATTTGGGAGTGAGATTCCTTGCAAGTAGGTTCTTGTAAAATAATGGTAAAGTGGTTGCTTGGCATATAATTGAAGTAGGCACTTCAAAATTGAAGTTGGTGCTTCAGGGTGAGTGGGTGCTCACCACATATTGTAAATTTATAAAAATTATAAATTTATTAGACAATATTCTAAGCTAGTCCTCTCTGGTTTTAGTGGGTTTTTGTCCCTTATGGGTTTCCCACATTAAATTTGGTCTCTTCATGTGTTCATGTGTGCTTGTTTCTCTTTCTCTCTCCTGGTTAAATGTGCATGCATATCATGGTAAATATAGTATAAGGTTAGATGATTGAATAACTTTAAACTGCTTCAATTTTTTTAAATTGCATTGATTCACCCTCTCTCAATACCTAGAATGTCTAACAAAGAGCACACACAAATAGGAGCCTCTGGATAGATCATGGTATTATTGGAAATGTATGAACAAATATAAGCATTGATGTGTAATGAATCAAATGTGAAAGTAGTTTCATAATCATGATATGAAAATGTAATGAGTGGTGGAGATGCGTTAGCAAAAGCAACAAGAAAATCTAGGGGGCCCGATGAAGGAGGGGGTACAATGTGATATGTATGATTATTTGAAGCATCAAGAACTTGTGTGTAATGCTTAAAAAAATTGTCATTAAATATTTTGAGCATATTTTTATTATTGAGTGGTTGAGAAGAATAATGCAATGGAGGAGGGAGCTCCAGTGAATTATTGTTAATTAGATCTTGTATGAAATGCCAAAGCTTGAAGAAACGATCGAGTAGAATGTCAAACACATTGATGATATTCACATTTATAATTTTCATTGTAATGGCACCGACGAGGAGACATGGATCAAGATTGTGAGGATATGTAAGAGTGATGAGATTGCTTTCAAGAATTCTAGGAAGAATAAATTGAGGTGCATATGGAAATTTGGTGAATGTATGCTTTAGAGGTTTCCATTAAATATTTTCAAGAGGAGATATGACATTCAATTTTCTTCACTTTATTAGGTTTAGGAGAAGGTTTGAATGTTGAATTAGATTCAAACCTAGTAGAAGAAGATGAATAAGAATAATCTTGATATTTGAGCTTGCCCATAGAGATGAGTTTGACTTCACATGTTTTGAGCATATGAAATAGTTGATCGAATGAAGGAGAGATATGAAGATAATGCTCTCTGTAATGGTGGCAAGAGAATTTAAACAAATAGATCTTGTAGTTCCAAATCAAAAAGCACATTTGTCATCTTAGCTAGGTTGTTTTTATAGTGTAATACATAGTTAGCTAGATGTTCATTATATTGTTGTTTAATTTTTGATAGTTGTGCATAAGATATCTTAGTGCCAATATTGATTGAAAAATGAGCAAGAAAATAATCAAATAGATGCATGAAATATGTGATTGAACATGTATATTGTAGAACCAACACACATAATAATATCGAAGACACCTAGGAAATAGCTTAACCAATAATGTATGATCATACACATAATCTAGACATGCAACATGAAAATATTAGAGATGATCTTGAGGGTCACCATGGCCATTGAAAATGGGAAACTTAGTGGTGACGAAGTTAAGAGTAATTTATTAAGTAGAAATGGAGGGTGTAAAAGGAGTATGAAGAAGAAAGGAGGAGTTAAGAGATGGAGAGGAGCACGAAGTAGCCTATCAGAATCGATGGATTTGAGCTTGTAAGTCCGATAGAGAGAAACAAGGTCTTATGTACCTAAAGAAAATACTTTATGAGTGTAATAATTAAGAGGTCGAGTGAAGTGGTTGGTAGGAGTAGGAATAGATACAAGAACAACAGAAGTATGTGGAAGGGTAGAAGAAGTAGGTTATGTTGTAATAAGATCAAAAGAAGCATTAAAAATAGGAAGGTTAAGCTCAACTAGATTGGTGGACTCCTCATGAGTGAATAAAAGGAGATATAATTCTTATAGATGTTAAACAATATGATAATTAAGATCGGGAAGGTCTTCATCAAAAAGGGTGGATAAATTTCATCCATGTTAAGAATACGAGAATATGCCTAGAAGCTAGGTTGGGTTCGAGCGATGGGTTCACCAAATGATTTAAAAAAATAGAATTTATGATAAACCATACTTATAGAGTCACATATGATGAAAAAAATACTACAATAGAGATTTAACATACTAAATAAGCTAATAGAATAAGAAACCCTAAGTGTGAGAGAGAGGAATAGACTTAGATGATTTGCACATGATCTTGAACTAATGCAAATTGGGAAAACTACCAAACAGGAAGTGATCTATGTCGTTATTGATCCAAATAAATTCTATAGGTCATGAAACATACATCTTGGACATGGATTCCCATGGAAAGACAAGGATATATGGGCGTTGAAAACCTCTCACTGGTGCATATGATTGCCAAAATTGTCGAACCTGATTTTTGGAGTGTCACACAAGTGTCGCAAGTATTCGTTGTTGACCCCTGTAAAAAAATTTTACTGCAAAACCCACAATACCACATCAAATCTGAAAAATAATGATGTAATATGGGGAGTTAGAATGACCCCAATGGTCACCTAATAGAGTGAGCTTACAACCATGTGATGCACTACATCTCGGACTCTATGTAGTTTAGGTGAGTGTGTTAAACAATCGTGCCCTAGGATGCCCTTATGTGAGTGAACTTGATAGTGGGTTATAGCTATTGGTACCCAATTTTTTTCTCCTTTTCAAGCCAAGCAGCAACACAAATTCAATAGGGAGCTTAGAGGCAGATAGATCATAAATGTATGTCATTTTATAGCCGGGGAGAAATCTAGTTGTCCCTTTGTTACTTGGATTTATGGAGAGATGGATAGCACCTCAAAAGGATATGATCTTATCCTAACTATTTTAGGTTGTGCCTTTCAACCAAGGTAAGAGAACCTATTGTGTAACCTCTGTCATTTGAAAGGAGATACATGTACCTTTCTTTGCATAAATTTTTGTAGAGAAGACCTTGGGGAAAATATGATCAACACACCAGATCTGACTCTCATGAGTTGTCACTTCTAGATCATGGAGATATCTTCACAACAAGGCAAAGGTTACTAAAGACATTTGAGACCCTGATCTATTCTGCATACTTTAGTAAAAGGATTTTGGTCTTGTGTGGGTATACAGAGCAAAAATAGGGGTAGTATGGGTAGGATTGGTTGTTTTAAATAGATTTTTGGTGGGAGGGGAGACAAGATGGAATTGACTCACCAGATCCTTGAGAGCTTATGAAAAATGGAAAGATTCAATCAACAAAATGCCACAAAAAGTTAAATTGTTTCCTCAACTAGAATATGTGCTTCAATGGAGGCCTAGATTAACACTCTTTCACACAACTTGTGGGATTTTGTCATGAAGGCTCGAGTCAGAGGACCCAATAAAGCACCAAGATTTAAACCAAGTCACGCCTGAGGTACACCCAGAGGCTTACAAATAATCTCTATCAATAAAATGAAAGAAAAGTGATTTTAAACCATTTATCCCATTCCCACATGAAGGCTCTTCTGAGAAATGAAATTGCAGATGCCACTAAACTATCACAAGGAATGAGACTTGTGTGATTGGACTATATTTTTTTACAAGATTACAATAGAAACAAGAAAAACTACTTGCATGCATTCAGAGATGAAATGAATACACTTTACTCAAGATTGACATAGAATAACTCAAATTTTGATCAAATTTAACAATAAGAGAATGTTTCTATAATAATCTCAAATCTTGTCAATGGCTGTACAATGGCAACCACCTTGACATGATCAAATTTGACACAAAGAGAGATATACATGCTTCTCTAGATGACTTCTCAAAATGGATGGGCTCTGTCAAGCTTTTTTTGCTAGAGAAAATCAGTCCTGATCTTTCCAAAACTCCCAACCATTTGCACAATGAATTCATGCCCTTTATAACATTTCCAACAGATCCCCTTCCTCCCAAAAGACAAAAACTTTAAATGCACCAGTGCTTGCCATGATTCTTTCATGATTCGTAGAATCAGATCTGTAAAAGTCTCCAGGTGCTCGAGGGAAAATATCTTCAATTTCCTCCCGCATTCAACTCCTTTCTCGGGAAAAACACACCTCCATCCATTCACCAACCACTTCTGCCCCATATCAATCAAATTTGGCCCCTTGCGTGCTCAGGAGAAGAAAAATGGAAAACAGATCAGGCCCGAGAGTCAAACTGCTTTAATGGTGAAAGACGTCTCCAAATCTCCCCCACCAAACTCTAGATATCAAAATTAACTTGCTCCTTTGTTTGGCGTGTAGAAAAACAAGAAATCATGAAGAATCACACTTCCAAGAGTTTTACTAAGAAAATGGAGGGAAAATAAGATTTAGACACTCAACATCCGTTGATCTTTGATTTTGAATGTGGGCCATCCACGTGGAAGATGCAAAAATAGGCTCAGGGGCTTCCTTTGACCTTTTCTAACCCTTTTGAAAAAATGGAAAAATTTCCCATTTTTCCCCTGCACCTCCGCTTCTAAAAATGGGCCTAACACATGTCTTGAGGTGGGCCCCAAAAGAAACACAGAGAAATTCTTCCATTTGAATCTCTTTTGGAAAAAGGAAAAATTTCCAAGTTTTCCCCACACTCCGCCCTTGAGAAATACTTTTGACACGTGTCCCAATGTGGGTCCCAGTGGAACTACGCTTCCCCTTTTACTTTTAACTCTTTTTTCTCAAAAGGAAAATTTTCCAATTTTCCTCCGCATGGTCCGCACCTCTCGCCATTGACCGGGAAAAACATTGACTATTTCCCATCGGGCTCGTGGGCCATTTTTACTATTTTAACCTTTATGAAGCAAAGAGGCAAAAAGTTTGAATTGCCTCCAATGGTCCACCTCCCTACCCCCTATGACTTTTCAAATTTCCACGTGTCACCATGACACACCTTGAGGCGGTCCCAAAAATTTGATACCTTGAATGAGTGTGGGCTTGCCACGTGTCCTGCTTTCTGGAAAAAAATGTTTGAAGGCTTGAATTTTAGCGAGAAGGTGCCACTTGTCAAGCTCTGAGGTAATCTCCTTTTGGCCATTGAAAAGTCTAAGTAAAATGCAAAGTGAGCGAGGCCTCCACATGTCACCTAGCACTTATTTAGAATGAAACTCAAGGGCCAATCCCCAAACATGCGCAGTTCCTCCACGTGTCTCCATGGCACAATTTCAAAATGGTGCCCAAGGCGGAGACCCTAAATGAGCACCCCTGTTCCGCCAAACTGCTCCAACTGCATAAAATTTGTCTAAGTATGAGAAAGCAGTGGAAGCCTCCACATGTCCTCCGGCGCTACTCTAAGGAAAATCCCAAAAGTAGATCTTCAAATGAGCGCCATTCCTCCACGTGTCCTAGACTTCCCAAAAACCTTTTGAAATTTGTCTAAGTATGGGAAACCCAGTGGAAGCCTCCACGTGTCTCTTTCCTGCCAACCCTCCACATGTCCTCTCAAAGACTACTTCAAAGCCAAACCAAAAATTTGATTCTCAAATGAGTGTCATTCCTCCACGTGGACACATTTTAAAAATGAGGATTTTCATGGAATTTTTGAAGTATTAAGCTGATCCACATCTAACCAAGAGGTGCCACATTTCCTATCGACTGAATGATACAAATTTGACCGAGAGAAACCCTCTCAAATCGTAAAACATAGAGAAACGTCCATTCAATCCAGAAAATGAGGTTTTCTTCAAGGATAGAGAATTTAGACTATTGTCAAGGCTCAAACACAATCCTTAGGGACACATCAACTCATTTCTCCTTGAGTATTTAGGGAAAAAGGGTAGGAACAACAAATCTTGATTGTGGAAAATGGAGGAAACAGAAAACACAAGTTTTGAAGGAACAAAGCATGGGAGACCCAAAATATAGAGCTTTTTTAGAGGAACAAAGGAACCATGAGACAAATATAGACCCACACATGATCCTCGACCTAGGAGTAGACTAAAAATGGCAATAAGACCGACCAAGCACCATATGGGGAAGGAGAAAATGACAGAGGCTGTGAATGAATAATTTTTCAAAGGCACAGATGGGGCGAGACCATTTTGAGCACCAACAACAGCTATATGTAGCAATGTAGATAGATGTGTGGATGGAAAAATGAACTTCCCTTCCTATGATGTGTATGTAGAAAATGCAATCCCTTGTCCCTTGATTGAATACCAAATGGATATTTTAAAGTTCTTTAGAAGCCTTTTGAATGGAAGATTAGGCTATAGTAATGATGCTTAGAGCTTGGTCCTTCATTTTGGTCACATAACTATGTACTTATATGATCCCCTTATTGAATTTTGTAATTGCCAACTGGAAGGTTGACCCCTAAGAAAATAAGATACCCAAATGATAAAAGAGGTCCAAAAAGAGTGAGTAAGGTGGAAAGAGGTAAGGGGCACCCAAAGTGGACGAGGGTGCTTGGGCACTAGCGTCCTAGTTGGGCACTAGTATACGAAGTCACAAAATATAAAAAAGTAAAGTACCGACTAGTTTGTAGGGTGTGCAAGACCAGATTAAAAAATAGAAACAAAGACAAAAGGTGATTCGTTACTTATTAATTTTCTTTCTTAGGAATCTTATGAATGAGCTAGTATGTATTTATGTGCCTAGAAATGTACCCAAGTGCATAAATTTGTGTTTACACCTATAAGATGACTCCTAAAGAGAATGTTGAGATCAAGAAGAAAATAAAAGATATCTTAGATAAGGGGATAATTAAGGAAATTATTAGTCCATGTGCAGTATTTATTTTTCTAGTGCCTAAGAAAGAGGGAGATTGGAGAATGTGTAAAAACTCTATAGTAAAAAAAATCACTATAAGGTATAGATTTCCACTGCTAAGAATTGAAGAATTGATGGATTGTTTGAGTAGCACCGCCGCTTTTCTAAAATAGATCTCAAGGGTGGCTATAATTAGATAAGGATAAAAGAGGGAGATGGATGGAAGATTTATTTCAAAACCAATGAGGGGATTTATGAGTGGCTTTCTATGCCATTTTGCCTACCTAATCAAAATAGTACATTCGTGAGACTTATGAATGAAGTCTTAAAAAATTTCATTGGTAAGTTTGTTATTGTGTATTTGGATGACATTTTAATTTATAGTTCAACCAAGGAAGAGAATTTTCATCATCTTAGGGAGGTTTTACAAATATTACAAGAGGATAAGTTGTTGATTAATATCAAGGATATTGTGTATAAGAAGAAAAATATCATATACCTAGGATTTTTGGTTTCAAAGGGTGTGCTGAAGATGAACTAGGACAAGGTGAAAGCTATTGTTGAATGGAAAAATCCTAAAATAACATATGAGTTGAGAATTTTCATGGTTTGGCTAGTTTTTATAGGAAATTTATCAAAAATTTCAGTGGTATTTGTGCTCCCATTATTGATACAATTAGGGGAGATAAGAAGAACTCTGTTTGGATTGATAGAGTGATAACGATTTTTCAGTTTTTGAAGAAGAAAATTTCAAAGTAACTAGTGTTAGCACTTTCTAATTTCATTAAGGTTTTGAAGTGAAGTCTGATGTAAGTGGGGTGTCTATAATATTTTTCTTAAACTTGTCAAGAGGAAAACCTATAATATAATTTAGTGATAAACTTAATGAATCTAAAAAGAGATACTTTGCTTATGATTTAGAGCTTTATGCTATGGTTTCAAGTGGAGGCATTAACTAATGCCTAAGGATATGGTAATATTCACAGATGATCAAGCACTATAATTCATAACCAGCCATCCCAAGATAAATTAGAGGCATATTAAGTGGGGTGGAGTATTTTCAAAACTTAGTTTCTTATATAACACAAGAAAGGCCAAAATAACAAGATATCGATGCACTATAAAGAAGAGTATTGCTGTTCAGAGAGATCCAACTTGAAAGTGGAGGAATAGAGGAACTTAAGGAGTTATATGAGATTGATCCAAACTTTAAAGAAGCATATAAAGCATATAAGCATCCTACCTTTTAAAATAAGGATCCATGGTAAGATTATATGATACAAGATGATTTATTGTTTAAAGGAGTGTAGTTATGTGTACCATAGAGCTCTATGAGAGAACATTTGATTAAGAAGAAACATTATGGAATTTTAGTAGGTAATTTTGGTCTCGATAAGACCATAGCACAAATGAAAAACTCATTGTTATTGGCCAAGAATGCAAACATATATAAGGAACTTTTTGAAATATGTAGGGTATGTCAATTTTCCAAAGGAAAGAGCACCAATGGAGGTTTGTTTCAGCCTCTAATAGTGCCAAATAGACCAATGGATTCAATTAGTATGGATTTTTATTAGGTCTACTAAGAATCGTTGTCCACTCAAAATTCCCAGCTCTTAAGAAAGTGAAAATTCAAAATTTTGAGTTTAAGTGTCTTCTCTGTTTCTCTCGAAAATGTTAAAAGTCATGAAATTGAGAAAATCTATGTTTTTGGGTCATTTTGTGTGTTTTCGGCCTGTTGGACATTTTTGTCCCATGTGTCCCAAGTTCAAAAGTGCACTCTGTTCCCGATCGGCTGATTTCCCCGAAGTTTGTCTTTTTCGGGCCCGTCGGAACTTTTGTCCCAAATGTCCCAAGTCAAATTGTGCAAGTTGTTCCATTTTCGGCCGAAACACCCGAATCGCGTACTTCGCACTTTCATGTTCCAAATGTCCCAAGTCAAATTGTGCAAGTTGTTCCTTTTGGCCGAATCACCCAAACCACGTGTTTCGCGCATTCACGTCCCAAATGTCCCAAACTCTTCCGGACCCATTGTCACCTTTTCGTCCGATCCGGCCGAGTCGCGTGTTTCGCGTCCTTTCGTCCCGCATGTCCCAAAAGGCATTTGTGCATCTTTTCCCCGCTTCGCCCGAATCGGCCGAGCCGCGTGTTTCGCGCTTTCGCGTCTCACATGTCCCAAATGAACCAAGTGCCATTCATGCTTATTTTTCCCGCTCTACCCAAATATCATGCTTATTCAAATTGGTAGGTATGTATTAAATGCACATTCATTATCTTTCTCTCTCCTAATCGGCTATATAATGAGTGACCCTCCTACGCGTTTTTCACATTGCTTTCATGCTATCCTTTGCTCGAACCCTTGCAATCTAAAAACCTGCGCGTGTATCCCTTTCCTCTGTAATTCCTTCCCGAGTCTAGTTTGTGTCTCTGTCCTCCGAGTTACTATCAATATGAAGATCAAATTTCAGGGACAGGAACAAATCTCGCCACTAGAATCTGCCGTTCACAATATTGGGGACAGTGAAGCTCGTCATCTTGATTTCAGCGATTTTTGGGCAAGGATGGCAGATGCAAACCCTACACCAATGGTGCAGATGATTCACGACAGCGGTTTGGCTTTTGCTAGAGGTTTCCCAATCTCGGTGCAATGTGCTGATACAGTGCTTTCATGCGGAGCTCACTTCGACCCTGATTCGAGCGAATTAACCAATGTACACGGGAAATCATCGCAGTGGATGCCGCCGCCGTTAATCTTCTCGAGGATCCCAGAGATGGATAATGCCATAGTTGTTTCCCGGGATCAAGCACAGGCCCTGTTCAATCAAGACAACGACAAATTCAAGGCGCGGGTGGTGAAGTCATGGCTTAAAAACCCTAAGAAGGGAGCGTCTCGTCTTTCTAAGACTCTCTTCCGAGCAGATTTCAATGAAGATTTCTCAGATTTCATAATCCTATTGGCTCAGGTTATGGGCTTACCTTCTACTAATGAGTTCCATTTCTAGATGTGCCCACTCATCAGCATGGTGTGCGAGGGAACTCAAAATATCAACTAGGCGGAAATCATCAGCATGAATTTGGCGGAGCAGCTGTCCAATGTACAGCAAACGAAGAAGTTCTACATGACTTCATACCTGATGTATACTCTGGCGGCATCAAGGCAATGGTTTGGTTTTTCTTACATTGATGCCCACAAGGATGATCCTGTATATCGCCTATTGCCCGAAGTTCACCCTAGAGACCAACAATCGTAATTTCAGAAGGGTAAATGATGCTTTCACCATGTATGTGGTCAGGCTGCTTGAGGGTGACACTGCTAGAAGGTTTTCTGATGAAGCCATGAATCTGATATCGCACTACGGTGCTTATTTTATCCAATTCAGAAAATTCTCTTATATCAGGCTTGCTGGCTATGAGAGCACCCCTTTGAGGCTTCCCATGTTCTGCAGTGATAAGATGGCCTTGATAGAAGTATGCAGGCAGTTAGATAAATTACACAGAACCTGCAGAGACAAGAAGATTTCTGGTTTGCACTTTCCCATCTCTTTGGGAAATTACACTTGTAAAACATCCCTAGACGCACAGAACATAGAAAGAGCCCTGGTTCCTATCACCTTTCATTCTTTAAGCCAAGAACTTGCTTTGACTTGAAGAAGTTCATTGAGCAGAACATCAAGATAATCTATCATCATAGGGCAGATACAGAGGACTATTGGGCTGACTGTGCGGATGATTTTGAAGCTAGAAGGAGGCACTATGGCGGAGTTCTCTCTCTTTATTGATTCAAGAACTTGGCTTGTACCAAGTTCCTGAAGGACTCCAGGATGAAAATTCTGATCTATACTCATATGAGTATGACAATGTGGTTAAGCACACTCCCTTGGAGGACTTGGATTGGAACAGGAAAGAGAAAGATGATCTGGCCGAGATCCTTGCTCTAGTCTTAATCAGGACTAAGGTCTGGTTTGATAGGAAAGTTCGAGAGCTCAGAAGGCACTCAGGAGAATCCTCTTCTAAGGATGTTTCAACACCAAGGAGGGAAGCATCGACTCCCATATCAAACACACCTGTGCAAACCCCTCCTGCCTCATCAACGCAAGGACCTACAACTTCCACTCCTTCTTCATCCACTCAAGTGTACCAGAAGAAACTCAAAGAGGTTAAGAAGGAGCCTGTGGAAAAAGATCCTCAAAGTAAACAGGTAGAAGTGCCTTTGGGACCAGAGAACATCATTGTTCTCAGTGAAAGTGAAGAGAGTGAAATGCCAGCCCGCAAAATGCTCCCCGAAGATCCAACAGATAAAGATAAGGAAGTCCAGAGCACTGAACTTCCAAGTGCTATTGATTCCTCTGCAGCAATTGTCTCCAGCGCCCCACTCACATCTCAACTTGAGACCACAGCTGTGCAAACCTTGAGCGTCATGAGCTCTATGTCTCTTGGTCCTCTTGCCCCTCCTGTTGCTTCCTCTTCCTCTTTTGCATGGGTGCAACCTTTTGTTGATAGTAGGAAGAGGAAATCTTCCTCTCGGAGCTCAGGGCCAAATTTTGATGCTGTCGCAGCCTTGTTGGGCACTACTCCTTCTCGTGCCAAGAAAGCCAAAATCACCTCCAGAATAGTGTCTGATGCTCAAGGTCAGCAATTCCTGGAGATTGCTAAGCCTACAAAGAGACAAATCAGAGCAGGACTTGCAGGCATCTGACTTAGAACTCTCAAGAATTCCAATGGGAGAGTCTACTCCTGAAGGTGAGATCCACAACCTCCAGGAAACAGTCACAAGAGTCATTGGGAGGGTAGAGAAAGGGCAGAAAACTATTGAACAGTTGGAGGAACAAGCCCAGATTCTCACTGGCTTTATCAAATCTCTTTTGTCTAAGGACAAAGTTTTGGACCCTACCCCATTGACTACTCTTCCACCACCTGTAATTTTGAGCCAAGATGAAGTACAGAGTATCAAAGATATGCACAAGTATTCTGTCTATGGCAGAGCTATGGAGGCCATGGTGGAAGATATGCTTGTTGCAGGATTGAACTTCATCGATGAAGCTTTCAAACTCCACGGAAAGGTGAATAATTTGCAACAGAAGTTCTCCTCCACTATCGGGGTCATAGATAAAGAGCTCAAACTCTGGAGCAGTTGCATAGTAGACCTCCGTCTCATGGGATAGACAGATGAGAACATTTTATTGGAAAATAAGGTTTTTGATGATGCAAAGGATAATCTGTCAAAGTCCTGGGTTTACAGCGTGGAGTGGAAGATCAAAGTTTTGGAGGAGGCTTTGGGAGAGCTGAAGAATAGCTGGCAGAAGGGTGAGGCTTTCAAGACACTGGTTGTATCTGCTTTCAAAGATATACACTGTCATCTTCAGGATGAAACTTCTGGTGTGCCTCTTTCCCTGCAAGAAATCAAAGCTCAATTCAGAGCTTTTATCAAAGATAATCTATTCAAGGAAAGCTCCATTTCCAAAGAGAAAATGAAGGAGATCTGCTCTCTTCAATCTACCATTGAAGAAGCAAATAAAGACTATCATACTCATGTCGAGTTTGATAAGGAAATGGAGAAGTGCCTCGGATTTTGGTCTCAGTCTATAGCCAACACGTCAGTCCCTCGTGGCAGAGACATAGCCGAGGCATTGAAGAGATTCAGGCAACGAATTTTGAAGTCAGTGGGTCCCTCCCATTCATAACCACCTGTCTTCTTCTCCTTGTTCTTCTCTTCTTTTCTAATTCTTTTTCTTGGATTCATTGTAACTAGTTGAGGTATTGCGATTGGCAATCCTTAACTAATCTTTAGTTAAAAGAAGTAGTTACAAAGAGTAACTGATTTGTAAGCTATATAATGGCCTCTCCACACCATTTTGGGGAGGAAGAACTTGGTTTATTTTCTGAAAGTGTAAATAGATCATAAAGAAATCAATACAGAAGGGCTTTCCATTCTTTGTCTATCTGATCTCTGTTATCCCTAAGCTTTCATTTAATTTTTTTGAAGATCATTTGTCTCTGGTTTTTTAGTCTCGCTGATTGCATACTCTCCAACTTTGCAAGCATGGTGATCTTGTATAACCAAGAAGGAACTTTGTGTCCTTGATTAATGAATGTAGAACTTTGTGTCTTTAAATTCCATCTTATTTATATGATACAAATGATCTTGTTTCAATTCATTGTAACTTTGCATACATAAATAATTACTCTGTTATCTATAATTCTGCATGTTGCCTTTCTGCTCATTCTCGTACTCTCATTCCTCAGTCCTTTTGTAATTGATGATCTTTATAGAAAACACTTTCGTAATATCCAAGTTTAACCAGAAAATCATGTTTTGTATATTTGTAAATAGGTTCGTTTCTGAATAAGGGAACCTCTCCCATTAAAGAGGAGGGACTTCTTGTCCCTTGACTGTTGCTCTTCGTAAAGTCCTATTTGATGACCAATAGTTTTTGGCGACTCCGCTGGGGAAAATCATATTCCAGTTCTGTAATTTTTGATCATCCTTTGATCTGGCGACTCCACATTTTACTCGAGGGAGAAGGGCCCTTGGTATTAAAGACTCTCAGTTTTAGCTTTTTGGAGCAGCAAGGTTTTCCTTTCCCTTCAATGAGAAATAGAAGGAATCGTTCGACAAGCACTCCACCTGTTCAAGATAGAAGTCCTACGGGTGGTATTCCTTCAGAGCCAGCTAGTCCTAATGTTCGAGCTTTGATTCTTACTGGTGTTGCAGTTCCTCTCCAAGCCGTTTTTCCAAGAATGGTGGTACCATTGACTGGGGTCATCGTGTCGGGCCCCTTGCTCTTCCTCAGCCTTTGCATGAGTTACCCAGAGGTAACCGAGAAGAACTTCCCTAAATTCAAAGGCGATGGTAAAGTGCATCCTGATGAACACATCGCAGCCTTCATAGTTGCATGTGGAGTTCTGGGAGTTGAACACGAAGACGTCTCCGTGAGACTGTTCATTGAGACTTTACAAGATAATGCTGCTGATTGGTTCTATCACCTTCCGGCTGGTACTATCACTAGCTGGGACACCATGAGAACTAGGTTTGAAAACCGTTTCAAACCAGCAGAAGATGTGCATGCCTTGCTAGCCCAAATCTCTCAGATAAAGAAAGATTCACCAGAGCCCATGAGAGAATTTGTGGCCCGATTCAACAGGTTAATTAATAAAATTCCGGTAAATACTCGACCTGTTGATCAAATCCAAAAATGTTTCTTCCTAAATGCCCAATCGCCTGAAGTTAGTTATGCGCTGAGAAGGGCTAATCTCGCAACATTGGTTGAGGATCAAACTCTTGCTGTTAGTGTCGAGGATGATTTGATCATGTCAGGGAAGTTGAGGAGAGACCCTTCCAAATCTAAGTCTGTTGCTTCCTCCTCTTCCACTCCTGGACCTAATACTGATCCATTAGTTCAAAAACTTGCGAATGATCTCATTGCTATAAAGAAACAATTGGCTCAGCATGCTCCCTATGCAGACGTTCCAAGGAGGAATTTCCAGCCCAGAAATCGTTTGCCTGCTTCTCAAACAAGATTAGCGCTTGAAGGACCTCCTGTTAAAGTTCCTGTCAATGCAACCTGTGAAGTTGAAGAACCAGATGATGATGAGGATAATGAAGCTTGTGAGGAATTTGTGGAAGAAGTTGATGATGAAGCAGATGAACTTGAGGGATCTCGAGTTAATTTCTTCACCACTGAGGGCATTGATGATGGAGATGATTATGATGAAGTGGTAGCAGACATGAATAGCGAATCATTTGCTGTCATGACTCGAGAGCAGACAAATCAGAGGGAGAAAGTGACGCAGCCCCCCAAGAAATCTAAGGAGCAGCCGACAACTATCCCTGTAATTGCAAAAAGAGGATCTCCTATCCCCACTTCATCTACACCAAAGGTGAGTCCTGTCAATCCTGCTATTAAAGTTACTTCTTTTTCCCTAAAGTTGATAAACCTAGGATCTCAAGTGATGATGGCCCGTCTACTTCTGGGTCTTTTGATATTATTGATCATCTGAAAAAGACTAAGGTTCAAATCTCAGAGGCTGAGTATTATCAAACCCATCCCAAAGATTTTTCCAAAATGATTCAATTTGTTAATTCCCATTCTAAAACCACCTCTAAAGGCCTTTTACCTACTCCTTGCACTTCACTGACCTAGTCTGGTAGCTGCTGTCACCTCACCTAATGACAAAATTAAACCATTTTATGTAACACTTCTTATAGCTGGTCATAGGCTCAGTAATTGTGTCATTGACTCAGGAGCCTCAGATAATGTGATGCCTGCTAAAGTAGCTCATGCTTTAGGCTTGACCCTCACACACACTTATGGATCTTGTTACTCCATGGAGAGTAAGGAAGTGCCCCTGGTCGGAAGAATTAAAGATGCACAAGTGGCTTTTGCTGCTTTTCCTGAAAAGAGAGTTTTGGCTACCATCTTAGTAGCAGATATTCCTCCTTCATATGGGATGTTGCTAAGTAGGAACTTCTGTAAGGATGTGGGTGGAGAAATTCAAATGGATTGGTCACATGCACTCGTACCTGTTAATGGACAAATGAAGAAGTTGATGCCTGAGAAGCAATCTGAGTATATTGTACAAAAAACAGATGATCCTAAAGCACAAATACTCTATGAGGATATGGGTCATG